>JAKSZT010054544.1:3771737-4411532 GCA_026826555.1 Tolypeutes matacus
AAAAAAAAAAAAAAAAAAAAAAAAAAAAAAAAAAAAACAACCAACAATTTTGGATTAGCTATGCTAGAGGGAAGACTGGGTTCTCTTTCTGTTCTCCCTGTAGAAAGTGATATAAAATTGTTGTCTCATGAAAAGATAGATGGACAAAGACTATGTGGCCAACAATATAGGAAAATTATAGATGTATAGCAGGCAGTTGATTAATAAAAATACAATTTTGTAAAAAAATTCTGGCTGTTTGACAGATTTTAAAAATTCATAATTTGTGACTTTTTTTTCTCATTCTAAATATCCAGTTTTGTACTGTATTTGTATTTTAAAAATGATTTTTTCTTGTATAAATTTCAGGCCTTGCAAACCTGAATTTAACCCTATTCAAGACCTTTCCCCTTTGTGGCATTTTCAAAACCACATCTTCCTCTATTTTCTTTCTTTTTAAAATAACAGCTTCATTAAGACATAGTTCATAATCCATAAAAGTCACTCTTTTAAAGTGTATGAGCTACTGATCTTTAGTATATTCATAGAGTTATCTAACCATCGCAAGTATCTGATTTCAGAACATTTTCATCACCCCAAAAAGAAACCCTGTACCTATTAGCAGTAACTCCCCACTTTACCCTCCCCCCAGCCCCTGGCAACCATCAACCTACTTTCTGTCTCTGCATATTTTCCTATTCTGGCCATTTCATACAGGTGAAATTATATGATATGTGGTTCTTTGTGACTACCTTCTTTCATTTAGCATAATGTTTTAAAGTTTCATACTGTAGCATATATCAGCACTTCATTTAAAAGTAAAAATATATTTTTATTAGAGAAGTTGTGAGCTTATAAACAATCATGCATAATGTACAGAATTCCCATACATCACCCCTCCACCAACTCCTTGCATTGTTGTGGAACGTTTGTTACAGATTATGAAAAATCATCATCAAAATCATCAAAATATTATTGCTAGCTATGGGCCATAGCTTGCTTTTAGTATGTTTCTCCATACGCCCCCTATGGTCAGCACCATCTATTAGTAGTGTACATTTGATACAGTTATGAGAGAATACTTTCATAATTGCACTGTTGACCACAGTCCATCTCCTACCACATGGTTCACTGTGTTATGTAGCCCCATGCCTTGTACCGTCCATCCAAAGTGTACACTCAGTGGCTCTCACTTTCATCACAGAGTTGCGGAGTCATCACCTCAGTAAATTTTTGAATGTTTTCCTTAGTCCAAAAGAAAAAGTCACATACCTCCTATTATTAACCCTTAGCATTGATATAGTACCTTCTTTGACATTGATGTAAGAATATTACAATATTGCTGTTAACTATAGTCCATAAGTTACATTAATTGTATTTTCCTCTTGCATCACCATATTCTTACCACCTTGTAATAGTGATGTACATTTGTTCTAGTTCATAGAAGAACCTTCTTGTATTTGTACTATTAACCATAATCCTCATACACTTCTGGGATGACTATGTTATTCAGTCCCTAGATTATTCTTTAGTTTTATTTCAATTGACATTTACATTATACTACCCCTTTAGCCACAATCACATTTATTAACCAGCTGTGTTAGTTATACTCACTACAATGTGTTACCATCAACTTTATCCATTTCCACACTTTTACAGTCAAGCTAATTAAAAATTCTGCGTACATTAAGCATCAATACCCTTTCTCAGCCCTCATCCTATCTCTTAGTAACCTGTACTCTAGGTATTAACTCCATGTGTTTATTCTTCATATTTATTTCATATTAATGAGACCATACAATATTTGTGCTCTTGTGTCTGGCTTATTTCACTCAGCATAATGTCCTCAAGGTTCATCCATGTTGTCATATGTGTCCCAATTTCATTTCTTCTTACAGCAGCATAGTATTCCATCGTTTGTATACATGATATTTTGTTTATCCATTCATCAGTTGATGGACACTTGGGTTATTTCCATCTTTTGACAGTTGTGAGTAATGCTACTATGAATATTGGTGTGCAAATGTCTGTTTGCATCCCTGTTTTCAGTTCTTCTGGGTATATTCCTAGTAGAGGGATTGCTGGATCATATGGCAGTTCAAATATATTTAGCTTCCTGAGGAACCATCAAACAATCTTCCACAGAGGCTGCACCATTCTGCATTCCACCAACAGTGAAGGAGTGCTCCTATTTCTCCACATCCTCTCCAGCAATTGCAGTTTTCTGTGTTTTTAATAATGGCCATTCTATGAGGTGTGAGATGATATCTCATTATAGTTTTGATTTGCATTTCCCTATTAGCTAGTGATAGTGAACACTTTTTCATGTACTTTTTTGCCATTTGTATTTCCTCTCTGGAAAAATGTCTAAGTATTTTGCCCATTTTAAAATTGGATTGCTTGCCCTGTTGTTGTTGAGTTGTATGATTTCTTTATAGCATGGAAATCAAACCCTCATTGGATATATGGTTTCCAAATACTTTCTCCCATTGAGTAAGCTGTCATTTTACCTTCTTGACAAAGGTCTTTGAAGCACAAAACTGTTTACAACTGAGAAGTCCCCGTTTATCTTTTTTTTTTTTTCATTGCTCATGCTCTGGGTGTAAGGTTTAAGAAACTACCACCTTCCCCCAGGTCTTGAAGATGTATCCCTTCATTTTCTTCTAGAAGTTTTATAGTTCTAACTTTTATATTTAGTCTTTGATCCATTTTGAGTTAATTTTTGTACTTCGTGTAAGATAGGGGTCCTCTTTCTTTCTTTTGGATATAGATATCCAGTTTTCCCCATACTGTTTATTAAATAGACTGTTCTGCCCCAGCTGACAGACTTGTCACAAATCATATAACCGTAGATGTGAGGGTTTGTTTCTGAACAATCAGTTTGGTTCCATTGATCTATATGTCTATCTTTATGCCAGTACCCTGCTGTGTTTTTTTTTTTTTTTTTTTTTTTTTTTTTTTTAACCACTGTAGCTAGGTAATATGATTTAAAGTCTGAAATTGAGAGCCCCACAACTTCATACTTCCTTTTTGAGATATTTCTGGCTATTTGGGGCCCCTTACCCTTTCCAATAAATTCGATTATTGGTTTTTCCATTTCTTTAAAAAAGGCTTTTGAAATTTTTATTGGGGTTGCATTGAATCTGTAAATCGATTTGGATAGAATTGACGTCTTAAGAATATTTAGTCTTCCAACCATGAACACAGAATGTCCTACCATTTATTTAGGTCTTCTTTGATTTTTTAAAGCAGTGCATTGTAGTTTTCTGAATACAGGTCCTTTATGTACTTTGTTAAGTTTATTCCTAAATATTTGATTCTTTCAGTCACTATTGTAAATGGAATTTTTTTCCTGACTTTCTCCTCAGACTGCTCATTACTAGTGTATAGAAACATTACTGATTTTTGCGTATTAGTCTTGTATCCTGCCACTCTACTGAACTTGTTTATTAGCTCTTTTAGCTTTGTTGCAGATTTTTCGGGACTTTCTAGGTATAGCATCGTATCATTTATGAATAGCAAAAGTTTTACTCCTTCTCTTCCAATTTGGATGCCTTTTATTTATTTCTTCTGCTCTAGCTAGAATCTCTAGCCCTATATTGAACTTGGATAGAGTTAGCATCCTTGTCTTGTTCCTGATCTTAACAGGAAAGCTTTCAGTCTTTCACCATTGGGTACAGTATTATATGTGGGGTTTTCATGTATGCCTTTTATTATGTTGAGAAAGTTTCCTTCAATTACTATCTTTTGGAGTGTTTTTATCAAGAAAAGATGCTCTGTTTTGTTGAATGTCTTTTCTGTGTCAATTGAAATGATCATTTGATTTTTCTTCTTCAATTTATTAATGTGATGTATTACACTGATTGGTTTTCTTGTGTTGAAACACATTTACATGCCTGGGATTAAACCCATTTGAACATGGTAAATACTTCTTTTAAGTTGTTGTTGAATTCAATTGGTGAGTGTTTGGTTGAGGATTTTTACATCTATATCTATTAGGGGAATTGGTCTGTACTATTCTTATTTCATAGTGTCTTTATCTGGCTTTGGTATTAGGGTGATGCTGGCTTCATAGGCTGAGTTTGGTAGTGTTCCCTCCTGTTCAGTTTTTTGGAAGAGTTTTAGTAAGATTTGCTATTAAATCCTCTTTGAATGCTTGGTAGAATTCACCTGTGAAGCCATCTGGTCCAGGGCTTTTCATTTTGGGGAGATTTTTGATGACTGTTTCAATCTCTACTTGATTGGTTTGTTGAGGTCCTCTATTTCTTTTAGGGTCAGTGTAGGTTGTTCATATGTTCCTAGGAATCTGTACATTTCATCTACATTGCCTAGTTTGTTGGCATACAGTTGTTCATAGTAACCTCTTATGATCCCTTTTATTTGATCATAAAAAAATAGAAGTACTAATGTCACCCCTTCTTCTCTGATTTTATTTATTTGCATCTTCTCTCTTTTTTTTGTCTTTGTCAGTCTAGCTAAGGGTTTGTTAATTTTATCGATCTTCTTGAAGAACCCACCTTTGGTTTTGTTAATTCTCATATAGTTTTTTTTTTTCAATTTCATTTATTTCTGCTCTGATCTTTGTTACTTTGTTTCTCCAGCTTGCTTTGGGGATAGTTTGTAGTTCTTTTACTATTTCCTTCAGCTGTGTAGTTAAATCATTGATTTTAACCCTTTCTTCTTTTTTAATCTAAGCATTGAGGGCTATACATTTTCCTCTCAGCACTGCTTTTGCTGCATCCCATAGGTTTTAATATGCTGTGTTCTTGTTTTCATTTGTTTCCAGATATCTACTGATCTGTCTTGTAATTTCTTATTTGAACCAACTACTGATTATTTAACAGTGTGTTGTTTAATCTCCATATATTTGTGAACTTTCCCTTTTTCTGCCTGTTGTTGATTTCCAGCTTCATTCCATTATGATCAGAGAAAGTGCTTTGTATAATTTTGATCTTTTAAAATTTATTGTGATCTGTTTTGTGACCCAACATATGGTCTCTCCTGAAGAAAGATACAGGAGCACCTGAGAAGAATTTATATACTACTATTTTGGGGTACAATGTTCAGTACATGTCTTTAAGTTTAGTTCATTTATCATATTATTCAAGTTCTCTGTTTCTTTATTGATCCTCTGCCCATATGTTCTATACAATGGTGAGAGTGGTATTGAAGTCTCCAACTATTATATCTTTTCTCTTGTTGCTTTTAGAATTCTCTGTCTTTGGCATTTGACATTCTGATTAGCATGTGTCTCTGAGTAGGTCTACTCAGATTTATTCGGATTGGAGTACATTGTGCTTCTTGGATATGAATATCTATGTCCTTCAGTAGAGTTGGGAAATTTTCTACCATTATTTACTCAAATATTATTTCTGCCCTTTTTCCCTTCTCTTCTCCTACAGGGACAACCATGGCATGTATGTTTGCATGTCTTTGCCATCATTTAGTTACAGTTGCCCAGGGAGGCTGGTGCAGGTTCCCCCAGTTTCCTCCCTGTTAAAGGTGGGGCTGGAGCTTAGGCTATGGCAGTATTTTGATCTGGGTGGAAAGAAGCCAGTCCTAACTGTTCCTGTGACTGTCAACCAGCCCCACTTCTCCTTATGCCGGTGTTCTAGTTAAAATAGAGGCTACTGGCCTCTTTCTTACTTGGATATGTTCAAACTTTAGCTGTACTTGGGATTGGACTTTAGCCAGCTGAATTTACTAATCATTAGTTGAAATTGGTGCCTGACCATCTCTTCCTCCCCTGTTTTTGGGAAATGGAGCTTCCAACTCCAACCAGGGAATAACTCCCAAGATGTCTTGTCCTGCCAGTGGGGGATGGGCACTGGCCTCCATGGTGTGGAGTGCTCTACTCGCGAATCTTCACTTCATATGGGCATATGGGCAGTCTCCTCCTTTCAATCCTTCAAGGATGTTGCAGGATGTTCTTAGATAGCTCTGGCTGATTACTAACTGCCTTGTAGGACAAGCTGACTCTTGGAGCTCTCATTTCTTTTTATTGACAAATAATATTCCATTATATGAATATACCATATTTTATTTATCCATTCATCAAGATGGACATTTGGGTTGTTTCGCCTTTTGGGTATTAGGAATAATGCTGCTATGAACATTTTCATACAAGTTTCTATGTGGACATATGTTTTCATTTCTCTTGAGCAGATACCTAGGAGTGGAATTGCTTTATGTAACATAAAGTGGTAACTTTATGTTAAACATTTTGAGGACTTGCCAGGTTGTTTTCCAAAGTGGCTGCACCATTTTACAATCCCACCAGTAATGTAAAAGAATTGTCAATTTTTCCACATCTATGACAACACTTGTTCTTGTTTTTCCTTTTTATTTTAGCCATCCTGGTTCGTATGTAGATATAGTTTCCTCTACATTTAATTGCTGTTTAATTTATTTACTTAGAGCTGTTTTTCATTACAATGGCTTAACACATGGAGTTGGCACCATTACATCCTAATTGTAGGCACAAGGACATACACATACAAAAATCATTCAGGATTGTTTCCAAGCAACATATAATAAATTTAAAACTCTGTCGTTCACCCTTTTTGAGCTCTTGGCTCTATTTGTTCAAACTCCAGTTATATTCTTCGCTTATTTCATTCCTACAGTTGTTAGTATCCAGAGACTATGCAGACCCCTTTCTTTATATTTCATTGCAGGACAATATTTTTGAGCAGGGAATATTCTACCTCCTCCCACCCAAAGGTCCAGCCCAGATCTTTTGTTTTCATTAGTATCCATCTCATATTAAATGAGATTATGTATATAAAATGCCGGACTCTACATAAATATTAGTAGCTAAAATAGAACAGATTGGATGCACTGGCCATGAGGACAGTGGCCTCATTTTAGATCAGTTCCAAATCTTTAATATCTCAGATTCCATTAATACACAGGGAAACCGAGAGTGTTTACTTCCATAGACTCCCTCCTGGGGCTGGTTTGTTTCATGGGTGAGAGATGAAACTTCACCTGTGAGCTACATCCTTGATGTCTCTGACCAAGTAATACCCCAGAGCAGGAACGCCTACAGCAACAAAATCCCGCTGATTGCCTGGGGCCCTAGTTACCTACCCTCTAGAAATTTCTTGAGCCACAAGAATTTCCGGACTCTTTTCGGGGAGTCAGCCTGAGCTGACACAGTCTCCCTAAATGGTCCCTCCCAAGAATTGATGGGCCTCAGGGTAAAACATCCTTGGATTTGCTATCCCTTGAGGTTCCCTTTCATTCCACTTCCCCACACCTGGATGTTCCTAGTCTAGTTTATTCTTTCCTATGAGAGAAAAGCCCTTTCTTTCAAACCTTCCAGACGCCTGTGGACCTGTTGGTCAAAGCCTTCTCCTTGCAGCAATAGCTCCTTTCCCCATTTTGCAATACTCCTTTTGAATAAAGTTTCTCCTCACTGAGTCCAGATTTTTTTTTTTTTTTTTTTAAAGATTTTGTTTATTTATTCATTTATCCCCCCCTTGCTGCTTGTGCTTGCTGGGTCAGCTAACCACGCCGTGCGGGCGGGCTTGCCTTCACCAGGAGGCCCCGGGAACCGAACCCGGGGCCTCCCATATGGTAAACAGGAGCCCTACTGATTGAGCCACAGCCGCTTCCCATTGAGCCACAGCTGCTTCCCCAGATTTGTTTTTTATTTAACATCATGCTTGAACTTATTGCAGTGAGGACAAAAAAAAAAAAAAAAAAAAAAAAAAGTTGGTTTGTGTCTGAAAGTGCATGCACATATTCCTGTTTAAAAGGAATCCTTGTTTTAGCAACCATATGTAATCTACAATCTCCCAAATTAGTTATAAAGGCTTTTAAGCCAGTCATTATTATTATTACTATTACTATTATTATTATTATTATCACATTCCATGGTCAGAAGCTTGTGTAGGATTTACTGAGAGGATTTGAAAGTTGTAGCTTGTATAAAAATGACACAGCCTTGTGATCTTGGCCTACGGAAAATCACATGTAAAGAAATCATCATTATTCTTTCTCTTGAGAAATGTCAAAGAGGGGAGGACAGTCTTAATGTGTAGTAAAACTTCTTTAAAATCTTCTTTATATCTGTTTCACTTGTAATCTTTCTCTTATACCAGATGGTGGTTCCTGAAAAAACTCTTTCTCTCTTGCCCTCTTTCTATGCCTCCAAACGTTTCCAGAAGCCCAGTGCAGAATTTCTTCCCTTATTCCAATATTTCCCACCATACCAGTCCTAAGAATCTCTCTCCTTCCTCCTTTCTTGGGCCAGTTCCCTCAGTGTTCTGTCCCTCCTATTTGGTTTTTCCCTTCCCTTATCCTTCTCATACATGCTGGAATCCAAAGATGGCCCCCAAGGAACCATGCCTTCCTCTATTCATGCTCTTTTGGGGTCCCTTCTTCTTGGATAAGGGCCAGACCCATGAACTTACTTGTACCCAGTAGAAATGATGCCACATTTCTTCTGAGGTGGGATCTGAAGCCTTGCAGCTTCTGCCTTGGTTTCTTGGAATTCTTGTTCTGAGGGAAGCCACCTGTCACATGAGAAGTCCAACTTGCTGGGAACACGATGATGTGAAGAAGCCCAAGCCGGCTGTGTGGGGAGGGAGGTGCTCTGCCAGCTTCCAACTGTTGTAGCCATCCCAGCCCAGTCATGAATTGTGTGAGTGGAGACGCCATCTTGAACATCCATCTTGATTGGACCTTCAGTTGACTCCAACCCCAGCCAACATCTGATGGGAGAAGCCAAGTGAGAGAAACCCAGCCAAGTCCAGTCAATGCACAGAGCAGTGTAAAAAATAGCCGTTAAGTTCTGTGGTGATTTGTAATGTGGCCAAGGTCTTGATTCATCACCTTCTTATTGTCCATCACCCCATCACCTCCTGGAAATGAAGTTCATATCTCTTCATCTTTCTCATGAAAATCAGCCCCATGTTCTTGCCACCCTGAATTTGACATAAAATTCTCTACCTCCTTAAACATATATAAAATACTGATTCTGGCATTGAAGAACAAATATTACATGACCTCACTGATATGAATTAAGCAAATCGAGTGGATTCAGAGAGCTATTGTCTGGAAGATAGGTTTATAAGAAATAGAAAAGGAGAAGAAGGTTGTGAGCCAATGCCTATATGGATGTAATCTATGATAAGGTAAAAGTGTGTGTAGTTGGGCATTGAAGGAATATGATGGGAGGGTACTGATACTATTGGGTTGGGTGGTGCAGGTTTGACAGGTGGGTAGATCGGGGAGGGTGGGTTGGAAGGTCCATGGAACTGGGGAGGGGGGTTGAGAGAGGGACCAGGTGAACACTGGGGATTGGTGGGTATGTGGTTGAAAGTACAAAGTTGGGAATGCTTTTATGGCAATATGACAAGGAAGGCTTACTGGTTTAGGGTGTTGGATGGGTGGGCATTTGGGATAGAGTGCACCTGCACCTGGAGCAGGCTTCTAGGGAGTGTGTGAGTGATCATTTTGTCACAATGTGTTGTATCAGTGGGTGGAGACCCACCCACATAATGAGCGGGAAGGAGTTGGACTCCCATCCTGGGGAGGACCGATATGTTCAAAAACAGAGGGGTGGGAGTCTCTCAAGAGCATGGGTGGTTCCTAATAGGGGAGGACAAACCAGTGTGTCAAGACCTCAGTGTTGTTGCAAGTAACTATAAATCTTGTCACTGAAGGAGTAAACTTGGGGGTTCATAGGCCCTGAGGAGAGGGGGAGGGAGAAATAGAATAGATGAAACAGGACGTATTTAGTGGGCAATGGAAGTGTTCTACATGATCTTGCAATGATGGACACAGGCCATGTTAAATACCATCAAAATTTATAAAAGTGTATTATATAAAATATAAACCATAATGTAAACCATTGACCATGGTTAGTAGCTATGTTTCACTATTTCTGTATTAGTTGTAACAAATGTACCATCTACATATAAAAAGATATTAATATGGGAAGGGGGAAAAAGGGGAGGATGTTGGGATATGGGAGTCCCCTGTATTCTGTATGTGACTTTACTGTGACCTAAACCTTCTTTGAAAACAAAATGAAAAAAAGAAGTAAGACACCGGGGAATAAATGGAAGAAAATATCACTTTACATACAGGACAACAGATATTACAGTGATGAAAGGCAAAATGTCAAAAAATGAAAAAAAATTTTTCATTATTTTTTAATATCCCAATCTTTTAATTTAATTTAATTTTTAGTTTTTAAAAATGTTCTTGTATTTTATTTCTTATGTTTAAACCTATTATTATTATTTCATTTTCCTATTAATTGTATTTGGCTATTTTTATTGGCTTCATTTTTGAAGAAGCTTTGGCTCACAGAAGGGTTACAACTGGGGCAGGGGAGGATCATTGGTGTGGGGTGTCAGTGATGGGGAATACATGGGAGGCAGTTCACCTGGGCATACATATAAGGTATATAAATGTGTTCAAATGTTCATGGGGCATTGTCACGGTGGGTAGAGATTCACACAATAACTGAGAGAATTCCCATCCTGGAGAGCTCTGCCATGTTCTCTGATGGAGCAGCAACAGTCCCCCAAGTGCAGGGCAATGACTGGCAAAGGAGTATGGTCCATTGATGGGCCCTTGATATTGACGACCATGCTTATGAGCCTTTGCTCTTGAAATTGAATATTAGCCTAGTGTTGTGGTGTGCCTAAGTTGCCTCCTGAGAGCCTCCTTGTTGCTCAAACGTGGCCTCTCTCTACACCAAACTCAGCATATAAACGCATTACCTTCCCCCCAGCGTGGGACATGACTCCCGGGGATGAGCCTCCCTGGCACTGAGGGATTACTACCAAGCACCAACTATCAATGCAACTGGAAATAGACCTCAAATAAAAGGGGGAAAAGGTAAAGATAAATGAGTTTATATGGCTAACAGACTTCAAAGTGAGTTGGGAGGTCATCCCAGAGATAACGCTTATGCACATCTCAGCAGGATCTCATAGACTAGCAAAGTGGATACTACCCTGAAAGGTGGGGCTCCTAAGGGCTCTGGAGATACCCAGGCCCTATGGTCTGGGTGGATAGCTCTGGAGTTTGGTGTCTTGCCAGTGGGCCCTACTTTGGAGTTTGTGCTCCTGAGAGTGACACAGTTGGACTCAGTTATGACTTCCCTACACATGGCTCATCTGTCTTTTCTATTTAAACCTATATTGGTGCTGGAGTTTGTAGGTGTACGTCCAAGAGACTGGAATCTTTGGGCTGTCCATGTGCCAGCTGGGCCCTGAGCCTCAGTGGAGTTGGAACATCTACTCTCTAGGTCATTGGATTCACCCAGGACAACTAACAAGGAGGTGAGGATGGAAAACCACCATACCAAGGAAATGAGAGAGCCTACAACTGCAAGCAAGAGAGTCCCATCCATCGGCTGTATGGGACTGAAGCCCTCTCTCAGTTAGAGGTGGAGTGAACATCACCATCCCAGAATCCTCAGGATTGGGGAATGAACTGTGGACTAGAGTGGACTTACTGGTATTCTACTATAGACTTATTGTGCTTCTAGCAATGGAAGAAATTACAACACTGATGTGGAGGCAGTGGCCACTGGAGGTTTTGAGGGCAGGGAGAGGGAAAAACAGGTGTAGTACGGGGGCTTTTTCAGAACTTGGAAATCATTCTGAATGACATTGCAATGACAGATATAGGCCATTATATATCTTCCCATAACCTGCAGAATTGTGTGGGTGAGAGTGTAAACTACAATGTGAACTATGGTCCATGCTCAGTGGCAATGCCCCAGGATGCGTTTATCAATTGCAATGAATGTGCCACACAAATGAATGATGTTGTTTATGTGGGAGGGTGTGGGAGGTGTGGGGAGTGGGGCATATGGGAATCCCTATATTTTTTGTGTAACATTTATATAATCTAAGTATCTTTTAAAAAATAATAAAAATATATTAAAAATAAATAAATAAAAGACTGGTTCCTCTCTTCAGTAGGTTTGCAAGCTGATTGTAGGAGCAAACCTTAACTTAAGAAAACTGTTCAGAATTCTTTCCAAGCACCATGTCAACAAAATAAAAATTCTGTACAAAGCAAGTGTGGGGAAGATACTTGCTGAATATGAGGAATGCAGTACCTCTGGGAGGACCCCGAATTGCAGAGGGAATAATAGGCATGAATAGGTGGAAGGAGCTGCGAGGGCATTTCAGAGTGGGAACCACACATGGCCTATTATTATGTTTGCATTCCTTCATTTGAGGAAGAGACCGTGGCCATGCCCACTTCCAAGAAACTGGGCCATAGGAAGTTCTCTGTGCCCAGGTTCCCGCTTTATGCCATGTGACCCTATTTCCCTGGCTACTACTGATTGGACCTGGCCTTCAAGCCCTAGCCAAAGGCCTGCATCTCTGATGAGGGTTCAGCCTGGGCTCCTGGACCCCCAGGGGTCCACTTATGGCTTTTCACATGTTGTGAACCCCCTTAAATGATGTGCAAATTTTTATATTTCCCTTCACGTATTTTTCTTTTAAGAGTATTTGTAAGTTTTATCATATTCATAAAGGTGGTGAGACTTGACCCCAAAAGATAAAAACCAGGATTTAAGGAAATAGAATGAGATATATAACATGCATATCATGTACTTTTATGCAAATGCACACATAACCACGGTATTATTTGTGCAAGAACACAAGCAGAGATGCACATGAAGCACATTAGAGTGGTGGTGGTGGTGGGAAAGTAAATGGGAGTGTGGTTTGGGGATAAAAGGGTAATAACAAACCAGTTCATGGGCCAAGCAGTGGCCTTTCAAGTGACCCAGCTCAAGAACTTTGGCCAATAGGGCACTTCTATTGGAAGTTGAAAGATGACTAGCTGACAAATTGAATCATTTCTTCTGGGAAGTTTGCAGTTTGGGACCTGGAGAGTGACCAAAATGGAGACAGTTGTGGGACTTGCACTGAGCTTGAAGGAGCCCCTGGGGAGGGAGAAGCAGATGCCTGCTTCAGTGGACGTGACAGCTGAATGGGTTGCCAGAGTTGTTCTTGGGTTACTGCAGTGACTTGAGCTTATGCAGAGGAGATGCTGTTCTCATCATGTCTCCTTCAATGCAGTCTTGGGGATGCCCAGAGAGGCTCCTAGGTTACTCCAAGGCAAACAGCAATGCGAGTGATGCTCAAGTGGCTTGGACTTGGCCTGTTTCTGTGTCCTTGGACCTGGCTTCTTCTCCAGATTGGCAAACCACAGGGCCTGTGCCTTCATCATGCCTGTCAGGCTAATACTGCTGGTTAAAATTCAACAGCCCAAGTGACTGCAGAAATAATAGCCCTTTCCCAGGCTCCCTCAAACAGCACATCAGCTCACTGTTGGCAGGAGTCTGGAGAGCTCATCCAACTTAGGGGCAATGTTTTAAAATGGGTTCCGGGGTCAAAACAAAAGTTAAACCATTATGGGAATGGTATTTCTCTGTGGAGGGGCTGAGGTGCACAGCTGGAGCTCTGGGCTGCCATGTCTCTGTTTTTGAAAGGGAGGAGACATTTTTGCCCACATAAATTATACATCAGGTTAATGACAAAGTACTTGTTTCGAAGTGCAGTAGAACGCCATGGTTCTTGCCTGCGGCGGCCCCCTGAGGTACAAGCTGCCATTTAAGCATTCTTAATTAGTGGTGTGCTGTGATGCAGTTTGCTATGAGCTATTTCCAGTAACCCAGGGTGAGTCTGTGTTTCATAACACTCATGATTCTCTCATATTTCTACTAATCAATTTTTTTAAGGTTGAGGTTTTATCTTCTAGAATGTTCTTTCTCAAGAGCAAACATGATCATAATATCATGTTACAATAGTCGGACAATATGGTCCCATCAGGGTGTGGAAGGACTTCATGGTGTGATAAGACCTCCCATTCAAGGAGAAAGGATTCAGTGGGTAACTCATGGACTTTGAGGTTCAGTTGACTGGATTTTGGTCCTTGTTTTGTTTTCTAGCATTGTGATCTTGGATTAGGTTTATTTTATTTTATTTTTTTTTTAAATTTATTTATTCATTTATCCCCCCCTTGCCGCCTGTGCTCACCGGGCCAGCCAACCACGCCGCGCGGGCGGGCCCGCCCCCACCAGGAGGCCCCGGGAACCGAACCCGGGGCCCCCCACATGGTAAACGGGAGCCCCACTGATCGAGCCACAGCCGCTTCCCGGTTGGATTAGGTTTAAAAGCATATTGCACAGCCCCTGATACATGTTGGTTGTTATTTGCAAAGCACTCAGTACAGGGTCTGTACTTCCTTCTATTGCTCCTCTGACAGTTGACTCTCTAGCCTTGGCCTAATCTGGGGAGTTGCTGAATCTTGGGGCTGGAATGAAGCCTAAACCTTCTCCCTGAGGTGTGGATTCTTACATTCTTGGAATCCTTGCCAGGTGATTTTACAGACTCTCTTGAGTACCTAAGATGATGAGAAATACACTTCTCCTTAAGACAACCTACTCCATCCTTGGATAGCTCTGAAAATGAAATTCGGCTCCATCATGAAATCTGTCTTCTTGCTTCTACTGATAAAGAATCAACATTTATTGAGCCATGCATGTCCATCATGTTGGAGGGTACCAGCAAAGGATACAAAGGCGTTTAGCCTATGTTCCCTGGCCTAAGGGGGCAGTCAGGAATTGCACTCATGGAAAGATGCAGATGTCAGTGCAGAGGTTTATTAAGAAAAGGACTTTTTTTCTAATTATTATTTTAAAAATTCACTTTAGGATTATGACTGTGGTATGTCTTAGTGTGGGGTCTCTAGGAAACAGGCCTGAGGCAAGCTTACATGCTAAAGCAGGGGTTGGCCTGTTTTTGTATGGTCTATGAGCTAAGAAACCCAGCCCCTCAGTGACTGAAACAGGGGGTTGACTTATGGCCCAAATTGAGCATGTTGCCTGTCTTGTATGACCCATGAACTAGGAATGGTTTTCACATTTTTAAATGGGTAAAAAAACAGAAAAATAGTATTTTATGATGCATGAGTATTATGTGAAATTCAAATGTCAATGTACATAGTTACAGTTCTACTGGAATACAGTCATGCTCATTCATTTACAAATTGAGTTGATGGCTGCATTTGTGCTGCTATGGCAGAGTTGAGTAGCTGTGACAAAGACCATATGGCCTGCCAAAGCCTGAAATATTTACTGTCTTGCCATTTGCAGAAGCAGCTTGCTGATCCCTATACTAAAGCTTTACTGGGGATACGGGGAGTGGCAAAATCCTAAGTTCCAAACAGGAGACAAAGCAGAGTGAGAAAGGGAGGAAGCAAGGAAAGTAAATCCAATGTTGGCATGTTTCAGAGTGGGCCATAGTTTTATAAGGAAACAGCCTTGTGTGACATTGTTCAGAGGCATGGAATCCCCACATCTGAGAACCGTCCAAAGTGGGGAGGAGGGATGAGCAGTTTCCAGCTGGCTCCTGCTTGTCTCCTAGCTTTCTGGTTCACACCCCTGCACTTCTGAGTTGTGTTTCCCGGGCCCTCCTGGGAACTGCTGGGGAAGACAGAGCTTCTGTGTGTCCAGTCTGGCCAGTGTGCAGGCTGAGCGGACTTTGTCAGTAGATGTCTCACATGGGGCTCCTTAACGGGTGGAAGCAAAGATGATGGTGGCAGTAGCCAGGGAGGTACAGATAGAAGAATGGTGTGTATCCTTCCTAGGACCTCTCTGGGAAGCAAGGTGTGAGGGGGTGGAGAGAAGAGGAGGGAAGGTCTGGGATGGCACATAAACATGGTGACCCCAACGGCTGTAATCAGCTCTAGCACTCACCCTCTTGCCAATGGCAAGAAGAGAACCTCGTGACGCTCAATAAAATTATAACAATGTGAAATGTGGACCCAGGGTGATGCCATTTGGGGGTGTTCTGCAGGAGATCTTAGTGAGTCTTGGTTTAGGATGTGAGCAATCCTTCTTAACTTGACCTTGCTAGCATCCCACGCCCCAGTGGTGTCAGAATCAAAACTCAAGGTGGGTTTTTTTTTTTTTTTAACCTAATGGAGCTTGTTTTTAAAAACCCTTCAGTTCAAGTTGTAGACAGACATAGGGCTAGCTAGGAAAAAGGGATTGTTTTCTTGGGGGACAATATCTGTACATAGAGAAGCTGCAAGAGGAGAGTTGACTTTTTCAAGGGACCACTGGGTAGTGCCGAAGTGGCCTGCAGCGAGGGGAACAACAAAGTGGTGAATTCCTACTGTTGTTTTTAGATCACATCCTCTTTGTAGGCCTGTTTTCCCTCTGTCAAATGTGGGGTTGAACAGAGTAGCGTCTATGTTTATTTCCGGCTCTAACAATCTCTGCTCCGAGTGAACCCATTGTAAATAGGACCTTTTATGAGGTCACTTCAATTAAGAAGATGTGGCGCACCTCAATTAGGATGGGTCTTAATCCTATTACTGAAATCCCTTATAAGCAGAATGAAATTCAGACAGAGAGAAAGCCATGGAAAGCAAGAGCTGAAGGTCTAGTAGCCCGGAAGAGAAGGGAGAGGCCAGCAGAGGCCGTCATGTGCATTGCCATGTGACAGAGGAGCTCGGGACCAAGGATCACCCACAGCCAGCCCCAGAATGCCAGTCTTCTGGAAGAAAGCATCACCTTGATGACATTTTGATTTGGACTTTTCCTATCCTCAAAACCACGAGTCAATAAATTCCCATTGTTTAATCCAAGCTGTTGCCTGGTATTTACTTTGGCAGCCAGAAAACGAAAACATTGACCTAGCATTAACTTCTTGGCAATGGGCAATATTGATGATGGGACAAATAAATGAAGAAGCATTTTCAGTGCAACTTGAATCACTTGAATGATTGTTACTATTTTCTGAATTTAACAAGGAAGCCTAGGGAACTATGTGTTAGCAGCTGCATATCTTCAGTGGCAAGGTTTTTGTAAAACAAAGCAAAACAAAACAAAAACAAAGTTTCATTAAAAGGATAAAATGCCAAAAAGCTGATGCATTTCGTTAGTTGATACATAATTCCAGAAACTATCTGAATCTACCCAGAAACTGTGTAAATGGATTAAGACTACATGGATGGCTTATAGTATTTGTGGTCACTGCTGCCAGGAGTTGTAAAATAATATTTGGCAAGGAAAGGAATAGAGTTGCCTGTTTAGCAAATAATAAATCAAATAATTCTCAAATAGAGTCAACAGCTGACAGAATAAGTGAGCAAGCAACATAGAGAAGGAAAACAAAGGATAGTGAAAATGCTTTGGACAAGAACGCAGCAGTGAACAGTATCCTGCGATAGAAGGAGGAGAAGCCAAAATTCATTTTATGTCCTTAAATGGTGGAGGTGGGAGTGGGGCTGGGTGGCAGTAAATTAACCCTAGTGATGGGGAAGACACTTGTCCATTACCCTCTGCAGTGGAAGAGGAAGGTGTGTTTCCTCTGTGAGACTGTGATCAACCCAAGGGGAACGAATGCATCTTCTCATTTGTACAGTCTTGGTACCTAGCACAGGGTTGAGCCCCAAACACGATGGGGGTAGTTTGCAGACTCCATCTAGCTGATAACGATACCTGACATGAATGTAGGCTGCGCTCTAGACTTGGTACTTTCTACCAATAATCTCACTTCACCTTCACAACAGTCTGGGGAGGTAGGGAATTCTGTGTCCCCTTTACCTGGAGGGAGTGGAGGGTCAGAGGGTTATGCTACATGCCTAGGTTACAACCAGAAAGTGCTCAAGGTGGGCTTTGAACCTGGGTCAGCCTGACTCTCAGCCTTTGCTGAGGGAAGTCCCTGAGAGGAGTGGAGAGCTCTTCTTTTGCAGTTAATGAAGGGCTAGGGTTTATTTGCTGGGACTTTTTATCAGGTCCAGGAACTTAATCCTAAGCACTCTCTTGTGCTTTTTCTGAAAACCTATTACCTGGGGCAGTTTAGGAATGAATTGAAGTGGAAATGACACCAATTTCTGACAGAGTGGAAGGACAATGCAATGGAGAGACAGAACTGAAAGAGTCACATAAGTGATTCTGTGCTCCCTTCACTTTTTATTAAAAAACAAGTTGTGTAAAAGTATTCCAAAGGATTCCTATAAATCATATAAAGTATATATATATATGCAAGTGCACAAAACATTTCTTTGAAATGCACCAAAAACAAGCCCTTGGGTTCTAGAAATAACGCAAGTGACAAATGGTCTCTCTCTATATATTGTAAGCAAGGATGACAAATTATTTGGACAAGTTTGCTAACAGATGTGATCTGTTTAGCTAAACAGATATTAATTTTCCAGCTCTTTGACCCGCTGATAAATTATATCTTGTTGGAGATACATCATGACAAGTTACAGTAAAAGCTGATGTTGCGTGTGATTGTCAAGACACAACTCAGATGAAGACTCTCCTGCCACATATGTTGTCTTTTGGTTTAAAAAAATATCTGCGATTCTTTTGATATTGTAGGTTATCTTTTTCCACTTCATTCTATAAAACATGGTAATAAAGGCATTTTATTGTACTTAAAAGTAATATATTAATCCATATGAGTTACTCATTATTTTGAGTCTTTTTTTCATTTCTGGGGCAGGGCTTAGAATTTGTGTCCTGCCTTTTGGAATGGTGTCTTTCTTTAGCCCTTCTCCTGCAGAATCTTTTGACATGACAAACCTGGCTTAAAATGTAGCCAGATTACACAGTGAAGTCACTCAGTGTCTTAGCTTCCTAGCTGCTAAAACAAATACGATAAAAGGGATTTACTTAAACAATGGGAATTTATTGGCTGATGGTTTGAGAGGCTAGAAGGCTTGTTTCCTCTTGGAGTATCTTCTGGCTGGCTGGAAATTTGGGGTTCCTTGGCTTCTCCATCACATGACAATGCCCATGGCAGTGGCTTCTCCTTTCTCTTCTGAGTCCCATTGGTTTCCAGCATCTGGCTGCTCCCTGTGTCCAATTATCTTTGCTTCTAAGGACTTCAGCCATATCGATTAGAGCCCACCCTCATTCAGCTGGGACACAGCTTAACTAATAACATCTTCAAAAGTCCTGTTTACAAATGGGCTCACACCCACAGGAGCAGGGGCTGGGCCTGAACGTGCCTTTTGACGGGTGGACCTGATTCTATCCCCAACCCTCAGGGATGATCCAAAAAATATCACTTTACTGTGTGGTTTGACTCTGTGATTTGGAGTCTCCAGTGATTGAAAAGTTGCTGTCAATCTCAGCTGGTGCTTTTTTCATTTATGTAAAGCGGGGTTTCTCAATCTTGACACTACTGATACTTTAGATCAGGTAAGTCTTTGTTGAGGGACCTGTTCCTGTGCAGTGCAGGATGTTTAGCAGCACCCCTGGTCTCTTCCCACTAGATGCCAGTTGTGACCATCAGAAATGTCTCCAGACATTCCCAGATGTCTCCTGGGGGCCCAAACACCCCCATTTGAGAACCACTGATGTAAATTTTCAGAAAGTCAGATGTTTGGAAACTCCTTCATGTTGCCCTGATTTTATGGATAGTTGCAGAGTATTTCACATGAGTTTTCTCTCCAGCAGCTATTAACATAAATTTTCTTATTTGTAATTCTGGCAACAGCATGGCAGGGAAGATTAATGGCAGGGGAAAAGGCAGAAACGTCCTCCTGTGGTATTGCAGTGCACTGAATGACATGCTATTGAGGTGTCAATAAAGGTGATGATGATAAATGAAATAACCTTCAGTTAAGTGCTGCATTCCCCAAGGATGCCCGCTTCCTGTTTTATAGTGTCCCTCAGCTATAGCTTATCTTTCTGGATCAGTTAATTGTATGTTTCTTTTTAACCTTCCTTGAAACATCCTAGTGTTTATTCCCTAGTATTTCATTTTTTATTTTTGTAATCAATAAAGCTTTGCTATCCATTTGTCATTAAAAGTATTAGCTTGTTTTTCATTCCATATATCTGTCTGCCTTTCTGCTTAGATGGATAGAGAAATCTTTTTTACTTTGATGGAGCTACGATTATATTGCAATTGATCAGTGCCTTTTGCATGGCAAATCTTTCCCAAATAAACCCTGAGGAGTTCAGCCTGTGCAGGTGAACAATAAAATGAAAGACAAACATGATATTCTATTAGGCTGAGAATAATCTCTTAAACTAGATGCTAGAACATACCTTTAGGTTTACATCTTAATATAATTTGGGCTGTGAATCTAACAATTTGTATAGTTCTAATGGACTAGTTCGAGGAGATAGAACAAGATGGCGTTGATTTAAGTGGGCATCACCAGCTCTCTCACAAAAAACATTTGAGAATGGGCAAGATCCTGCCTGAGTAAGCTGTTTTGGGAACCCACAGGGCAGGAGGCTTCAGGGCATCGGTCTGGAGGGAACTGGACAAAGAGATAAAAAGCCCAAGGGAAAACCATGAGTTTCTCACCCCAGTGGCTGGAAACAGCCCCACTCTCAACACAAAAAGCCACTGAAAACCTCCTGACTCCCACCAGCCACCAAGCAGGAGGGAGCGCTCCCCGGGAGTAAGAGGGTTCTGGTGAAGGATGGAGAGGGGTTTCCTTTCTGTGGGTTTGGTTACCTAGACCTCCTTTGAACTTTAGGGAGCATACCAGATGGCAAGACGTAGCTCCAGGAAGAGGAGAGAGGCAAATCTGCTAAGGCAGCCTGATTTACCTACCTGACCTGGGAGAGATGAATCTGGATGGGGGAGAGAACGGAGATACAAGGAGGCTGAACGTGAATGGCTGGAAAACAATTTTACAAGCAAATATCAACCAAAAAAGGGTGGGAGTAGCTATACTAATATCAGACAAAATAGACTTCAAATGCAAAACAAGGATAGACATACCGACCAATGGATCCAAATTGAGAGTTCTGATACAGATCCTCGCAGTCTCGTGATGTTCAACAAGGCCACTAAGCCCACTCAACTGGGAGAGAATGGCCTCTTCAACAAATGGTGCTTGGAGAACTGAATATCCATATCCAAAAGAATAAGAGAGGAACACCATCTTGCACCTTATACAAAATTCAACTCAAGATGGATCAAAGATCTAAATATAAGAGCCAAGACCATAAAGACCTTGGAAGATAACATAGGGAAGCATCTACAGGACCTTGTAAAAGGAAATGGTTTCATGAACTTCACACCCAAAGCATGAGTAGTGAAAGAAAAAATAGATAAATGGGACCTCCTCAAAATTAAAAACTTTTGCACCTCAAGGGATTTTGTCAAGAAAGTGAAAAGATAGCCTACCCATTGGGAGAAAATATTTGGTAACCATATATCTGATAGGAGCCTAATATCCAGCATATATAAAGAAATCTTATATCTCAAAAATAAAAAGACAAATAAGTTTTTGCCAATTTAAAAAATGGGCAAGTGATTTGAACAGACACTTCTCCAAAGTAGAAATACCAATGGCTAAAAAGCACATGAAAATTGTTCAACATCACTAGCTATTAGGGAAATGCAAATCAAAACGACAATGAGATACCATCTTTTACACCCATTAGACTGGTGGCCATTAAAAAAACAGAGAGCTACAAGTGTTGGAAAGGATGTGGAGGAAAGGGAACCCTCATCCACTGCTGGTGGGAATGTAGAATGGTCCAGTCATTGTGGAGGACAGTTTGGCATTTACTCAAAAAACCAACTATAGATCTGCCATATGATTCAGCAATTCCACTGCTGGGTATATACCCAGAAGAATTGAAAGCAAGGACACGAACAGATATATGCACACCAATGTTCATAGCAGCATTATTCACTGTTGCCAAAAGTTGGAATCAACCCAAATGCCCATCAACAGATGAATGGATAAGGAAAATGTGGTATATACATAGAATGGAATACTTCTCAGCTGTAAGAAGGAATACAGTGCTAACACACGGGGTAACATAGATGAATCTTGAGGACCTTATATTGAGTGAAGCAAGCCAGACATTGAAAGACAAATATTACATGACCTCTCTGATATGAATTAAGCAAATTGAGCAGACCCAGAGAGCTAGAGTATGGAAGATAGGTTTACAGGAAATAGAAAGAGAGAAGGTTGTAAGCCAACGCCCATACGGGCAAAATCTATGATAAGGTGGAAGTGAGTAGTTGTGCAGTGAAGGGATATGACAGGGGTGTAGGGATACTATTGGGTTGAGCGGTGCAAGTTTGACAGGGGGGTAGGGTGAGGAGGGCGGGTTGGATGGTCCACGGAACTGGGGGAAGAGTTGAGGGAGGGAACAGTCGAAACCTGGGGATTAGTGGGTATGTGGTTGAAACTACAATGTTGGGAAAGCTCTTTTGGCAATATGACAAGGAACGTTACTGGTTTAGGGTGTTGGATGGGGGGTTTTCGGGACAGGGTGCCCCTGGGGCAGTACTCTAGAGAATGTGTGAGTGGTCATTTTGTCATATTGTGTTGTATCAATGGATGGAGACTCACACAATGAGCAGGAAGGATTTGGACTCCCATCCTGGGGAGGCCTGATAATATGTTCTCAGATAGAGGGTTTGGTGCCTTTCGAGAGCATGGGTGGTTCCTAATAGGGGAGGACAGATCAGTGTGTCAAGCCCTCGGTGTTGTTGCAAGTAACTATGAATCTTGTCCTTCAAAGAGTAAAGCCTGATAGTCACCTTGGGCCCCGAGGGGAGAGGGAGGGAGGAATAGAATAGATGGAAGAGGGGGTATTTAGGGGGCAATGGGAGTGTTTTGCATGATCTTGCAATGTTGGATACAGGCCATGCTAAATTTAAGCAAAAATCTATAAAATCTATTGTCTAAAATGTAAACCATACTACACCAAATAGTGGGGCTCCTGACGGCTCTGGAGACACCCAGGTCCTATGGTCAGGATAGCTCTGGAGTTTGGTGCCTTGCCAGTGGGCCCTACTTTGGAGTTTATGCTCCTGAGAGTGACAGAGTTTGGACTCAGCCATGTCTTCCCTATACATGGCTCATCTCTCCCTTCTATTTAAACCTATACTTGGTGCTGGAGTTTGTAGGTATATGTCCAAGAGACTCGAATTTTTGGGCTGCCCATGTGCCAGCTGGGCCTAGAACCTTGGCAGAGTTGTAACACCTATTCTATAGCTCATTTGACTCACCCAAGACAACTGGCGGGGAGATGATGATGGACAACGGCCATCCCAGGAACAGAGAGAGTCTGCAGCTGCGGGCAGGATAATCCCATCCATCTTCCCCATGGGATATAAGCCCCTTCTCATTTAGAGATGGAGTGGACATCACCATCTCAGAATCCTCGAGATTGGGGGAAGAGCTATGGACTAGAGTGGACTTACTGGTATTCTACTATAGACATATTGTGATTCTAGCAATGGAAGAAATTACAACATTAATGTGGAGCCAGTGGCCACTGGTGGCTCTGGGGGCAGGGAGAGGGAAAAACAGTATAACATGGGGGCTTTCTTGGGACTTGGGAATTATCCTGAGTGACATTGCAATGACAGATATAGGCCATTTTATATCATCACATAACTGCAGAACTGTGTGGGAGAGAGTGTAGACTACAATGTGAACTATGGTCCATGCTTAATGACAAAGCCCCAGGATGTGTTTATCAATTGCAATGAATGTGCCACACTAATGAAGGATGTTTATGTGGGAGGGTGTGGGAGGTGTGGGGAGTGGGACAAATGGGAATCCCTATATCTTTTGTGTAACATTTATGTAATCTAAGTATCTTTTAAAAAGGAAAAAAAAAAAAAAGAAGGATTGCAACAGCTTTGAGAAGTTCTGAAGGCAAAGAGGGCAGTCAGGGGGTGGGTAAGAGAGTTGGGGGACATGAGCGGGCATGTCTGGAACCATAGGAAGCAGTGCAGAGTTGAGGCCAAGTACTTGAGAGTTGGAGAGGCCTGGGTTTGAATCCTGGTTCTGCTCTTACTTACTTGCTGTTTAACCATGCACAACTCGGTTATCCTCTCCGGGCCTTAGGTTCCTCATCTATGAAAAGGGATAACAATAGTATCAGCATTCTAGGGTTATGTGGAGAAGTAGAGAAGTAGAGAAGTAGAGAGAATACCTATAAGGTGCAACTTTTTAGTACTGGTCTTCCTTCGTGGCTGGTGTTAATCTGTAAATTTAGAGGATGTGTTCGTATGCCCAACTGATATCTACCCATGGCTAAGGTTTCTTCAAAGTGTTAAAAGAAAAACTTAGGATCTCACAGCTCTATTGCGTGATTCATGAATCAGGCAGTGTCCCATTCAGAAAGTAGAAGGAAGCTCCCCTGGGGTGGAAAGGAGAAGCTCAAACAGATGAATGTGGAAGCAAGTAAGGAAATGTTTTGATTGGCTGATATTAAGTTTCCATTTCACTTGGGGGGTTGTAAGCGGAGAGCATATGATTGCTTGGGAATTTGTAAGTTAGCTGGCAATAATTGGTAAAGGTCTGGCTGTATTACTATTTGGCCTTCTGGGCAAGTCAGGCATTTATGGGAAATAGAAACTTGCCGTGGGGCTTAGCAAAGGTGTCCCAGGTTGTGCCTACTAGATTTTATTTATCATTCCCCCCCTTTTGATCAAGATTAAAGGCCAGTTACCTCGTGCTGGCTCTAGAGGGTTCGTGTGGGTGATTAACTCTAGGTTACAGATGTGGAGTGGTTGATTGCTTTTTTCTCTTTGTGCTTCTGTCATTCTAGATGGATGGATACCATTTGGTAAGATGGCTGGATGCAACCATTGAATACTTTAGAGAGGATACAATGCACTAGGGAGACTTTTCCGATTATTTTGAGTAGTAAAATATCCAATGTTTGGAGCATGCTTCTGAACTAAAAACCCCAGGACCCAAACCAACTGAAGTCAGAGATAAAAAAAAAAAAAAGATCCCAAAGAACTTACTTGCCTGAGCTACATGACTTGTTTGACTATTTCATGTAACTACGTTTTGACTTCCCCAGAAGTGTTTATCCAGGTACAGCAGGTGGTACTGATGAGAGCACCAAATCCTACTTGCTCAGCTAGCAAGCAGTCAACTGCAGCCCTGTTATCTAAAACAAGCCTAGCTAAAGATTTTGTTGTGCAGCAGTAGCTTTTGCCGTGGACTCAGCAATTTCCGCTACTGTTATATGCTAACTTCTAACTAAGGAAATGAGTCCAATGAAAGAGACCCACCCAGTGTCAGTGACACCCCCGGGGCAGTATAAATGAAGTGAGGTTGTTTGTGTGAAGCCCTGGATTTGTTGTAAATTTCAAAGTGAACTACTTAGAGGCCCCATCCACATTGCCCTGACACACTCAGCTTTCTGATTGGCATTTAGGATAGATACTATATGCAAGATCATAGGATCCAGTCCAATGTCCAGCAGGTAACAAAACTGTGCAGTTATTTGCAGCTTACAAAGGGGATGCAAAGTGCTTAGACAAGGAACAGGATCAGAATCTGATAACCCAGAGGAATGTGCTATAGTTTTTCATTGAAAAAAAAATTCTCTATTGTCACTCTCCTTTTGATCCAAGATAACCTCAGATAGACTATTTTTAATCATAAAATAAGCCTGGTTTCATTAGATTTGGCCTGATTATTTTCATAGGTGCAGCAAAAAATGGCAATTTACTATATAGGCTTTTTAAAAGCAATTTTATTGAGATATATTCACAATCCATCCAAAGTGTACAATCAGTGGCTCTCAGTATAATCACAGCTGTGCATTCATCACCACAGTCAATTTTAGAACATTTTCATTACTCCCAAAAGGAAAACCCCATACGCCTCAGCAGCCACCCCTCAATCCTGCTGTCCTTCCCCAGACCTGCAGAGCCACTAATCTCATTGTGTCTCATATAGGCTTTTTAAAAAGTTTGCTTTGCTGGTATTTTCATAAGGAACCTCCAGTTGGACACTAGAGGGTAGGAAGCCAAGCCAAGAACTTGACACCAGACTTCACTTGCAGTCCAGAAAGTAACTTTCTTTAACGACCTATAAGGCTGGGAACCCTGGAGCCAGGTACCAGGCCCAATTTTTCAATTTTATAAGCATTGGCCCCATAAAGTCAGCCTTAGTCCCTTAAAAGTGTCTGGTCACGTCTGATTAAATGAGCATCATTCTCAAACATGACATTCTAGTCAAAGCCTTGGTTATATAACCAGTATCTCCAATTATGTCTTGTTAACAAGGAGAACAGATTCTGATCGAACCTATACAAATAATTATTTTGCCATAACAATAAGAAAATTCAATAAGACTTTCCAAAATCTGGAGGGTCCAGGCAGGGAGAAAAAGAGGAATATTTAAGAATTACAGATAGCTTAAGGGAAAAGAGTAAGAGATTCTGTGTATCTAGAAACGAGAACATTAAAATATCAGCAATAATTCAAACAAAACTATAATCATTCTCTATCAGTTCATTCAGTCCTGGGTAATTAGTCCTTGTTCCGTCCAATCTTGCTGCCAAAGGCAATATACTAGAAATGGATTGGCTTTTTCTTTTTCTTCTTCTTCTTATTTTAAACTTTTTTTTTGGATTAGCTTTTACAATGGGGATTTATTAGCTTACAAGCTTACATTTCTGAGGCCATGAAAATGTCCAAAGCAAGGCGATGCTTTCTTCCTGTAGACTGGCTGCCGATGATCCTGGACTCCTCTGTCATATGGCAAGGCATGTGGGGGTGTCTGCTGGTCTCTCCCTTCTCTTCCAGGTTTCATTGCTTCAGTTTCTTGCTTCTGTGGCCTTCTCTCCATCTCTCTGTATTCATTCTGTTTATAAAGAACTCCAGGAAGAGGATTAAGACCTACCCTGGGCTATGCCTTGACTGAAGTAACCTAATTAAAAGGCCCTGCTTACAATAGGTTTATACCACAGGAATGGATTAGCTTTAAGAACGTGATTTTCTGTGGTCCATACAGCTTTAAACCACCACACTTGCTTTAGTAATCTCATGACCCAATAGCTTCTTCACTAGAATTCTGGAATCTTGACTCAGTCCAGTGATATGGTTTCAAAGTTATTTGAGCAATGTCAGTAGAAGCCTGTGCCCCAGGGTACCTGGCCTAGTCCTTTCCATGGGCTTCTGAGACGGTCCTCATTGCTGAAGATGAAGTACCTGGCCTGTAGCTAATTGCAAGTGTTTTCAGGGAAGCATCAGAAATAAATTGTCTGTAGATGACAAAAGTCTTAAAATGACCATGGTTACTTATTACTCTTTAACAAAAGTGAATGTTCTGATGAATGTTCATTACAAAAATAATGCATTTGAGAAGAAAATTTGGTTGTTTCAGTGACATGTAACATTTTTAAAGAATAATGGAAATTATGACCAAATTTTATAGTCTAATATTGGCCATATCAGTACTAGGACATCTCAGGGACAGTGAAGACATTGACAAATCTCTAGGAACTTTATGCAGTTTCTGAAATGTTTATATTAATAGCATTTTACCAATAGGAGTTTAGAAAATCCTATTTAATTTGACAATTCCCATGCAACTCCTATCAAATAAACCTATTTTAAGCACCTCTCTTTTTACAAGGTGAAAGAACAAATCCTTTGCAATTTTCCAGGAGTCCTCTGGAAAATACCAAACAGTTTGAGATCAACAAGATGTCATTTATGGTTTGATTTTGAGAAGGCAAAATGTCAAAAGTTGTCAGATTTGAACATTTTGTTAAATAGGAAAATGGACACTGTGAAATAATATTTGGTTCCCTATTTAACCAAAATGACAATAAAAGAGTTTATAAAGAGGAGTTAATAGGATTGTAAAAAAAAGAGACCTTGTTTTAAAAGTGAAAAGACTTGTTATAATCTCTTACTAAGAGAAGACCAATAATCCAAGAAAACTTTGTCATTTTAACAGAAAGAAAATCAAATTCCAGTTTTGCATGAGGATATTATCTGATAAGAAAACTCTTTAAAAATCTCATAAGCCTACCAAATTGTTGTCAGCCTTAACTGTGACAAAATTCTTTTTCCAAAAGCCATTTACAACTTTCTGTATCCATTCAGGTTTTTTCCTACACATTCCTGCTTCTCAGTCTGAGACAACCAATCATTTTGCTTTAGGACAAAATTACTCTTTTCTTTAACAAAGTGCATCCTGCATAATTTACATACCTGCATACCTTAAGTTACCAAATGATCTTTGAAATTGTCTTCAAATATCCTACAAAAAACAATTATTCTAAAAATAAAGTTTGTCAAAATAATTAGTCAATTTGGTTAAACATAAATTACATTTTTCATCATCTTGAAGATCTAGTCGATATAATGCTAACTTATTTTTATCAGTAAACCTGTATAAATTTAGGAAGAAAATACCCAAGTAGAATAAAATTGTGATTGTATTGTACTTAACATTGATAATTAAGAAGGCATAGCTGTTTTTTATTTAAGTAACAATATTAAACTTGCATTTGTCAAAGTTTTATAACTTGCATTTATGAAAGTTTTACATATCAATTATATAAACTTGAATTTTTTTAAACATTTGATTTTAGTTCTATGAATACTCTTTTCATTAGGAATGTTAGAAATTTGGTTTTCTTAATTTCTAGGACTTTAGAAGTATTAATTTATATATATAAGTGCTGATTTATCTTAAAGCCAATTTGAATAGAGCTCTTTTAAGGAGTTTAATAAGTTATTTTGGTCATACCATCTGGGGGTAGAAAAATATTGTACATCAAATATATAGACAGACACAAATAGAGAGCTTATAGCTTTAATTAAAAAAAAAAAAAATTAGGCCATGAACCAGACATTTAAAAAAAAAAAAACACAGAAAATATAGAAATACAAAATTCACTACCTTATATAGGCTATTTTTATTTTTTTATTTATTATGTTTTTTTGAGGAGGTACCAGAGATTGAACCTGGGACCTTATACATGGGAAGCTGACTCTCAACCACTGAGCTACAACTGCTCGCCTATAAGCAATTTTTAGAGCCTTGTACTTTCTTAGTAGACTCTTGAGTACCAATTAAAATAGGCATCCTATTTGGCCTAATTCGGGACCCCCTTTTCTCAAGTGCATCTCTGAGATGAGTAAATTTGTCTAATTAGAACATTCCCCACAATGGCCATTGCCATTCCAGATTTTGGTAAGATTTTGCTGTATCATTAGATAGGTACAGCTTATGGCCCATAATTTTTGAACATGTAGTATGTGGAGGTGCCAGAGGGTGGAGAATGAAAGTTTTTAGAGTTTGAGGGTCTCATTTTTATCATTTCACTTCTCACATTGTGCCTAGGACAAAGAAACCAGCAGGAGCAAAAATGAAACTGAGATTAAACCAAAGGCTAGGGACTCAGACTCAAAATGTGAGCCTTCTCGTAAATCAGATTGACCCGCTGTATTAGTCAGGGTTCTCTAGGGAACGGAATCCACAGGAGATATCTGTAAGTAGTAGGAGATTTTATGAGTCTCTCATGTGACCGTGGGGACGCACAAGTCCAGGTTCCGCAGGCAGGCTGCAAACCAGGGGCTCCGTTGAAAGTCCAACGAAGGTCCTTGATGAGTTTCTGGGGAGACATTGGCTCTCCAAAAATGAGCTGGGAAATTCTCCCTGAATGCTGAAATCACTTCCCCTTTTAAGGCATTCAACTGATTGGATAAAGCGTCACTCATTGCTGAGGGCACTCTCCCTGGCTGAGGTAGATGTAATCAGCCATCCATGCACTAAACTCACTGATGGCTAAAGCCCACAAATGTCCTTGTATTACAATTAGCCCAGTGCTTGCTTGACCAAAAGCTGGGCACAATTACTGGCCGAATTGACACTTAGCCTGACCATCACAACTGCTAACCTGGACAAAGCACTTTTTACCTTGTATACAGGATAAAGAAACCAGCAGTATCAAAATGAAACTACAGATTGCAGCAAAAGGCTAGGGACACGGGCTAAGGATTTGAATCTTCTTGTCAATTAAGATTGACCTGCTACTTCTGGGCTAAAAGCTAGTGAGACATAGAGAGTGGTGCTTGAACTGGAGAGGCACTCACCCACAACTCTTGGAGACAGTGAGGAGGACAGAGAACTCAAAGTTTGATGGCACCTTCCCCTGTCCTTCTTCTTGTCTCCAGAGCCGTCAGCAGTTACCTTCAGGTCCTTTGTGGTTGCCAAAACTGTTAAAATGAGAACTTTTCATGCAACTTAGGATCTCACAGCTTTATTGAGTGATTCATGGGCAGCATCTCATTCAGAAAAGTAGAAGGGAGCTCTGCGAAGGGGGTGGAAAGGCCCAAGCAAGTGAGGAAATGCTCTGATTGGCTGACATTAACTCTCCATTTTACTTGGGGAGGGTAGTTTTACAAAGCAGGGAGCAGGAGGTTGCTTAGGAATGAAGTTAGTTGGTGTAGGACCCAGGAAATTAGTAGGCGATAATTGATAGAGATTTGGCTGCATTTAAATTTGGTCTTCTGGGCCAGTCGGGCATTTACAGGAAATAGAAACTTGCCCTGGGTCTTAAGTGAGGGCACATCCCTGTTCGGCCTACTGGATTTTATTTATTGAAAGGAATGTGCCTGGGGGGCCAGCCAACCTGTTGCTTAGCTAAGGTGATGGTGAGGCTGCTTGGCCAGTATTTACGCCTTGAGGGAAGATCTTGGAATTAGAACTTGCTGAGGCATAAGTACCTGGCTCGATGATGCTAAACAGAACTTTGCCCTGTGAGGGGCATGAGAGCCAGCCAGCCTCATTTGGTCCTGCCTGGATATCTCCATAAAGGATATGTGCACGTTTCCTCATGGTCTCATGCATCTCCTAGCCCAGAAGAATTCAATGTGAACTTGAAATCTCTTAGTTGTTTTAAAATTTTAACTTTGGGAGAAAAAAAGAACAAGAACTTCTTAATTTATTCTCTTCTAGTTGCATAAAGGTAAGACTGATGCACAAATTAAATTATGGGGCACTTTCCATTTCTAAGTTGGGCAACGTTGGCAATGTGGAGACCACGAAAAAGAACAATTAGATTTTATACACACTGTACATGTTCCAGTCGAATGGCTCTTATCTCTTCTTTTAATTGTTAAGTGCCTCTGGGGTTTTAACTTATTGGAAGGATCTGGAAGCAATAGTCTAAGTGGGCCAAGTTCCAGAAAGGGAGGATGATAGCAGGAAAGAACCTCCCCTGCATTTTCCCGGCTAGTCCCATTTGGGATGCACATAGATAAAAGGACCAGCGTGACTCTAAGCTGGGACTGGCAGATGAACCGACGAGCCTGCTGGGAAGGCAGACATGGGGTCCCCTGCTGAAGGCTCTGAAAAGGTTCCCAACTCAATAGTTACCAGCGTGTAGGGGTGGGGTATGGATGGGGGGGGGGGCGCGACTTTCAGGTTTGCAATTCCATTTTAGGCTGCCAAGTTATATACTACTTGATTAAAGATGTGGAAACTAAATGTGCTTGAAACCAAAAGTTGGTGTATCATGTTATTATTAGAAGAAAAAAATTGCTTTTCCTAACAAGAGAAAGAAACAATGTGAATTAATTTCCAAACGTATGAGCTTTGCCATTGTCCCATGCCTGAGGGCCAGGGTATAAAACTCAAAGAACTGAAATGATGAAACAAAAACTCTGGTTTTTAAAACATCATGGTGGCATTGAATTCACTTTGGAGGACTTTGAAGCTTGAAGTATTCCTCTCCATTGCCAAGTGATCATGCGTTCAGAGTAGATATTAAAATATTTTCATACTCAAAACATAAAAAGCAGATGTGGCTATGGTTGTGTATTGGATTCATAAGCAGAGCATCTACCGTTAGCCTCTAAAGAAGTTATTACCTAGGAATTCAGATAACTATTTTAAAGTATATTCCAAAAAATATAAGCAATATTATCAAGTAAAAATGCCTCATAGAGATATAACTTCTAAGGGCAATTTTTATTTCTGTCCTTTCACTTTGCTTCTCTTATTCCTTTTATGACTTTTCAGTTATTTTGAGTTATGATCCATTTAAATATTTTTATAACTTAGTCTAAATTTTAGATATCAGTTTGTTTAGGGGGCCCCAAGAATGGTCTTAAGGTACAACTTTGTTTTACCCTGGCTTCAGAAGCTATTTCAGCCCTACTGTGAAGCCTAATTAATGTGAATAAATTGCTCTTAAATTCCAAGACAGAAACTCCTAGGTAAGTATGAAATAGTAAACTGAGTTCTTATCCCTTGTAACTTCATGCAGGTGTATGCAGTCATTTGAAATGAAAGCTGATCGATTTTCAGACTGCCCGGGGTCCCATCTGCTTGTACCTGAGGTATTACCATGTGCGTGTTTGCGTATTTTTAAGCTAAGGTTTGTTGTGTTGAGATAGAAATTCCTTGACTCTCATTAACCAGTCCCAAATAATGCAGTTATGGTGTTACAAGGCCCTAGACTTGATGTCCACATTCTGTACATAAAATTACAGACAACACATTCAAAATAGGAAAGGTACTTTTGCAAGCCTGTGCTTAGTTAATCTGGCTTTTGGAATTAAAATGTGACCCTAAGGGAAGGGGAATGGGACTTATATTTTGAATATCCTTGCGACGTGAACTGTAAATCCAGTGTGCAGGAAGGCGGTCAGGCAAAGGCCTCTGGGAAGCCGCTACTCTTATGGCTCCCACTCAGGGCTGGCCACGCAGTGGTGCCCGAGACGTCGAGCCCCGGAGGCAGCAAAGCATTCTGAAGAAAACAACGCACACACGACAGAAATATGAACGCCAGTTTAAAGCCTTTAAATTAAATAATTAAGATGCTTGTAGGTATAAAACTGGTAAATCTATAAAGTGAATGTGCTGGAGATATTTGGATTTCCAAATATATGCAAGAAGTGGTAGATTAGGAAGGACTGCTTTCCTGAACACAGTGCCAGCTTTAAGTCCAGCGTCCTTAATTAGTGCTCAGCTATTCCCTTGCAAGCCGGAACAAAGCTCTTTTTATGGTCAGGTAGCTACCCTTTGGTGAAAGCCGCCAGCCCAGGTCTCATCATGGAAGAGACTATTTATCATCAAAGGAAAACAGGTTTCCAATATTTTTGGAGCTGATGTCACTGTGGTTGGTTTGGTTTTGTGGTAGTGATTCCTTCTGCCATTTCCTGAGCCGACCAGAAAAAGTGCCGTAGGTGATCCGCTTATTTAAAACCTTCAAATTAATTGAAATTATGCTTGTGCTACTAGTTTATAAGCATGACACCTCTTTAATGATTTAAAACTCTCTAGAGCATCACAAACCTAGGAGTGGAATCATTGATTTGCAGAGGAGAATTTTATTGATTTGTCCTTGTGACAATTTGAGTTTTTCCCAAGAAGATATATTTTTCTTTACTTTTTTTTTTTTTTTTTGGTTTCATTTTAATCTTTGTTTGGGAATTGTTAGAGTTTTCAGTATTCTGCCTCAATTAGTTTTTTTTTTTTTTTTTTTACCGGGAGGTCCCGGGGATCGAACCCGGGTCCCTCCATATGGGAGATGGATGCCCAACAAGTTGAGCCACATCCGACCCCTCAATTAGGTTTTAACCTTCTCGAGGACAGAGACTGTGCCTTTTATTCTTCCAGGAAGTAAGGCCACAGACCCTGTGGTATGGAGTAGTTTTAACGTAAACTTCATAGCAATTGGCTCAGTGCTGGGTTCATGACAGGCATTCAGGAAATAATATTTAACATTACACGGGTCCTGCGTACAGTTTGTCTTAGAGTTGATGTTCTGGAACTTTAGAGGTGTTCCTGGAGAACTGAAATCAGATATTTTTTAGCCCATTAGTTTGCCTAGACTGGAAGTTCTCAATCCTGGCAGCCCATTGGGCAGCATGGCCTGTGAGCTCTGGAAGAAAGGGGATGCTCCTCCTTTATCTTCTGAGATTCTGCTTTCCTGGGAGTGGGGCCTGCACATCCATCCGCTGGTGATGCTGACTTACCCAGATCAGGGAACCATTTCTGTGGTCCATGCCTGGAGCAGACTGAATCTATTCTTGAAAAGCCAGGACTAGTTAACAATTTTGTTTCTAGAAACCCCAAGCATCTCAAGAGGCAAGGGTTTTGTTTACTGAAGCCTATTGTAGTGATGCCCCAGGTGCTACCTGAAATCGGTGCTTGTCTGGGAAATGATTTTTCAATGCATAATTTAAAAGCCATTTTTGACCGCATTTTGAGCTCAGCACTAATGTTTTATGAGGATAACGGCAAGATCTAGTTGGAAAACCGTGGTGAGTTAGGTGCTGAGCTGGGCTGGGACTAAAGGAGCAGGTTTGTGCAGGGCTTGGCCACCATGTATCCATGACAACATCATCTTGGAGGCTTTTTGTAGGAAGACAAATGGGATGTAGACTGGCCACAGTGGCAGCCCCTTCTATACTTGCCTACTTTCTCAATCTTCCAGTTGTGCTTCTTCCCTTAACTACCCCTTGCTTGCTATTTTATGGGATTGCTTCCAGGGAAGCTGTCTTAGTTTGCCAGAGCTGCTATAACAAATACCACACACTAGTTGGCTTAGCCTAACATGGATTTTCTTATTCCGGAAAACTGGCATATTTTCTTTGCATTTGTACCCATAACTAGCTCTAAGGAAAGACAGAAGTGGTGTGTAGTGGTAGGACATGTATTAGGCTAGAAGTTAGAATACTCGACTGTGTGACCTTGGGCAAATTTCTTAACTTCTCTGAACCTCATTCTCCTCATCTAGGAAATGTGCTTAATGAATGGAAGAGCCTCATGTAGCTCTCATCTGCTGTTACCTTAGAGGAAACATAAACACAAGGCCCCTTTTCAGAGAATCACAGAGAAAAAAAATACTCTCCCCACCCCAACAGAACTGATTAATAGATTCTAAGTTTGTTTCCAGAAAATCAACTGAGTCTCCATGGCGAGAGGAAAACAATCAAGCTCTTTACTGGCTAGTAGTTTATGTCCTCAGATTTGTGGGTCTGGGTGCCTGCTGGGGCTCAGCCAGGGAAAACCAGCAAAGCCACTGAAAGACATGGTCTGAAATAGTGGGCTGCACATGGGGGTTTATAAGAGGAAGCTGGTCGAGGGGTGGGCAGCAAAGTAGCCGAGTGTGATGGATTTCCACTGAGGCTCCACAGAGATGGCCCCAACCCCCAGCCCTTGTCCACTGTTCTGCTTGTGGCTGCATCTTAGTGAGAAACCATGAGGCTTCTGGGATCTGAGTTGATCTTGAAGTGACCTTGACACTGAGGCATGGCCAAGGAGTATGGTCAGCCCAGACATCCTTCCAAAGCTTGAATAGTCACAGAGGCATCCTTATTGGGGTTGTAGCAGCCTGGCCAGTGGGTGGGGAGGCCAAAGAGTTAAAGATGGGGGAGGGGGGTAGAATTTTGATAGCTAAAAGTCACAGTGATATTTTATAAGCTCATTCTGGAAGAAGGTAACTCCACTGTGCCACCAGCATGTTTTATACTGAGTTCTAGTGTGAGTAGTTCCAAAGGAGGCTGATAATCCCTGTCTTGATGACAAACGGGGAGTAGAGTAGCAGGTGCTGTGGATGTTTCAACCTACAGACTTCCAGGATTCTGGGCACTTGGACAGCTGAGTCCCAGCAGAGCTGGTGGTACCATATGTGCACGTGGCACACTCGTGGGGGTGGGGCCTGGTCGACCCCGGCAGGAATGGCAGGTGAGCTGGGCAGGTGCTTCCTCAAGCTCAGCACTCTCCCTTCCTTTGCACTGTTCTCTTTGGACTCACCCCTGGTCACCCACCCTTGCTGCCCATATCACCTACAACCACACCAAAGCGTGGACCACGTTGTACTATCTGGGTCTGAGTTAACAGATTCTCACTGAAGTTTGGGGTGATGGAGGGGACTCTAGGACAAAAGAGAACAAGAAATAACTAAAAAGAAAACAGGCATTCCTGTCCCCAGCCCACCAGCCCCATTCATTTTTCTCCCTGGCTGCCTTTTCCTTAGGTTCTAGGACCTAAGTCTGTCTGATGGCTCTCCAGACTCTTGTCCTTTCCCCTCACCCCTGGGTTGCCTGCACACAAGGGAAAATTGAAGTAACCCTTCCATGGACTCATCTTTTCCATAAAGGTCTAGGCCCTACCACTGATAAAGTCTCATCCATGAGCTTTCCTAAACCATTTTTCTCAACAATGAATGCTGCCTCTTTCCTAGAATGTGAGAACGGTTTTTTTTGTGTGTGTGTGTGTGTGTTAATCCCAATACTGGATAAAATTTAGAAGTTGAAGTCCACTGGTAACAATTTCTGTTTTTTGCTAGGCTCCATTCAGCAGGCAGTCATTCTTTCTCCAGAATCTTCACCTTAATCTCTGTCCATTTTACCCCTTCTCTACCCTAATCCATCATTTCCTTGGGGATATGCATTTGAGGAGCACTGGAATTACCCAAGGAAGGAGGAGGAGGGGAGAGAGAGAGAGAGAGAGAGAAAGTATGTGTGTGCGTGCCCATGTGCTCGTGCACTTATCTGGGAAACAACACACTGAAATCTCTGAAATAGCACACTGGCTCATCAAAGGTGCAGAAATTAAACACTGCAGACCCAAGAGAAGTCTAGGAGGAGAAGAATAATTCCCTGCCCTGGACCAGAGGAGCAGCCTGTGTAACTTTCTTTCTTCTCCTCCAGGACATTTGCTCTTGGTCTCTGTCCCTGTGAGCCGAGGTAGGGGGTGGGGGCGACCTCTGGGCTTTATGGCCAAGGAGGACCTTTAGGGATGGGAGGTGTTGTGGGGCTCTGGGCTCTGGAGGTGGAGTGTGATGAGCTGGGGGGATCAGGGCTTGGGAGAGCAGTGAGATAAGACGGGCCAGAGGATCTGACAGCTTAGAGTGTGCCCTGGGCTCTAGGCTCAGGGAGAGAAAGGAAGAGGGGCGGCAGACTGATAGCGGCCCCCTTAGGGGAAGAGGCAGGGATTCAGGGCAGACCCTCAGCCCGGCTGCCTGAGTTTGGAGCAGAGTGTGAGTGTGGCAGGCCCGGGTGGCTCTGTGGATTTGGGCTGTCCTTCAGCTCGTGGGGCCCCTGGTTTCCTCAGTTTACGACGGCGAGCTTCATATAGATCTCGGCGAGGCGTTCTGAGGAGCCTGTGAGGAGGAGCACGGGGATGCACACTGGAGCCTGCAGAACACCCTCGAGGGCAGGGGTTCTTAACCTTCTTTGTGTCCACTCTGGGCGCTCTCTCATGAACTTTTGGGTGAAGAATAAACACCTCTGGGATAACTCCAGAGAGTCCCTTTGAATGAGCCCTGCTTCAAGTGAGCACTGCTGACCTGATGCCTAACTGTGCAGAGTGCTGTGGGCGACGAGGAGGACCAAGACATGCTTCCCCTGGTCAAGGAGATTACTGTCCAGTCAGGGCTGAAAGGTGCGTGGACACGAACTCCAGTATTAGGAAATGACGGCATGTGGAACCCAAGGGAGGTAGCATTTGCATCGTGATGGAGGACCCAAGGGTGAGAGTGCTTTGAGTTCAGTCTTGAAGGATGTGTGGGATTGCAAGAGCTGGGGTGGTGGCGGCAGCGGCAGCAGCTCTAGCACAGGTGGAGGGCAGCCAGTGCAAAGGGAAGCCCCGGGTGGCATAACAGGGGAAAGTAAACAGAGGTTCAGCAGCCCATTTCCTAATATTCTAGTGAAGATTATTAAGTAGAGCAACCATGTGAGGTTGGCCTGGGATGGTAGGCTCAGTATTTTGAAGGTTCTTGAATCCCTGGGAGAGGGGGCAAAAAGTTTGTTTAATGGATCTCATTGAGGACTTTCAAAGGGTTTTTGGTAGCCCTGAGTAACTAGTGCACCACATACAGCCCTCCTGGCTTAACCTTTGGGTGGGCCTTTTAATTGTAAACACAGCTCTTCTGGGATGGCTTAGAGAGAAGGGTGGGGAGATCAGGCTGGGAAGCGCAGTCCTCTTGGAGCCAGGGCAGGGGCAGTGGGAATGGAAAGGAGGAGGCAGCTATGAAAGAGGTGCTGGGAAATGGATCCAAGGGGGGAGCCAAGCCTAAGGGGGCTCTTGGGTTTCCTGTCTGGGTGTCTGGAAGGAGGGTGGAGGGGAAATAAGGAAGCCTGGAGGTGGTGTTTGAAGGGATGAGAATGAGCTGGTTTGCAGGGCAGAGGTTTCTAGGAAGGAGTGGGGGTTGTGAGTGGATGAGATGGCATAGGAGAGGGGCTAGAGAGGGAATGATAGAGGCCCATGTCAGAACCATTGTGGGAATGTCTTCCTCTAGGAAGCAGAGCAGAGAAGACAAATTAATAATATGGAGGAGAAAAGTGCCAATGAGGTAGAAAGCCAGCCAGCAGAAAAAAATGTCTTGAAAGCTAGAGGAGGAGGAAATTTCCACGAGCAAGGGGGAAGTCTATTTCTCTCAAATCCTGCTGAGAGACTCAGGAGGATGATAGTGGAACATGAATTTTGAAATTTGAATTTGAGACGTTGCAGGTGGCTAACCTTGGAGAGTACAGTTCCAGGAAGGTGGTAGAGGCTGAAGCCAGATTGAAGGGGATGAGAAGGGTTGTGAATCTCTTTTGGAGAAGTACTTTTGATCTTCCCTTTAAAAATGCTTTCCATTTTTGCAATGCCATTAAAAAATTTAGCCGGCATATTACAATGACAAAAACAGGAAATAATATCCTAGGTGTGAATAAACTCATTTTGGTAGATCTAGGCGATGGTGTAATGTACTGGAGAATGATTTTTCAAGCATTGCCTGGAGTCCAAATTGGGTTAATGTACCTGTGAAAAGTGAATCAGTTACTCCTCATTGAATAGTAAGGTTAGACCAACTGTTCCTGAAACCTAAGGACACATTAGCTGACTAGATGGTAGTGCTAACACTGTCTGTGTATTGGATCAGCAATTTAAAAGTCCCAAATGTTCATGCCAAACAGCTCATCACACAGCAGGAAAAAATATACTGTAACTTATAAGTGATCATCAGTTTGAGAAAAAATATTGAGTGCTTTGTCTTGTGAAAGTGCTTTTTGATATGAAGTAGCATCAGTGAGCAGATTCAAGCGTCCCAGGACTCACACACGAGAAGACATTTGCATCTTGTATTTGTCTGCGGTGTGGCACTCAGCGGCAATGGTTTTCCAGAGAGGCATGTTTGGTGGCTGACAGAGTATACCTTCCTTTCCGGGGAATGGAAAAATCTAATTATGACCTTCTTGAAGCTTTGGCCTAAAAAAATAAAAAAAGAAAGATTACTTGAAGAGACCTTTTTTCCCTTCTAATTTTCTTCTGATCTCCAGGCAAGTTAGGCCCGTAAGGTTTTATGAGCATGCGCTGCATATTAATAATATTAAAACTCTAATTTATGAAAGTAAACTTTATTCTTGGTCCCTCTTGCCTCCATTTCCCTCCTCCACTTTATACCAGCTAACATTTTAACTCAGAAATGCGGGGAAGGGTATTTGAAGAGTCCCTGGGAAGATGTGAAGAAGTGGGACTGAAATGGTGTCCATATCCCACCTGGTGAGCAGATGGGGCTGGCAGCACGGGGTGCAGGATGGGGTCTGTCTCTGGTTCTCCTTAATGCCTTTCCTGTGGTGTTCTCAAGGGTCTAGACTGCTTCCTCCCCTGGGAATGGATTATCTAGCACCAAGTATTGAACATCCTCACAGCATAACTCTAACCATGGAAAGTACTGCCCTGTATTTGTGTTTTAAAGCAAGTTGGCATTCCCCTCTCAAGATTGAGCTCAAATAGTCAAATAGGAGGATTTCAGGCCATAGAGACGTCTTTTTGTTTGTTTGTTTGTTTTGATCAGGTTGCAAGGCTTTTCATTATATCTCTAATGAGAATGTGTCAATTCCATCTATGTATATGATTCTGGTATCACTCCCCAGCACCTCCTTACATTGGATATTAGATGGGAGAGAAGAAGGATGCATGTTTCAGAGAAAAGTCTGTTTTATTAACCAGTGTAGGGTAGAACTAAAAGAAGAACCATAGTTTTTAATTTGCTTTCTTCATCTTGATGTCAGCTCTTGAGAGTGGGATATTACACATTCTTGATTGGGGTCTTACTGAATTCTCATTTTAGTTGCCAGAAGGGAGCCAGTGGTTTCAACAACCGGCTCTCCCAGAAAAAAGTGCATCTGCTAAATGTCCATTGTGTCAATGCTTCTACTGATTTGAAGCTACCAGTGGGAAGTCACTGAACACAGAGCTGGGAAAAGAGGTATACACTCAACTCTCAAGAGCTGGTACAAGCAAGTTCCCGAACCTCATTGGGTATGTCTTTTTTACTGTCTAGTTACAAAGACAGAAGGAATGTTTGTGAATATCCTCGAAGAGGAATCTCTATATTATTTTCTTAGAAGATAGAAATGTAACTTTTCTTGATAAACATGATCTAAATTGCTAAGGGATGTTGAAAGAAAAGCCCCAAACATAGAGATATCAGTATAACCGAGATATTTTCAATTTTGCAATGACCATAGAATAGCAAAAATAGGAAGCCCAATCCCTTTTACCATTTGCTTACTCATCATATCAAACTGTTCACATTCCCCAAACCTGTCTTCCTTCTCTCCTCCAGGCCTTTGTACTGATTATTCATTTTCCGAGAACACCTTCCCTTACCTTTTCCCCTGACCATCTGGAAACTTAGGCCTATCCTTTAAGACTGAGCTCAGGCTTGAGCACCCCTCATTGCTCTGGCCCCACCACGTAGACTTACCCTTCTTTCCTTAACACCCCGAATCTTATTGCATCATAATGGTTTGTCGCTTTGTCTTTCCCACTGGCCGGCAAACTTCGTGAGGCCAGAGATTGTACCCTCTATGGCTCCAGGCCAAGTAAGGCCTGGCATGGTTTGGGCTTTGTCCACTTCTCTGGCCTCATCTTGTGTCCCTCTCCCCCACATTCTTGTCACTCTGGCCATTCTAGACTTTTCTCATCTTCTCATCCATGGAATACTCTCTTCTACTCCACTTCACATGTTGCCACTTCACCTGGAATGACTGTGTCCCCTGCCTTTGTTCAGATAACACTTGCTTATCCCTTGTTCTTACCTCCTCAGGGAATTTTTTTTTTTTTTTTTTTTTTTTAGGTACTGGGGCCTGGGATTGAACCCCAGGTCCTTGTAAGTGGGAAGCCAGCGCTCAACCACTAAGCTTCCCTGAGTTGGTTTTCTGTTTGTTTGCTTGTTTGCTTTTTTTGTTTTTAAGGAGGCACCGGGACCTGAACCTGGGACCTCCCATGTGGGAAGCAGGCACTCAACCACTTGAGCCACATTCACTCCCCATGTTTCCATAACATTCTGATCTTTTTTTTGCTGCACCTGACACATCTGTGATGATTTAACACCAGTCTTTCCTGCTAGAGACTGGCAAATGCATGAGGACAAGGACCCATGCCTATCTTTTTCATCATCATTCCAAGGCTAACACATCTTAGGAGCTCTGACATTTGCCAGATGATTGATTGCAGGAGAAACGTTCATTTTGGCCACTGAAAATGTGAAGTGATGAAGTAATTTCAACATCAAAAGAAGTAAAAGAATAAAAGTCAAGATCAAAAGAAGATCTCTTTCACCAAGAGTAAAAGTAAAATCTAAGACAGCAACTTTGTCAGTGGAGAGTTGGTGAACCATATCTATCTGACAAATTAATTTAATTACCTGATGTGGCTGCTTCATTTACAAGGATTATTCATTCACTGAGCTGGCTAAATTGTGCCCTTATCATTCACCACCTCATTTTACTACTCTGGGGATCAGAGATGTAGATCTCTTGCGTGTTCATATGAATGAATTAAATCACACTTCTAATACAATGCAAACTTTTTTTGCTCAGAATGTTTGTTCAGCCTCTATAGATCAGATCCAGGAGGCTGTTCTGGGTAAGAAGGAGAGCAGGCACTAATCTCTCTTTTTATGTCCTTCCTTTGTGAGTTGAAGATCAATGCACAGACTCGCTTCCTTCCTTTCATTTCATTTCATTTATGTCATGAGGAACAGATTTAAGGCTCATGAACATAGTCTACATAACATTTGACATTCCTTCCTTGGAGAGCTGAGCTGGTCTTCGATGCTGGGAGGCACTGGACACTGCACCCAGGAGTGGGGCTGGTTCCTGGACATGAGCTTTCTCCACAGTTCTCTCCTGCCCACTCTGTTCTGTCTGTCTTAACAGTTTCCTAGCCCATTTTCCAGCCTAGGGGCGACCCCTGCATTCCTGGCTCCTGACTCTCACCAATGTTAGCTGCGCAGACATCAGTCAACAGAACTGCCACTTAAATCCCTTTTAACATATGACCTTTTCCTGCCCTAGCCTCCCTTAGTAGCTTGTTGAAATTCCTTCATGTTCCTTTGGCTCTTCAGTACAATAGTCATCTTTTTGTGTTTGTTTTTTTTCCTCTCTTAGAATCACTCAGAAGTAATTTTATCAAGCCCTATTCTGTTCTCTGTTGGCTTCTGAGTAAGGTCCCAGGAAAGGACGTTGCTCCCCCTCACCTTGTATTTAACTGCTCTCAACCCCTCTAGAGCATTCCATCTTCCACAATACAGCTCTAATGCAGTATGATTTTGCCCTCTTCCCTGCCCCACCAAGGGACATTTGGCAATGTCGGGAGATGTTTCTGGTCAGCACGCCTGGAGAAATGTTGCTGGCATCTAGTGGGTAGAGGCCAGGGACACTGCTCAATAGCCTGCAAGACACAGGACGCCCCCACGGCCCCCACAGCCAAGAACTATGCAGCCCAGTGTGTAAGTAGTGCCGAGGCAGAGAAACCCTGCTCTAGAGCTGCCAAAATACATCGTGAACTGTAGCTTAGCGTCTATACGGTTATTTATGGGCCAGGGACAGAGACCTAACCACGTGGTGTCTGCAGTGCCTGCAGAGCTGAACACACAGTGGGCACGCAGTTGAACACACAGTGGGCATGCGGTGATGTTTCAGTAGTGAAGGCACAATCACCACCCTCCGGAATCCCACAGTCACAGTCTGCCTTGATCTGTTTTTCTGATCCTAACAAGTGGCAATGGGAACCTGTTAGAGCAGATGATTTTCCCAATTGTTTCACTGTTAATTACTTTCCATGTTTATGAAAAAGGAAATAAGCTATTTTTTTCCCTTCAAAAATAGGGAAAAAATAAAATAGTACTCTTTTCTTTCAGCATTAAAGACAATGGCTTTGTGCAAATGAATAAAGCTGTACAATCTTGTTATAGAAATGTATATTTTTTTGCAGTGCTAAGAAGACTGTCAGAAACTATGGTTTAATACAGCGGAAGACACACTGCTCTTTGAGTGTTGACCCCAGACACCAGCTGAGTGGACTCTGCCCGTGTCCTTCGGGAGAATTCAGGGTAGCCCAACTCTGCAGATTGTACTAAGGGAGTAAGAAGAAAGGGATGATACAAAGCTGTTATTCTGGATTGATCTGAACGTGGCTAGATATTTCTAAATGTTTTGGAGGGACTGAAGAGCAAAGAGAATAGGAATGTCTAGCAGGGATATAAGTTTAAGAATCACTTTGCATATATATACACATCCACATATTTTAATACTAGATTTGATGGTGATATTTTATTACTTCTGAAAACTTAGCTGGTGATGTGACAGTTGACTACATTTCATCACTTGGTCTCCAAGTGGGTGAAAAATCAAGTTAAACCTTGTGCTTGCTAAAATTGTAACTCTTCCTCTAGTCAGGAAATTCTAGATTTCCAAGAGTATTAATTCTTGAACTTGTCGACCGCATTTCCTTCTGCGACAGTCAGACACTAGTGCGTATTACATGGGATGCAGTGCTCTGAGGCAATGAGTCATAAATGGGACCATCTCTGGCTTTTTGGGGATTGCTTTAGAGAAACAGAGAGTGGTTGGGAAATACATTGGTATTAGCATTTCTATTAGTTTTTCCCTAGAAAAGACAATTTGGCAGAAGGTGATGAACAAAGAATGGCAGGGGTATGGATTTTAGTACGATGATAAGGTCAGATTGATTATTATTTTTATAATAGCTTTATTGAGATATAATCCACCTACCATACAATTCACTTATTTAAAGTGTACAATTCAGTGGTTTTTAGTATATTCACAGATATGTGCAATTATCACCATTATCAATTTTAGAACATTTTCATCACCCCCCAAATAAACCTTCTACCCTTCCCCTCCCCCTCTCCCAAGCCTGAGACAACCAGTAATCTACTTTCTGTCTCTATGAATTTGCCTATTTTGGACCTTCTGGACTTTTCATTTAAATGGGACCTTGCACTATATGATCATTTGTGACTGGCTTCTTTCACTTAGCATAATGTTTTCAAGGGTCATCTATGTTGTAGCATGTATCAGGACTTCATTCCTTCTTATGGCTGAATAATATTTCATTGTAAGGATATACCACATTTATTTATCTATTCATCAGTTGTATGTAAATCACCCAGTGAAATCCCCAGTGCCTGGTGAGTACTCAATGAATGAAAGGATGAAATCTATTAATTCAACACACATTTATTGATGATCCACTATGTGCCAGATGCTATACTAGGAGTTGAGGATTTAGCAGTGAACAGAACAAAGCTTCTGCTCTGCTGGACCTTACGGTATATTAGAAGAGACGAACAGTGAACAAATAAATATGAAATTTGTTGGGTGATGGTAAGCACGGTGGAAACAATAAAGCAGGGCAAGGGGGACAGAGAACTGGGCAGGGACACAATTTTACAAATGAACGTAGGTTCCGTTTTCCTACGGGAGCCTAGTACTTCCCAGGGAAGTGGTGGCAGAGCTAGACAAGAAACCAGGTCTCCCGTTTCCCAAGTGGTGCCTTTGCCTGACACTGTAAGATTGTCCTGGACGGCGAAGGGAGCATGGTATGGTCCACATTGCTCTATATTTCTTACAATTTCAATTGTCCCTCGAGAGATATTAACCCTCTTCTTCCTTTCTCTTTCCTGAACACTTTATATTCTAACCTCTATATAATACAAATGAGAAATTCACTGTCATTTGCCATTTGATATTTTGTGACCATTGAATATCCCCTTTCTTATCAATGAGACTTAATTTTCATCAGTTAATTGCCATGGAGGCTGGTGTTTGCAAGCATCCTCCGAGGGAGGAACAGTCCGTAGCACTGGCTGGCTGAGGACGGATTCAGACCCCGTACCAAATAACATCAACCTAATGCTGTAAAGTTTGCTTGCTTTTCTTTATCTTCTGCCCCTTACAATGCTAACAACCTGGTTTTAAGAATTAGAATGGGAATTTGAAAAAAATTGTGAGGAATGTTCTCAAATGGAGAGTTCCTTTTTCAAAAAATTTTATTATACGTGATTATTTTTTCTTTTAGTGCAGAGATGTTTGTCTGACATAACTAGAAATGAGGGGTTGAAGTCCACTTAGGGGAAAATAACTTTGTACCAGAGCATTCCTTTTTCATGAAAACATCCCTGAGCTCACTGGGTCTTAGTCCTGCACCATGGCCCTTAGGCCTGGGGCCTAGGGGACATCTGACACTGAAGACCACTAAGGAGACCCTAGTGTCAGAAGGGTCAGTTCATCCGCCCTTCCCATTGGGTCTGAGGAGGCATGGAAGGCTGTCTGGGGAACTGAGCACTCCAGGGGAGTAGTTATTCACTGACCTAAGATCTGCTCACTGCCTCCAGGCGGAGCACAGGTGGTGGAGCTCAGGGACAACTGGTATCTGAAGCTCTGAGCACATTTTCTCTTTAAGTAACCGGTTTAGGGACCTTGAACAGGAAAGTGGGACTGTGTTTCTTTTTTTTTTTTTTTTTACCGGGAGGTACCGGGGATCGAACGCCGGTCTCTCCATATGGTAGACGGACGCCGAACCTCTTGAGCCACATCCGTTTCCCAAGGGACTGTGTTTCTTAACACACTGTATGAAACTGAGGGTCGTGGACTGAAAAGGGCGTATACCTCAAAACAAAAATAAATGTAATCAATATATTTATAATAACACTGCTACTATTATTCATAAAGCATCAAGGTTGATAAAAATCTATTTACCAAAATCATATATTGCAACAATCTTTATTTTGGATTTATTTTATTAAAAAAAAATTGTGTAAGTTATACATACACATTATTTAAAAAAAACCCAAACAATACAGATGAAAGGTAAGCGGTGAAAAGCAAAAGTTTTTTTGAGAGCTTAGCTATTTTTAAAAAGATTTATTTTATTAATTTATTCCACACCCCCCCCCCCCATTGTTTTATACTCGCTGTGTGCTCTCTGTGTCTGTTCGTCTTTTCTTTAGGAGGCACCGGGAACCGAACCTAGGACCTACCATGTGGGAGAGAGGTGCTCAAAAGCTTGAGCCACCTCAGCTCCCTGCTTTGTCTTTCATTGTTTTTCCTCTTTTTGTCTCTTGTTGAGTCATTTTGTTGCATCAGTTCTCCGTGTCTGCCCGTTGTGCTACCTCACTGTCTTGCTTGTCTTCTCCAGGAGGCATCGGAAACTGACCTGGGGACCTCCCATGTGGTAGGTGGGAGCTCAATTGCTTGAACCACATCTACTTCCCTATTTTTAAGCTATTTTAAGATTCTCTTTTTTTCTTTTACTTCTGATTATAATTATCAACTCCTTTGGGAAGTTTTTTCTATACAATAGTTAATGGAATACTAAGGTTAACGTGGTCTCTTGAAAAACTTTTGAAGCATCTGTGTGTATTTGTTTTACACCTTTCTTCAGACTTGTTTTAGTATGAATAATTAAACAATTTCCGTTAGGGATGTTAGATGCAAAGATGATGTGCATTACATTGAAATTTAACCTATCTTTGCAAATTTTGGTCTGATCAGTATGGACTTGATAAATTATAAAATTTCCAAAGGTTTTTAGTCAAGGAAGACATAAGAATCATAGGACTGCAATATTACCATTGGTAAGTTTGGAGCTTAATGAAGTAAAACATGGTCTTCCCTTGAGGGTGCCAATTATTTAATTTGATATGCTCAGTGAATTTAACTACTGTAAAGTCATGATTTGTTATGTAAAAACCAGTTCAAAGGTTGATCTTTGTCAACCTTTTTATCCTTGATTCAAAAGTAAAATTCAAGTGGAAAACATGTTTTTGCATGTTAGTCATAAAAAAAGTAAAGGAAGCATTTGCATATAACAATAAAATGTCTGTTTAAGAGTTGGTTTGAGGGATAACAAGTGCTTGATATCATGTGACTGCCAATGCATCATTTAGAGAATTAATTAAGAGTTATGAGATGCTTAATGTGATGAGAGATGAACTACTAATTGCACACGAACGGAGGCAAGTTACAAAAAATAAGAGACATCTACAGAGATTATATATTGGGAATATTGTTATTTCATTGTACTAGCTCAGAAATAGATGCATTGTAGTCCAAATGCTGTTCTTACTTTGAAATTTGTAAAAAAACAACAACAACAAAACTCAACATTATGGCATGCATAAAATCCCATTTCCTTTTATGGCCTATCTTATGGTCTAGTAGCCAAGCCTTATCTTTCTATCTCATGGTCTAGTAGTCAAGCCTTATCTTTCTATCTCATGGTCTAGTAGCCAAGCCTTATCTTTCTTGCCTCAGAACAATTGCAAACTTGGCTAAATTAATCAGAGCATTTCTAGATCTTAGACTAAGATCACTTTCAAATCTGATGGAAACTGATGCCACCGAGGCCTATTGCTAAGTGAAAACAACCGGTAATTTTCTGCTGGGCAGTTAACTCTTTATAAAATATTATTTTTCTTATTTTTATATTACCATACAACAACTCTATTAAAACCATAACCAAGAAAGAAAAGTTGCATGCTTGTGTTTTTCAGTTTGAAAAGTATCCATGCCCAGTATAGAACTTTTGGACACTCCACTGCCAATTGTGACCTAATACTATTTATTTATGGATCTTATCTTAAACACAAAAAGGGATAATTCAAGACTAGATATGCAATAACTATTCCAGGCTCTTTTGTAAAAATCCAACCCCTTACCAGAAGTTAAACTGGTCCAAAGACTGAAGTTGTGGTCCTCTCTGGGTAAATATATTCATGGAATTTTTTATGCTATTGGAGTAATTAGTGTTTTTGCAAAGCTCTGGAAACGAAGAAGTTTGTTGTCCAAAGGATTTGCTGTCATAAAGAGTAGAGATCCGCAGGGAAAGAGATGGTATAAGAGCTGGAGGAAATGCATTAGCAGATCATCCTACTGCTATGACAAAAGTATCTGTACAAAGACCTTGTGTAGAACAGAAATGTAATCCATGGAGAAGTTCGAGGACTCCATCATAGAAACACATGCTTGCCCTCAATTCTGAAAAGAAACAATGGGAACAGTTAGGTTGTAAAAACTATGAGGGTAGGAGCTGAGGTGGCGCAGGCAGCAGAATACCTCTCTCCTACATCGGAGGTCTCCAGGATCGAATCCTGGTGAAGACTGGAGGAGGAGGATGAGAAGAGATGGCAGGAAACAGACACGGAGAATTGCCCAGCAAATGGACATAAAAACTATGAGGGTGATATCTGGTGAAGACAAGATATGTGTCTGGTGGTACCATAGAACCATAAATGGGCATGTGCCGAAAATCCTCCATGAGACAACAATCACAATAGAGACAAATTGGCTGCATGATTAAACAAACACTGATGGGGAAAATTTTCAGGAATAGCACGTGATGTGCCCAGTTTATGCCTTACCTGTACCTCACTTAATTCCGGAAAAATTGTAAAGGTGAGATAGGGACTGAAACCACATCCAAAGACCCTTTGGAGATCTTCGACTGAGTTTTCTGTGATTTTCTACTTTTGTGGCTCATGAATATGTACTCGTATTAGTGTATTTATTTTCTTGGTGGATAAAAGCATTTCCTTGTTGAAAAGTTACAGTATTCACAATGAGTAAGAAACATTAGATTTTATATTCTTTACTTGAGGCATTACAATTTATCTATCCAGCTATAGGAAGTCATATTTTACTAGGATGTTTATTTGTAAATTATGCAAGGCTTTGCCCTTTACTCAAAATCTTCACTGTCCTCATCAACTCTGATCCTCTAAAAAGACAAAAATAACAAATGGAATATTAAAAGCTTAAGTTAGCTGAACTGCCAGACAGGTTTGAATTGCCATGGCTTAAAGCTCTGTCCTGTGTTCTTCTCTCTCAGGAATACCCCATGTAACTAGGAATATCTTTACCTATATTTGATTTCAAGTAAATCTAGCCAAATATTGTAAAGGACTGACCCAGTATCCTCAGTCCTCTTTTCAACAGGAGGAAGGTGACTGTCCTTACCCATCACCTATACAAGTCTCACATGACCTAAAACTGAGTGATTTGGTATTCTGGAAACTATATCAGAGAAAGACTACTCTTAAATCTCATTGGAAAGGACCATATCAGAAAAAAAGTTATACACATTGGGGAACCTTAAACTGAGGATCTTCAGAGAACCTCCCAAAACAGATGACTACAGAAGTAATCTGTTACCTAAGATGACAGATGACTGTACAAAGTAGACAGCATCCATCAAAGATGATAAGAAAGACCAACTTTCCATTGAATCTTTATGATCTTTATCCTTTTGCTCATATTTCTATTTTTTATTTGTTTAAGGCTATATGCTTCTCCCTTATCCTGTCAACATTTCCCATCTATTAATAACCTGTCTAACCATCTTTTAATAGGGAAATTATTACCCCAACAATGTAATTCACCTCTCTCATCCTATTAGTAATTTAGCCAATTTGAAAAAGAGTTTAAAGCAGTGGTTCTATAACTTTGGTCTGTGGACCTCTGTGTTTGTTCCCTGAGGCCCTTTCAGAGGGTCGAGGTCAATACTCTTTTCATAATAATAATAATAAGATGTTACTGCCTTTTAAAAATTTGTTGACATTTGCACTCATGGTGCAAAAGCAGTTGTTGGTAAAACTGGTGTCTCAGCATGAACCAGGGCAGTGGCACCAAACTATAATAAGAGTCATTGTATTCTTTATCGCCACACACAACTAAAAACATCAATTTCACTGAAAAATGACCTTAATGAAGGAGAAAAAAATTAGCAATTTTACTAAATCTCAGCCCTTGGGTACACACCTCAATATTCAGAGTAGACATAAGTAGACATAAGGCACTTCAGCCCTATGCCAAAGTAGGATGTTGTGTTGTGGAAATGCACTTGTGCAATTGAATTGTGAGCTAATGTGGCTGCTGCTTTTCATGGAAAACCATTTTTAATTGAAAAAAAAAAAAACTGATAAACTATAGTTATTCAGACTTGGGCATTTGGCAGATATTTTCTCAAAAATGAACAAAGGGAGCTTGTCCTTTAAAGAAAACTGACAGAATTTGTTGTCAATGATCAAATCTGAGTTTTCAAACAGAATTTTGGAAAACCTGTATCTATCACAGTGAGCTTTGCAGCTTACCATTACTTAAGGATTTTTTCTGATGAGATCTGTGGAGATATTAAGAAATGTGATTTAAAAAAATATTGTATGGTGAAATTATATTATAATATGAAACTATGGTATAAATAACTTAGTGAACAAATATTTTCCATATTTCCAGTGCATGAAATTGCAAAATAATGCATAGGTAAAATATCCATTCAAAGGCAAGCGGGACTAATGGATTTTAATGTAAGAGTATGAAAATTTCATTTATAGGGTATCCATTTTGCAATTAACCTTTAAGAAAGTACAATTTGTTGAATTTTGATGTATCAAAAAAAAATAAAACCTACAATTATATGAAAGGCTTTTAAAATACTTCTCCCTTTTCCAAATACTCATTTGTGTCCTTCAATCAAAACAGCATATTGTAACAGATTGAGTGCAGAAGCAGATGTGGGACTCCAGCTATCTTTTATTAAGCCAGTCATTAGAGAGGTTTGCAAAAGTGTAGAACAGGGGTTCTTAATCTTTTCTATTCCACGGACCCCTTTGCCAGTCAGGTGAAAACCACTAACCGCTTACTAAGTCCACACTATACTGTGTATTATTTAATAAATATATCACACCTGCACCAACACGGCCCCACAGGAATAATGTTTTTTTGAACTTCAGTTGAAGCTCATGGACCCCTTGTTAAGAACCCCTAGTGTGTAAAACAATGCCATTCTACTTCCTAACTTTTTTTTTTTTATAAAATAGTTATTTTTCACAAAAGTATGTGATTTATGTTAATATATAATGGATTTGTTATTATTTTAAGTGAATTAATAAATATTTAAAGAATGTCTCCATTAAAATTTTTCATATATAAAATATCAGTGGATACCTAAGTAAAAGGACTTTGGGGTCCTCATTATTATTATTATTATTTTTAAAGATTTATTTTATTTATTTATTTATTTCTCCCCATCCCTTGTTGTTTTGTGCTTGCTGTCTGCTCTCTGTATCTGTTCATCTTCTTTTTAGGAGGCACTGGGAACCAAACCCGGGACCTCCCATGTGGGAAGGAGGAGCCCAATCACTTGAGCCACCTCCGCTCTCTGCTTGTTGTGTCTTTCACTGTGTTTCCTCGTTGTCTCCTTGTTGCATCATCATCTTATTGCATTGTCATCTTGTTGTGTCAGCTCACTGTGCCAGTCTGTTGTGTCAGCTTGCTGTCTTGCTCATCTTCTTCAGGAGGCACTGGGAGCTGAACCTGGGACTGCCCATGTGGTAGGCAGGTACCCAAGGGATTGAGCCATATTTGCTTCCCCTCATTATTTTTTAAGAACTTGAAAGAATCCTAAGACTAAAATGTTTGAGAGCAGTGGTATAAAGGTATGTGATATGAACTTTACTGGTGACGAGTCTCTTTGTAGACAATACATAAGTGAAGGAAACTGTTGTTGAGCTGGAAGAGGGGCACACAAATGTTCATGGATATAACAATGACTGTCTTGGTAACAATCAGAGACAACATAGCCACAGCTCCACTAAGCAGTCACATTATTTGTGCATCTCCTTGATCCTTCTTCTTGTGTGGGAATCAGGCTCTTCAATGCCAACCCAGGAACAAGGCCAGTTGTTCTGTGGGACTACTAGCTAGAACATTTCAATGATTTCCCAACACCCTTGACTGTGTTCTTACAAAGTGGTGGAAGGACCAAAAACCTTCTGGGGATATATGCAATGTTTTGCCTATGGTTCTAAATAATGTAAGTACCAAAACTAGCATTGGAAGATTGGGAAACAGGAAATATAAAGTTAAAGATGACTTAGGAAAAAAGAAGGAAAAATAGCATTACAAATGTAGCTTGAAATTTGCTAAGGATAAGTACAAGAGGTTTATGTAGGATCAGAAAAGTAATTTTAAAAATATAGGTTGGGAAAAGAGAGTTAGGAATGAGATATGAAAGAAAAACCTTGGAATAATGATAGTTATTCATAAACTGAATATATAAATAAAGGCATGCTGTTATGGGAATTAAAATCTCAAAAATTGTTAGCAGGAACCTCTATAAAATATAATCACAGTGTCTTACATTTTCACTTTATATTTTCCAATTAATTTATATATATATATATATATATATATATATATATATTTTTTTTTTTTTTTTAGGTTTTTTTGTTTGTATTTTTTTTTTCTTTTCCAATAAATTTTTATTTTAGAAGTTTTGAATTTACAGAAAGATTGTAAAGATAGTACAGAGAGCTCCCATATACCCACACTCAGTTTCTTCCATTTTTCTATTGTAATATTGTTAACATCAAACATTGATATTGTACATTTGTTACAAGTAATGAACCAATATCGATGCATTATTATCAACTAAAGTCCATATTTTATGCAGAGTTCCTTAGTTTTTACCTAATGTCCTTTTGTTAATTCTAGAACGCCATCCGGGTCCACATTATATTCAGTTGTCATGTCTCCTTAGACTCCTCTTGGAGTCTAAGTTTGCCAGGCTGCAGTGTCTTAGTTTGCCAGGCTGCAGTGTCTTAGTTCGCCAGGCTGCTATAACAAACACCACAAATGGTTGCCTTAAACAACAGGAATTTACTGTCTCACAGTTTGGAGGCTAGAAGTCAAAATCAACATATTGGCAGAACATGCTTTTTTTCTGAAGTCTGTGCATTCTGGTGATGGTTTGCTGGCGATTAATCCCTGCCTCTGTCACATGGTGACCTGTCTTATCTCCTCCTGGGGCTGGGGCTTCTGTGTCTAAATTTCCTTTGTTTATAAGGACTCCAGTCACATTGGATTAAGACCCACTTGATATAATTTGGCCTTATCTTAACAGGATCTTTGAAAATCCTGTTTACAAAGGAGTTCCCATCCACAGGGCTAGCAGTTAGCCCTTGAACATGTTTTGTGGGGGACATTATTCAGTCCCCAACAGGCAATTTCTTAGATATCCTTGTTTCTGATGACCTGTTCCGTTTTGAGGAGTACTGGCCAAGTCTTTTGTAGAATGTTGCTTAATGGGGATTTGACTGAAGTCCTTCTCATGATTAGACTGGGGTGTGTGGGTTTGTGCATATGAGGGTGTGTGGGAAGACCACAAAGGTAAAGTGCCATTTTCATCACATCTCTCGAGAGTACAAACCATCAACATATCACTGTTGATGTTGACCTTGATCACCTGGCCGAGGTGGTGTTTGTCAAGTTTCACCACTGTAAAGTTACTCTTTCCCCCTCTCCTCTTTCTCTTTCCATAGTTTTTTCTTTGGAAGGAAGTCACTATGCATAGCCCACACTTAAGGGGTGGTGTTCATTTATTTATTTAATCTATTTAATCATATATGTCAGTGTGGACTCATGGATGTTTATTTTATACTTTGGATTACGATCAAATACTTGATTTGTTTCCTTGTTCAAATTATTCCAGCTCTTGCCATTGGGTGCTCTTTTAGTTGGTACATGTGTCCCTTTGAGGTATCTCCATTTTTTTTAGCACTTCTTTACTTTCTGCCACTACAAGATGCTCCAAGCCCATTTTGTGTATTTCCTGCTCAAGTCTTAGAATCAGCCATTGGTTCAAGGAGCCCTGATTCTTTTCATTGTAGAGTGGTATTTAGAAACTATGATGCTACATGTGCTTGTTGATGGCTTCCAGGTCCTCTCAGCTGACAGGGCAACGAACTCTATGTGTGTTTACTAACCTATGTATTCACACTTATCTATAAATACTTCTATATGTCACCACCTGTGTCTACAGTAAGCTGAAATGAATTCATACTAATACCTCCAACTCTAATCCATGTCCATGTGGATCATTCCTGCCTCCCTTTGCTTATCTGTAATTTCTCACTCTAATAGCAAGAAACCTGGCTCCCACCATGGGACATTTATTTACTCAATTGTTTAATTCCAGGATACGTGTATAGTTTATCGGAATTGTTAACCTGTACCACTGTGGGAAACATCTTTATCATCTAAAGTACAACTGTAAAGTATGTGTATACACACATGTCTATAAATAGTTCTAGATGTAACCTTGTGTGCCTATAGTAAACTAAACACGAGTTCATACTGCCATCTCCAGCTTTAACCTGTTATGCCACAGATCATGCTATCTGCCTCCATGTCTATTTTAATTTCACAATTTTCATAGGTCTTTCAAAATAGAATGGTCAGGGAATCATGCCCCCGTTTTTACACATAAGAGAAGAAAAACTGAAGCTAAGGAAAATAACTACTTGTCAGAAGTCTCATGAGCATTTGGAGTATATAAACTTTATTGAAAAAGCAAATATACCAGTTTTTGCTTTTTTGAGAGTTGCAATTTGCTCTTTCACTTAGAAAATTCTGATTCATTCTATTATTTCCATTAAATCTTTTTATTTCCATTGTCTTCTTTTTGTGGTACATCTTTCATTTCTTGCCTAAATATTTCTTGTGATTAACTCTGGAATGTGACCTCTTTTATACACAAAAAGTCAATATTCTTTTATTTTTATCCTTCCAATTTTATGGATTTCATTTGCTAACTTTGCTCTACAGTCTTGTCTTTACCTTTGGCCAAAAGCAATAACATTTTTATCTGAGAAAATAAGATATTAATGACTAAAATGCTCATTATCAATTGGATATAATATCAGGAAATTCTTAGAAAGTGAATCAAATTCTATAAAAGAAGAAACAAGAAACAGATTCTTTGCACTAAAACAAAGCCATAGTTTTTGTCCCCAGATACGCTTTGTGAGGATACCATTATATGAATAGGAAGTAGAAAAATTCTGGAGGCAGTTATCTTTGTTTGAGCTTTGAGACTGTGACTATTCAATACAATCTTATTAGTTATTATACAATGTAACTAGAGGAAAAATCATGGGAAAATCAAAAGAGATATTAAAAGCTGTTTAGTAGGTTCAATACTTGGAATAGATATATTGTGATTCTTTTGCAATTATTTGATGGAAGACAAAACAAAATGTCTGGACATTTCATGAAACATAATTACTTTTAACCTTTGGAAGCCAGAGATTTTGAACTGGAATGACTAAAACCAGAAAGCGCAGGCTAGATTTTAGGCAGGACTGTTCAGTGATTTCCACGTGCTGTTATGCTCTGTCTCTGCTGGAGAGCCGGGAGGCCTGGTGATTGTTTGCCTCTGTGATTGACTGTAGTGTCCATCTACAGCTTCTCAGCTCAGCACCTTTTGGCTTTTTGGAGGAAGGTGCCGATTCATCCTCCTGAGTAAACAGTAGATGAAAAGTACAAACAGCTCCACATTCCAGTGGAATCTGACCCTCATCTCCTTCAGTGACGACAAATGCTCGGACAGCAGGGATGCTGGAGCTATCATCTCAGGTAGTTCCGCTAGGTTTCCAAGGGCCATGGAAGCAGTTATGGTTTTCACTGTAAGAGGTGCCTGGCTCCCTGCCTACTCTCTATAACCCTGATAGCCTCCAACTGAGGCCACTCAAATAAGGTTCCCTATATGTATAAGACCAATCTGGTTCCTATTCAGGAAGGGTTTGAGTCCTATATCTTGGGTTTCAGTATCAAGTCTCCCTGGCTAGGGTCCAGGACTCTTATCTACCCCCCATGTGTTCTCTGCTGCATATTAGCTCCAGTAACTTGGTTTTTGTCTTGTCTCCATTATGTCTAATCTCTAATTTTGTTTCCTGCCCAGTAGAGCTATATAATAGTGTTGTGTTCAGCAGGGTATAAAGTACTTTGCTTTTCACTGACTAATTTCATTGACTTTTTAAGTGTGTGATTTTGAGTTTCAGGTACTTGAGGGATAAAGGGATTGGTACAACAGTCTCTGCACTTAAGTAGACTTAGTATGGGACTTAGTATGGGAAATAGACATATAAATAGATGTCTACACCACAGTGTAAAAAGTACGTAACTCCAATAGTAAAGATAAAAACAACTTCAAATATAGGTTTTGATTATATATAGTTATTATTTTCTACACCCCCCAGTTTATAGGTGGGAGAAGTGAGGCTGAGAATGGTTACTTTCCTAAGGTCATGTCGCTTATAAATGTCAGAGTTGGGACTTGAACCTAGGGCCTTCAGTTTCCCATTGCTCCAATTTTGGGTTTCTACTTTTCTCACTCTGCATTCTCAGGGATAAGAACTCTCCACTCCAGATCTTGGGGCTGCCTGGATTTCTGCTTCCATATTGATGCTAACCTTGGGCCTCTGATTACCGCCAGGGACTTTTGACTCTAGGCTCCATCTTACTGCCAAGATACCCACATGCTGCTGGGTCTGGTCAATGAATCAGCCTGATTCTTCATTTTCCTGAAACCACAGACCCATTGGCAGGCATCCCATGGCTGCTGGGAATCCCAGTTGCTGCTGCTCCCTTGGGGGTCCTCTGTTTCTTATTCTGGAGCTCAGCTGCAGGCCATGTCGGGGTCTTCTTCGCCACTGGATCCAGGGACAGCTCTAAGAAGCAGATCCATCCCCTTCCCACCCCTCCAGCCCCCTTTAGTGTCAGCTTGGTGTTGAACACAAACCGGGAAAAGGACAGATCTTCAAGGACCTCCTGTATTGCACCTGAAAAGACCACTCAGTCTCATCTGAAACAGCTTCTTCAGGGTCCGGTATGCAGCATAATGGTCTTTTTGTTTGTTTGTTTTAAGTAAAGGAAACGTAACTAAAATTGCTTAAGCACAGAAGACATATATTAGCTCTCATAACTTGCAAGTCTAGGAAGTACATCTGGCTTCAGGTCCAGTTGGATCCAGAGGCTTAAACAATACCATTAGAATGATTCTCCTCTCTTAGAGTGGCTCCTGCACACGATGGGTGAGGCCCAGACTCACCCTGTTAGCTTAGTGATTGCAGAAGGCACAATCTTCCTTGATGGCACCAGCAGGAAAGTCCCAGGGAAGATTCTGGTGGTCCTGACTTCAGTTGTTTCTACCCTGGTCCTGGGAATGGGAAGGGGCACTGTGTCAGAGTGGAGTCCTTACAGAAAGGGGGGGCTGAGGGCCAGAAGAAGGCGGTAGGGATGCTAGAAAAAGATAACAGGTGTATTCTGTAGCTGTCATCTTCAGGGGGAAACTTCACAGCACAAAAAGGAATTGAGGACTTTTGTGGGGTATAACCGTCACCCCCCACCCCTTGGTAGTGCCGGAACTAAGTGTTCCAGGAGACTCAGCAGAAGCTCCAGATTATGGTTAACCTCTCTCCCCACTGCCCCTGCCTCCCCGCCAGATGGGTCCCAGGGAATACTTAAGCAAACTGGGTCCAGGAATAACTTGGGGCATCTCAAAATTCTCCAGGATTGATATGCAAATAAATTCCTAGTATTGACTCCAGATTATAGTTTTAATTTTGGCTTTACTACACTTATAAGTGCAATCTATTCTATAATAAATGTGAAGTAAATAGCCTGAGTGTGATAAATGGGCACAGCCCTTATTTTGCAAGGAAATAAGATTCTGTCATTCACTTGCTCCATCTGCGAGGAATCCCTTTATGTTTTATTGTGCAAGACATTAGTTTCACTTGGATTTTAAAATGCATATGCTTTCCAAGATTCATTTTGCAGAGGAACAACTACACGGCTTGGGATTGCCATCTCTGCCTGTAATTTCTTTCTCCATTGTTTGTTATTACCTTGATGCTTTTATTTTAAAGGAGCTTCTGTAGAAGCTTTGCTTCTGATTTAACCTGACATTGAAAAATAAGACTGCAGATCACAACAAGGGGTCCGATTGTTTCTACCTAGTCATGACCCACACTGGGAAAACTGGCAGGAGATGTTTCTCTTGAGTAATTAACCCCATTGCCTAGTTATACAAATCAGAGTTAGTAAATCTTCAATCTAATGCCAAGGTAATTTGGCACGTGGCTGCTTGATTCCTGTAATAAACAAAAACAAAACAGAACTGAAACCAAATACAGTCCAGTTTTGTGATGGGAAAAGTTGTGTCCCTTCTGATGTTCTTACCTTCTTATTGGGGGATGTCAGGATATGATTGTACAAACCTGCTTCAAACTCTGTAATCAGGGAGTCGGAGGGATTTTCAAGAATTCTAAGAAGTAAGGGAACTGAAGGAAGCTTAACTTGCAGGGGTCCAACAGCATAAGTCTCACGAAAAAGGTTCTGCTTACGTCTTAGATGCAGAATTCTTGATTAGTGGATCCAACATCAGAGGATTTCAGGCTAAGGAAGAACTTGCTGTGTTCTGAAGCTGTGCTTTTTTATTAGTGCTCGGTACCAGCCCCAGCAGTTACCAATAAAGTCTGCTGCCTTGTGCTAGCATTCGCTCTGTGCTAGGCACCCCGTTAAGCATGCTTCACTCTTTGAGTTAACTACTTTTCAACCTTGTTTTGAGTAACAACTGTCAGGTGTCTCTTCACCATAACCTAGCTCCAAATGTCTGCAGGAAGAGGAAAAGGACAAGTTAACATCAAAGAACTGCCAGCCATCCCCCTGGGAGAAAGGGCAGCACTTTTACTGGAAAGCTACACTGTGGCCAGCGCTGGGCTAAGCACTTAGATTCATCGTCTCATTTATACGACGATCTTGAGAGCAGATACGATTATCCCCATTTTACAGAAGAGGAAATGGAAGTTCAGGGTCTATGATGCAAGCATCTCCAAAGTCACCTGGTCCAGCTTCCCTGAAATTCTTGAATTGTCCTTATAGCAAGTTTGAAGAGCCTGAAACACCTCCAGTCAGAGTTCAGAGACTTCACCATGTCTCAGGATGCCCCCTTAATCTTTGGATGACCTTGACTGTTAAAAAGCCGACTTTGGACTCCCTCCCATTTGATTTGAGAAATCATGCGAGGGGATTGCTGGGCTTGCAATGAATGGATAAATTCCTGTGTCCTCATCCTGCACACTTTGCTCACTGGAATATTTTCTTGAACATTTCCTTTGAGTTTTACTCTATCTCTCCTTTCATTTAATTTTGTATAAAATGATGTAGAGCAGCTGGTTCACTTTGAAGGAATACAAGTTATCTGTTATACAGAAGTTTGAATTCATAACTGTGTTCTATTGCTTGAGTGCAACAGAATCTCCTTTGAAAATTATTTTTCTCCTTGAAGTCTTTCTTTTTCTGTCAATGTGTTTTGAAGGCGATGCCATGCAATTAAGCTGGTGAGCTGTTTCTGATCAGTCATCCACATGGGAATTATTTACAACATATGTTCTTACTAGTGTCAATAAGGACATTTTTTAAAGAACCCAAAGGAGTACAAATATAAAATCTTGCATTTGGGATAAAACTTTTATACTTGTTAAATTCAAGGCAAAAGAGAAAAGTTTCTAAGCCAATCAATGTCAGGCTGTCTTCCCTATAGAGTTTTATGGTGTGGTCTCTAAAAAACACATTTATTGGAGGACCAGTGCATGGTCTAGAGCACCCATTGTTCTAGAAACCCAGTGATTCCATCAGCACTCACATGCTCAGCACACCCCGCTGACCTTTAGGAACTAATTTGGAAATTATGGTGCTAGTGAAAGAACATGGTATTGGGTGAAGCTGGGGCCACATAAAGACGAAGATGCTTGGCCTCAATTTATTTTCATGTGTGAAATTGGAATGATCATATATCTACTACATTAAATACGTCTCACAAGGGCAAGCTGAGATGTATGTACATTGATACAAGTGAAACCTGCTTAACAAATTGTCAATAATTTAAACAAAAATTAAGAATCCATTCATAGGATTATCAATTGATCATCCTATCTGAGCAGGGCAACCATTTTGTAATAAACAAAAAGGCAAAGGCAAAGGTAAGCCACATGACCCAGTGTAAGATGTATTTGGTTCTGGTTTTGTATCAGCCAATTGCAAGGACTGACCTTTGCGTCCAGGGAGAGAACTAGAGCCAAAGAAGAGCACCACAGTGGAATATTGAGAAATGAGCACTGGAGGAGGAATCCTTGATTTAGCTTTCAGCGCCACATGGACTTTCTTGGGGACCTTGGACAAGTGGCATGTGTAAAATGTTATAAACATGTGAGGCAGTGGGCTCCACTCCTAAACTCAAAGATAATTGTGGAAAGGACCTGCAGAATCCATGTGCCATTGCAGAGGTCACAAAGAATTAGTGTTGTACCAGAAATGCCATCAGCTCCATAGCTTCAACCATCACCTTCCCACACAGACCTTTCTTTCAAACCCAGGCATGTTCCCAGATCTCTCCTTGGACGTTTTCAGTTCTCTATGGGATATACTCTCCTGCAAGTAATGCTGAGATCCTGGACACAACAAAACCAAAGCCCAAGTAGCTATTTGTCTGCCATGTTGTCTCCATGGTCACAACCACCTTTTTCTCCTGTCTCCTTATTTCTACTATTGGCATCACCACCCTTTCTCCCTGTTCAGCCACGCTCCAGCTCAAAGACCCTTCTTTAACCATTATTTTCCTTGGCCTTTTCTTTCATTTGGACATGCTGTGAATCTTCAGAAAAGTTCCCATTTTCTTTTTCTGTTTCTTCTACCATTACTTTAGATCTCCACCTTACCCACCCCCAATTTCGCCAAATAAACTCCAACTTGAACATCTCTTCTCCCAGAATAAAAACTGCACCCCTGGCCTGTTTGTTATTCAAGGTCCTACACAATTAGGTCCCACCATCTTTTCAGTGCAACCTCACTCCCTCCCTTATTCAATTCTTGGCATTAATCAGCCAAATCAGCCTCCTCAACATTCACCAAACATAACCAGTCATTTTATTCACCTCTAAGCTTCGTTTCATGCTGTCCATTTGCCTGGAATACCCCCTTCTCCATCCCCAGCTCTACATCTCAAAATCCCAGCCATTCTTCAAAGTCTGTCTCAAACATAACTAGCCAGGCAGCTTTCCTTGGTTACCCACACTGGAAGTGGAGTCTTTCTTGTGTGTGCAGGGGGAGCAGATTCTTTGGAGGCAGACATACCTGGATCCCTGGATCCCTGAATCTTGCCTCTGCCATTACCCGCTGTGGGGCTTAAGCCTCTTTTTTTCCCCTTTATTTTTAAAGGAGATTTATATTACATAAATGTTACATTGAAAATATAGGGGATTCCCATATACCTCACCCCCTCCCTCTCCCACACTTTCCCCCATACATCTTTCATTAGTGTGGTACATTTGTTACAATTAATGAACACATATTGAAGCATTGCTAGTAAGCATGGTCTATAGTTTACATTGTGGTGTACACTTTGCAGAATTTTATAGATTTTGACAAAATGTATAACGGCGTGAATCTATCATTGCAATACCATACAGAACAATTCCAATGTCCCAAAAATGCCCCATGTTACACCTATTCTTCCCTTTCCCTTCCCTCAGAAGGGATGTCTTTATATCAATGTTACAAATTCTTCCAATACTAGAATAATAATATCTACTTTAGTCCATAGTTGCATTCCCCTCTTATGTTTGTTTGTTCTTCAATCTTGAGAATTTTGGGATGGTGATGCCCATTCTGCTTCTGATTGAGAGGGGGTTAAGCCTCATTTTTGACATCTCTAAAATGTGGCTAATAATGCCTATATAGGATTTTTAAGAGATAGTGTTCACAGAGTTCCTAGAAGAATGCCTAGCACGTAGATGGAGCCTGATGCAGGACTTTTTCATTCCTTCCTTCCACACTGTAGGCATTCTGTTTTTTTCATAGTATCTGCCCTGGCATGCATGCAAGGGGCTTTAGTTTATGGTTGTTTTAGAGGGGTGTTATTAAGAACATCAAAATTCTGGCTGTGCTGCTTGTGAACTGTGTGATCTTAGGCTTTGAAGATTGAGGAAAGGGGCCAGGAACCAAGGAATGCAGGAGGCTTCTAGAAGGTAGAAAAGGCACGGATACGGACATTCCCTTGGAGCCCTCTAGAAAGGAAGGCGTCCTGCTGGCACCTTGACCTTAGCCCAGTGCGGTCTGTCTTGGGCTCCTGATTTCCAGAACTGTAAGATGATAAATTTGTCTTGTTTATGCCACTAAGTTTGTGGCAATTTGTTGTAGCAGCAGTAGGAGTCATACAACCCCCCCCGGTGCTCCGTGCCTGGTGTACAGTTTGAAAACATTTGTTGAATGGTTAGACCTATTACTTTTTCTATCTGTGTTAGGAAATGATTTGACAACATATGTTCAGACGATACACAGTGATATGCTCCTAAGGCATTTATCATCAGCTATTTATCTTCATTCAGTTGCTGAACTGTAAATAATTACTGGCTTCTTCAATGTTTCCAGACAGTGCCGGCCGCAGACACAGTGTCTGGTTTGGGGCATTCATTTCCCTTTTTTTCTCACCTCGATTTCCATTTTATGAATTATTTTAGCTAGCCTCTTCCCAGGGCACCATTTGAAATGTTATTGTGTAATACTACTTCAACTTCTCCTAGACTTGGAGATTTACAAGAAAATGGCTTTTCCCTTACTTCTCCATTTCCACTCTGAGTTTTAATTGTGCAAAACAGAGTTTGTTGATTCTAGAAGTTGCCTTTTATATTCTAAATCCATTTGTCTCTGCTCTACCCAATTGCCAAAAGAGAACATTTTTCTACCCTTCTGGAAGTTTTCCTGACCTCTTTTCCCTGATGCCCAGTAGAAGATCTCTAGCATTATCCCTTGTGTGTTTTTGGAGAGTATCTGTGACAATGCTTCTTAATTTTGCTTTGGCTTAAGAAAGAAAAGGGACCCCCGTGAGACAAAATCTGCTCTTACCTTGGGCTCCCCGGATGTTAATGGAAATCCTGTTTCCCACTAAGTGGTTCCTGTAGCAGCAGAAGACAGATTGGAAGGACGACTGGTACCTGTCTGCCCTGGAAGAGGCACGTCCTGGCTGGAGCTGTTCCTTCTGCATTCAATGGATACTTGCTTTGCTACTCTGTCAGACACAGTGAGAGGTTACAAAAATGCAAAAGCTACTCCTCCTGCCTTGAACATGCCCAGACACTGGGGAGGAATCCATTTAGACTCAACCATAGCACAGCTTGGGGTTTCTCCTGGGTGTGCAGCTAGAGCACATTCCCTAGCCTCCTTGGAAGTTAGGTGAGACTGAGTAATTGAATTCTAGCCAATGGCATCTGAGTGGGCGTGCCGGGCATGACCTTTGGCCGCTCTTCCACCTGAGGGCTGCACGGAGGAAGTCCGTCCTGCTGATCTCTTCACCTGCCCAGTGCTGTCACGCCGGCACGAAGGAAATGCCAATTGTGTCAATTATATATTTGTAGGCTCTTTATTACAATAGTTAGCATCATCCCAGCAACTATTTTAGGCAAGGCAATTTGAGGCAGGCATGAGTGGCATTTTTTAGTTTCATAGTTTTGTGTTTATTTCAATGCTTAATAAGAGAATAAAATTAGCACATTAAAACCATGATTTCATGCATATTATTTTTCTAGCTTTTTAATTGCAGTTTATCATTCATACATGAACATCCATAAATGATAAGTGTACAGTATAAGTTGTGAACTTACAAACAAGCATACATGTTATTTCTTAGGGCCTGGCTAAATTATGTATTTCAGTTTGAAAAGTGATAGCTTGAAGAAAAATAGAAGGTAAACAGCAGAATTAGTAGTGCTGTGTTTGCCTCAAATTGATGGCCAAGCCGTAGTGAGGGGGATGTGGGCAGACGTGTCACCTGTGTCTGCAATCTGGGGGCTCCATACCAGATTGGCTTTTTGGTTCTATGCCCTTAAATGAACATATTTGGGCACTTGCAGAGGCTCAAGTACTGTTTAGTTTTTGACACTTGGTCTCATTACAGTGACTTTCCATTTATAATTAAAGAAAGCATAAAATATGCTTTTCTTTTATAATTTTTTTTCCTTCAGGGGAATTTCAGAGGGGAAATACTTGCATTGCCAGCATTTATTTTCCTTCTTTTTGGACCTTAGCTGCACCTTTGAGTTCTCTTCTTTACTATTGTTGCAAAAGCTGTGTGCTTTGTTTTATTTTCTCCTTCATCCTAGTTTCTCCTCGCATCCCTCCTTGCAAAGGCACTGACTCTAATGAATTTATATATGTCCTTCTCTTTCTATATGTCCTTGCAAATAGTTCATGTTGTTTTGTATGCATTTTGATTTACCCAAATGGAATGGTACCTTAAATCCTGTGTTTCTTACTTTTTCCTTCAATTCTCTCTCTCTCTTACTTTTTTTTTTTTTTTTAACAATCTATTCTTGTTGCTGAATGTACATCTAATTATTGTTTCTTCCTGCATATTAGTGAAAATGTAAATTTTCTGTCTATATTTTACTTACCTGTTTCTCTAGGTATCTTTTTTTCAGATGAAATAATTCATTTTATTGGATTTAAACTATGCTCATACTATTTTTTACTGTATTAACAGTTGTGACTATAAATCCAATGAAACAATGGCTCTTTGATTGTTCAATAGTAAAATGACTCTTTTTATAAGGCCCAATTCAATGGCAAGCATTTCTGCCACTGACAAAGACAAGATAAAACTGACAACACAATCTTGAATAGCATTAAGCCAAAATTACCTTGGTTAGGTAAGGAGTGAGCCCCAGTGCTTTGACTGGGAAGCTGGTAAATCTCGGAATCTAAGGTTTCACCTTGAGGAAGTCATTTTGGGAGAAGTGTCTCAGTGAAGGGATTCTGGTCCCTCGGGTCTAGATGGTACGGTTCCAGGGGTGATGGGTGGGCTCCTTGGGAGGTGGGTACCCGCATTTCCACAGGACTAGACTCCTCTACTGACATCCAGGGCTCCTGCGAGGGAAATGGAACACACTTATGATGCACTTATTTATATTAATCCAACGGTCCATTTATTGATTTCTTGAGTCCTTATTAAATGTCAAGCGAAGTGCTGAGTGTTGAGAATTCATTAGGGAATAAAATAGATGCATTTCCTGCCCTCCTGGAGGTTAGTTTATGAGGAAAACCCGGAAAACAAATAAAAACCAAAAAACAAGGAAAAAATTGCTGGACCATTTTTAACTGTGTTGAGAGCTTTGACAGAGATGATCAGGGTGGGGTGATAGCGGATAGCTGGGGGCGGGATGTTCAGGGCATGGGGGGGGCATTACCTTAAGGACCTCAGGAAAGGCTGTTCTCAGGGGCAACATTTAAGCAGAGAGAGCTAAGAGGAAGTTGGCAGGGAGCCAGATGAAAAAAACACAACATGTAAAGTTTGCAAATCAATTTTAACAAAACGTGGAACAACTCTAGATCATCTCGTGTGCATCAGCTTTGGAGACAGACAAAACCTGAGCTTCAAACCCATCTCAGCCACCTGTTTCCTGTGTGGTCTTGGGAAACATCAATTTCTGAGAGCCTTGTTTCCCCCATTCAAATCCTGTAGGGGTGTGAAAGGATTCGAGATGAGGATGTAAAGTGCTCAGCCTCCTCCCTGGAACAGCAGTCTCATCTTTGGATGCTCCTGAGCACACGGGGGAAATCCCGAAGCTCAGCCTGTGCCGCAGGCCAGTGACACCACGATCTATAGGGGTAGGACCCAGGTGCCAGGGTTTTTTTTTTTGTGTGTGTGTGTGTGTTTTAATAAATTAATTTTTATTGATACATATTAATAAAGCATAAATCCATCCAAAGTGTACAATCAGTGTTATTTGGCGTAATCATGTGTATGTGTATTCATCCCTTCAATCATTCTTAGAGCATTTTCATTATTCCAATAATAATAGTAATAAGCAACAAACAAACAAAACTCATCACCTCTCAATCTCTCTATGCTTCTCCTGCCATACATAGTTGCTATTCTTTTTCCTTCTTTCTAGTATATTTGTATTTATATTTTGTAAAAGCTGTCTTATATATGCAATATCTCCCGTATTCGTGTTTTACATAAGGTTTTATTCTCTTATACAGTCCCACGTTAAAATTTTAGCTTTCTTTCTAGTAATGTATGTGATCTTAGACTTTCCCTTTCAAGCACTGTCATACCCATATAATAAGTCTGCTAGTTAGAAACACCGTGATATGCTTTTGCCATTCCTATTCATTTCCAAAGATTTACAAACAACTTTTTTTTTTTTTTTTTTTTAGCCAGTTCTGCGCATATTAAGTTTCAGCTTTCCATTCTCTACCCTCCTTCTATTTCCTGGTGACCTATATTCTAATTATTAACTCTATGAGTTTATACAATATATTTAGTTCACAGTAGTGCAGCTATACAGTATTTGTCCTTTTGTGTCTGGCTTCTTCACTCAATATAATGTCCTCCAGGTTGTCATATGCTTTATGACTTCATTTCTTCTTACAGCTGCACAATGTTCCATCATGTGCACACACCACAATTTGTTTATCCATTCATCGGTTGATGGATACCTGAGTTGTTCCCAACTTTTGGCAATCGTGAATAACGCTACTATGAACATCAGCGTGCAGATGTCTGTCTGTGTCACTGCTCTCAGTTCTTCTGAGTATATACCTAGTAATGGTATTGTTAGGTCCCATGGCAAGTCTATATTCAACCTCCTTAGGAATTGCCAAGCAGTCCTCCACAGGGATGCCAGGGCTCTTAAAGTCCCACAGGGATTCCAATGGGCAGCCAAGGTTGAGCACCCCTGCTTGAGCATGCAGCTTCTGGGCCCATAGCCCAGAAGCATATATTCCTATTATTTGAAAACATGAAAATGAGTGAATCCCCTAAAAGCCTTACTCTGTGATATCTGTCTCAGTCTTTCTGGGCTTCTGGTCAGTTGAACCTCAGTAGCTGTAGTCTGAAGTTCAGTGTTCACATTGGGAATTTTTGAAAAAAAAGTTTTTATTGAAATGTAAGATACATACATGTGCTAAATGCACAGCCTGAAGAATTTCACAAAGTGAACCTCCTGTGTGACCTCCTGTGATCCAGCATTGGAAGGTTATCATTGCCCCAGAAGCCCTCTCATGCCCCTTCCAGCCCCTCCCTCCATCCTGCCCCCCTGACTTCTAACAGCTACAGGGGGATTTAACTCCAGATTTGGCTCATCATCCAGAAACACAGATAGCTTAGTCCTCCTTTTGTAAGTTAGAAATCAGGAAGGTGCACACCCAGACAGATGGGGGGGCAACTGACCTGCCGTTTAGGAGCTGATGGTGCTTCAGACTCCAAGAAAATGCTTTTGGACAGTGATTGCTGGGTTCCAGACTCATCCTACATATAAAACCACTGCTATCAGTTGATGTATGTTCCTCTAAATATTAATATAAATGTTAGTGTGTATACTAACATTTGATTGGCAATATGTACATAAATGCAGAGTATCGATATGTTTTTTTTTTTTTTTTTTTTTTTTACCGGGAGGTCCAGGGGATTGAACCCGGGTCCCTCCATATGGGAGACAGACACCCAACCATCTGAGCCATATCCGTCCCCCTCGATATGGTTTTTAACAATCTTACTTTTTACTTTGACTTCCTAGGAAGTCTCAGTCTGTCTTCTTGTGAAGATCAAAGACTAGCTCCAGAGTCACAGGAGGTTCAGCCAAGAGGAAGCCCTGACTGATTTCAAAGGCAGCAGCTTTATTGGGAGAGGGAATCTGAGGCAGAGAGGCACATTCTGCTCTTTTGAAATTTCTAGGCCTGCTAGTCTGCTTTCAGAAACTATCATTGAATCATTGATCTGCTGATCCTCACCCCACTCCCATTTTCTGCACTGGCCTCAAAGCTCAGTAATGGACACATGTTGCATCTACAAGATGCCCAATTGGACGACCTGGTTCTGCCAATAAGCAGTTATAAACTAAGACCCACTGACAAGGGCAGGTCCTGCAGGGACTTTGATCCTTTGTCTCAGGCCTCGGCTGTGAGTTCCCTGCCTTTTCTGCATCATTTTCACGTTTTTGTTCCGTGGTCTGTCTGTACATGTAGAGGTCCTGCTCGGATATGTCTCTGGCTCTGAGTCTGGGGGGCGGGTGGGGTAACCTTTGAAAGAGCAGCAGGTTGTGGCTTAAGCAATAGTGGATGCTGGCAGGTGCTGAGTTGGTGTGGTGCACTGAGCTGCCCCCAACAATTTATGGGCAAAACCCATCTCTGCTCTGGCCTTTACCTTCTCATATGTAAACAAGGAAGTTTAGTTACATCTGGAGTCCTTTTCTCCTCTAAAGTATGGTGATTCTGAGTTCTGCTCTCAGGTAGGCACCAGAGAGGTGTGCTGTGACGCACTGACTTGTTAACTTGCTTCTCTGTGTTGAAGAGATAACCACCTTTCTCTCCATGTCAATTCCACGGCACTGTGCTTCCTCACATCAGCATCTCGGGCCTCAAAAAGTGTAAAAAAAGCTTTGTATACCTTAACTTGCAAAGAAAAAGCCAGAACTACAATGGCATACGGAGCAAGATGGTGAATGAGACTTTATCACGATAGAGAGAAGATGCAATTCTAGAGCCAAGGGCGCCTCTTGTTAGTGAAGGAGTAATTGAAGGGGTTTTCAGCATGGCTCCAGGGTTAATGTATCAACAGAGGTGAGTCTGATGGTGAGGCTCCAAAGGTGGAATCTGTATGCATCAGTACGTGAACCGGCAAGAATAATCTGGCAAGATTTTCAGAGGGAGAATACCCAAGAGTAGAGCAACAATGCCCGCTTTATTGTGAACTGAAATTATTTGTCAGAGGAATTAAGGAATACCCAACATGTAGACATTTGGCCAATAACTTTTAATTAGAGTGGGAAATGATCTAATAAATCTGTTATGACAACATCAGTTAATTAAATAAAGTATTATGCAGTAAGAATTCCCTACTTTCCTTCTCTTGACCAGGAGAGGAGGTGCCAAGGATGGGCAGGAGGGGAAGGTGGTTTTTTCAAGTAGGTGGTAGAGAAAGCTGCCAAAGAACATCATGAAATTTCACGATTTCTACCATATTTTTAATTAGCTTGTCCCAAGTCCCATAGGAAGGTGAAGAAAATCCATGTGTTATAGTGCTTTATTTTCCTTCTCAAACCAGAACCCAATTTGTCACTGCCAGATAAGAAGTGAAAAGGTCATCTTCTCATTTTGAAATTTCTGAATCATTTAATAGCTAATTTCTACTGCTAATTACTACCCTTCACTTGTATAATTATTTTGAATGATTGTCCTTCTGCTACTATTAATGGGCAAGGCAAGGGACAATAAAACATGGTTTTAATTTTCAATTGGTTAGCCTTGGCAATTGAGCAAGTTTGAAGTGACTGGCAAAGAAGGATTTGCGATTTCACTTAGCTTTGCTGGGTGAAAAAAAAATCAACAGCTGAACACATTATTTGCATTTCCCCAGTCTGGAACTGCTTGTCATTAATATTTTGCATTGCTACCCTCTTTGGCTGAGAACCAGCAGTGATGAAATTAAGCACACTTCCCTCGCTATTCTAATTGCTTTTGCGGTCCCCAGATATAACTGAAGCACCTGTAGGCTAAATTAACTATCCACCACCCTTCTGGAATCTCTAGCCATCCATGTGGCTAGAGAGATTAGGGGAAATCTTGGTTAAAAACAAAGAACTAATTAGACAACACCTTGAGAATATTTTCAATGTTATGATTCTGGAATAAAATTTCTGTGTACATATAACTATGTTGGGCCTTAAGGCATTCAGGTGAAATTTTACCAACATACCGGTTGGCAATCATGGTATGATGTAAAGGCTACCAGAAAGGTTTGAGTGCCCCAGATTTTCCCCAAGCAATAGCTAGAGAGTCTACATGCAATCTTTTAGATAGGTCCTTAGAAATGCCCTGTTGTTGAGCAGATGTCCCCAGGAGGGTCAGTGTCTTAAAAATTTATTGACTACCACCCCTCTAGGGGATTAATTTTACATCTGTGACCTAGATGTGGATAGCTCTGGAGAGGCGCGGCAGCCCCAGACAGGAGAAAATCAGGTATTGAGGACAAACTTGCCCTGCTTTGTCAGTTTGCCCAGGGTAAACCCTTCTCACAGCATTTGATGGCAACACTGTCATGTCTTTTATCGACGTACTTTAGAAGTTAAACAAATTAATTGATTTCATTAAAAACTGGGTTGAGTTGGCTATTACCAGGTAAAATATGGAAAGAAACATTTGGTGCAGATATGCTAGGTGGAGGTGTGAAAGTGAAAGGATCTTGAGGACTGTGGTCTGGTGTACCTTAGAAGGGATAGGGCTGAAGGGTTAACAGAGCATATGCTTCCTTTGCCATGGGATAGAAGTGACAGCATCAGGGAGCATAATATCTTTGATTGTTTTCCAGCCTTAATCATTACCATCTGTCAGCTGCAAGAGAGGCCTCATGGCATTGTGGAATAAGTATAGGAGTTGGAATAATAAATATAATAACCACCACTTATTGTGCTATTGCTTGTAACCGGTTGTGTGCCCAGTTCTTCACATGCATCATCTCATTTCCCCTTTCATGGAGGTACCATGGTTATTCTTTCTTATACAGGAGGTAATTGAGTGATTGTCACATGGTCACAGAGCCAGGAACTCAGACTCATATTTCTCTGCCTCCAGAGCCCAACATGTGGCAGTTTCAAGGTTTCCAGAAAATTCTTCCTCTGAGAAACAGGAATATGAATAATTATATCATAAATAATCTAAAAAGGCTTGTGTGGATTAGAAAAACAAACAAACAAAATGTTGAAGAATATAGGGCTTGAATTTATCATCGCTGTAATGAAATGTTTTCCAAGCATCCTCCCTTGGCTTCCTGGTGCCTCTGGTTTTACCATTGGTGACATCATTCCTCAAATGCCCATCATCTAGCTAATCCATGGAATTCATTCCAACATGGCTCCAGGGAGATCCCTCCCAAGAGGGTTTAATTATTGAAGTGAGAGAAGGACACCCTAATATAAGGCCCTTCAACCTGGTCTTCTGTTAAGTTTCTTGAATCCCACCATCTGGTGACATGTGAATAAGATGCATCCAGCTCCACAGGTGAGAGCCTTGGAAAATAGAACTGCTCTGATCCCATTTTTTAGAGATACCTAATTTTCTCTTTCTGGTTGAGGCATCTGGTAATTGCTTTCAAGGAAGCTCTGAACTTAGCATTCTTTTGCCTTACCATCTTCTTGGCAGAGCTGTCTTCCTTAAGTTTTCTAATAGGCTGCTCGTGTTGTATTTTATAATGTGATCACTTTCTCTTATGGAGAAGGAAGGTTTAGGAGTCAAAGTTAATTAATTCAAGAGGTATTTATTCAACTTCTGCTAGGTCTGCTGCACCCAGGGGAGTGGTGAGAATGGTGAGCAAGGCAAGCAAGTCTTTTTCTTCAGGAACTTAGAGTCCAGTGAGAAAGACATAATGAAACCATTGCCCAGCGTGGGAAGGGAAATGGCAGGGGCAGGGGTGTTGGGTAGTTCATGCATAGGGCATGAGCCTCTGACCCAACCCGGGAGGGGGGGCGGGGTGTCGGGAAAGGCTTTGCACCAGAGGTGAGGAGCTCTCTGAGCCAGAGTTAGGCAGTGAAAAGGGGCGGGATGGAGATGGAGAGCAAAGAGCAGGGGCCTCTGGATTATGTTAAATGTTTTTGCAACAGAGGTCATTAGACTTTTGGGAACTAGGGAAGATGGTGCAATTTGCCTTAAATTTCTTTTAAAAAATCATCATTTAGGATTCTTTAGGGATCATTATAAATCATTGGTTTTCAACTGAGGCTACATTTTAGAATCCCCTAGGAAGTTTTAAAAAATTATGCATGGACTGGATGCCATCCCAGACTGATGGAATCAGACTCTCTGGGTTGGAGCTTGGGCCCTGGCATGGGTTCAGAGTTTCCCAGGAAGGTCTAGTGCACCAGTCAGGCTTGAGAATCAGTTCTGAAGGCAGGTGGTCTTTGCAGGACAGCCTGCTTCTATTTTTGTGATGACGTTATGCTTTTTCATTCTGGTAGGCAATCTGTACATCTACAGATACACCTGCTTGTGGCTATGCAAACCTATTGTACTAAATAGAGTACATTTGCTTGCTAGCTCTTGCATCGTTCAGGTAAAGATGAGAATGCGTCATGCTTCTGTGTTCTTTGGTAACACTCACAGCTGCATCTTTAGTTAGGTACGCAGTGGGAGCTCACGGCTGCAGCCTACCTGTGTTTTAATCTCCCACGCTGGCCTTGATTTTCTGTTCTAATTTATATTTGCTCTGGTTATGCTTTATTTTGTTTACTTTATATTTTTCTATTTTGGTGCACATCGTATTGAAAGGCTGCTTCAAATCCTTTGTGGAATGAGGTCAGATATGAGTAAATAAAATAGGTTTGACAGGATCATGCCAGGCTCCTGGTAATGATTTAATAAATGTTTATGACTGAAACAATGTGAAAAAATTCTTGAGCAGTTTTGGAGGTTAAGGAGGTGTGAGACAGCTTGAAACTGCCGTTGCCACACCCCCTTTGCACAGGCATCAAGGATGCCTCAAACTTGCCTTTGACCTATAACTACTAAAACTGAAGGGTTCTGGAAGAAAGGGCTTGTGAGAAATCCTGCTCTAGTTGAACCTTGATGCCCACTCTCCATGGAGAGAGACTGGTTAGCAGCGAAATGAATATGCTAGTGGAGCAAAACCTCACCCCAGCCTCTGCAAGAACCTCTGATGGGAACCTCTATGCTGAGGACAGTTTCCAGTGGCTGTTCCCTCTAGCCTGGGTTTTGGGGCTCCTTCAGAAGCTACAAATCATTCACCAGGAGGCAAAACGACCCTCGCATGGCCTGGGGAGCAGAACTTCCATCAACTAAGTTTCTGCCATCTTTTCCCCCCATCATCTGCATTAAAGGGACCTAAATAGCATTTTAGGAAGCCAAAGAGTCCCCTTTCAATTCCTTTCTAACTATTGACACAGTGGTTGCCTCTGGGCAGAGGGACTGGCTGGGGAGGGAGGGTAACTTACTTTTATTGAATTCCCTTTTTTACCCTTCTAATTTTTCCGCAGGTGTAAATATTCCTTTTTCAATAAAAACAGCAAAGAAAAAATTGCATCCCAAAATGTTAATTTCTCTAAGTCCATTAAATATTCCTAACTGAAGTAAGTAGTTTCCTGTATTGTTTTTGCACATTTAAACTGTCTTGGTCAGTTTCTGATTGCCTTTCTATTCACGTCCTTTCAAAATTGAAATATGCATATTAAAATATCATTCCTACTCTCAGGAGTAGAACCTCTAATATAGCAAGGTCTCTGCATCAAATTATATGACCAGACGGGAGGATTGTTGTTTAGAGGATGTTAGCTTAGCTGTGGACAAAATGCTTCTACAGAATTGCCATTTAAAGCCATGCCTCTGGTGTTCCTTAAGAGTTGTTATGAGTGACTTTCATCATGAGGAACATTTTTATGTCTTGAGAAGTGACTTCACTGGAAACCTCCTTAGCTGGGTTACTGTGTCCTTGAACTACTCCATGTTACATTCTAGGAAAGCCTCCCTCCTTTCCCCCTCCCTCCTTTCATTCTTCCTTACCTTCTTCCATCCTTTCCTTCCTCCCTCCCTCTATCTTTCCCTCTCTTCTTCCCTTCTTTCTTCTCTTCCTTCCTCCCTTTTGTAACTGGATTTTGCCTAGGTCCTTGGTTAAACTGCAGGAAATGAATTTCAAGAGCATGCCACATTGATTAGGCCAGGAATTTATTAAGGGAGGGAGGGAGGAGAAATGGGAGAAAAATAACAGATCATGGGTAGAGAGGAAGGGGATGGAGAGCGATGAAGAGACTACGATTTCCCATTGTAGATTATCAATGCCCAGGTTTTACTTGCGTGTTGATCCATGTGGGGGGGAAGAAGGCCGGAACAGGGGTCCAAAGGCAAGAGAGAGGTTCAGCTTTGCGCTGGCTTTTTAATAATTAATGAATTATTCCGCCCCTTTGCGAATGGCACGGGAGGAGTACCAGCTGTTTGCTATTTTGGTTGATTACCCCACCCATCAATCCCCCAGGAGGGCCCAATGATAAGGCCCCTGGAGAATATCTGGGGACTTCTCCTGGCTTCTGGAGGAAATCTCATTCTGAATGGGAGAGTTTGTGAGGGTCTTCCAGCAGCCATCTTGGGGGTATTGATACCCACGTGGACTTCTTGCCAGGTTCCAGATCCATCTACTGATTCCCTATCTAGCCTGCTTCACTTTCTTCTTCAAAGAAATCACATAATTCCTTTAATGGGTAAATGATGTCTCCATTTTTTGCCCTAGCTGTCAGGAAGCTCCAAGCTAAATTTTTTACTCAAAGCAGTAACCATTTATTAGGCTCCTTGAAGACTCTCTCTTCTGTCTTCCGTATGGGTACATGCTTTCTGACTATATTTTTACTTGTGCTTATGAAACATGTATCTTTTATTATAAATCACCCTATAGTCTTTTTTTGCAAATGGGTAGAGGGAGGAGAGAAATTGAAGCCAGCAGAAATTGAAAATGGAACTGTGGGAGGGACTAGTTCCTTCGCTGTTCCTGTTGGCTGCCCTGGAGACTGTGTGGATCCCCGGGCTTTCTTTGGTATTCTGGAATGGTGAGAGCTGCCCCCACCTCTCACTAACCCACCGTGGCCTTTCACAGAAACCGGCCACCGTAGCCACAGCTCTCTGTGCTCTGGATGCTGATTGTGATTTTGGAAACTTAGACTCTAACTTTCAAATTAGTGACTTGGGGGTCTGGTTTGGTTCAGAGATGGGGTTGCGCTACTTTGCCTGCAGTCCAGCCTGGCCAGGTGTCCCAGGAAGCGACATCTAGGTTGCACACCAGGTACCAGGATTGGTGTTCAGAGCAGGTGGCCTGACTGTGTAAGTTCCTGTTCAAATGGGATCATTTCTGAAAGTAAAAGGGGTGTTATTATCAGTGACATCTGGGAAACTGGCTTAATCGCATAAGTGATCTGAGCAGGTAAGGAAGAGCTCCTGGGAACATATTTTTGGATGGATGAGCTATTATCTTTACAAAACCACCACTTCCCGATAGGACGATGCCTACCCTGTGTGCACATTGATGGAGTCCCCACCAGCCGCCTGGTCTGCGGGGGGTCCTGGGTTTGTGTCCTTGTGAGCAGACGTGCTGCTCTCGGGGGGCCAGATGTGTGTGCGGCTCTTTGCCACATGGGGGATGTATCCTATGGTAATGTGTGGACAGAGTGAGGTGTTCACAGAGAGGAATATTCACCTTTTTCTTCTTAGTGAAATGGACTAAAATGGTCTGCAATTTTAATATTTTAAAGTTATGCAAGTGACACATGATTACTGTAAAAAATTAAGCAATAGTATTGAGAGTAAAATGGGAACTCTCATCTTCCCTAGTCCTCCCCTTCTCTAATTTTAGACCCCTCTTGAGAGGTGTGATGTGATTGCTGCCAAGCTTGTCTCTGTTTAAATGTGTGTGTGTGTGTGGGGGGGGGGCAGTGTTAATGAGTGATTGTGTAGACTTTGGAGTCAGGAAAATTGGGTTGAAATTTTGCCTTGCCAGTTACCAGCTGTGATAGCTTGACCGTTCTACATCTCAGTTTTCTCATCGGTAAAATGGGGATCATAATATAACTTCCTCATAAGATTGTTGTAGTTGCTAAATGAGGGAGAACATGTAAAATGCTTACCAAGAGCAAAATATAGTGGTGACTGTGGCTATTGTTATGGAAAATTTCCAAGTGAGTTTGTGTGCCCCTGAGTTAGGGGAGCAGGGTAGGGGAGCAGTGATTTGAGAAATGCCACAGGTACAGAACTGACTCGTTTTAACTGCTGTTCAGATTTATGGGGTGAGGCTGGAGTTTGGGGGGCCCAGCTGATGTTGCTGTCTTTCCAAGACAGGGGAGCACCAAGGCAGGGTTGTTGGTGAGCAGAGGGAGAGGGGTGGAGGCACGGGATTTGGTTTCAGTCATTTGGTTTCAGACATAGTGAGTTGGACATACCTGAGGGACAGTCAGGTGAAATTTCTAGCAGGCAGTTAAATATTTGGATATGAAGTTCAAGGGTGGGTTAGATCTGGAAATAGGCTTTTGAGCACTTACCTAGGTAATTGAAATGTAAAAAGAGAATGGCATAGAGAAATGAGACATTTCAATTTTTGTCTTTTAAAGTTATGAATACAATAGCATCATCAGGAAAACTCAAAAGCTATCAGGTAAGGAGTAAGTGGGATGCACAGATGGCTTTATATGTAGTCAATCTGGGCAATTCTCAGATGCACTAACAATGTAAGGACAGAAAGTTACTGTCACACTGCTTTTAAGATTACATCAAAGTGCTCTTGACTCTACCATGATCAAAGGAAGTGAATATTGATTAGTCATGTGACTCCGTTTTCAAGTAAGTTTTTGTACTATCTTATACTGATATTTAAGTAATAAACAGAAAGTTGGTTAATGGATCAGTAAGTAGGAATTAACATGACTCTGTCCTGTTCTTATCTCCCAAATGGTTATAGTTTTGAATCTCTGGGTAGGGGTGATCCACACATTTCTTTAGCCTGAAATAACTAAACTGTGATTTTTTTTTCCATCTTTATGTTGATAGTAGGGGAATGCCAAACAACACCATGGTTTCAATATTTCCACCCAATGGAGGAATGTGTTTTGAGTAGGAAATTAAAATACCCTTCCTATTCCCGTAGCTGGTAGAAAAAGGTGGATTTGTACCAGATAGAAAACAAAAAGGAAAGAGAGGAAGGTGCAAAGTGGAAGTGTCCAGTTGAAGAGAGACCCTGAACTACAGACTCATGCAGCCATCCATTCTGAAGATGACATGCAAGGCAAGCTCCAAATATTCTGCAGAGCACATTGGAAGACTCTACTTTTGATGAAAGGATAAAAGTGTCATAAAAACTAAGAAGTCTTTGTGATGAACATCAAAGGGCCTGAAGGCAAAAGTGCTGACCAGACTGGGAGGGGCAGGGGTACGATATGCAAGAGACCACATCAGACCTGGCCTCGGAGCCCCCACAGGTGAAGGAATGTCACCAGTTCCTTGAAGGGAAAGAAACAGAGAAGACCTGCTCTCAGGGTTTGTGAGTACATTTCTCATTCCAGAGAGCAGGTTTAGTAATTTTCAACCCATTCTCTGCCATCCTGCCCCAGTTGATCAATTACAGCACCTCTCTAAGGATTGCTGTATAAAAACCCCTAGATTGGGCAGCCCCAACATACTGTCAGAGTCAAGAAATTGGTAACAAGAACAGGCAAAACCAGGGGAGCATCCCACACACTGAATTCTGTTCCAAGCCTTTCTCCTAAGTGTGCACTGTATTGTGTTGGCCCATAAAGGTAGAACTAGCACTTCTGGCATGTCTACTCCATGCCAAGTTCTGTGCTGGGAACTTTAGATCATTATTATTCCACTTAATCTGATTGATATAATTATGTGATATTATAACAAAGTAGCCTTGTTGTCCCCCCCCCCCCTTTTGTTGTTGGGAAAATGTAAATAAGGAGATTCAGTAGCAGTAGGTGGATTTATTATCTATTTAATTAATTAATTTATTATTTTTAAAGAAGCTTTAGATTACATAATTGTTACATCAAAAATATAGGGAAGTCCCATATATCCCATCCCTCCCCCTCCCACACTTTCCCACCTTAACAACATCTTTCATTAGTGTGGTACATTTGTTGCAGTTGATGAACACATATTGAAGCATTGCTACTAACCATGGACTATAGTTTACATTATAGTTTACACTTTGCTGCATACAATTTTATAGGTTTTGACAAAATGTATAATGGCCTGTATCCATCATTGCAATGTCATGCAGAACAATTCCAATGTCCCCAAAATGTCCCCATATTACACCTATTTTTCCCTTTCCCTCACCTCAGAACCTCCGCTAGCCACTGCCTTCACATTAATGATTGCTAGAACGTTCCATTGCTAGAACGATAAGTCTATAACAGAATAATAGAATAATAAGTCTACTTTAGTCCATTGTTCATTCCCCAATCTTGAGGATTTGGGGATGGTGATACCCACTCTATTTCTAATTGAGAGGGGGCTTAGATCCCATGGGGCAGGTGGATGGAACTGTCTTGCTTGCAGTTATAGATGCTCTGTTTTTGGGATGGGTGTTGTCCATCATCATCCTTTTGTTAGTTGTTCTGGACAAGTCCAATGAACTGGAGAGTAGGAGTTGCAACTCTGCTGAGATTCAGGGCTTAGCCAGCATATGAACAGACTGAGATTTAAGTCTCTGGGACGTATAATTAACAAGTATGGTGCTAATTATAGGTTCAAATAAAAGGGACAGAAGAGCCATATGTCAGGAAATGATCAATGAGTTTAGCTCTGTTCAATTGGGGAACATAAATTCCAAAGCAAGGTCCACTAACAGGGTGCCAAACTCATGAGGTTGTCTGCCCTGCTTATAGTGTCTAGATTTCTCTAGAGTCCTCAGGAGCCCTGGTGTTTGAGGCAATGCTTACTGTGGCAGTCAATGAAATCCTGCTGAGATGTGCATAAGCATATCCTCTGGAATGACCTCCCAACTCACTTTGAAATGTCTTAGCCATAAAAACTCATTTGTATTTAATATTTCCCCTTTTTGGTCAAGGTCTTTTTCCAGATGCATCGCTAGTTGGCACTTGGTAATAATGCCTTGGTGCCAGGGAGGCTTATCCCTAGGAGTCATGCCCCATGCTGGGAGGAAGGTTTATATCTGAGTTTGACTTAGGGAGAGGCCACATTTGAGCAATAAGGAGGCTTTCAGGAGGTAACTCTTAGGCAATATATAACACAAGGCTATGTTTCAATTTCACAAGAGAAGGTTCACGAGTATAATCATCTATATCAAGGGCCTGGCATAACAGTGTGTTCTCCTTTGCTAGGCACTGCCCATGTATTTGGGGAATTCTTGCTGCTCTACTAGAGAATGTAGCAGGACTCCCCAGGATGGGAATTCAATATTCTTTCAGTTATTGTGTGGGTCTCCACCCAGTAGGTGGATTTCAATCCAGGTCTGTGTAAGCACTTGCTTTCTCTACTGTACCGTATTATGTTATAATTTGAGACTTGATTAGTCATTAGAATATAATTTGTACTGAAAACATGGCCTAGAAATCATCAGTGGAATTTGCTTTTATGCATATTATGATTTTATATGGAGCTGGTGATGAGTAGCTCTTTCCAGATGACACACAATAGTTCATAATATTCTCAGCTTTTCTTTTAACAATATGATCACTACATCTCTCCAGTTTTAGGAACACAATTTTCTAAATTAAGAAATGGCTATTAGTGTATAGATTATTTGAGTACCAGAAACTGCTTTAAGATACAATCCTTTAATTTCTAAGAAAATGTAAGAGAAATAAGAATGTTTGCATGGGGACCAAAACCCCACTTTATGTTCATTTATGTTTATAATCCAATTTAGAATAATTTTCTTTTGAGTGGCTTGATATTTATCTTTTTAAATAATTCAATCATGAAAACAAATTCTATTTATATGTCCAGAGCTAAAAAGAAATGAGAACATGTATAATGGAAATGATTGTCTTCAATTAATAGTCCGCTTCATCTTCTTTTCTTCTTTCTGGCTGATTTTAAGTAAAATGTGCCCTATGGGAGGAGAGTCTGTGAATATTTTTGAAAGTATCCTCTACAGGCCACAAATTAAGTAAATTAAGGTCAGTGAAAGAGGCCAAGGGACAAGGAGAAGGGCAGGATTGTATTGTTCATGTAGGTAGTGTACTGGGTACATTTTTCTAGTCTAAGAATTTTTCTACACTTTAGAGAAGAAAAGCAAGAGAAGTAGCTGCTCAGGGTCAAGTTGCACAGCCATCAAACGTGGCCCTAGGTGGAAGAATTCCTTCATCCTGGTGGACCACTGAGGTACCTAAGGAGCTAACAGGAAGGGAGCTCATACTCTGAAATTGCTCAATAAACAGTTTCTGGTAAAGCTCGACCTGGACTCAAATCCTGTTTCTGTCACTTATTGGTCTTGTGTATCTTTCTGAGCCCCAAGTTTCTCATCTATGAAATGTGAGGGTTAAATGAGTAAATACACATAAAGCACAACTGTATCTGCTACCACATTACATATTAAATTGCTCAATATATGGTAGCTATTATCGATGCAATTGTTTCTTGAGAGACATTGAGTCTCCATCTTGGTCTCCTCCTCCCCCTGGGATAAATCCCACCAAGTGTGGAGGATTGAAAAATATGGGCAAACTCTCACAGAAGCTCCATCAGGTATTCTTTGTTTGGCCCTCCAGTTTTGTCCACTCTGTTCTCTGCCCTGGGAGGCTGACCTGTGTTGACCATTTGAATGAATGGATCCCACATCCCATGGTTTCTGGTTGGGGTCAGCCAGTGGGGTTCCCAGGAGAGAGAGGAAGGAGGGGAGGAGAAGGAGGTCCAGGTTCCTTGCCTCCTTTCCTTTACGGTCCTGTTCCTGGTCCCTGCTCTCCTCGAGGCTGCCAGCTCTCCTCTAGGTTTCAGTTATGACTTTGTCTCCTTGATCCTTCGGGTTTGGGATTGTAGTAGCTCAGCTGCTATTGTGCTATTCCTTTGGTTGCCTTATTGCGACACCTTTGTAAATAAGCCCTCCTCAAACTGTCCTATTTTTATTTTGTTTTAAAGATTTATTTTATTTATTTATTTCAAACTGTCCTGTTTTTAAAGTGCTATCTGTTCCCTTTCAGGACCTTGGTTGATCCTGGGGCCAATTTCATTCCATGAGTCCTCTGCTGAACTTTCACAAGGAAGATGTTTTAGTTAGCTTGGCTGCTCCAGCAAATACCATGTAATGGGTTGCCTTAAACAATAGGAATTTACTGGCTCACAGTTTTGAGGCTGGGAGAAGTCCAAATTAAGTCCAAATCAAGGCCTCATCATGGTGATGCTTTATTCCTGAAGACTGGTGCTCTTGGGCTGCCTGCGGTCCTGGATTCTTGGCTCCTCTGTCACACAGCAGTGCACGTGGCAGCCTCTCCTGGCCTCTACTTCTCTTCTCTGTTCCATTGACCTTAGTTTTTTGCTTCCTGTGGCTTTTGCTCTCTCTGCTGAATTTTATTCTGCTTATAAATATCTATGGTAATAGGATTAAGACCCATCCTGATGGAGTCGGACCACACCTTCCGTGAAGTAACCTTATCAAAAGGTCCTATTCACAATGAGTCACACACACAGGATTGGGTTAAGTTCGAGAAAATGTTTTTTCTGGGGGTACCTATAGTTCCAAACCACTACAGAAGGATAGAAGAGGACAATGTCTTCAGATGAACTTACTATTTCCATTTGCTGCTCCTCTTTTCCATACCTAGTGACAAGTTAGACACAAGGGCAGTTTATCAAGATTTCAGCGCTGGGGATCTCTGGAGGCCAAGGCTTGTGAGGGATGGAGGACACAGTGTTGGGGCAGAAGAAAAAAGCTTGGAAGATGTTCTGATCACTGGTGCAAACTGGAGCCCTCCAGGCAAAGGAAGGACTGCTGGGTTAGAACAAGGGGACTGGTTGTAGCAACCACTGAGGCATTTGCAGGATTATTTTCCCTGTCTTGTGCTGCAGACCACATGGACATCAATTTCCAAAGTCTCTGCTTTGTGACATGAATGCAAGGTATGGTAGACAGAATAGTGACATCCTCCTTGCCCCTCCCCCAAGATGTCTACATTCTAATCCCCAGAATCTGTGAGTTTTTCTTTATATGACAAAAGGGACATTGTAGGTATGATTAAATCAAGGATGTTAGGATGATGGGAAGATTATTCTGGATTAGCTGGGTAGGCCCTAAATGTGGTCACAAGGGTCCTTATAAGAGGGAGGCAGGGGATCACAGTGAGCAGTAGGAGATGTGATGACAGTAGCAGGGGGTTAGTGTGATGTGAGGAGGGGGCCACAAGCTAAGGAATGCAGGTGTCCTCCAGAAGCTAGAAAAGACAAGGAAATGGATTCTCCCTTAGAGCCTCCAGAAGGAATCAGCCCTTCCTTCTGACACCGGTGCTATCCATGCTAGCCTTCTGAACTACAGAACTGTATGATAAAATTTGTGTTATTTTCAGCCACTGAGTTTGTAGAAATTTGTTATAGCAGCAGTAGGAGACTAATACCAGGCCACCTTTGTTTCTGTGTTTGATGCTGGCTAGAACTGGAAGGTCTTTTATTTGTTCTCTCACCTCCCTTTTAGGGAAATGTCTCCAATCTGGTTCATGATGACAAATTTTTTTCCAGTTCATTTTGAGCAGTGATTTGAGTAAACCAAGAAAGAGTAAGTGAAGTTGCACCATCAGAGCTGGGATGGGCCACAGCAATTCTTTGGTGCAGTGGCTCTCTATCTTGGCCAATTGGCAGAACCACCGGGGTGCTTTTAACCCCCCCCCCCCCGGGTTGATCTGGAGCAGAAGCTCAGAGCCAGGGGTGACCCCAAGAATGTGATCTCCCAGACCCCACCATTCTGGAAATTTGCAAAAATCTTAAGCATAGCTTTGTTCCTCCACAATTTGTAGGATGGTGGGGGACAAGAGGGAGTTGAAACTATTTTGACAGGATCTTAAGGGGCAGGAAAATTCCAGCTTGCATCTGGATCCAAATACCTCATTTTACAGATGGGGAAACTGAGGCCCAGAGAACAAGATCACATCCTTGGACACATGTCACCACTGGACCAGGAACCAGGTCTTCTGGCTTCAGTCTGCCTCCCTGAGGTATCTCGGAGTTAAGGGAGCTTGAGGCAACAGCTGCCGTGGAGGACATAAGGCATAGTTCAGGTCTCAGCATAATTTACCCTGATCCAGCTGACAGAATCTGCTCTCCAGTTTGCATCTGGGAAGAGAGGAAACCGTTAGTCCTTCCACTTGTAATGCAGATGTCACCTGCAGATGGAAATACCTGCAGATGGAAATACCTCTCTCGCTGGCTGGGCCTGCTGTGGAATGTGATGAAAAGACCATCTAGCCTCAATGGAGGTGTGGGAGGTGGGCAACATGGGAATCCCAGTGGGTTCCGTGTAATATTTTGGGTATCTAAGCACCTTGTAAAATATATTTATATATATACATAAATAACATTTTTGTAAGCAAATGCACATATATGCATATACATTTATATATCATTTTGCAAATGTTGGTATGTATTCTGAAAATTTTGATTTTTACCCACAATAAAAAAAAAAAATAAAAAAAGACCATCTAGCATGAAATGGATGATATAGGTTTGAAACTGTCCCTGTTGCATTTCTCCTACCTTCTTTATTTATGTTGCTGCTGCTTAATAATCCTCTTGACCAAGTGAAGAGGAAAATTTTCTTTGGGGGAAAATTAAAACCACCTTTGAGTCAAATCCCTTGAATACATGTATTGTTCAAAAGGGATAGTAGTTTCCCGACTAATGAAATGTGTTTGATGAGTCAATTTTACATCATTAATGAGGTGGGTCGAATGGCTATTTTTTAAAGGCCTTGGTTATGAATATAATCTACATATTTTGGGAGATAAAAGGGATTTATTTTGATGAAAAATTGAAATGTGAAGAGACTAGGAAAAAACACTGATAACCCCAAAGACCCCTGGTGTGGTATAAATGTTACTGCTGGTGACAGAAAGTTAAATGAGTTTGAAATAAAAATAATTACTTTCCTTGCTTCCTACTTAAAGAGACTAGGACCACAGAAGCTCCACGGACCACTGTGATATTTGTAATTTAGTTGTAAGAGATTTCCATAAATGGGATTTAGAGCTGGGTTTTATATATTAAAAACTTAGTGCCATGGTTAAAGAGCTGTTCTAATTTCAATTACTTATTGATTACGGTCCAATGTGGTGAATATTTAATGGCTGGAATGAAGGACTGTTTTCACAGGTATCATATATTCACTTCACTTGCCTGGCTGTCTCTTGAGGACCCTTTTCTTCTGGTTGGAAATCTTATTTAGAGCACAGGCTCTCCTCTTGTCCCCAAACTCTGGTTTTCTTGGTTATTGAGTTTGACATTTTCCATGAATTGGTTATAGCAAATCCATCTCTTCCCTGGCTGAGAAGAGGAGATGTGGTACTTCTGGGTATGTGTTTCAAATGAAATAGTGGGCTGCTTACTGCACTGTGCATAATTCTTCCAGGAATGTGTATGCTACTAGGCATTGTTCATTTCTTTTTTCTGTCATTGTCCCCTCTCCTTAGGTAGATTGCAAACTTTTAAAAAAATTCCAGTGCAAATAGTTCCAGCATTTTTCTGATTATAAAAATAATAATGTTTATTTCAAACAATTCGGAACTGACAGAAATGTATATTTAAAAAATTACCCAAAGACTTTGCACCTAGAGTTATCCACTGCTAAGATAACATTTTGATTTATAGTCACCCAGCATTCTTTTTTTATGCCTAAAGATATCTACATCTACAGATGTATTTTAACATAAAAATGGTGCCATACAATATGTATAAGTTTGAATTTGCTAATTTTATTTAACAGTGTGTTGTGGATGTGTTTTGTTACTGCTGTGGTGTCTCAATGCCTGTGTGGTATTTCACTGTATAGATGGTTTATAGTTTATTGAATCAGCTTCTTATTGGTGGATATTTGGTTTATTTTCAGTTTTTCATTATTAAAAATGAGGCTATGATATACATCCTTGTACCTTCATTCCCACAGACTTCCTCAGGACAAATTCCTAAGAGAATTTCTGGGAAATAAGTATGCAGCTTCTAAAGCTTCTAAAACATACTGCTAAACTGGCCTCTACTCAATCTATTAAATCTTCACCAAGGGAGTGGGAAATTATTTTAATTAGCAGTTCCTTGATTGTTAAGGTTTTTCCCCCCACATTTGTATTTATTCTTTACTAGAAGGTCAGCTCCACGAGGTCTGAGAATTTCATTTATTTTATCTATTCTGTATCTCCTGTTGTTAGAACAGGGCTTGGCACAGAGAAGGAGCACAAATATTTCTTGAATGCTCAATCAATGAACTTTCCTGTCTTTTGCTCATTTTTTTTCCTTAAGTGTGCTTGTCTTTTTATTATTGATTTTGAAGAGATTTTTATAAACCAAAGATACCTCCTCTTTGTCACACAGAGTGCAAGTATTTTTCCTGGTTTGCTTTTTGTGCTTAACTTTGAGGATTTTTTTTTTTTTTTTTTTTTTGCCATACAGAAATATATATATATATATAAAAGGTCAATAGTATCAATATTTTCTTTTATAGTTTTTCCTTTTCTGTTCAGCTTGAAAAAGGGCTTTCTCATTTGAGAGAATGAGAAACTGAAACCTCAATTTCCTCTAATTAATTTTAATAGTTTCATTTCAAACATTATTAGTCTATCTGAATGTGTTCTGGTGAAAGGTAGGGGTTTATCTTGAAATCCTGCCCCCCACCCCCCGCCCAAAGGTTTGCAGTTTGTCCCAAGGTCCCATAGTCCTTTCCCCATGGTTATCAAGACCTTTGAAGGCAAGGAGTTAGGGGAAGGTTTCTATTTTCCAGACACATGATCCTTACTCAATGTTTGAACACATTTAACTCTGTTAACAGCTTTGCAAGGCAGAAGTAGAGGTTATTTCCAATTTGCAGACCACGAGACAGAGGCTTGGAGAGGTAAGAAGCTTGTCCAGAGTCACTCAGCAAAGGTCAGTTTTGGGTTTTAAAATTGCACCCAAGTCCCCACTCTTTCCAGGTACACACCGTCCTCCATCCAAGGCCTCTGAGCACCCTTAGGACAGTGGGGTGTCTTGCCCTGTAGTCCTGCAGTGGGCGTTCAGTGGTAGAAACAGTAGGCCCTGCTGCAGCCATAAGAAATGAAATTTGCATGTAAAAAAGTTTAAACAATAGTAGTATTTTGGTGGAGGAAACAAAGATGTTTTTATAGCCACTCTTTCTTTTCCTAATAATCTGGTAGAGTCCTCAAAGCCTGTTTTTCTTGGCTCCTGGATTTAATGTTGCTAAAGAGAAGTACAGTGATTAGAAGCAAGGAGTGTGCCATTTAAGCACTTATTGTGGAATAAAGGTTAAAGCATGTGGAAAATGAGGATAATGATTATTATTTGAGTGTACTTTTAATAGTGTTAAGAATTAAATTCTGCATCAGTGTTAATCACTGACAAGGTGACACATTTACAAACAACCAAAAACAACTGTAAAACAATTATGGAAGTTTAGAGGCTTGTATGTATGCATTTGGGGACATTGGTCTGCATTTTTACATTAATTTATCTTAGTTATTGGATACAGTTAATTTGAAACATAAACTTGGACAAAATAACTAATAGCTTTGAAACTTATAAGCAATATGTTATATATACTATATATTATATAATTAGAAGTAGTATATTATAAATAATATAAAAAGAATGACTAGATAGATAATATTAAAGAAATATTAAAATATATGTATTACATAATTAAACTTATAAATTCTATAAAATATATTGTCAATAACATTTATGTGCTTGGATTAAAAAATGAAATGGTGCCATTTGAAAAAATATTTTCTCCAGTTCGTGGCTTGCTTTTTCATTTTCTTAACAGTGTGTCTTTTGAAGAGCATGTTTTTTTATTTTGATGACATCCAATTTATCAATTTTTTTCTTGTGGTTACTGCTTTTTGTCTTCTGTCTGTGAATTGCTTAGTTACACCAAGGCCATGAAGATATTTTCCTATATTTTCTTCTAGAACCTTTAGGGTTTAGCATTTATCTTTAGGTCTATGATCCATTTCAAATTAATTTTTGTGTGTGGTGTGGGGAATGTGTTAAGGTTCATTTTTTTCCATGTGGGTATCCAGTTGTTCCAGTACCACTTTTTAAAAAAGATTCTATGTTTCCATTGAATTACTTTGGAAGCTTTGTTAAAAAATCAATTATGCATATTTATAGGTCCAATTCTGGACTCACTGTTCTGTTCCACTGATGTTTATGTATATCATATGCTAAACTACGATGTCTTGATTACTGTAGCTTTCAAATCAGGTAGTGCAAGTCTTCCAATTTTGCCCTTCTTTTCAAAATTGCTTTGGCTATTGTTGGTTTTTGTATTTCCATAAAAGTTTTGAAGTATCTTGTTAATTTATAGAAAATGCATGCTGTTTTGGTTGGGATTGCATTGACTCTATAGATAATATGGGGAGAATTGACATCTTGGTATCATTGAGACTTCAAACCCATGACCATGGTATATTTTTCATGTTTTTTTCTTTTCTTTTTTTTTTTAATGAGGAACCGGGGAATGAACCCAGGACCTTGTACATGGGAAGCAGGCACTCAACCACTGAACTACCTCTGCTCTCCAATGAAAGTTGGTTTTTTTCATTTGTTTGTTTGTTTGTTTTTAGGAGGTACTGGGGATCGAACCCAGGACCTTGTACATGGGAAGCAGGTGCTCAAACACTTGAGCTACATCTGCTCCCCTCAGTGTATTTTTAATAAATGGGGAGAGATAGAAAACCTTTAATTTTTCCCAGCAATGTTTTTGTAGTTTTCAGTCTTCTACAGATCTTGTACATCTTTAATTGAAGTTATTTGTAAATATCTTCCTTATTTTAATGCCATTGCAAATGGTATTTTTTAAAAATTTCATTTCCTAATTGTTTATTGCTAATATAAAAAAACATAAATCATTTTTGTATATTGATCTTGTATTTTGGAGCCTTGCTATATCAATTATTAATTCTAATGATATTTTAAAATAAATTCCTTAGGATTTTCTGTGTAGATATTTTTTAAAAATCTACAAATAAAGACAGTTTTACAACTTTCTTTTCAATCTTTTTGCCTTTTATTTCTTTTCCTTGCTTAATTGCATAGCTAGAACTTTCAGTACAATATTTAATAGAAGTGGTGAGAATAGACATCCAGATCTTATTTCTAATTTTAGAGGCAAGATATTCATTATGTCACCATTAAGTATGATGTTACCTGTAGATGCCCTTTATCAAATTGAGGAAGCTCCTTTCTATATATAGTCTGTTGAGAATTTTTATCATGAATGGGTTTTGAATTTTGTCTAATTCCTTTTCTGCATCTATTGAAATGACTATATAATTTTCCCCTTTACTATGTCAATATGGTGAATTACTTTGATTTTCAAATTGTGAACCAATATTGTGTTCCTGGGGTAAACTCCACCTTGTCATGATTTATTTTCATTTATTATTAATTTTTTAAAAAAAATTTGTTGATGGCTATTGCATCCATGTTCATGAGGGATATTGGCATGGCTCTTTTTTTGTAATGTATTTGTCAGGTTTTGGTATCAGGTGTATAATGGCTTCATAAAATGAGCTGGGAAGCATTGCTCTACCTTTATATGATGAACGAGATTGTGTAAGATTGACTTTATTTCTTTCTCAACATTTGCTAGTATCAGGGAAGAACCTTTACCTCATGGCAAGGAATAACTTCACAAAATGCCATAGGTGTTGAAATTAGATAATGAGAGTTGATGGATAAGACCAAGATAGTTTATTACTCTCAGCACATCAAATAGCAAGAGCATCCCCTGCCCCAAGTCTCATAGGATGATGTAATAGAATCAGACGGTGGCTATTCATGCAGTGAGTTGTGTAGTAGATGAGAAACTCAGGGCCAAAGGCTCTGGACCTTTTATAATCAGCAGCAAAGGAGCCAGCCCTCCTCCCCACCTTGGGGAGTAAGCAGTCAAATTGTAGGCACACTGGTTGCTTGACCTACTTACCTGTTCATGTGACAAGCTATAGCAACCGCCAAGTATTAGGGGATGGTTAGGCCTTGTAATTTGGCACACTCAGCAAGGATGTGCAGGGATGCACAGGGCCTCTGGCAGACTGCCTTTCCCACCAAACCACCTGGACATGGACTTTTCTTTGTGAGAAGCTTTTGGTTACAGATTCAACGACTTTAGTAGATACCGAGTTTTTTTATTTTTCTATTTCTTCTTGAAGCAGTTTTGGTAATGTTTCATTCAAGGAATATGTCTATTTCATCCAAGTTGTCAAATTTATTGCCATAAAGTTTCATAATATTCCCTTACTATGCTTTCAAAATCTGTAGGATCTATTATCATTCCTGATGTTGGTAGTTTGTGTTTTCTTTATTAGTGTCACTAGTGGCTTATAAATTTTGCTATCTTTTCAAAGAACCAATGTTTGACTTTGTTAAATTTCTACATTTTTCAGTCTATTTTCTAAGTTATTGACTTCTGATTTTACCTTTATTCTTTGTTTGTATTTAATTACTTTTTCTTTTTATATCTTAAGGTAGAAACTTTGATCACTGATTTTAAACATTTCTTCTTTTTCTAATAGAGTCATTTAAAACAATACCTTTCCAGAGGTAACATCATCAACAAGGTGACATAAATACCCCTTGAAAAAGCCTCCCCAGAGATTTAGCAGATAAAAAGTCAAATTCCAGTTGCTTTGAGGACAGTAGAGAATGGAGAACAACTCTACAAATGCTGAATTGAAGAAACAGAAAAATCTCAGGTAGGAGAAGCCCATACTGGACTGTCAGTTCCTGTTTCTCCTCCCCCTCGTTTGGTCCCATGTGGCTCAGGAGCCCACAGAGGCAGCATGACCCTGGGTCTCTGTCACTGCAGACAGAGACTGTAGATTGAATCACAGAAGTGAGTTAGAACTCCATGCATATCCAGGCACAGGTACCTAAGTCTGCAGAGACACTGGGTGGAACATGAGTAGCTGAGGAATGCTACATTCAAAAGGACTGGTAAGAACTGTTGTTCCAGGAGCAGCCAGCTTAAACACCTAAAGGCCAAATGGATTTTTCTGAAGTGACCAACCTTTCTTGAAGACTCCATCTGGCTCCATGGGGTGGGATACCTTAATGGGAAGAAACCTGACACAGGAATGTCTAGCAGTATAAAAAGGGGCAGGGGGGGGGAGGGTTAAACTGAACTGCTGTAGGATAGGGTGGGTCTCAGAACTGAAAATTGTAAGGAAAATGGGGCACTGAATGAGGGAAAGGATTTCAACAAGTCACATGAGCTGGGGAGGAAATTCTGCACAATAACAAACAGAACAGATCAAGATTTCCAGAAAAGGAACAGAGAAAAGTAAGCTCTCTCCTGGAAGTGAAACAATTGCACAAAAAGAGCTGAGAAATTCTGAACAGTTACCCATGGGCTATATAAAACGTCTAGAATAAGTTAGACAAAGCCTCAAAGAAGAGCCTTAACACAAAGCAATCAATGATAAAACCCAAGGAAAGAGGGAGAAATAGATCTTCAGAGTGAAACCATCAAGAGAATCAGATGCCTAGACATCAGTAAAAAAAAACCACAAGCCATACTAAGAATTAGGAAGATATGGCTTAACCAAGGGAACAAGTTAAAACTTCAGAGGAAACTCAGAAGTTGGAACAACTAATCAAAGATGTTCAAACAAATCTCCTAAATCAATTCAAGGAGATGAAGGAAAATATGCATAAAGAGATAAAGGACATTAAGAAGACAATATGTAAGCATAAAGAATTAAAAAATGTGAAAAGAAACATAACAGATATTATGGTGATGAAAGGCACAATAGTTGAGATTAAAAATATGCTAGAGGCATATAAATGAGATTTGAACAGGCAGAAGAAAGAATCAGCAAGCTAGAAGATAGGACAATAGAAAGCATACAGCCAGAAGAACAGGTAGAGAAAAGAATAGAAAAAAATTGAGCTGTGTCTCAGGGATTTGAATGACAGCACAAAGTGCACAACATACATGTCATGGGTGTCCCAGAAGGAAAAGAGAAGAGAAAAGGAAGAATATTTGAAGAAATAGCCAAAAACTTCCCCACTCTTATGAAAGGCATAAATATGCATGTCCAAGAAGTGCAACATACTCCAAACAGAATAAATCCTAATAGACCTACTCTGAGACACATACTAACCAGAATGTCAAATGCCAAAGATAAGAAGCATATTCTGAAAGCAGCAAGAGAAAAGCAATTCACCACATACAAGGGATCTTCAATATGACTATGTGCTGATTTCTCATCAGAAACCACGGAGGCAAGAAGGCAGCAGTATGATACATTTTAAGGTACTGAAAGAGAAAAATTCGCAGCCCAAAATTCTTTATCCATCAAAATTTCAAAAACGGAAAGTTTAAAGTATTCACAGATAAAAAGAAATAAAGAGTTCATCTATAACATAACAAACAAACAAACAAAAAAAATGAGTTCATCTATAAGAGACCTGCTCTACAAAAATTACTAAAGGGAATTCTGTAGGTTGAAAGAAAAACAAAGGCATGAATGGCTTGGAGTAGTGTGAAGAAATGAAGATAACTAAAAGGGTAAATGCAAAACCCAATAGTACTGTTTCCTCAATATACAACTCTACTCTTTAATTCATATAAGAATCAGAATGCAATTGAACAAGAAAAAGGCATATTTCCTGATAACAAATATAAAGTGGTGAAGTAGGACAAAAACAACATAAAGAGGGGAAACAGAGGGATATTGGTGCAGAGAACATGTATTCTTTTGAAGCTAATCTGGTCTCTTATTAAACTGGTAGATTATAGATGTAAGTTATATAATATGAACTCCAGGGTAACCATAAAGAAAGTATTTTTAAAATATACAAGAACAGAAATTAGAAACTGGTCAGTTGAAAGATCAACTATACATAAAAGGAGATTACAATTAAAAGAAAAGAGAGACAAATAGATATGACATATAAAAACCAAAAGTACAAAATGGCTAAACTACTGCCTTTGCAGTAATAACACTGAATAATAATGGATTAAACACCCCACTCAAAATGCACAGGTTGGCAAAATGGATAAAAAAGCACGATCCATTTATATATTGTTTATAAGAGCCAACCTTAGACCCAAAGACACAAACAGGTTGAAAGCAAAAGGATGGAAAAAGATATTCCATACAAATAGTAACCAGGAAAGAGCTGGGATAGCTATACTAATATCAGACAAAATAGACTTTAAGTAAAAAGGTGTTATAAGAGACAAAGAAAGACACTCTATATTTATAAAAGGGGCAGTCCACCAAGAAGAAATAACAGTCGTAAATATCTATGCATCTAACCAAGATGCCCCAAAGTACATGAGGCAAACTCTGAAGGGAGAAATAGACACCTTTACAATAATAGTTGGAGACTTCAATACACCACTCTCATCAATAGATAGAACATCTAGATGGAAGACCATTAAGAAAACAGAGAAGTTGAATAATATGATAAGTGAACTAGACCTAACAGACATATACAGAGCATTGCATCCTGAAACATCAGAATATGCATTCTTCGCAAGTGCACATGGATCATTCTCCAGGATTGACCACATGTTGAGTCACAAAACAAGTCTCAATAAATTTAGAAATATTGAAATCATACCACACATCTTCTCTGACCATAATGGAATAAAGCTGGAAATCAATACCAGACAGAGAAATGGAAAAACCACAAGTATATGGAAGTTAAATAACATTTTCTTAATCAGTGAGTCAAAGAAGAAATTGCAAGGGAAATCAGTAAATATCTTGAGATGAATGAAGATGAGAACATATACAAAACTCATGGGATGCAGCAAAAGCAGTGCTGAGAGGGAAATTTATAGCCTTCAATGCTTACATTAAAAAGAAGAAAGATATATAATCAAAGACCTAACTGCACACCTGGAAAAACTAGGAAAAGAAGAGCGAATTAACACCTTAGCAAGCAGAAGGAAAGAATAACAAAGATTAGAGCAGAAATAAATGAAATCGAACATAAAAGAATGATAGAATTAACAAAACCAAAAATTGGTTCTTTGAAAAGATCAATAAATCTGACAAAGTCTTAGCTAGACTGACAAAGAAAAAAAAGATAGAAGATATAAATAAACAAAATCAGAAATGAGGGGGACATTGCTACTGACCCCACAGAAATAAAAGGATCATAAGATGATACTATGAAAAACTCTATGCCAACAAAATAGACAACCTAGATGAAATGGACAAATTCCTAGAAATACACTAACAACCTACACTGACTCTACAAGAAATAGAAGACCTCAACAGACCAATTACAAACAGATTGAATCAGTCATCATAAACCTCCCAAGACGCCTAATCTGGGGCCCCATGTGCATGACTCGACTTGTAGCACACCCACAATCCATGTCTTGGATTGTGTACTTATTATCTCTTTTCTTATTTCTTAATAAACTCTTTACTCCCTTGTGAAAAAAACAAAACAAAACAAAACAAAAACCTCCCAACACAGAAAAGCCTAGGATGACAGATGGCTTCACAGGTGAATTCTCCCAATCATTCCAACTAGAATTAATACCAGTCCTGTTCAAACTTTTCCAAAAAATTGAAGAGGAGGAAACACTACCCAACTCATTCTATGAAGCCAACATCACCCTAATACCAAAACTGGATAAAGATACTACAAGAAAATAAAATTATAGACCAATTCCTTTTATGAATATAGATGAAAAAATCCTCAACAAGATACTTGTAAATCGAATCCAACAGCATATTAAAAGAATTATACCCCATGATCAAGTGGATTTTATACCAGGTACACAAGGGTGGTTCAACATAAGAAAATCAGTTAATGTAATATACCATATTAGCAAAATGAAGGGGGAAAAAAGCCACATGATCATCTCAGTTGAAGCAGAAAAGGCATTTCACAAAATTCAGCATCCTTTCTTGATATAAACATTTAGAAAAATAGGAATAGAAGGAAACTTACTCAACGTGATACAGGACATACATGAAAAACCCACAGCTAACATCATACTCAATGGTGAAAGACTGAAAGTTTTCCATCTAAGATCTAGAACAAGACAAGGATTCCCACTGTCACCACTATTATTCAACATAGTACTGAAGTTTTAGCCAGAGCAATTAGGCAAGAAAGAGCAATAAAAGTCATCCAAATTTGAAGGGAAGAAGCAAAACTCACTATCTGCAAATGACATGATCCTATTTATGGAAATTCCTGAAAATATATAGCAAAGCTACCAGCCAATAAACGAATTCAGCAGAGTGGCAGGGAACAAGATCAACACACAAAAATCAGTAATGAGCAAGCTGAGTAATGAGCAAGCTGAGGATATCAAGAAAAATTTCCATTTACAATAGCAACTAAAAGAATAAAATATCTAAGAGTAAATTTAACCAAAGATATAAGGTACTTGTACACAGACAACTAGAAAATATTGATAAAAGAAATAGAAAGTACCTAAATAAATGGGAAGACATTCCATGTTTATGGATTATAAGACTAAATCTTGTTAAGATGTCAGTTCTACCCAAAATGATTAATATATTTAATGCAATCCCTACAAAAATTCCAAGAGCCTACTTTGCAGAAATTGAAAAGCCTATTATCAAATTTATTTGGAAGGGCAAGGGGGCCAAAATAGCCAAAAATATCTTGAAAAAGAAGAATGAAGTTGGAGGACTCTCACTTCCTGACTTTAAAACCTATTACAAATCTACAGTTGTCAAAACAGCTTGGTATTGGCACAAGGATAGATATATTGACCAATGGTACTCTCAGTTCAGAAACAGATCTTCACACCTATGGTCAGTTGATTTTTGACAAGGCTGCCAAGTCCACTCAATTGAGAAAGAATAGCCTCTTCAACAAATAGTGCTAGGAGAACTGAATATATAAGCAAAAGAATGAAAGAGGACCTGTGTCTCACACTATATATAAACATTAATTCAAAATGGATTAAAGACCCTAATATGAGAGTCAGGAATATAAAACTCCTAAAAAAAAAAAAAAAAATGTAGGGAAGCATCTTCTGGATCTTTTGTTAGGCACTGCTTTCTTAGATTTTACATCTAAAATACAAACAACAAAAGAAAAAAATAGATAAATGGGACCTCCTCAAAATAAAAAAAAACTATTCAATGGGATAAACTATCTGGAAACCATGTATCTGGTAAGGGCTTAATATCCAGAATATATAAAGAAACACTACAATTAAAAAATAAAAAGACCACCCAATTTAAAAATTAGCAAAAGACTTGAACAGACATTTCTTCAAAGAGTATATACAAATGGCTATAAGGACATGAAAAGATGCTCAACATCACTAGCTATTAGGGAAATGCAAATCAAAACTACAATGAGATATCATTTCATACCCACTACAATGGCTATGATTAAAAAATAAAAGTTTACAAATGTTGGGGAGGATGTGGAGAACTAGGAAGACTCATTCATTGCTGGTGGGAATGTAAAATGGTGTAGCTGCTGTGGAAGTCAGTTTGGCAGTTCCTCAGGAAGCTAAGTATAGAATTACCATATGATCCGGCAACCCCACAACTAGGTATATACTCAGAAGAATTGAAAACGGGCTAGAACATATATTTATACACCGAGGTTCATAGAGGCATTATTTACAGTTGCCAAAATATGGAAGCAACCCAGGTGTCTATCAACAGATGAATGGATAAACAAAATATGGTATATGGATACTATGGAATATTATTCAGCTATAAAAAAGATCGAAGTCCTGATGCATGTGACAACATGAGTGAACCTTGAGGACATTATGCTGAGAGAAATAAGCCAGATACAAAAGAACAAATATTGTATGATCTCATTGATACGAACTAATTATTACAAGCCAACTCCTAGAGATAGAATCTAGAATATAAGTTTCCAGGAGATAGATTGTGGTAGAGAATGGGGAGCTGATGCTTAATTTCCACAGAATTTTTATTTAAGTTTGATTGTAAAATTTTGGAGCGTAATCAACAGACTGAACTAAGTATGTGAATAAGGTTGAAAGGGGAAGTTTTGGGTTGTGTATGTTTCTAGAGTGAAAGTTAGATGATAATACATGGGACTGTATAACACAGTGAACTCTGTTGTGGATGATGGACCAGTGTTAATGGTACAAGTATAAGAATGTTCTTTAATGAATTACAACAAATGTATGACACTATTATAAGGTATTAATAATATGGTGGAATATGGAAAAATATAACTAATATAAACTATGGACTATAATTAATAGTACTATTTCAATATCCTTTCATCATTTGTAACAAAGGTACCACACTAATGCAAAGTGTCAACAATGGGGGGTATATGGGAATGTTGTAATTTTTACAGGACTTTTCTGTAAACCTACAATTTCTCTAATTAAAAAACAATAATTAAAAAAAAACCCATCCCAAATGAAAGATACCAGATACAAAATACTACATATTGTATGATTTCATTGATATAAAATGTAAATATAAATAGATCTATATATAGAGAAATAGATTATTGATTATATCGGGCTGGGGAAGGTAGATTAAGACTGCTAAGGGGCATGGGATTTATCTTTTTGGAGTAATGAAAATGTTCTAATGTTAATTGTGGTGATGATTGCATACATCTGTGATTATACTAAAAGTCATTGATTGTACACTTTTGGATGGAGTCTATGATATGTGAATACATCTTAAGAAAACTGATTTTTAAAAAAGGAAAAGAAAAAAATAACTTTTCCTTTGAGCCAGCTTTTGGCTACATCCCATAAATTTTTATATATTGTCTTTTCATTATTATTTAGTTGAAATATTTTATAATTTCCTTTGTGATTTCTTCTTTGGTCCATGGGTTTTATAGAAATATGTTATAATTTCGAAATATCTGGGGACTTTCTCGATATTTTATTTTTATTAATTTCATTAGTTTATTTGTATTAATTTATAATTTAATTCCCTTATGGGCAGAGAATTTACTCTACAGGATTTCAATCTTTTGAAATGTATCGAGACCCACTTTATTTCCTGGTATATGGTCTATCTTAGTGTGCATTCCGTGTGTTCTTGTAAAGAATGTGTATTCTGAAATTGGCGGTGGTAATCGTCTGTAAATGTGAATTAAGTCAAGTTGGTTAATAGCGTTCACATCTTCTACTTTGTTTAATGATTATTTGTCTACTTGTTCTATTTATTATGAAGATATGGGTATCAAAAATTCCAGCTAATATTGTGAATTTGTCTGCTTCTCCCATTCATTCTGTCAATTTTTGCTTCAAGTATTTTGAAGCTCTGTTATTTTGGTGCATTCATATGTAGAATTGTTAGGTCTTCTACATTAAATGATTCTTTTATCATTATGAAATGTCCCTCTTTATCTCTGGTAATTATTTCTTTTCTTGGTGTTTGTATTGTCTGATAATAATATAAGAATTCAAGCTTTCTTATGCTTACTTTTTGCATAACATTTTTCCATCCTTATAATGTCATGTGTTTTTATCTTTAAATTCCTGGTAATAGATCAGATGAGCTTTAAGTTTACCATCTTGAGATTTGTTTACCTTTTGTTCCTTTTGTTTTTGTTCTTCCTTTGCTTCTTTCTTGACCGTTTTAGGGGTAATCAGATATTTTTTAGTATTCTAATTTATTTCCTCTATTGGCTCCTTAGCTATACCTTTTGCTATAATCATTATATTTTTTCAGTGGTTGCTCTTGGGCCAACAACAACACTCATTCCTAACTCATCAAAGTCCTTATGGCTTCACTTCTTACCTCATTTTTCACATTTGACACTTTCTACATCCGACTTTACTCATTCTACTTTATAAATGTAAGAACTTTAAAACGGTTTAATTCAATTTACTCGTCCATGCCCCTTTGTGCTATCATTGTCATATATATATTTTCTACATACTCACAATCTACAACTTACAATGTTATTATTTTTGTTCTAAACAGTCATTTTAGAATTTTAAAGGTAATCAAGAGAAGAAAAGAATAGCCTTTCATATTTACCCACACATTTATCTTTTATGGTGTGCTTCATTCTTTTCTGTATATCAGGCTTTCATTTCTTTCAGTCTGAAAAACACCCTTTAGCATTTCTTGTAGTTCAAGTCTGCTGGTGACAAGTTCTCTGGGCTTTATTTCTAATCAAAATGTCTTAATTTTACTCTAATTTTTGAATGTTATTTTCAGTGGATATAGAATTATCAGTTGACACTTCTTTCTTTCAGCACTTCAAGGTACCATTCCATTGTTTTTGGGCTTCAGTTATTTCTGATGAGAGCCAGCTGTTGTTCATATTATTGTTTTGCTGTATATGATATGTCCTTTTTTTTCTGGTTGCATTCAAGATTTTCTATTTATTTTTGATTTTCAGCAACTTACCATGATGTACATAATTTGGTTTTCTTTATTCTGCTTGGGTTTCACTGAGCTTCTTGGATCTGTTACCCTTGATTTTTACATTAAATTTTTAAATTTCAGAATTTAAAAATTTTAGCATTGTTTATAATCTATAGCATCTTGGATAGTTTTTTTTTTAATATAATTTTTTTTTCTTTTTTTGGATTTTACTCTTATATGTATTTTAAATCTTTGTATTTTCTATGCTTTTTTTACTAATAACTTTTATATCTTTATTCCTTTTTTAAAACATGGGGTTCCTAAGTTCTCTCTATGTTCTCAGTCATGTTTCTCTAAGTTTTCTCTATGTTCTCAGTCATGTTTCTTTTCCTTTTGGGGCTTCTAATGTAGTTTTTTTAAAAAGTCTCTGTGAAGAATTTCTTTTTCTTTTCTGAGCTTTGTCAGCTTGCTTTTCATTTTCTCCTGTTGTCTTTCTTGCTCTCTCTTTGCTTCTTTTGTATCTCTTATTTGAGCTCTTTTCAGAGAGGTTAGGTTATCTGTACTTGTTTTTTTTTTTTTTTTTTAATTTGTGGAATTATTTGCCTAAATGCTTCTGTTTTCCAGGCTTATTCTTCTGCTCATGTATGTTCTTCATCTGCTTTTTTTAAAAAAACAATTTCTTGAAGTATATCATTCATACATGAACATACATAAATTATAAGTGTTCAGTAAACTTTGTGGACTTACAAAAGAAACATGCGTAACATCATACAGGGCTCCCACACATCACCCGCCCACAAACACCCTGCACTGTTGTGAAACATTGTTAACAAATCATGAAAGAGCATTGTCAAAATATTACCAGTGCCTATAGTCCATATCTTCCTCCCCTATACATTTTTTTTTTAAGGATTTATTTATTTATTTATTTACTTTTATCCATTTTTACCCCCTCCCCCCCTGGTTTTGCTGTTTCTGTGTCCATTCACTGGGCAACTCTCTGTGTCTGTTTCCTGCCCTCTCTTCCCATCCTTCTCTTCCTGTCTTCACTGGGATTCGATCCTCGGAATCTCCAATATGGGAGAGAGGCGTCCTACCGCCTGTGCCACCTTAGTTCCTGGGTTTTCAGTGTGTCCTGTCTTGGCTCTCCCTTGTGTCACTGTCCTCTTATGTCATCATCTTGCTGCATGGCTCGCGGGGCCTGACGGTGCACCTGTGCATGGCGGGGCCTGACGGTGCACCTGTGCACGGGGCCTGGTGGCCCACGTGCCTTCTATATTTTTCTTTTTTAATTTCTATCAGGAGGTCCCGGGGATCAAACCCAGGTCCCTCCATATGGGAGATGGATGCCCAACCACCCGAGCCACATCTGTCCCCCTGCTGTATCTCTTAAGGTTGACCAAAAATACCCAAAGTTACAGTCTTTTCTCATACAGGATGGTCATATAATAAATCAGGCTTAGATTATCACCAGCATTCTAAAAACCCGACCTAGGGAGAAAAACTAGGTCTGGGGACACATGCATGGTTTCTAATATAGCGAATGTTTAGCCTACCCTGATGATCACAAAATCAGTTCAGCGAGAATATTCATAATCTTCATCTGCTTTTCTTGCGTTCTTCCCCTTTCACCCTGCAACTCTTCACTCTCCTTCCTTTTGTTATGTCCATGTTGGTTTCTTTCTGGTTATTATGCATGTTTAGATATGAACATCCCTTCTTTGCCATGTCTTTGCTGAAGCATTGCAGATGGGTGAGGGCACTGAGCTAGGGCTATTCAAAACCTCATTTTAGGACTGTTTTCTCATATAGTCATTCACCAAATTCTGTGATGTTTTCTTCCCTGGGTCTTGTTTCTCTTCTGTTTTTTACACTGAGGAAGCAGTGCACTTGTGGAGCCCCTCGGGTCTCAGCCTCTTAGAGTCATGATGGGGGGGAGTTGCTCTCCTCTCTCCTTCTGCAACCCTCCAGGAACAGGACCCGAGGCCAGGAGGTCCTAAAAGTCTTCTTGGCTCCTCCTCCAGCTCCCTCCCTCCTGCGGTCCTGCACTCACCTGCTGGGCATCTACAGGCCTAGTGCTCCTTTTATCTCCCAAGGATTGTCAGGCCCCTCCCACCTTGTTGTTTAATGAGTAATTCTTTTGGTAACAGTTTTTGGGGAGATCTGTGACTTGCTGTAGATCTGAGGTGTTACAATTTAATTCCTCCTTCATCTTGGCCTATATATATATATATATATATTTTTTTTTAATATATTTTTAATTTATTTTTAAAAGATACTTAGATTACATAAAATGTTACATAGAAAAATATAAGTGACTCCCATAAGCCCCCCTCCCCACACCTCTCACTTTTCCCCACATTAACAACTTCTTTCATTAGCGTGGTACATTCATTGCAATTGATGAACACATTTTGGAGCATTGCCACTAAGCATGGACTATAGTTTACATTGTAGTTTACACTCTCTCCCATTCAATTCTGTAGGTTATGGCAGGATATATAATGACCTGTATCTGTCATTGCAATGTCAATCAGGTTTATTCCAAGTCCTGAGAATGCCCCCATATTGTACCTGTTTTTCCTACTCCCTGACTACAACACATCCAGTGGCCACTGTCTCTACATCAATGATATAATTTCTTCCCTTTCTAGAATCACAATAAGTCTATAGTAGAATACCAGTAAGTCTACTCTAGTCCATAGTTCATCCCCCAGTCCTGAGGATTCTGGGATGGTGATGCCTATTTCGCCTCTAACTGAGAGGGGGCTTTGATCCCATATGGCTGATGGATGGGACTCTCTTGTTTGCAGTTGTAGACTCTCTCGGTTTCTTGGTGTGTGGTTGTCCATCCTCACCTCCTTGTTAGTTGTCCTGGATAAGTCCAATGAACTGGAGAGTAGGTTGGCCTATATTGTATAGTATTTGGTAGCTATTCTTCTAATTTTGTGTTTGGGGGTATGGCCATTACCTTGTTTCATTGACTAAGCAGTCATTTTTGGTAGGTTTCAAGGTAGAGAACAAAGTACACAGTGCCTGTGCTATGCCATATCTTAACTGGTGACCTCCACTCTGGATTTCAAATGGCTTTGGTCTAATTAGTTGCTAAAGATGACTTAGGAAATTAAACTATTAGGAAAAGGGCCAAATGCTGCTAGAAGCTTTTGAAAGATGCATTTAACTCAATGCAATTTTATTTGGTCAAAATTTTCTAAAATCGGTATCGTGCCAATTCTAACCATTATCAGCCACCAGTAAGATGGTGTGTCCCTCACACTCCATCTTACTCATTTTTCCAGGCGCTATTTATTGAGCATTAACTGCATACCAGGTGTGGTTGGTGCTAGTCGCTGCCTCACAGGGGGAGCACCGAGATGGAGAATGTTTGGATAATCTTTACAGATGAAAATCACAACTCAAGGTGACTGTCTGTGGTACTTGTATAGAGTTCACACTCAGCACCCATCGACTGGGAGTGACACCTGGGCATGACACCTTTCCTCTGGTATTCTTAGCCGAGAGTCTTTGGGGTTCTCACTCGCCACTTATAGTTTATGTTAAGACCTTATTTTTACTTATTTGTATTTCGAGGAAACATCAAAGCTTTGGACTTTTTGAGGGTAGGCATTATATTTCCCTAAAACCTCTAACGCAGTTGGTAGACTGCTGTGACCTCAGCTGTGCTATTGATGACAATGGCGTTGGGGCCTGGAGCAGAAGGATTTCTGAAGAGCCCCTAAATGACTTATGTGAATGAATGTTTATAAGCACTTGACATTTTCACGTTGGTGAGGCAGATAGCACAGGGACCCTTCTCAGCCTCTTTGTCTCAGTTATCTTTCTATAAATCTTGTTTTTGCCTCCTTTTTATTTATTTTAATTACTTTCTTCTGGATGCTCTCCAAATGTCTCTTAACCATGCCGCCCCAAATTTTGTTAGGGCAGGTATAGGAGTGCAATCAGAACCCAAATGAGACATTTACCCCACACTTGAAAAAAAAAAAATCAGTTTCCTGGGATGTAGTTGGCTTCTAAACAAAATGCTGCAGCATTTCCCCCAAAGGGTGAAGGTAAACAAGTCACTTCAGTCCTTTAAACTGATGGCTCAGCTTGCCATTAAGCAGCCTGTGTGTGAGACGTGGGGGCGGAGAGTACCTGGAGCGGTAAATCTCGAGGTCTGTCACTGATTTGAGTTAAACGGAGTGGAGAGATGCTGTTTAACCTCACAATGAAGCAGGACTATTTAGAGCTCTTTAGAGGTTTATGACTTTTTCCACACCGGGAGGTAAGGCAGGTGTTTAAAATTACTGAGGTAGAGCCCAGCCAATTACACTTGCCTAAAAGTGAGAAGCTCTATCAGCTGGATTTGGAAGAAAAACTGACAACTAAAGTGTTAAGCCAGGCAAATGACAGACTGAAACTTGCATCTAACATCAGTCAAAAATATAATATTTCTGCCAACCAAATTTGAAATAACAATGTGACCCTTAAAATACTCAAACACAGAAATGCTCTTAGCACAGAGAACAGACCTGATGGGGCCTCTTCATTAGACAGCCAATTGGCATTTAAAACAATACAGTAGGAACACGGTCTAGGATCAGTGGTGACTGGAGCATAAGTCACCATATGGAAGGAAGAGAAAACAAATTTTTGGGTGCTTATGTAAGCCAAATTTTAAAGAGGAGCAGCAGTAGTATATATTAAGAGGACCAGTGATGTTTTCTTAAAAGTGTAGTAAGTCCCGGGGACTCCTCTCTCAGCTCCTTACTACAAGACCTCTTCCAGAATTTGGAGAGATTCTTTCTAAATGCACTTTACACTTCCATGAGGAGCGTGTTGACACAGTCACTAAATGCATGCTCCATTTCTCTCCTTTGTCCTTTGGCCTTGGAGAGCTGCCAGACTTTATTTTCTTGTTTCCGATTTACACACTTTGTATGACCACATGGAGGATCTCCCTGAATTACAATGGCAAAGACATTCAATCCATGAACAAATGTCATTTGAGCATGCAGTGCAGGACTTTCACAGATCATTTATAATAACTTAAATTTTGGAGCAACTGCTGCAAGCTTAAGGAGATTTATACTGCATTTGACTTCTGTAGAGGTCTCATCTTAGGAAGTCTCAAGGTCCCTGAGATGCCTGAAGATAGTACAGTTTTCCTTGTTGTAGGAAAAGAGGTTTATACCTGAGCCTGGAGTGGGTTTAAGTTTTGGATTTCAAAGCTAAATTTTACCAAGGTAGATCCCCAACTTATTTTTTCCATGCCCAGGAAAGAGCCTTGGAGCCCTGTACATTCTTCAGGTGGAACTTGCTGCACTAGGAAATTAACAATGGTTATGAGTTCGGCTGGCTCTGGACCCCATATTTTCCCAGAGATTATTGCAGATGCTGGGGGCAGATGGCCAAGGAGTCAGATGGGTTGAAAGGTTGGAGACAAACATGTCCTGAAAAAGTTAATGGGAACCAAGCAGTCGTTTTGCTTCATGCTATTTACGATTTCATTACTGTGTTAAGCTTGGAATTACATCTGTGGCTTTACATTAACTCAGAGAATTATTGTCACCCTGCAATTGAATTTTTTTAATAGAAACCCTTAAGGCATTTCTTAGCAGATACTCTAGCAATGGAAATCTTATTTGAAAAATAATCTCAATTCAATCTAGAACTAATGTATATTGGAATTCTCTATTGATTTTACTATATACTGATCATATTTTCCCTACGTTCTATAAAAAAGCTAAATGCAATTGTTTAATTAAAAAATTCTCTCCCCTTATATTAGGTCTTGAAAGTTTCCTAATATTTGTATTTATAAAATTAGTGATTTTCATAATTTCTTGAGTTTTCCTGGCTGCTGACAATCTGTCTCTATGTGTCTTGCTCGAAGGCTCTCAGGTCTGGTGTTAGATTTGGGTTTGGTAAGGAACTGTGACCTTGGCAGCCACCACAGAGTAGACAGACAGAAAGTTTTGGACATTGTAATAGGCAGGACCTTCTAAGTACCATGCTCTTTGATTTCATTTTTATTCCAGTGACTGCAATTGTTTATCTTTCTTAAAAATAAAGATATTCCCATAAAAATCCTAGAACATGGAAATAAATTTAGCTTTGGCAATAACCTGAGTGAAAAAATGTGAAGATTCAGGCAAAATTTTGATGTCTTTTTAATAGTCTAAGCTAGTGTTTTAATTCTATTTCTTTATTTTTAAAAGAAAGTTATCTTCTCTAACTGTAGTCAGCCTCTGTTCCTGTTAAGTATCCATTATATGGTAATTGGAAAACCCTTGCTAGTTATTTCAGATTGATCCTAATGAAAACTTTCTTCAATTCAGGTTAAAAATTGATTCTAGGCTGTGCGCAACAGAGAAGTAAAGCACTAATAATATCCAGTTAATTAGGTCGTTGTAGACGGCCAATGTAGACAATATAATACGGTGCTGAGGGAGAGAGGGGAAGGAGTTCAAGTGTCCCTTGAGATCACAGTAAGAAAGAAAAAGGCAGCAACTGCAAAGTAACCTAGTGTAAGGTCACATTTAGGTCGCCCCCACTCCTCGCTGGGGCAGGTTTAATTGTCAGCATATCGGGGTCATCCGAGCCCTGAGAAACAAGGGAAGCTTTTTGGCGAGGATGGATTCCCTTAGAAGAGTCAGGTCTCCTCAGGGCTGGCGTCTCACACTGGTTCTCTGAACACCTTGCCTTGCTGCCCTAGTTGTGAAGCCATCACCTTCCTACCCATCCTGGTCTCACCTGCCTACAGCCCCAGGTGGGAACCCAACTCCATTTTACCTGCTTGGGTTTGGACTCAGTCCTCCAGGAAGATCTTTGATTATCGTGTGTGTGTGTGTGTGTGTGTATCTGTCTGTCTCCTGGGACTAATTATCATCTGCCTGTTTGTTGCCCTAATAACTTAGTCCAAACATGCATTTCCCCCCTATTTTCTGGTTCCTTTTCATGCGTTCCACACACTCCAAGATTCCATTGCTAACAAGGGAAATGACAAGCAACTGTGTGAGGTCAAGACACCTGTCCTGTCCCATGCCAGAGTCCTTACAAGATACTTCAACTCTGTAAGACAAGTATCTGAATCATTTTTTGACCCTCTCCTAACTGGACCTGTTTCCTTCTGTATCCCTAGGACTTAAGTCTTAACTAATAATCTCAAGGAAGTGAGACACTCCAAGCAAAGCATGAGTTTTAACATAGCCAATATCATCCCTAGGTTTCCAGAGAGAAGCCAGTGAGTCCCTGTTCCGACTTAAGAAAAGCATGTGCAGAATAAGCCATTCCTTTCAATGCTAAATGCACATTTTACTAAAACCCGGGTGCACTGTGTTTTATAATAACATGGCTTGATGATGGTAAATGCAAATGATAAAGAGAACATTATGTGCACTTCATTAAAGTGTGTTGTAGCTCACTCATAACTAATGATAATGAAGTGCCAAGTGAACACTAAGTGCTAATAGATGCGGGACCCAGAGAGCCTCCAGCTGTCTCCATGATATTCTGAATACAATTGAAAATAGATTAGATTCTCACCAGACGGTGGGAGGGCGCCACACTAAGAACCCTTTGTTGAGAACTATGTGATAATATCCCTGGAGTGGTAGGGATGGCATCCTGGCTTGATGATATGTTAACATGGCCAATGCGCATGACAATTTTTATAATGTTTTCTGAGGTATGACTGCTTTGGGGTTTTCTACTTTCCTACAAAGCCTTCCTTAGTTGAGGTAATTTTTGTTAGAGATTTTTAAATAGTGATTCTTCTAGAGAAAGATTAGAGAAGCAGTGTGGGGAAGAGAGATCAGGGCCATAGGAGTCAGAATGACCTTGGTTTGCACAGCCCTACAAATTTTGGGTTGTGTGATCTTGGGCATGGAGTTTCCTTGGGCTTTAGTTTCCTCTTCTATAAAATTGAGATAATAATAGACCCTTCTTTCTTGGGCTGTCATTAAGATTAAATTAGAGAGTGCATCATTCCCATAAAGACTGAACTAGCCAGATGAAATGCATCTCAATTGGATTATTCCAGTGTATATAAACATGGCTTTAGGAAAAAGCCCCAGAAACTTCTGCATTGGACATTTAAATCCGGATTGACATTGCAAATGGGATCAATGTTCAAAGTGAACAATGTTCAAGGAAATAATAATACTTGAGATTCAGTGAGTTCTTTGGACTGAAGATGCCACATATTTTTGTTCAAATTGTATTCCCAGGACCTATGGCAAATAGTAGGATGAAAAAAAAAAAAAAACAAAAACGGTCTCCTTGCCTCCAGTTTTGACTGCTTCCTAATCTTTCTTCGCTTTACTCTTAGAGTTATCTTTCCAAATGCAGATCTGAACCTGTCTCGTGCTTGCTTGCAGCAGTCAAGGAAGAGGCCCTCTCTTTCCGCTGGGAGCACTGGCTGCTCAGATGACCTAAGTCTACTTTGGTCAGCCCTGGCTCAGCCCACTGGTGGGGCAGGGAGTGGAGGTTAAGGAAGTGCCATCAGTATATTAGTTTCCTAGAACTGCCATAACAAAGGACCAAGTCTGATGGCTTACAACAACAGAAATTTATTCTCTGACATTTCTGGAATGCAGAAGTCCAAATTCAAGATCATTTGGAAGGCTTGGTTCTATCTGAAGGCTCTGAGGAAGATTCTTCCATGCCTCTCTCCTAGCTTCTGATGGTTGCCAGCAATCCTTGGCAATTCTCTTATAGACACATGGCTCCAGTTGCTGCTTCCATCTTTACATCACCTTCTTCTCTCTGTGCCTTTCTGTCTTCTCTCCTCTTCCTTTAAGGGACACCAGTTATTGGATTTTGGGCCCACTTTATATCCAAGATAATTTCATCTTGAGATTTAACTAATTACATTTGCAATGACCCTATTTCCAAATCACTTCACATTCTGAGGTTCTGGGTGGACATGAAGTTTGGGGAGACTCTCATCAACCCACTACAACCAGTTAGGGTCCCAGCAGTAAGTAAATAGCACATTCAAATTGGGTAACTGGCAAAGAGCTTAGTAAATGGATTGAGGAGGTAAAGGGGAGGGTTAGGAAAGCCAGCAAGGGAGAATACAGCAGCCTGGGCTGATGTTACCATCCCTAGACTGGAGGGACAAGAAAAGGACAGTTACTGGGACCTGGGAGCACCTCCTGATAGGAGCTGGAGGTGCTGGCAGCAGAATCTGATGGAGAAAGGAGCTGGGAACCCCAGCCTCACTTTCCTCTTGTCTTTGGTTTGCCTGCTGGTGACTCCCATTGGGCAAACCCAACCAGAAGCCAGAGCTCCAGCTTGCTGTTAACCCAGGCCACACAGGTTGTCCTCCCAGGGCTGAGAACTGGTGGGGAAGTGTGCAGATTGGGCACGGAGGACCAAACATCAGACACACAGCCCCAAAGGATTCCCCTCACCTGAATCCCATGGAATAGTCTCCTCTCAAGGAGGAGGGGATCAGAAAAGCATGCTGGGTAGGCAAAACCTACAGCTGCCTTCATTCTCTTCCTTGAGAAGCTACTGCAGCCGAGGTCTCTTGAAATGGGGTCCAATGTTCCTCCACTACACAATTTATGGAGGTTCAGTACTTGTCATCCTGCAACTACTGAAGGCACAGTTGTCAGAAACTCTTCAAAAATTATACCTGAAACTTTATTTTTGCCTGCTTTTTAAATGCCTCGATATAATATCACTTCTTAAATTTGGACATTACTTATATCTCAGAGTACATAATTTTTAGTTATTTTTCACATATCTTCTACCTCCTATAGATTATATTACTTAGTATTTAAAACTCAGCTATTGAATGCCAGAGTTCCTACTTCAATCTCCTTTAAATAAACCTTGGGTATAAGTTTTATTTTTCCTATTGGGTCCTTGTCTGTCCTTTTCTATAAAGGTTTCAGGTCACAATTAATGGAGTTTTATAGATGGGCAATTCACTCAATCAATTTCCTCTTGTATAGAGAGAATTAATTTGCTGAGTGTTCTAGACATTAGCAATACATAAAAATCCTATAATAAAGTAAGCTATCATCTCTTTTTTAAAATGAGTAATGAGGCATGACAATTTTTTTCTAAGGCAATAATCAAGGGAGAGAGCCTGCATTTAATTCATTATGTGGGCCCATAGAAAGAAAAAAGGAAAAATAAATATTTTCACCCACTTGAGTCAACTTCAAGCCTGAAATTATAGGTTCCTGATACTTTGACTTAATTGCTATCAGGAAGAAGCACAAGTTGCTATAATCAGATATCTCATGGAATACAAAAGTACTAATCCTTGACTTTGTGGGAAGTGATATAATTCCCTTTGCCCTGACCTGAACTGCTTTTCTTTCATAGTGAGTTTTTTGGAATATCACAAATGAGGGCAAAGCCAAACCTCGGGAAATTTAAATGAGAGTCCTATTTCCAAAATACAGTCTGTAATAGATGATAAGAAGATCAGGCCCTTTCCCAGGGTCCACTCGTAAAATAAGTAATGACTATTTTTATTAGCATCAGGACTTGGTGTTTGAAAGTTAAACGTTCTTAATACCAAAATTTAAATTTCTGTCTTGATGGTCTGTTATCTGAGGCTGGAGGGTGGTTGGAACACGGGCCTAGATGGCCAGGAAAAAGGCCCCTTCTCAGGATCTTGGACTTCCCCGGGGACTCGACCTAGGTGTGCTGGAGTGTTGGTGGCAGGGGTGGGGGGTGGGAAGGGGTGGAGAAGAGCCCTGCCCTGCTCCCCTCCAGGTCTGAGCCCCAAAAGGGCTGACTCTGTCCCTGTTCTTGATGTCACAGTTTTATTCATTTTTCATTTATGTGAATACTTTTTATAGTTATATAAAAATTTCGAAATATTTCAAGCCTATAGAAAAGGTTAGAAAATAACACACTCGTACCTACCACATAACTTTCTTGAATCTGTATCTTACCATACTTCTTCAGATTTTGTCTTTTAAGGAAAGAAGACCTCGTTGTATCCCTGGAGGGGAATTTGGAGGGGAGCAGGGCACGACTTCCCTTCTCTACTCCAACACTCCCTCCATTCCTGGGGTTCTTCTTAACCACTTAGGGTCTCCCCTTATATCACCCTAACATCGTAACCACCACCCTGTGTCTCCCGAATGCCATTTGCAGATCCCTCGTTATGAGTGGAGTTGAGCATATATATATATGCTCACCCCTCCTTATATATATATATTTGGTGACTCAGGCTTCCTCTTCTTTTTAGTGCCTTTTTTTTCTTGTTGATTTGTAAGGATAAAGACTCCTTTTCCTGATAAGTGATATGTGATAGATATTGACCCTTTGTCAGCTGAATGAGTTGCGATATCTTCAGCGGTGGCTTGTTTCCTAACTTCATTCATTGTATCCTTTTTGAAAATAAAGACATTGAAAATTCTAAAGTAGCAAACTATATAGAATTTTCCCTTATGGCTTATGGTCTCTGTGTTCCTTTAATTGCGGGATAGTGAAGGAGACTGCGGCTGATGTGGAGGGCCTGGGGTCTGGGCCTTCTCCCCGCTGGGAGACACTAAGTGAGGTGCCAGCCTCTGAGCGTTGCCTTGGGAGTGCAGTGCAAGTGCCCTCTTATTGCGTGGACCCATCCGCCTCGTGGCCGGTGAAGTTGCTGAGGATGGTCTCCAGCAGGGCGTTGTCTGAGGCAAAGATCTGGGTCTTGGAGACCCAGAGAAACCCACGGCTCAGAGCCTTCTGGGCAAGGGGAGCCACGGGCTGCATTGCGGTATGTTGACATCCTCAAACCCACTGCCTCAGAAGAGGACTTCATTGGAAATAGGGTCGTTTTAGATGGAAGGAGTTAAATTGAGGCCACACTGGGGTAGAGACGCCCTGAGCCAACACGACAGGCGTCCTTAGCAGGAGAGGACGAGAGAAACAGCCACACAGACACCCAGGGAGGAGACGGAGGCAGAGACTGGCGTGCTGCTGCCACGAGCCAAGGGGTGCCTGCGGCACCGGCAGCCGGGACAGAGGCCTGGAACAGAGGCCTCCCTGCGCGCTTCAGGAGGAGCCCGGCCCCGCCGACGCCTTGACTTCAGGCTTTCGGGACCCAGAACTGTGAGAGGACACGATTCTGTCGTTTGAAGCCACCTCATTTGTGGTACTTTGTCCTGGCAGCCCTAGGAAGCTGAGATGGAGAGCCTGCTCTCCCAGAGCTGCCCATTTCCTCCATCCTGCTGCCTGCCTCCCTCCCCCAGCCATCCCAGGTCACACCGTTAGTGCCAGAGCTGGGGTTCAGACCTGGGCCGGGCTGATCCCGAGGCCGTGCGTTGCAGCTCCTACTGGGGACAGGGGCGGGCCTGGGTTGGGGGATAAAGCTGGCCTTTTGGGGGCTCCCATGGGCTCCCACCAAGAAAAGGCAAGAGATGAACATCACTTTTTAAAAGCAATAAGAAAGAGATATCTGAATGTTCTTGGGAGAAAGCACTCCCCCTTAAAAAAAACAAAAAACCAATAATCTATAGTGACAATATGAATTTCCACAAACCAATCCTAAGAAGTCCATTGCCGTAATCAGCTGATGAATTCTCCTTTTCTCCTTAGTGGTTCCGGGCACCATTCAGACTGCACTTTCCATAGTGACCCCTGTAGCCTCCAGTTACTGCTCTGGGCCCTGGGGACCCCGGGCAGTCTCTCCGCCCCAGAAACATTCTTACAGCCTCCACCTGCAGGGCCTCTCTCTCCTCCCCCTGCCTGTGGTGGATCCCTGTGGAGACAGATTTCACTGCTTGTCAGCTGCCTTGCCCTAACAGGCGCCGCACAAGCTCTGAAGGTGTAGAAGCTTGCCAGGCCTCAGCGCGCCCACCTCCTCTAATCCAGCACCCACTACACATTGGCGGGAACCCCCAGCTCATCCCTCCTCGTCAGCAGCGCTGTGCACTGGGCCTGGCATCTCCCTGGCTTGGCCCTCTGTGTTCTGGGTCTGAGAGCTGCCCTGCAACCAAGGATCACCCGCAGGTGTGATCACGGGGCTGACGGACACAGCGACATCCTGTAAAAGGAAACTAACATCCATTTATTGAGAGCCTTCTGTATGCTACTCACTCCCTAGCCAACAACTCTTTGAGTCCTGTAGCAGCCCTCTGAGGGATGTGTATACCCTGCTTTTTAATAAATGTTTTTTTTTAGAACAGTTTTAGATTTACAGAAAAAGTGAAGAAAGAGTACAGATTCCCATATACCCCACACCCAAGTTCCCCTACTCTTAGCACCTTGTGTTAGTATGGCACATTTATCCCAATGAATAAATCAATATCGATACATTATTAACTAAAGTCCATACTTTATGTCCACACTTTATTCAGATTTCCTGCCCCCCCCCCCCCCCCACACCCCCCCTCCCCTACACACAACCCCCCCCCCCCCTTCCTAAAGTCCTTTTTCTGTCCAGGTATCACATTACATTTTCTCATCATGTCTCCTTAGGCTCCTCTCTGCTGTGACAGTTTCTCAGACTTTCCCTGTTTTTGATGACCTTGACAGTTTTAAAGAGTCCCGGTCAGGTATTTGTAGAATGTTCCTCAGCTGGGATTTGGCTGATGCTTTGTCTCCATAAGATAGTGTGTGTGTGTGTTTTGGGAGGAAGACCACAGAGGTAGAGTGCCATTCTCATCACAGCATAGCAAAGATATCCCCAGTAGTACTGGTGAGGAAGGTGCAGGGACCTGCCCAAACCCCAGGAGGGGCAGGCGCCCATTTGAACCTGGCTCTGCCTGGCCCCCAAGTCCATGCTCCTTTCACTCCATGACACGGGGCTTGAGGGGGGCCACGAGGTGACAGAAGGGTAGTCCCCTCTCTCCAATAGCCACCTCTTCCCGAGCCACGTTCTGTGTGCATCTGTTTTACAGGTGTAGGTGTTTGGGGTTTTGGGGGGGAAGTGAGAGGAGGGAAAGGCCTGTCAGAAGTGGGGATGGGGTGTCAAAGCCAACTGAAAAGCCAGATGAGATAACCACTTTGTTCTCAGTTCAATGCCAACCACCCTGAAACTGAGATGAAAGCACCTGTTTCCTTCAAGTTTCCATTTAATTTGCCCCATTAAAAAATAATAGGCCTTCAAAAAAAAATAATAATAGGTCTGAAGATTTACTAGCTGTTGTGGATTAATTGTGTCACCCTGAAAGTGACGTTCCAGGCCTAACCCCCAGTACCTATGAATGTGACCTTACTTGGAATAGGTTCTTTGCAGATGTAATTAGTTAAGGTGAGGTCAGACTGGACTAGGTGTCCTTCTAGGAGAGGGAAATTTGGACATAGAGACACAGACAAACAGGCCCAGAGAGGACACCACGTAAAGTCAGAGGCAGAGGTTGGAGTGATGTATCTACCAGCCAAGGAACGCCACGGATGGCCGGAGGGGGCAAGGGCCGGGCTCCTCCCTAGAGCCTGCACAGCACGCATGGCCGCGCCCCCATCACCCCCATCGCCCCCGCCACCTGGTGACTGCACCTGCGGCCCCCAGCCTGTGCCTTCCTGCTGTTTTAAGCCACCCAGCTGGTGGTACTTTTTTACGGCACCTACAGGAAACTAAGACACTTTCCAAGGCAGAGCTTCCCTGGGCTGTAGTCATCCCAGCACCACCTCCGCCAGTTTGGTCATATTGCCATACCACCTACACTGTTACTGACTTGATATTTTCTTAAAGTTGACTCACTTAAAAAACTTAGCCTCAAGTGTGAAATCACGGATTTTATGTGCCAGTTTTGTTTTTTCCTGACACATATTAAAATAAATACTTAACTCTACGTAATCAGTATTCATCCTTTAAGACTTCCATCCATTTCAGGATCACCAGCTCTGTGTGTATCACACTTAAGAAAATGCTTAGTCACCCAGTGAGGGAGGCGGAGAGGAGCACTGGGCTCCTTTTTTGTTCCTTTGTAAATTAATTTTTAATCAATGTAATATATGCACATAATTTTTAAGTCGAATAGCACAACAAGGCTTATAGCAAAAGCAGGAGTCCCCACTCAGAGACCCTACATTCTCCTCCTGCTTGTTCATAAGCCTGCACAGTGTTTTTTTTCTAAAAGCTATACTGTAGCAGATGCTGCTGGTGGTCTGCCCATGCTCCCCGCTGACCACTTCCCTGTGGGTCCCTGACGTCTTACTGCCAGCGCCTGGACTTTGCCTGAGCGCTTTCTTGTGGCCCCAGAGCCTGCTTTGCCACCCGCAGCCGGCAGAGTGCCGGGGAATTAAAGCTCCTTGGAAACAGCCCTCGACCAACCACGGGTGGCTGTTGGTGTACAAATGTCCTGCTCCTTTGCCTTCTGGGTGGGATAGCTCTGATGTGGGCTTTACTCTGGCTCCGCATGCTCCCCCTGCAGGATGAGGAGCTGGGCGCTCACAGGCGTGGCTGTGAGAATGCCCTTTATTAGCCACCTTCCACTGGCTAGCCCTGCACCCTACCTTGCGTCTCTGCTTGTGTGCTTGTCTTGATTTCTTCCAAGGCTGGAAATGTCAAGGCTGTCAACCTAAGAGCTACTCAGTAAGTGCTGGTTGAATGAAGGACAGGCTCCATTATCCAGGCTGGAGCGATTTCCTGGGCTGGTGTGGGCCTGGTGGCCCAGGGTGCCCTAAGCAGCGTTTATAGCTCACAAGATTTTCTATATAATTGTATTTTAGTTAAAGGTCCTTTCATTGCAAGCTGCAGTCGCCCACTCTAGATAAAGTAAGAAGGGAACATATTAGAAGGAACATACCAAAACCTCAGAGAATTGAGTGAGGGGCAGAAGCCAGATTAGCTCCTGGACAGAATGAAGGCAGCAGCTGGCCTAACAGTAGCCAACACCTACTGAGTACTTGCTACGTGCCAGACCCTGGGCCAGCACCATCTTGTTTAATTTTCACAGCAACCCCATGAAGACATTACTTCTAGCAACTCCATTTCCCGATGAGCTGTTTGGGGCAGAGTTTAGAACCCAGGCAGGCCGACTCCAGCGCTTCTGCCCTTAACACATGGTGATGCCTCAGCAGCTGGGCTTTCGGATCAACTCTTTAGGCAGCTGCCTTTGAGACTCAGCTGCAGTGATCTCTAGTCTCTGCTTCTCTCCCTTCCAACTGTCAAGCTCTTGAGAAAAGCCAAGAAATCGGTCCAACTTTGATCAACTCTGAGCAAGGGGTAGGGTCAAGTCACACAAACATGGCCCCTGGGGACCGCCCTGAGTTTTGTGGCCATCCCCAGAGGATGTGGAATGTGATAAGGTATACCCCCGAATCTGGTGTATTCCACTTGTGTGTTTACATTTCTAATGCACAAATAATGGCTCTCCAAGTTAATTCCTGGACCAGCTACACCCCCATCACCTAGGAACTTGACAGAAATGCCAATTCATGAGCCCCATCCCAGACGCACTGAATCTGGAACCTGGAGTGGGGCCCAGCAGTCTGCGTTTTAACAAGGTCTTGACACCTGCTTAAATGTGAGAACCACTGACCTAGATAATCATCAGCATGATAAAAACTGGAATCCAGAGATACTTGCTTAGTATGTACTTGACTTCTGTGTTTTGTGTCCCTTTATTGAAAATGGAGGTGCCTTTGAGGATATTGAGCACCTCCTCCCACCCCCACATGCAGCTAGGTGGGCTGATTCTCTGCCTCTTCAGCTCAGAGCCTCTGTGTTAACAGGTGTGCAGTTGGGGTGCACCCAGTTGGAGGGAGGCCAGTTTTGCTGTCAGGTTCTGTTCCTTCCTAAACCTTCTGGCAGGTGGCCGATAATTTTAATTTTTAAAAAATAAGAGCAAACCCTAGACCAGAGCCCAAAGGTCTATTAAAACCCTGCCAAGAAGGGTATGTAGGTGAGGACTTTTTCAGTTATAAGGGAAAGAAACCCACTGTAAAATTTCATGCATCTGAACATTCCAGCACTGGGTCTAGGTTTACGCACAGCTGGATCAAGGTGCCCAAATGATGGAGCAGGCTCTTTCATTCTCTGCTCTGCTTTCCTTTTTGTTGGTTTCTGATGGGCTCCCTCCACCTGACAGAAAGTGACTCCCAGCATTTCCACGCTGACATGCCCCTTCCAACCTCAAAGGAGAAGGATGCTCCCCCTGCCATTATCGAGAGGAATCCCCTTTCCAGCCATCTCTGATTGGCCCTGCTTGGATTACATGACCTTTCCTGGACCAACTGCTGTGCCCAGGAGATACACCCCATGTAGAGGAGGCAGGGCCTCTTGCTTGACAGTTCTACAGATTCATGCTCTTGGGGGTGGGTTAGAACGTGAAGCAGTCATAAATGAGTAACTGGTAGTCCTGATTGGGCGGAGGAAGGGGTGGGAAACACTGACTTGTGTCACTTACTGATTTCACTGGTGTAACTCTCACTGTGGCTGACTTCAGGCTACCAACATGGTATCACTGAACACGGAGTTGGGAAGAGATGCCCATTAAATGCCCATTACATTGCATGGTACTTCCTCCATATAGATACAATAGATATAAATAAGCCTAAGAGCATAAATTACAGTAAAAAGTAGTAAAATAATTAGGGAGGAATGAGTTTTGAGTAATTATTACCTTTGTTTTTCTACAATTTATTTAACTATAAGTTCATAACATCCAATTTTTAATAATGGCTGTGTTTTATAACCACCTTGCAAAATTCCTGAAAATTTAACAATGGCCTCTTTCAACCTGGTATGAATTAGATCCAGAACAACACTGGCTAGAACCCCAAAGGGCAAAATTAGGGGCAGAGAAAGGGTGGAATGTCCACCCTACGTGCCATTCCCCTCCCCACCACTTTGAGGGGGACAATACCAAATTCGACTGACTGCTGCATCAGGTGGCTCATCAAGGTCAATGGGTATTAATAGCTTTGCACTTGGGGTCCTTTTAGACACCCTTGCCTGCACTTCTTTTGACAGTTCATTGTTAACCAGAGGTCAGTTGTGGGACTAAAGCATTATTAGCCTTGGGGCATAATGTGACAGTTCACTATAAATTTCTTAGTAAAGAAAGATGACATTGCTTTGCTTCAGTCTTAAATGTATTTCACAAAGTTTGAACTAAGAGGAAGCATAACCTCTTGCTGGTGCCCAGCTCATTATCAGAATGAAAAGTGGCTTGTTGACTTATAACAATTCATAAGGGGAGGAAGGAGTATTGCACACGTGTCTACGAATCCATTCTGTATTGTTTGTGGAATCTCATTTTTCTTGAATTCACTGTGAAATCCTTTGCATCCATCTTTCACCCCACCCCTGGAAGCCGCTTCCAGCTTAGAAGGTCCTGAGGCTGGAGGCAAGGAGACCAGTGAGGAAGCTGCTGCATCAGTCCAGGTGAGAGGTGACGGAGGCCTGCACTTTAACACGGCAGTGAGGATGGAGAGAGGTATCTGATCGCAGAGCTGGGCCTCAGCAATGACTTAATGACCTCACTTTTGCTAAAAGAGAACTTGACAATGACCAGCAGGCTTAAAAAACGTAAACCATGAGGGTATATTCGTTCATGCTCTATGTTCTAACAAATTTAATATATTCCTTGGAAAAAGATACTTAAAACCAAGAACTGAAGAAACTGTATTTCATGACTAAATTCAGGTTCACCTTACCCCTCCCCCCTGATTATATGACATAAAAAATTCACTTGTAAATGGCATGTTGTAGAACTTAGAGATGCAAAAATATGAAACAGTATTTTACTGGGGATATTTTCAACAGGCAAAGCTAAGGAGAGTTTATGGCTTAAAGAATTAGTGCATATGCAGTATGTGGTGTAGCTCAGTAAATATGGGGCTGTTTGGAGATGATTTATTAACTACAAGACATCTAGCAAAGGTCAACACATGGACGTTAAATCCGTTTTGAAGGCTGCAGTCAAAGAAAGCCCCCCGGGCAACTTACTTATAAAAGAGTATTAATGCAACAAAGCCAGGCTGCTTTCCTCTTGAATTGGCCAAAACCATCAAACCATTTCTTCTGTGGAGACTGAGTCACCTTTTCATCTAGAGAACAGAGTGGCCAAACAGGGACCAGCACAGGGCACCCAGTGTTTCTGCCAGAAGCACCATGGCTCCAGCTAAATAATGTTCACATGACGTCTACTAAGGAGAAACTGAAGGACAAAAGAATAATCCTTCAGTGCCTTTGAAAAACTGTTGAAAGTCTTTCTAATGTCAATCAAAAGCACTACAATGTACATCACTTTGCACCACTAGCAAATACCTTTCAGTTGCACCCTAGAACTATCTTTAAAAAGTGGAATCTTTTTAGGAGTATGGAAATGTACCAGCAACATCTAACAGAGGAATGATTCTTTTTTTTTTTTTTTTTAAATGGTGTACCTTTCCTCAGATATTATTTGCTTCCAACAAGTTAATGAATTGGGGTCAATTTTCTATTTTCAGAAAAATTCTTTTGAGTCCTAGTAAATTCTGCTGCTGGGTGACCTGGCTGGGTAATTAGTGCTACTTTAGGTTTCTGTGGTACCTATCCCTGGCTGCCATAGGCTGGTGCCAGGCAATGGGTTAGAACTTTACCAACATTTCTTCTGGAAGATTTGAGAGATTTCCCGGATGAGTTAACTGAGTCTCAGAGAATTTAGGTAACCCCCAAAGTCAGGAAGTGGCGACTTTTGGCCTTGAACCCAGTTACCTCACCCTAGAGATTATACTCTTAACTACTACCTTATTTTGGTAGGACTGTTCGGTAATAAAGATACAGTGTGCAAAGCACTCTGGCAAGCTCTCTAATTTGAGCAGAATTGCATATGTGGTGGTTTTGAATTATTCTCAATCCTTGCAGTACTCATTTTAATTATTTTATCGACACAGGGAAAGCAAAATGACGGAATTTCAGAGGGAAGGGAACAGAAAATGAGCTTCTGCAACTTCAAAACTGTGGAGTGCTTCATTCTCTGTGACTCTGGTTCTCAACTCTGTGGACTTCATGCCCCAGCACGACCCTGTGAGACACTCTGGGTCCCACACTGGGAGGTACCCAAAGCCCGTATTTTCTATGAAGCCATCAAGGGAACTATGAGCGCTATGGCACTTAAATCATTTAAGGGCTCTGGTTTAAGATTAGAACAGCAAAGCTGTGTTTGCGTTAACTTCTGCACAAACAAGAATGCTACAAGTTTAAAACATTAACAATACTGTCCTTGAGTACAAATGCTACTGTTACAGCACCTGAAAAACACAAGGAAAACAATGTCACATCTCAAGGGCACCACAAGTGATTGCCGCTTACCTTGCAGTGTGGCTATGCACAAATTCCTCAAACAGCTCTGCACTTTAACTTATGGGTGAAATGAAGATACTAATACCCACCTCCCAGGTTTTGTGAGGACCAAATGAAGACATGTATGTAAATCACTCATCATAGTTCCAGCACCTGGAAAATGCTCCATAAACGGGGACCGTTTGTAATAGAAAATGTTGGTTGAATTCATAAAAATCACGACACTTCTGTAAGGATTATTATGTGCCAGATGCTATTGTCAGTGCTTTACATATTTTAGCTAATTTAATCCTCATAGTAATCCTCTTACTGCTCTTTTTAAAAAAAGTTTCATTTGATATATAATTCACATATTGTATAGTTCACCCATTTAAAGTATACAATTCAATGTTTGTTTGTTTTTAGTAGATTAGCAGTTTTGCAGTCATCACCACAATCAATTTTAGAACATTTTCCTGGCTTCAAAAAGAAAACCTGTACCCATCAGCATTCACTCCCCATTGTGCCCAATCCCCCAGCTCTACGCAAACACCAATCTACTTTCTCTCGCCATGGAATTACCTGAATATTTCATATAAGTGGACTCACACAATATGTGTGCCACTTTGTGATTGGCGTCTTTCACTTAGAATAAGGTTTTCAACATTCATCTGTGCTGTAATATGCATCAGAACTTCATTTCTTTTTTATTGCTGAATAATATTCCATTGTGTAGCTATAGCACAGTCTAATTATCCATTCATCAGTTAATAGACCTTTGGGTTGTTTCCAGTTTATGGCTATTATGAATAATGTTGCTATGAACATTTGTATATGAGTTTTTGTGTGGACATATGTTTTCTTTTCTCTTTTGGTATATACCTAAGAGTGGAATTGCTGGGTCACATGGTAACTCTGGGTTTAATCTTTTGAGGAACTGCCAGACTATTTTCTAAAGTGTCTGCATCAACAGTGTATGAGGGGTTCAATTAATCCACAGTCTCACCAACATTTGTTATTATCTGTCTTTTTTATTATTGCCTTCCCAGTGGGTGTGAAATGGTATCTCATTGAGGTTTTGATTTGCATTTCTCTGATGGCTAATGATGTTGAACATCTTTTCACATGCCTGTTGGCCATTTGTATGTCATCTTTGGATATATTTTTATTCAGATCCTTTGCCCATTTTTGATTGGATTGTCTTTTTATTATTGAGCCATACAGTTCTTTTTATATTCTAAATACAAGTTCCTTACCGGATATATGATTTCAAAAATTTTCTCCCATTATGTGGATGGTCTTTTTACTTTCTAGTGTCCTTGGTCCTTTGAAGCACAAAATTTTTAAATTTTGATGAAGTCCAATTTTTCTATTTTTTCTTTTGTTGCTTGTGCTTTCGGTGTCACATCTAAGGAACCATTGCCTAACCCAAGTCATGCAGTTTTACATCTTTGTTTTCCTCTCAGAGTTTTATAGTTTTCGCTCTTACCTGTAGGTATATGATCCATTTGAGTTAATGTTTATATATGGTGTGAGGTAGGAATCCAACTTCATTCTTTTGTGTGTGAATATCCAAGTGTCCTAGCACCTTTATTGAAAAGATGATTATTTCCTCCATTGAATGGTCTTGACACCCTTGTCAAAAATTTATTGACTATAAGTGTGAGGGTCTATTTCTGGACTTTTGATTATTATATTGTTATGTACAAATGTTTATGCTTATGCCAGTACCACACTGTCTTGATTACTGCATCTTTGTAGTAAGTTTTGATATCAGAATGATGTGAGTCCTCCAACTTTTTTCTTCTTTTTCAAGGTTTTTTGGTTATTCTGGGTCTCTTAATTTCTATATGAATTTTAGACTCAGTTTGTTAGTTTCTGCAAGGAATCCAGCTACGATTTTTGTAGATTTGCATTGAATCTATAGCTTGATTTGGGGGAATATTGCCAATTTAGCAATAATAAGTCTTCCAATCCAGGGACAGGGGATTTATTTTCCATTTATTTAGGTCGTCTTTAATTTCTTCCAATGATGCTTTGTAGTTTCCAGAATATAAGTTTTGCTTTTTTTTTTTTTTGGCTGAATTCATTCCTAAGTATTTTATTCTTTTTGATGCTATTGTAAATAGAATTGTTTTTTAAATTCCAATTTCAGATTGTTAATTGCAAGTGTATAGAAATACTATAGATTTCTGTATATTGATCCAGTGTCCTGCAACCTTTCTGAACTCATTTTTTAGTTCTAATAGTTTTTTAGTGGATTCCTTAGGATTTTCTACACAGAAGATCAGGTCATTTGCAGTGAGAGGTAGTTTTATTTCTTCTTTTCCAATTTAGATGACTTGTATTTTATCTTCTTTCTTAATTACCTGGCATAGAGCTTCTAGTACAATGTTTTCTTCAATTCTTCTCCAATCTTTATTATTTCTTTTCTTCTGCTTGCTTTGGGTTTAGTTTGGTCTTCTTTTCCAGTGCTTTACGTGGAAGGTTAGTTTATTGATTTGAGGTCTTTGTTCTTTTTAAATATAGGAATTTACAGCTATAAATTCCCCTCTAAGCACTGCTTTAGCTGCAGTCCATAAGTTTTGGTATGTTGTGTCTTCATTTCAATTAATCTCAAATTATCTTATAATTTCCCTGGTGATTTCTTCTTTGACCCATTCTTACTTATGAGTATACTGTTTAATTTCCACATATTTGTGTATTTCCTAAATTTCTTATTGTTATTAATTTGTAATTTTACTTCATTGTGATCAGAGAACATAGTTTATATGATTCTAATCTTTTAAAATTTATTGAGGCTTATTTTGAGGCTAAGCTTAAGGTCTATCCTGGAGGTGTACCATGTACAATTTACCATATACATCTGATCAAAATCTACTTCAGATTTATAGTGACTTAATTTCAGTGAGGCATAGAAACATTATTCCTATAAAGCTCTGTTCTCTCTTTCCTCTTTTTGTAATATTATTGTTTTACATATTACATCTATATTTTTGGCAATAATTACTTTATATACATTTATGTCTATTATAAAAATTACAAGAAGAAAGGAGGGCACGTATATATTTATAGTTTGTTGTTTTGAACTTCTTATTTACCACTTCTAGTTCTCTTAATTTATTCCCATGAATTTGAGTTACTATTTGGTATCATTTCCATGCTCAAATACAACTTAGGTCCCATCCATCCCCTTTGTATTATTATTGTCAAATATTATTATTGTCAAATATATTACTTTTCTATATGTTAGAGCCCCCCAAATACAATTATATACATATTATTTTATGCAATTGCTTTTTAAATAAGTTAAGAGAAGAAATATGCATTATACTGGTTTTTATAATTACATAATTACTTTAACTGGTGCTATTATTTATTTGAATTACCATCTGAGTTTACTTAGTTTCTGCTTGAGCTTTAATATTTCTTATAAGATGGGTCTCTTAGCAATACATTTTCTGAATTTTTGTGTATCTGGGAGTGCCTTTATTTCACTTTGATTTCATAAAAATAATTTTTCTGGATATAAGATTCTTGGTTGACTATTATTTTTTTAGTATTTCTGTAATCCCACTGCTTCTGGCTTCCATTGTTTCTGAGAGAAGTAAGCTGTTAATCTTATTGGACATGATAAGATTACATGATGTACATGATGAGCTGTTTTTCTCTTGCTGCTTTCAAGATTGTCTTGTCATCTTTGGCTTTCAGTATTTTTGCTATGATACAGTTTGTTGACCTTTTTGGATGAGTAAATAATAATTTCCCTCAAATACGGGAAATTTTCAGCTACTAGTTCTTCTAATATCTTTTCCTGCTACTTTTTCTCTCTACTATCTTTCTGGTCCTCCCATCATGCATATGTTGGTACACTTAATGGTGTCCTGTGTTTCTTTGGGGCTCTATTCATATTTCTTCATTATTTTTCCTCTCTGTTCTTTGGAGTGTATAATTTTTATCAAGCTGATTTTCTTTGATTAGCCCTGAGGCATCCTCAGAGGAATCTGTGCACTTTCCTTTCTGGCAGGTAGTGGAAATCGATGTTCCTGTGCCTCAGCTGACAGAAATCTCTGATGCATCTTTTTAATTGCTATCTAGTTTTTGCAGTCAGGGTTTTGGGCTGAATGGAATGTAGTTTTGTTCAGCTCTTCTATGTAGGCCCTAATTGATGCCAGAGATGCCTCCTACTCAGGCCCACCTCTCAAGGCCTGCCCTGGACTTGTCTCTTAGCATCAGGAATGTCTCGTCCTGTGTTCCATTCTCTCCTTCATGCTCACAGCCTTCTAAGCAGAGAGTTTGCCAATCCAATCAGCTGAGCTCGAGCTCAAGTATTGTGTGAGTGTCACACATTGTAGGCCATCTAATAGCACCCTCTTGGAGACTCCAAACCTTAACCCAATGAAGTGAGGCCAGTGACTATTTTCAGTATAGTGACTGCAGGAAAAATCTTTTTGGGCGAGTAGAACCCTGTGGCATGTCCTGCCTCTAAAATCATGTTTCTGCCTACTTTGCAGAGGCTCTTGTGTATCTAATAACCAATTCAGTAGTGCATGTACAAGGCAGAACTCTTGATCTTCAACCCAAACCTGTTATTTCAACCATCTTTCCTTTCTACTCTTAATACCTCCCTCCTCTTCACTACCTGCATCCAATAATCAACAAATTTCCTCTAAACGTATTTCAAATCTCTCTCCTTCCCTCCAGCTCCATTGCCATCAGGGGTCACAGCCACTTTGCATCTAGACCACTACAATAGCTCCCTAATTAGTTTCCCCACTTTTACTCTTGGCCCTGTTGCATTTTCTCCCCAGCAGCTAATCATTTTTAAAAATGTAAATCAGATCATATTTCTCCCCTGTTTATAAGTCTTTCTTCACTCCCAATAGCACTTAGAATGAAATATCAGCCTCTTATCATGCCCTGCACAGCCTTGCCGTGTCCAGCCACTCACTTCCTGTCTAGCCTGGCCCTGCCTACTCTTTCCTGGCTCTCCTGTGCTTGCCCTCCTCTGGCCACACTGGCCTCATTTCAGTTTCTATGTGAACACTTTTTCATATGCTGTTCCCTTGGCCTGTGTGGTAGGCAAAAGTCCCCCCACCCCAAGGATGTCCACCCCTAACCCCCAGAACCAGTGGACATTAATTACAAATGTAATTAATGTTACGGACTTTAAAACAGGGCCAGCATCCTGGATTATTCAGATGGGCCCATTCGAATCATGTGAGTCCTTTTAAGCAGAGAATTTTCTCTAGCTGGAGGCAGAAGAGATGCAGAAGGCACTGGTGCTGGTTTGAGAACAGAAGGGGCCATGTGATGGGGAATGCAGATGCTGTAAGGGGCTGAGAGAGGCTCCTGGCAAGGAAACAGGGACCTCAGTCCTACAGCTACAAGGAACTAAATTCTGTCAACCACCTGAGTAACCTTGGAAGCAGTTCCCCCTGAAGGCTTCAGATAAGAGCCTGTCTAGCTGACACCTTGATTTTGGCCTTGCTAGACCAGAGCAGAGAAACCAGCAGGGCCTGCCTGGATCCTGACTTATAGAACTGTGAGATGATGAATGGGTGTTGTTTTGAGCCAGTAGGTTTGTGGTAATTTGAATGGCAGCCATAAAAACAAGTACAGTTTGAAATGCTCTCCCTCTCTCGCTACTACTTTCCTGGATGGCCCTTTCTGATCATTAGTCTTAACCATTCCCTAATCATACCATGGAAAGTAGGCCTGGCTGTTATTTTTCTCCCATGTCATCTATGCTTTCTCTTCCCAGCATTAATCTCAACTTGTCCTTCTGTACTTATTTGAGAGGCAGTGGGTACAGGGGGCTGGGGCATCATAGTGTCACATGTGTAGGCTCTGGAGCCTCAGTGTTCAATCTAGCTCATCCTACTTGCTGCTTATGTGACCTTGGCTGAGCTATTAACTTTTCTATGCCTTAGTTTTCTTATCTGTAAAATGGGCATCATAAACCAATTCAGAAGGGTATTGTGAGGATTAAATGAATAAATATCCATAAAGCACCTGGAACAGCACTTTGCAGAAAGCTGTTACAATTATTGGAGCATGCTCTTAACCATGCGTTTGTTTAACCGTCTAGACCCGGAATCAGGAAACCACTGCTGCAGCCGGCCAGCCACCTGTTCTGTAAATAAAGTTTTATTGGAACATAGCCATGCCTTTTCATTTACATATTGTCCATGTCACTGTCTGGCTACCATGGACTGCAAAGCCCAAATTATTTGCTGTCTGGCCCTTTACAGAAGAAGTTTGGCCCTGCTCTTGATTGTAAGGCTCAGAGGGCTGGGGACACGTCTGCTTTGTTTGCCTCTGCAGACTCAGTTCTCAGCATTCTGCGTGGCACATAGTAGGGGCACAATGACTGCAAGCGGAGACAATAAAAGTGGAATTGGGCGTTCAGCCAGTATTGCCTTCCAGGTATAAAGAATGTGGGATCCCAGTCCTTGCTTCCCCTGTTTAGCGGCAAGCCCTTCCTCTAGCACTTTCTCAAGTCTGTTGCTTTGGAACCAGTGACTCCACTTAATCATTATTCAAATCCTTCTTTTCACCAGCCTCTTTAATGTTCTCAGGCTAGAGGGTCTTGGGCCTTAACATTGGGTGCCATTTCTACTTGCTAAATTAAAGCTGCTTTGTAGCTCTAGTTAAACCCAGTGCCCTTAGGCTGTTTATCTCCCAGATCTGTACCCAAGTCTGGGATGTCTCAGAGGTTACGACAACCTGGCCGAGTCATGGACTGGTAGGAGCCAGAGAACACACCGTGCTTTAAGGGAGTTCTGACATGAGCTTGAAATTGTTCCTCCAGAAGACCAAAGAGGGTGCCAGCCTTTGACTAGGAAGCTGGAAACTTAAATGTCTGAAGTGTTCATAAATTACACCTGTTTATTAGACATCGGTGTCTTTCCTGCAATTGTGTTTTACAGGGCGGACCTGCTGCCTCCCATCACAATATTTGCACATTTCTATTCTTATAACTCTTTAATTATCCCATGGGGGTTTTCAGAGAATTTTAAATTATGAAACATATTATACTTGCAGGGAAATCGGTTACCTTTTCTTGAGGTGAAAAGACAGAACTGCTTGCTAATTGGGCTGTTTGGCGTCAGGATCAGTGGTATCGGCAATGACCCAGCTGCTGTGAGCGGGTGGAGGCTGGCCAGGAGTGCCTGGAATTCTCTCATTAATAATTCCCTTGCATTATGCAGTGTCTGCTTCGGGGCCATTCTTTTCTCTCCCCCTGCAAGTATTTTTTTGAGTGTTAATAAAGTTTCAAACTCCCATGCTTCCTTCTTGCATGATTTGGGCATGTGGAAAGCAGAGCTGTGAGAATTTGCGGTGTGTCTATGTAGGCTGTTGGTTGGGAGATCAGGCAGGGGGCCAGCATAGGGGGTTGTTTTACAGCTTTGCCTAGCTAGGGTCAGCCTGGTTGTGAAGTCATAGTGGGCTGGTGTTAATTTTAGAAAGTGCGAGCTCAGGCATCTATGTTTGTGTTGTCATCCTCACTCAGGAAGCCCAAGCACCTGCTTTGGCCTTCAGATGGCTTTTCTGATCTCTCACCTAGAGTTGTCCATTCCTACAGCAGTCCAGGCGAGCTGGAGTGAACAGTGGAATTTCCACCTGTTACTCCCTAGGTCACCAGGGAAAGGGTCTCATTACCCTCTAGGGAATGTGGGGGGAACGCCGACCCTCTCCGTTGCTTTCTCCTCTGCTGTGCAGCTTTGGCAACGGAAGTGGATTTCCCCGAGTCACGGGTTTTGGGTGGGTGAGAGGACAACATTATACCTTCAATTTGACCTCAGCGCACATAAAACCTCTGCAGTTACAGTGCAAGTTCCATCTAGTTTCTTCATACAGATGAAGGCAGTCCTCAAGACAGAAAAATCCACCCAAACTTTTAGTGCATCAGTGTCTTTTTTTTTTGAGGTACTAGGGGCTGGGGAATGAACCCCGGACCTTGTATGTGGAAAGTCAGCGCTCAAACACTGAGCCACATTGGCTCCCCTGAGCTGGTTTTTACATTTGTTTTTGCTTGTTTCTTTCCGTTTTCCTTAGGAGGCACCAGGAACAGAACCCAGGACTTCCCATGTGGGAAGCAGGTGCTCAACTACTTGAGCCACATCCTCTCCCTCATCAGTGTCTTTAAGCATTATAGTAGCATTTACTTCATAATGGGATTGTGAAAATTAAATTACAACAGACTCTGGCACATGGTGAGTGCTTAACAGATGCTAGCATTTGTTACTATTTCTATTGTTACTACCACCAATATTATATAGTTTAATATGTCGCTTTTTTTGGCTTTATTTTAGGAACATTTCCCCATTTCCCCATGTTAAAGACTGTCGTTATAATGTTTGTTTTAACTATTTTATTTTCAGTTCAATTGTTCATCATTGCAATAACTAATATTAAAGATATTTCGATATGATCAACTTTTAAAGGAAAAATTACTCTAAAAATAAAATAATTAATAAAAAACTTTATAAGCACATTGGATATGGAAATTGCTCCTTTGTTTTTAAAACTATCTCTTTCTTGGGAATTCTTGGGCAATTTCTATGTGAATCTTAGTATTAGCTTGACATAATTAATAAAAATTTTTGGGATTTTGATTGGCATTGCATTGAATTTATAGATAAATTTATGAAGAACTAAAATCCTCACAGCATTAAATCTAATCATTCAGGATCATTATAATTCACTCCATCTCTGTCCTCCAGTGGAAATGTCTTTTTGTCTTAAACATTTCCTGATGAATTTATTCCTAGGTATCTGACAGTTTGAGTTGCTCTTTGAAATGGAAACTTTTCTCATGATGCTTTCTAATTACTTTTCTAGTAGAGTTGTTGGCCTTGGATTTAACTACCTTACTGAAGTCTCTTTTAGTTTCTAATGATTCCATTGAGTTCTTATATTCATTGATTCCATTAGATTTTCTAAGTAGATGACCATATTGTCTTGAAATAAGGATGTCTTTTTTTTCTCTTTTTCTAATATTTGCTCCTCTTTTTATTTCACTTTTTTTCTCCTTCTCCTTCTCCTCTGCCTCCTCCTCATTGTCCTCTTCCTCTTTCTTTTTTCACATTGGCAAGACCTCCAGTATATATTGAATAGCAAGGCTGACAGTGGGCCTCTTAATCTTATTCCTGGCTTTAATTAGATTTCTTCTAATGTTTTTATCGTTAAGTCTAATGTTAGTAGTAGGTTTCTGTATATGACCTTTATAAAGTTTAAAGAAGCTTCTTCTTATCCTAAGCTTGTTAAAATTTCATTAGGAATATGTATTGAATTTTATTGAATTTTTTGTCATTGAGATCATCTGACTTTTTCTTTTATAGCTTTTTAATATGGTACATTATATCAGTAGACTTCTTAATGTGGAACCATTCTTTTATTCCTGGAATAAGCCCTTCTCAACCATTTTGTAGTATTGTTTTAATATACTTTTGGATTTAATTTGCCAATTTAATTTAGGATTTTTGCATCTATATTCATTTTCCAAATAATCCTACAGGATGTGGAATTAGTTTCCTAAGAATGCTATAACAGGTCACCACAAACCGTGGCTTAAACAACAGACATTCATTCTCCTACGGTTCTGGAGGCCAGAAGTCCAAAATCAAGGTGTCGGCAGAGCTGCACTCCCTCTGAAGACCCTAGAGGGGCTCCTTCCTCGCTTTTCCAGCTTCTGATGGCTCCAGGCTCCTTGGCTTGTGGCTGCGTCACTCCAGTATCTGCCTTCCCTATGTGCCTCTTCTAAGGACACTTGTCATTGAATTTAGCCCCCCCTCGGATAACTCAGGATGATCTCATCTTGAGATTTTTAACTTAATTACATCTGCAAAGGCTTTTTTTTTTTTTTTTCAAATAAGGGAAGACTCCCAGGTTCTGGGGATTAGGATGTGAACCTCTTTTTGGAGGGCACCATTCAGCCCACTCTCGGGAGAGTATCAGTACAGCCCCTCGCCTCTGGAGCACAGGTTGGGATTGGATTTCTTGGACCACTGACCAATGAGTCTCACTTTTGAGCCACTATTTTATGGCTGCGACAGTGGCCAGGGCTGTTTTCTTCCCTTTGACTCAGTGACCAGCAACGCTCAAGGCCAGCCAGGGGCTTTGAGCAGCTAAGATGAACACAACTTCCTGCAGCCAGAAATGGACCCGTAGCACGAGTGAGAAATAAACCATGATTGTTCCAGCGAGGGAGCTGCAACCTTTTTCTGTAAAGGACAAAATAGTATTTTAGACTTGGCAGGCCAAGAGGCAAAAATGAAGGCTGTTATGTAGATGCTTATGTAACAAGACAGAAAACAAATTTCCACAACTATTTTATTGATGAAATTTTTAAAAAAGTATTTATTTTTTCTAACATAGATCTACTAATGAGAAGATTGGAATTCGTTTTGGGGGGGATAACCTTTCTCTTAATTGGAGTTCAAAGGTAGTTTTCCTTATTATCAAATTGATGGCAAGTGTGATCTGTAATGAGATTTTATGTGTTTCATGTTTAAAAATGTCTTTTCACATAGATAGTTACTGCCAAATACTATCAGTTCATGAGCATATAATTTTAATTAAATATTTTCACTTATAGAATTCTCTTGATATTTGCTTTCTAGCATATCATAGTATTGCAGATGAATCACTTCCAAATGAGGTTAGGTGGAAGCTCCTCAATTACTCAGCTAAATGGATTTTGAAATGTGGAAATCGCCTTTGCATTCTCAGAGACGTCCAAAAACACTGATGGAACTATACTTGGAGCTTGGAAAATATATCCACTGCAAATTTGTGTGGGAATAGAGATCTCACTTCTTGTTTTAACTTTTGGAAGCACAGAAAATGTATAAAGCAGCTTGACATTACTTGTGATTCAATTAACATTAGTTGTCATCAAAATGACTTTACTGCAGTTTAAGTTTCCCATGTAAATGGTTTTGCCTTTGAATTGTAGGTTGATTTCATTAAGAAACATTATCAAGTCTGAGCAAAAGGTATTTTCCAAAGGCATTCAATTTTCAAAAATATTGGTTGAGGACAGCTTTTCTAACCATTTAAAAAGATAAAAACAAATTTTTAGCTCTTGGGCCATATAAAAACAGGTGGTGGGCTAGATTGGCCCGTGGGCCATAGTTTGCAACTCCTGGTTATAATCACTGAGGTGTCGGGATTACTTATTATTGTAGCATATGTATATCTCTTAGGTGTGTGTATGTGCACATGCTTTCTTGTTTGAATTTAGCATTAGAACTAGCTTCAAAGTTTTTTAAAAAAAAATCTATTTCTATACTTTGGAAGTTTGCATAGCATAGATATTGTTTATGAAGGTTTAGTAGAATTTGCCTATTAATTAGCATCTAAGGCTAGAATTTTTAAGAGTATATCTTTGTCTACACTTTGAAATTCTTTCATAGTTTTTAGACTAACCAAATTTTCTTAACTCAAATTTTGTAATTTTTTTCTAGAACTGTGTTGTGGGTTACAGTTTCTACTGGCTACGTGTGGTTATTTAAATTTAAACAAAGTTCAATGAAATAAAAAAGTCAGTTCCTCAGTCACACTAGCCATATTTCACTTGCTCAATGACACATGTAGCTGGTGGCTGCCATTTGGGACAGTGCAAATACAGAATATTTCCATCCTTGCAGAAATTTCTTTTGGACAGTAATGAAAAATGATCATTTCAATTGGATTTTCAATATTTTGGTATATAACCATTGGAGATTGAATCATGTTCCCCCAAAAGGCATGTGCAGGCCCCAGCACTGGTCCTGTGGGTATGAACCCATTTGTAACTAGGACCTCTGAAGACGTTGTTAGTTAAGCTGTGCCCAGACGGAGTGAGATGGGCCTTAGTCCAATGTGGCTGAAATCCTGATAAGCAAAGGAAATTATACACAGAAGATGCTAACCCCCGGGAGGAAGCAAGCCTTCTAGCCCCCGAAACTGTGAGCCAATACATTCCTGATGTTAAGCCAACCCATGTATGGTATTTTGTTTTAGCAGCTAGGAAACTAAAACAATAACTATACACAGTATATTAGAAAATAATTTGGATCTCTTTATATAGAATTATGATCCTAAATGAATTTTAATGTTTATTTGCATCTCCCTATTTGCCTAATTTGAAATTAGAAATGCAAAAGTTCTCTTTTCTTGGTGTTTTCAAAGAATAACCTTTTGGTTTTATTATTTAAAATATTTTATTAATTTATATTTTTATCTTTATTATCAAGTCCTTCATTTTGCTTTTTTGAGATTTATTTTGCTCTTCTTATTTTTCTAGCTTCTTGAGATGAGTGCTTAATTCACTACTTTCAATCTTTCCTAGCTTCTAATCAATACATTTAAGCTAGAAAATTTCCTTAATGTGTTTGACTGCATCCCATAGATTTTGACATATAGTGTTTTCATTTTTATTCATTCCTAAATACTTTGTAATTTCGGTTTTGATTTTCTCTTCATCCAACAATTATTTAAAAGGTTTTTGAAACCTCTAAGTCAATAGACTTATTTCTGTTTTCCTTTTGTCATTATTTTCTAAGTGTATTGCTTTATAGTCAGCCAATGTAGATCTAGAAATTTCAGTTTGGGAAATTTATTGAGTTGATTTGAATGGTCTATGTATAACAATCTATTGTAGTGTAACAAATTCTCCTGGAAGAGGTGATCCAAGAGAGAGCCTTAAATGGTCTAGTCTTGTCATGTCGACCCTGTTCAGTTCATTCAAAGGGAATCACTAAGCCCAGCCCTTACTCCACGAGGATGTGGTTACCAGTCGGTGGGGCCCATGGGGCCAACCGGGAGGCTCCCTACCACAGTCGGCTGTTGGCACTGTTTCATGTGGTTTGGAAAACCTCTTTGATCCCTGTTTGTTGGGATGTCTTCCGTGAAGATTGGTTAGCTTTAACTTGTCTATTATGTTAAGTCTTCAAATGATTTCTTGACTTTGCTTGCTTCATCAGTGATTTTGACCTAGGATAAGGTCTCTCTTGATAACTGTTGCATGTGCACTTGAAAAGAATATGTATTCTACAGTTGTGGGTGGGATGCTGTATAAATGTCAGCTGTCTGCTAGTGTTGTTCAAGTATTCTATAGCCATACTGATTTTCTGTCTACTTATTCCAACAATTACTGAGAGAGGAATGGTAAAATATCCAACCATGGCTACAGATGTTCTCTTTCTCCCTTTCATTCCTTTTGCTATATGTATTTTGAAGCTCTATTATTAGGTGTGTAGCATTTAGAATTATGTCTTCTTGATGAATTGACCACTTTATAATTGTGAAATGATTCTCATTTTCTCTGTGATGCTCCTTGTCTTAAAATCTACTGCATTGATATTAATATAGCTATACCAGGTTTCTTATATTTCCTGTTGGCATGGTGTCTCTTTTTCCACCTTGTTACTTTCTACCTGTCTTTATATTTAAATTCCATCTCTAACAGCTTAAAGTTGGGTCTTGCTTTTTTTAATCCAGTCTGATAATCTCTGCCTCGTAGTCAAGATAAGATCCAACAATGAGTTTTTGTTAGTTTTACCTTTCATTTGAATAGATTTTGCTTGATATATGCCAAAGCTAAGTAGTTACGTGAGTTACAAGTTAGAAACTTCATTTGGCTCCAGGTTACAGAGACCTAAAATGTAGAGGTTTATGTTACAGAGACCTAAAATGTAGAGGTTATGTAGAGGCTTCTTTTACATAAAAGAAGTCTGAAGTCAGCTGTCCTGGGGTGGTAAAGTAGCTCCACAAAGTCACCAGGGACCTAGGCTCATTTTAGCTTTCTATTCCATCAACCTCAGGATGTGATCCTCATCCTCATAAACACAAGATAGTTGCTAGAGCTCCACCCATTATATCCAATTCTCAGGGAGGAAGAAAGGAAAGAGTAAGGGATAAAATAATGCCTACTAACTTCATCTAGTATCTTCCACTTAAATGTCATTGTCCAGAACTTGACCACCTCTAGTCACATGGAGATCAGGAAGTGGATTTAATAGCTGGGCACATAGGCTGCCCTGAGTAAAAATTGGGGTTTTATTAGTAAGTTATAAAGGGGGAATAGATATTGAATAGGCAATTGGCAATATTTTCCCCAGTGACAAGAAGATTCATGATAACTACATTTTTTGTGGATTATGCCTTTAGCCATACAAAATATCATTCTTTGACTTAATGCTTTTGCTTTGAATTATATTTTGCGGGGTTTAGTATTGTGATACCTGCTTTTTGTTAATTTTTGCTAGATGTATGTGTGTGGGAGGGAGTATTTAAAATAATGTTTCTTATTAACAGTCTATGTTGCATTTTGTTTTGTTTTTCCAACCTGGACAGTCTGTCTTTTCACATGGGACTTTAACCCACTGATACTTTCTGATATGTTTGAGTTTCTTGTTCTCTGTCTGCTTCTTTCCCATAGTATCTTTGTCTTATTTCATGAATGCAATAGCTTCTCAAATCTTTCTGGGGATGTAAATTAGAGTTTCTTTTAAGGTGATCCTGTACTCAAATTCCCTCTCTTTGTTGTGCTTCTCTTGGCCTTTCACCCTCAACTTGTTGGTTTCCCTTAAACTTCTGGTGGCCCCTATTGGAGACATGTGCTGGTCGATGTGGGTTTCCTTTCCAATTGTCTTGTTCTGTTTCCCCACCAGGCCTCTCTCTAATGGGAGGGGCCGACTGTGGCTTCTGTGTAATTCAGTGAGGTCAGCTAACTGTTGTCTGGAGTGCTGCACTGTGGGGTACCTGGCTCTGAAGGAGATGGGCAGGCAAGGGACCCTGTCATGACCAAACTCAGGGGTGGAGGACACTGGGGCTTTCTTCCCGTGGGCCGAGTTGCCTTTTGCAGTTTCAGTGACTTTTGTGTTGGTTCAGAGTTAATCCCAATTCTACTCCAGGGCCCTGCTCCTCTATCCAGAAGCAGGCAGCTCCCATTCAGCTTCCGGCCCGAACCCTAACATTGCCACCACCATGCACCAGCCTCTTCAGGGGAGGTCCAAATTTACTTCTTCAGTTCCTGGTGGTGGCTCTGGGCAGCTCCTGCCGCCTGGGCCTGTACCCCGTGGGGCCAGCCCACCCTGTGGGGCCAGCCCTACCCGTGTCTGCTCCTGTTTAGGAGCCGGTACGCCTGGGGGCTGTCTGGGATGCTCTTCCTTTCTCTGCTCAGGCCTCTGCGTCAGTTTGGTCCCATCTGCTTTCTGTCTTCCAGGAATTCATCACACTTTCTGGTTCTCTGAGGGATCCCTTCCTTGTTTCAAAGGTTTTTATCACTATATTCTTTTTCAAATATCATTTCTATACTATGGATATTTTACTTCTGCCAGCTTGATCCCAGCTTGCAGATTTTTGTGTGGTCTTTTACATTTTTTTTTCTTCCTAGGGTTAAAGAGAAGTTTGTGCAATATGTATTTAATGTTTTATATAGAACTATTTAATTTTGTGTAATTTGTATCCAGTCATTTCCAGAATTTTTAAAAAACTGTTTCCATAGTTTTCAAAGTGCCTCATTGGGATTTTTTAAAGAGACAACCACAAATTCTAAAAATAATTTTTATTTTTCCTTTTCAAGAGTTATACCCTTTATATATGTATTAGCATTTTAATTGTTTTGAAAGTAGCAGAATATTAATTATAAGCATAAGAGTTCAAGCAGTTATCTCCTCGGGAGTAATATTCTTTGACTTTAAACTGGAGCAAAATCGCATGGATCCAGAATGTGAACTCTTCCCAAACTCGGATTATACTGGCTAAAACGTGCCTTTGCCCTCCACCAATAAAAGTGACTGCGGGTCTGCTTTATCTTCCTTATTAACATACTACAACACCCCCAGCCCATCCCCACATGCCTTCCCCACCCACCCCCAGCCCCATGGACCAAACACAGACCCCACCAGGGAACCCCCCTGCCCACGCAGCACCCCGGCCACACCCACACCTCACAGACCCCCTTCCTCCCCACATACCACGATATACAACACTGTTTATCTGGGAGCAGTGTGGTGGGTCTTGTTGGAGAGTCAGCTGTTTTAATACTTGATCCCTTATTCTTAAGGGGCAAAATGAATGCTGGGGCTCAGGCTCCTCCAGGTGACACTGGCTAGTCTGAAGGGACCTGCCCCTGTGTAGCTGCTTCTAGTCCTGTGCTGACAGCATCAGGGCAGGGAGCTGCTTAGGTGGCTTTTCAGGCTTGGAAGGAAAGGAGGGACTCCAGGGTTTTAATCGGATTTTCCCTTAGCAACAGCAGCAACCCCCCACCCACCCCACCCCAGCAACAAAATCAACAACTAGAAACAACTGAAGCGGAATGCCTTTTAAAGTGCTGTCAGAGTAAGTTTGCCTACTTAAATAGGAAATTTTACAGGTTATTGATTTATAGCCCTTTTGCCTGCTCTATGAAAATGGATCTGGGCCCTTTAAGTTCTTTTTTCGTGTCAGTTGGCACTGACGTTTTGTCGGTAGCGGGGTGGGGGGTGGTGGAGAGGCATTGCAGGAGGAAAGGGTTCTGCCTCCTGGATCTGATGTGCTTGCTCTGAGGCTCCTGGAGCATGCACAGCCTTCTCCAGCTCGTGCCCAGCTCCTACAGCGCACAGCTCTGCGGTACACAGCATCCAGCAGCAGCCAGAGGCCAGCAGCTCCCCAGCGCTCTCCTGGGGTGCTTTTGTAGCAGAATGCCTCTGGCTCCTGCTTGGCTCACGACTTCCCCAGTGCCCAGCTCCTACAGTGCATGTAGCCAGAAGCATTCAGCAGCCAGCCTCTTCCCCAGCAAGAGCACCTTCTGAGAGACACTGCCCTACAAACAACTTTCCCCAGCACCCTAGAGGGTGCATTTCTAGCAAGTTCCACCAATGTCTTTACTGCCATTCAATGAGCAACAACCATGCCCTTTCCAACAAGGTCAGATCTCAGCCCTGGAATGGGATGGTGATGGGGTGGGGATGGGGTGTTCCATCCCAGCCCTAGGAGTAGTGGCTTCTCTTTATATCTGCTAATGCTGTATTCTTTAAAGTTCTTTTCCCTTCTTATTAGCTGGTCCCTCATAACTCCAACCTCCTAGCATAGTTAATAATTCTTTATATTAACATTTTGCTCCTCAAAAAACTAGGTGGTTTCATTCTGCCCATTAGACTCAGACTGACACACAGATCCAGTTAGACAATTAATCTTCTTTTTTCCCCAATTAATCTCTGATCGTTGTAAAATGGTTCCCTGGGAATTCGAAAAGGGAAGAGAAAAATGACAGAGCATGCAATGAGAGGAAAACCAGAGAATCGATATCTTTATTTCTCAAGAAAGTCACTACTTCTGAGTTGAGGTCATCCGTAACAGGACAATGCTGGCCACTTTTATTAAACCCAGATCTGCAATTGAAAACAAAATAGTTAGTCAAGGATCTGTCTCAGGACTCAGCCCTCAGCTTCCTGCTTACCTCCTCTCCAGAGAGCTCTTTCCCTTCCAGGTTGCCCTTATCTCCCCATATGAATTACTTCTAAATTTCTGTCTCCAGCTCTAATTATTCTAGGTCTCAGCCCCATCTCACCACCCTCCTCTTGTGCCCTTGAATTTGGAATGCAGAACTACAGTCTGGGTTCACGTCCTGACTCTGCCACTCCCTCCCTTTGCAACCTTGGCAGCAGCTCTCAGGGCCCCAGACCCCCTGTCCGTAAAATGGGGATAACACACCCTGTCTCGTGGAGGGTGGAGGGAACTGTTCAGCTCATGGCGAGCTCTGCATAAATGCAACTGTTTTATTGCTGCATGTTTTCCTTGGGTATTTTACTTTATTTTAATTTATATTCCACATGTTTAAAATCTACAATTATCATATTTGCATCCTTTTAATTTGCATTGCTTTTGGTGAATGATCCCAGTCATTTGGGCCTAAAAGTATAGTGTCTTTGCTTTCTCTCCCTGCGCCCGCCCCCATCCAGTTAGCCTTCAGGCCAGGCCATTCTTTTATTTATTTTTTTCCCGGTAGTTATTACCTATCTCCTTCTTCTTCAATCTCTCCATCACCAGCCTGGCTTGTGCAGTAGTTACCCATCTCCTAAGGCACACACTCCCCTTACCCGAGATTTTACACAACGCAGTAGAGTTAGTCTCGCTAAATCATGTCATTCTCCTGCTCAGCCGTCTCCACTGCCTCCTTTTTTTTTTTCAGAAACTCCAGAATGGGAGCTTCCTTTTTTTTTTTTATTTTTATTTTTATTATTATTATTTTTTACCGGGAGGTCCCAGGGATCGAACCCGGGTCCCTCCATATGGGAGACGGACGCCCAACCAGTTGAGCCATATCTGTCCCCCGTCCACTGCCTCCTGATCGCCTAAAGGAAACCGTGCAGAGGTTTTAGCCTGGCATCCAAGGCCCTTCATCTTGTCTTTCTAATTACTTCTGTACTTACATTCTCTACTCGAGGTAAAAGTTGTATTTTCTGTTCTCTGACTCAAGTACTGTGCTTTCTTTTTCTTTTCTTAAGTTATTTCTTCTTCTCCAACTTGGCTGGGGAGCCCCCACCCCCCTTTCTAGCTGCCCATTCCTGTCCATTCTGCCACCTTCCACCACCACTCTCTGCTCCACCTCAGGGCAGAGAGAATGTACATCCAACATGCTGCTTTTCATTGATTTTTTTTTTTTTTTATACAGCTGTACTAAACATTCAGCAAAGATTTGCAGACCCTTGACAATAGAAACTGTTTTTCAACTTGTTTTTCTTCTAGAGTGCCTCCCCCACTTTGGGTGTACCATGTATATTAGGCTGAATTAAAATTTGCTCTATATCCCATTGATTTTGACCATAATTAACTCTCTTTTTCCTTAGATTTATTTATTAATAATTCAATAATTTTATCCATTACCCTTCAAGCAATAGCACTTGCTGAAAGTTTTAATAATACATACATAGAAGAAAATATAAAACTTGGAAAATTGTATGTGTTTCCATTTTCCCTCCACGTGAATCAGGAAGACAGCCAACATTCGATTTAATGAAGAGTCATTTCAGTTCTCCTTGGGTTCTAAAAGGTAAAATTTGAGAGTCACTAGTCTAAGCACAGGTTTTGTGTTTTTTTTTTTTCTCCAAAAGGAGGGGATGTTCATTACAAGGTAAAATGAAGGTTATCAAAGAATTTGGGATTTGTGACAGCAGGATCCTTGAAATGTCCAGGTTCCGGGGACTGGGACAAGGACTCGTCTTTGGGAGCCCTTATCAGCCGACCACAGTTGCATAAAGAGAAGATCACTACGAGGACAATGGAGGTGATGGCTCTGCTTTCTGGACTTCAGCGTAAATATAAGCTCATTTCTGGGCCCCACACCCTCAGAGGAGGACCCAGAACCTGCTCAGAGGAGAGAAAACAGGACGACGAAGGGTCGTTTCAGGAAAGGACGATGGCGCGGTGGGACCTTAGCGTGGAGAAGGGAAGCCGGAAGCAGCAGGATGGGGTGCAGGCCTGGAAGGACCCAGGGCTGACGCCTGCGCGCAGGGGCTGGGCTCCGCGGCGCCTTTGTCATCGCCGGGGGTGGGGGTCTCGTGAGGCAGAGCCTGGGCTGTGCGGAGCGGGGCAGCGTCGGGCCGACTCTCAGCGCGGGAGGGGGCATGGAGCAGATGCCTCCGAGGCTCGTTGCATCCTCCGAGTCCGCTCGCCGGCTCAGGGCGCTGGCTGAGTGCTGGCGACGTGGGGCCACCAAGAGTTCCGCTGTCTCCTCTGAGAATGACGGGGCCATCGCAGATTTTGGAGGAGAAAAAATGACAGCCATTCAACCTATTCACAAAAGTCTGCGTGACCACTTAAATAAATATAATCACTGAAGAAATGACTGCGATACAAATATATATTTAGGAAGGGTTTCTGTACTAAAAGTTGCCAATTGCCAAACATGAATTTTTTTCTGTCACTGAGGACTTTTAAAAGACTATTTTCCTGAGGCCATAAACATTTTCAAATTGAAAAACCATATATATGGAAATATTATATGTAAAGCAATATATACCTACACCTGTATATATGTAACTACATAAAATAATATATACACCAAAAACTAGATGTAACTAAATATAAGACTTTAAGTATATGTATGTGTGTGTGTATTTTTGTCGTTATTGTTGTTTTTCCAGAAGATCTCAAATGTAGGTCTTCTGTACTGATAGCTGCACTGCCAACTCCTTCTGTGCAACTGTCTTCTCTGAATGGAATGACTCATCCTCCAAATGTCCAGTGCTCAGGAGATCACGGTGTCCCTTGAAGCAATGATTTGGAATCTGGTCCTGATGGGCCAAAATGGGGGAGGGGGGCAGGATGTCTTGAATCTTGGCTAAAGGGCAGCTTCTAAGTGCCCCCAGTCTGAGTCTGAAGGCCAATGTCCCGGTCGCAGCTGGCCACGTATTCCTGAGGTTGCATCTGGGTCAGGTTGGAATGTCAGCCATAGAGGCAGGAGTAGTGAGGACCAGCTCTGAGCAGTGGGTGACAGCCTTCTAGGGTCACTGGTCTCCAGCATCCATGCCACCCCTCAGCATTCCTGAATCTGTACAGGTATCACCCAAGTCTTGAGAAGACACAATTACTGAGCCCAGGGGGCTTTGAATTTATACCTATGGGCCCAACTAATTTCTTTGATAAACTTTTTAGTGAAGTGTAACATACATGCAATTAAATGCACAAATTCTAAATGTGCAACTTGAATTTTCCCTAATTGGACTCACTCCTTCTTGAGGACCCAGCTTAAAAAAGAGAACATTACCAATACCCCAGAGCCCCTTTTGTTCCTACCCAGTCACCAACATCCCCAAGGGTGACCACACCTAACAGTGCAGATTAGAACAGCTTTTCCTGTCTCTGTATTTTATATAAATGAGATCATGCATCATGCACTCTTTGCTGCTTGGCTTCTCTTCAATATTATATTTGTGAAATCTGTCCATGTGTATAGCTGTAGTTTGTTCATTCTTAATTTTGTAAATGAATTCATTGATGAATATACCAGAATTTATTTACCCATTTTACTATTGATGGAAAGCCAGCAGCAGTCAATTTACCGTTCTATTATTGACAGCTAGGTACTATCCATTCTACTTTTGGATATTTGGGATTGTAGAAAAAGTGCTGCTGCAGACATTCTTGCACATCTTTTGGTGAACATTTGTCCACATTTCTGTTAAGGATATGTCTAGAAGTGAATGTGCTGCCACAGGGTATGACTGTGATCAACTGTTTTAGTTTCCTAGACTGCTCAAAGCAATGCCATGAAGTCAGTTGGCTTTAAACAATGGCAATTTATTAGCTTACAGTTTGAGGTTGTCCAAATCAAGGCATCATCACGGCCACATTTTCTTCCTGAAGACTAGCTACTGGTGATCCTTGGCTCCTCTGCCACATGGCTAGGCACATGGCGGCATCTGCTGGTCTCTTCTTTTGTTGCTTTCAACTTCTTGCTTCCATGGCTTTGTCTCTTTGTCTTAATTTCATTGTTGTATAAAGGGCTCCAGTTAGAGGATTGAGTCCCATTCAGACTGAGATGAGTCATACTTTAACTGAAGTAGCCTTGTCAATGGGTCCACACCCACAGGAATGAATTACTTTTAAAAACATGCTTTTCTGGGGTACATACAGTTTCAAACCACCACATCAACTTTAGTTGATGCTTGGGCCTAAATTTCCCAGGGACATTAATGTGACCCCTTTGCAACGCTAAATGGAAAGGAAGTGAAGATGCAAAATAAGCTTGAAGGACTCACGGAATTCTTTCCCCTCCTTTCTTAGTACCATCCCTTCTGCTAATGATTTGAGCACTGACTCTGTGTCAGGGGCTTGCTGTGCTTTATCTTGTTCAGTCTACACAATAACCCTAGCAACCATAACGACTCAGGTGCTATTTTAAATCTCCATTTTACAGATACGATGATGAGGCTGTGAATGAGGGAACCAGAATTCAAACCCAAGTCATCCAATTCACGCTCTTAACTCCTACATATATAATATCGCGGCCCGGTCCATCTATGCTCCCCGATTGAAACAGCCAATGAGTCTAATTCCTTGAAAGTGTCCATTGTATATACACCAGAGGGTTTCCCCCTTTACTCTGCTCTTCCAGCATCCTTATGTGTGCCCATGCGAAGATGAACTGGAACTCAGGGTAGGTTTATTTTAATTTAGTAATTCATTCAGCATATGTCAAATTTTTTAAAAGTAAGTGTTAAAACTGTGATGTGAGCCCATCTGGACTTTTTGTTTCAGCCATCAGTCTATTTTCCTTTATAGCCACCATCCAGTTTTCTGCACACACATTTAATTATCATGTCATTTCCATTGCTCAATGGCACACGAGTGAAAGGAAGCTTCCACGTGCCCTCTGCATCTTTTGGCAAATTTGCCTTATGGTATTTTCAGTTGGAAAGTGAAAAGATAATTACCTAGAGTTTATAAGAACGAGTGCAAATATTTCCATGGGTCCTGAGGAGATTGCAGGAGTCAGGCAAAAGTCACACTTTCTTTGATGCAATTAAAGTGGGATTATGCTTTAGGCTTGTTTTCTATTAAAAGTTTGCAAGATTTAACAGGTTGAAGTATTCTGTAATATCTCATACTGCACAATAGTGTCGAGATGTTACTTGCACTTGAAGCTAACTTATGTCACCAGCGTTTGAAAAAGGCAGCATATTCATAGGAGAATCGTGTGATGGTCTATCCCAGTTGAGGGAATGTCTCTGAGGGAAGGCCTCTTTTGGCAGATTCAATCCAACTTCCTGTCCAACAAACAATGGGGGGATGGCTGTGTATAAAGCCCTGTGTTGGGAGCCCAGGAGTCTAGAAGATGAAGAAATGCTGCCTTCCCTCCAGGAGCTTACCTTCTGTTTGGACAGACAGGTGTGTGAGCAATTAAAGGTAATACAAGATGAAAGGAGATGTTGTGATAATGGAGTCCTAGAGATGCCAGAGTCTCTGCTCTGCTACCACCCCTTTCTGAGACAATCTGCTCTGCTGCTTCACTTTGGGTATCCCCAGAAGCAGATTTGGGATATGGATGTGCAGTTTATTTTGCAAGGTGGCGGCACTGTGAGCGAACGGGCAGACAGACCCGGCAGGCACTGGATAAAGGCTGTGCTCCTAAGCAGGCCAGTGCCCCGGGGGACTCTGGGAGGGTGTGAGGAACCCCCAGCATCAGTATTCCAACAGAGGGACACTAGAGCTGGGCGACTACCAGCTCCCGACAGTCAAAGGTTGACGGCTCTTGGCAGGGTGGGGTGGGGTAGGGGAGCGCATCGACTCCCCAGCACATCTAGGCTGCCCTGTGAGGCAGCCAGGACAGGCCCCTCAGGGGAGAGCTGCAGGGGCTGGCGGTGGGACATCACTGGACTGGTGATTGGAGACATGGCAGGACCTGCACAGCTGCTGTTGGAGTGTAGACTTCGACAGCCGGGCTTGTCTTAGGACACCGCCTTGTAGACATATTGATTGGCCCAAGGGTGCACCTGACTTAGGAAGCAGCAGTGTTCGTGGGCTGAGAAAAGCAGATTCTCTCTTGCGAATGTGAGTAACAGGCACAGAGGCACAGTGAGGTGGTGCTGGGCATTGGTCTTCCAGGAGAGTGGGAGCTGGAGTGGGCACCACAGGAAGGCAGGAGGCTGGGGGTAGGGGTGGGAAGGGGTGGACACTGACAGCCCTGCAGAGAATGTGAGTGTGTGGAGAGAAGCAGGTGAATGGAGTAGATGGAGATAAGGGAGAGAGAGAGGAGGGAGGGAGGGAGGCAGAGCTTGGAGTCCAGGTGGCCTTGTGAGAGCCAGTGGCCCTGGATCCCTGCTTGGTGGTTTGGGTCCCCATGTGGCTCAGATGTCTTCCTGTCCTTGGATGCTTGTGAGACTGCCCAGTATCCCTTCCATTCACACGTACCTTTTCCTAAGCAAGCTTGAGGTGCTTTCTGCTCTTTGCAACCTGTCAATTCCTAAGACCAAAGTACACTGGGTCATGGCACAAGAAGCAAACTAGAAGTGGAGTTTGATCTGCGTTTCAGTGCATGAATGGGGTTTTTGCAATGAGGGAATGGCTGGGAAGGGACATCGCTGGCAGAGGTTGGGGGGCAGTGAGACACTTGTTATGGACATAGCCTCTGGTCCAGGAGGAATGTGGTGATGTGGGAAGTGAAATGAGACTCAGCTGGGGAGGGCCTTCCAGGCCATGCCAAGAACTTACCCTCTATTTAGAAGGTACTAGGGAGCCACTGGGGTTTTTAGAGGAGACCAGCTACCACGCTGGTTCAGAGGAAGGTCTTGGGAGTTAAGCAGACTCGAGTTTCAGTCTAGGCTCTCCACTGCTTAGTAACAGGACCTTAGACACATCTCTTCATCTCTCAAAGCCTCATTTTCCTCCTCTGTGAAATGGAAATAGTAATGGCACCTACTTCTTAGGGCTCTTGTGAGGATCATATGTGATTATGCACAGAAAATATTCAGACTGGTGCCTGGAACCTTGTAAGTGTTTGATCAGTGTCAGGATTTGATATTATTCTCTGAGTTCTGTATGTGAGAATCATAGTTTAAAGAGTTGCTATTCCAGGGGCAGGTGGACAAGATAGGGTACTATTAATATAGTTAAAATAAGGGCTGATAAGAGCCCAGATTGTTAGTATGGCTGAAGAGAAGGAATGGATTTTTCATAGTTTTTTGGTTGGGGGTGGGGAACAGAAAGCCCAACTCAAATTAGCTTATAAAATAAGAAAAATTGTAAACGTTTAAGTAAAGAGCCCAGATGTAAGGAGGCTTTCAGGCAAAGCTTGATCCAGTGGCTTAACAATGTTACCAGAGACCTGGCTTCTTTTTATGTTTCTGATCTCCAGTTGGGTTTACTCTAGATTGGCTGCCCTGGTGGCTTCCAGATGGCCACCAGTGGCGACCAGGGCTACCTCCTCCATCCAGTGGGAGAGAAAGTGTTTGCTTCAGTAACCCAGCAGACAGAGGATGCCCCTTTCCCTGGAGCCTTCAACAAATATCTTTCCTCTTCTCATTTGCCTGAACCAGGCCATGTGCCCCCTCTTAAAGGATTCCTGTAGCCAGGAGGATGAGCCATGCCTACTCTTTCTACCCATCAGGGACCACTCTTGGAGCAGGGGGTGCCCAGTTCCACCCAATTCCATGGTATGGCTGGGAAATTCAGGGTCCTGTTTTTGGAAGGGACAAAGGAGGAATGGATACTGGGGTCACAACCAACAAATATGCACTGCAAGAATCCAGAGATATTTCCTAGGGACCATCAGTGTGCGTGGGGACAGGTTGAGCAGGAGGTGGGGCAGTGGTGAGTTTGCCGCAGGAAACAAAACTGCAGTTTCAAGCACAGGCATCTGGTGGACAGGTCTGCCACTGGCTGACTGTAGAATTTGAAGATTGTCTTATGGGGAGTGGATGCCGAGGAAGCGACTCTGTTTAATTTTAGGTTATTAATTTCTGATCTCCAACTGATGCCTCAAATCGATTGGTGTACAAATGCCATCAGAAGTGCAAGTTGTAGTGGAGGGGAGGGACATGCTAACCATCCTGAAGAAGTGCCTCATGGCCCCTTTGCAGCAGAAATCATAAACACATGAAGAAAGGAGGTGTTTAAGGCTTTTCTAGGTTTGCAATGTTGGAATAAGTGACCACTGGCATTTCAACATGGCTCTGATTCAGGCCTCTCTTGACACTCTTGTGCTTTTTGTTCATCAGCATTTCACATACACTCTTTCAAAGGTCCAGGCGTTCTAGGGATGAGGATAATGGAAAAGATCCTGTGGGGCCGTGAGCTGTTCCCTCGATGTAATGAGGTTTTGGTATGGGCTTTTGAAAACTGTTTGAGCGCTTCATATCTTCTCATGAACCATTATTTGTGTCCCAGATAGTCTTAAAGACGAAAGGATAACTTGTTTTGAGCAAGTCAAAGGGCATCAGACACACACTGTGGAGAGCAAGGAGACCTAAACAGGGAATCTGAAGGCATGACTCTAGCACTGCTTTGGGCAAAAGGTTCAAGCTCTCTGTGCTCCACTTTTCTCAGATGCAAAACAAAGCAATGAACTACATTTCTAGTGTCCTTTTTAGCCTTAGGGTGTGATTGTCTGTAATTCTGATGCCTAACTTAGCTGTAAAAACCTCACCCAGAAAAAGCTGAGTGCTGAGTAAATGCAAGATATGTGCAGTTTTATACTTACCACAGAAAGAAACAAAAAGTTCAATATGGAAAGACGTAGCCTATATGTTCCTTGATGAGTTAATGGTGCAGCAAAATTAGTTTCAATATCTATCTATCTGTCTAGATAAATATATTCCACTGTCCAAGGAACCAATGGATCTGAAACATATTTTCAAAATTGTGGACATGAGAAGCCTGCTATTTATTCCTGAGGACATGGAAAGGTGCCCATTACTGAACAGTGGTGGAGGAATTATTACTGTTATGAAATCCATTAGAAGGCATTTGAGGCCCTGGGTTCAGCAAGGCTCTCGTGAAATTGTGCAAATGGCAAAGATGTTGAATAGAGAACAGTGTTTTGGGATGCCGCAACCTCTGTTGATTTTTTTTGGGGGGGGCGGGGGTGTCATAATATGGCACCTGAATGGTTAACTTTCCCTGAAGAAATTCTCTGGTATGGTCATTACCTACCTAGTTAGGATCTTATGAAAATGGGCATAAATAGTGAAGGGTAAAAGAATAGGTCACTGAACCCTTGGGTACAATTAATCAAATAAAACTGAAGGCATTATGAAGTCCCTGACTTCTTTGTTGTTGGGGCTGAATATAACTTGGGAGTTCATTTCTCTCAAAAGACCATGGATGTAAAAACTAGAACGCTTCTCAGGCAGAGAGAAGCCGCCTGTGAGGGGAAGCATGCATTCTGCAACGCTCCCACTGGCAGCAGAGGTACCAGTAGTGGTAGAGATTCTTGTGGCTGCCAATTGAAGTGGGCATGCCAAAGCTATAGAAAGCACAGTTCACAAGGACTTTGCACTTAAAGTCTAAACTTGGAGCGACGGAAGTCGAGAGATGGAGCATTCCAGACAGTTGCCGTGAAAAGTCCAGCTGTGAGGAAGGGACGGGCCATTGGCACATAGACCAGCATAATGATTTGGATCCTTTTCACTCATTCATTAATTCATTCGACTGATTTGGTAGATTGAGTTGAGACCTGTTGGTTTTGAAGTCCTGCCTCACATCCAAAGAGAGGGGGCCTGTAGTGGAAAATGGTCACCACTCCCTGGTGAAGTCATGTCCGGTGGAGCAATGAGGCCAGAAGCGTCCTGAGGATTCACCCTGGCCCAGGCCACCTTATCCTCCACTTCTCAGAAAAGGAGGTGGAGACTTTTGGGGCCTAATAACTTGCCTCATATCACACAAATTGGAAGGTGGCAAAACCAGGTATTTTTTTTTAAACTCTTTGTACCTTTTTATTATAGAACGTTTCAAACACATACAAAAGGGGGAGAAAATAGTGTAATGAGCCCTAATGTGTGGCATCACCCAGCTTCAATGATGATCACTTTATCTTGTTTCCTCTATACCTGCCACTGGATTTTTAAAAAGCAAATACAATCTCATCTGTAACTATTCAACCAGCTCTTAAAAGATAAGGGTTTGAAAAAAACAAAACCTCAATGCCATCATCATACCTCCCCAAAGGAACAATACGTCCTTATCAGCAAAGATCCAGTAAGCAGGTTCCCCATTGTTTCATAATTTGTATAAATTTTGTTTAAATCAGGGTCTAATACAGTCCACACATTGCAATAAATTCATGTGTCTCCTGTCTTTTTTAATCCATAATTCCTCCTCTGCTCATAGAAAACCACTTTCAAGTGTTTACTCTTTAGCCTCTAAGACTTTTTTATGTGCATGTCTGTAAATGTATATATACACATAGACTACATATGTAGTCTGTTGTTTTCAAAATTAGCAGTGTGTCTTGGTGATCTTTGTATGTAGGTGGATATAGGTGCCCCCAGTCCTTCCAGTGGTGCTGCAGAATTCCATGGGATGGGTCGGTGTACACGGTGTATCCCTATTGGTGCAAATCTAGATTCCTTTTCTCCCTGACCATGACTACAGAGCATAGTTTGGAAAGCAAGGCTCGAAAGCTTTCTGTTCTGTCGTCACGGACACAGTAGATATTGAACGACGAGCATTTACTAAACACGTTCACGTCTTTTCTTGCTTGGTCACCCTCCAGAGTACTGTGACTTGGGAATTAAAATTCTTTACCTTACTGATTGGAGAAGAGCACGGTATAGAAATGAAAATGCTATTTCGGAATCGCTCTCCCTCTTATGTATTTTTAAACATTTGTGTATCCACTACATAGTGGTGATGTTATGAATAGTTCCATTGGGAGCTTTATAGTCCGTGCATCATGCACCTGGGAACTTATGTGAGAAAGGCAAAGTGCCACCCAAGGGCGTGGGAAGCAGTGGCCCCGGCAGTGACAGGCATGAGGAGTGAGAGGCAACATCAAAGGGGCAGAAACAAAGGCAGGTTGTATTTGGAAAGAGCCAAGGCAGGAGACCATTTACCCTTGAGGAGTATAAAGACAAATGAGGTCTAGTTGATCCAGAGACCAAAACTAGGTTACGTGAGCCTGACTGGCCCTCTCTTAGACTCTTTCTGTCCTCCTCTCCCACCCGTCCCAGTCCCAGGCCAGGCCTTTGATGCTGTTACCAGATCCATACCTGACAGTACCTGCCACATGCTAATAAAACAATGTATTAGATCGAACCCTTTGAAACTGCCAAAATTTGTTCATTTTGACCTACAAAAATGGCAAACTTCAGATGTTTCAACTAATAGTATTCCAAAGCACAAGGAACAACTTAAACTAAGCCCTTTTTCCTACAAGTAGACTAGCAATTTTGCCTAGTAAATAGGAGACCGAATTTAATGGATATAAAAGATTGACATGCCACATTTATTTTCTGGGGTTATATAATAATTTTGAAGTGTTAGAGATGCCTACAAGTGACTGATACTTGAGTCGTTTATTCTTCCTGTAATCATGACCTCTGTAAAGGGTAACCAGTTCAGTCCTCATCTGTAAAATGGGAATGACCACACCTACCTTGTGGAATAAGGTTATGTAAGAGTAACAGTGGATTTGGTACTGGAGAGTTATTCCTATTTCATGAAAATTAGTGCCAGAGCTAAACACCCAAAGAGAGTACTTAAAAAACTCCAATAAAACAGAATATTTAGAGAAGATTCTTTTTGAAAAATAAATTCAACCAACTGAACAAAAAACCTTGGGAAAATGGCCCTGTGCCTCCAGAAGGTGCCAAGAACAGATGGGGGAATTGAGAGAGTGGAGACAGTCCAGGCTCTGGGCCACCTGACTTTGGGCGTCTGAGCTGGGACAGGGAACAGCCCTGTCTTTAGGGCTCTCTTTAGAGTCCTAGGTTCTCTTTAGCTTCCCGACTATCCTTTCAGATTAATAGTACCCCAGAGGGTCATTGTCAGTATGAAAGTAGATGGAAGCAGCAAAAGCCAAGTGCCTGGGACAGAGTAACTTCTCAGCCACTGCTGGCCCCATTTCCCACCTCCAGAAACCAAGTTGAAATTGAATCTTTTTCTAGAGCTCCGAGGCTTAGCATATTCTCTATTCCAGTAATATTATAATATACCAGTAATGGAAAAATACATTTTTAAATCCGAATTACCAATGAAAGAAACTCTGCAGTAGGGAAATAATTTAAATCAAATTTCCCTCAACGGATGACAGTAGCATGAGTGTTTTTTTTTTTTTTTAACTCCTATGAATAGATGAAATTCTTGAAAGATGATGGAAAGATGACAATACTTAGACTTTTCCCAGCTACATGATTAAAAATGTTTCAAATAATATTAATGTTGAGGCCTGAAATTGCACAAGAGTTAAGAGGTGATTGATGGGGAAATGGAATGTATTTGTGTATCAGAACACATTGACGTCATCATGGAATCTTAGAGGTGGTATGTGAAAAGCTACTTGCCCATTGTGTGGGTGGGTGTGCTTTTCAGACTGGGTTCCCAAGAGCTCATTTTCTCCTGTAGAACCATCCCGGCTCTGAGTTAGAATCATCTCCCTGCCTTTTATCCACACTAAAATTAGAATGACTTTATAAAACACACCCTGATCATATCACTCCTGGATAATGTGGCCCACCAAAGCCTACACAAGAAGCCCTAAAGCCTTACTATCCGAGTCAAGGCCTTCCACTGGCTTGCACTAGCAGGGATATGGCTAAGAGCCTGGCTGATGGAGCCAGGCTGCCTGTGTTAATACATCCGAAGGTCTTAGAACAGTTCCTTGCCTGGTGTCCGGTGAGGGCACGCTAGGATTTAGCAGGGATGTGTCTTCCAGTCTCATCTCCATCATAGTTCCCTCCCGCACCATCCCTCGTCATCTTTATTAACACTCCCTATCTGGGAAGCACTGTGCATTTATTTCACTTAATCCTACAACAACCCGCGGAGCTAGGTTCTCTTATTAAATGCACTTTACAGTGAGCGCCGGGATTCCTACCACAAACCATTTGGGATGCTTTTAAAAATACCGATGCATGGGCGGTTCTGATTTAATTGGTTTGGAGTGGGACTCAAGCATTGGTTTTCATATTTTAAGCCTCTGGGTTGATGCTAATGTGCATATAGAGTTGCAAAACCACTGGGTTAGGCAATTTGCACAGAGTTCTCACAGGTGATAAACGGGCAGTGGCGTAGGATGGATCCTGGTAGTGGGACCCCATAGCCTGCGTTCCTGATCCAAACACTCAGGCTCTCCCTGCTGGGCCACTAGTCATTCGCCCGTGTGTCCTGGTGCCTTTGCAGGCAGGCTCTCTTCCTTGCACTCCATGGAAACCCCATTCCTCACCTAGTAACCTTTTTTCAAATCCCAGCTCTTGAGTTGCCTCCTTCCCGATTGCAATGGTCATTGCCTCATTTCGGGCTGCTGCTGCCAGCTCTTGGGCACACATCATGCTGTACTGTAATTTGTTTATTACTCTAGGTTTGCTTTGGTTGTGAGTTCTTTGAAGGCAGCCTGTCTCATGCTTTTGGGACCCCAGCACTTGGACTGGCACTGAGTAGATGTTAAGAAATATTTAGTGAATGAATAAATGAAAGAATGAGTGAGTGGTTTTAAGTCAGGTTCTTCCCACAGAGGAATTGCATACCCATTCAGAGTTCTGAATCTTTTCCTCTAGGTGATTTAAAGTTTTCATTTTCCTTTTCTTGTACTAACTGACCTAATCCTGTTTTTTTTTTTCCCTCTGTTGGACTTGATATTGGGGAGAGGAGTTCTAAAGATGTTTTGCATTACGCCAGATGTATTCTCCTCCACTTGAATATTTTCAAAGTCAGATCCTTAAACGTGCTTTTAAGAAATGGGTCTGAAGCTCTCTTTTTCCCTTCAGTCTTTGGAGGGCGGGTAGGGCAGTGGAAATGGAGTTTCTTACTATGTGATTCGAGGACAAGTCTGAAAGTCTTCCTCTTTCCTGAGAAGGTCAGAGCCCCAGAGACAAGGACAATTGAACCTGCTATAAAGCTGGGGTTCAGAAGGAGAAAAGACTGGATCTTTAACCATGAGAACAGAAGACCATGATGGCGCTTTCGCATGTGCTTTCTGGAGTTACTTACCTTCCTGACCTCTGTTCATGGGAAAGTCAACAGCAGTTCTTGGTTCTTAAAGCTTTGGGGAGTCGCCTCTATATCAAGGTGGGCCCTTGCAAAGTTAAGATGCCAATTCTGGTTGGAAAACTTAGTAAACTTCTGTATATCCAAAATCAGACATCCCAATTCAATGAAATATTTTGCTTTCAACTGGAAGTTTTGTTATTATTGTTTTATTATTTTTTTTAAAGGAGGAAGAGTTGAAACAGAGCATGGGACAAAGTTTACCACTTATTGTATCTGAAAGGGAAATTATATTGTGTTCAAGTTTTCATCAATAGAACTTGATTATTTTTTTGCGGGAGAAACCATTAGGGATTATAGTTTTGGTATGGTAAAGAATACTGTGTTGAATATCACTTTACAAAATTGCCATAAACTATGAATAAACATTAATAGTATTGTTAGAATGATTATCCTCTCAAATCCTCAGGGTGTGTTTGTCAAAAGCAGATTATTCTAACCATGGTAATAAATTTTAATTCTCCTAATAAAACAAGGGCATCGAGAAAGAACGGCTTCAAACAAGTTTTAAATAAATGAATCAGTTTTGTGTGAAGGTTCTAAAGAATAATTTTGTGGAGTTCAAACTTTAAAACTTGTTACAGCTCTCCAGTGCCATATGGGTATTGATTTCTTTTCCTGCATTAAGACACTTTGGTTGATTTCATAAGCACACTGGAGAAGTTTTTAGAGCAGGGAGACATAACAACTGGGTCTCTACAGATAAGTCATTAAAATCTCTATGAAGTAGAGAAAAGGCTGGATTTTTGGTGCCTAGCCATCCGCATTTCCTGCTCTGTGAATTAGGCCTAGGTGGATACATTTGGTCTGAAAGTTCTCCATGAACAATTTTGTATTGATTTTTCTTTCATGTCTTTGAGGGAAGTTGACAATTATTCCTAGGTGGGTAGCAGTAATACCAAGCATATACCTCTTGAACTCCAGCAGACTGGGGCCAATTATTATTTCACTTTATGGCAAAAGCTGAGTGGTTCCTTGAGTCCCCTTAAAAGCTATAAGAAAGAGAGACCCCACAAAAAAGTTTCTACTGGAAAATGCATTCTCCACATGCCCTAAATAATGACCCAAAAAGTCGATCTCAACCCAGCGCTCACACCCCCACCCAACTCAGAGACTAAAGTTCTTGCTGGGAAAGACAGTCTCAGAATGGGTCTCTTGGATTTCTATCAATCATAAAATTTTGTAGTTCTTTCTGGAAACATTCTCACACCAGGTTTCTTCCTCTTTACCTAGGCCAAACTCCTAGTCTAGACATTTTTTTTTTTTTTTTTCATTTAAATTGCATTTAAGATGGTAGCTCAATACCGTTTCTTTTTGGAAATTTCTATTCTTCAATCAATAGTGCAGTATTAAATAATGCTTAATGGTTTTTTGAATGGTAGAAACCTGGCTCATGACTGTAAGATTTTGAGAGCAGAGACAATGTCCCTTTATCTTTTATTTCCCCAGGCTTACCAGAATTTCTGGAATACTTTAGGTTCACAGGTGTTTGCGGAATAAATGAACCAATCTCATTCCATTGCTGATGTCACAGGGAAAGGATAACTGATTTTGAGAGACAACAGTAGAAGTGCAATGGAAATGTTATGTATGTGGGGATTTTATTTTATTTGCAACATGGCAGGATCCATGGTAGAATTTTGGGGGCCCATTATATTAGGTTCCTTGCTCCTTCCTCCCACTCTCTCCTTCAAAGGCATAAGCCTTAAATTCTTTGGTAAAGAAGAGGCATGTAACAGAAAACTCTTCAGGGGCTGGCCTTCATCCCCACACTTGGGTGGTAGTGGTCCTTTGGAATACAAGGTTCTGACTAATTGTTATGGGTCAGATTTAGCACGTGCTAAATCATGTTCCTAAACAGGTATAGTCTCAGCCTGGGCTGTGTGACTCCTCTGCGCTTGGGGACTTGGAATGGCAGGGAGAGGGAGAAGGGCAAGTAGGTGCTGCCTTCAGTATCAGATTTTTAGACCTCTGCTCTTTGGGAACGGACAAAATTCTTTACTAGGACTACCTTAGCTGTTTTGTTTAACTCTGGGGCTTTGCACTGGTCATTTAACCTGTCTGGATTGACATTTCTTCCTCAATTTTGATGAGAGATGTAAAATTATATGGCTATATTAAATATGCTCAAAACCGATCCCCTTTTCTTCAGTCATTTAAAATTTTTTAAATTGTTTTGTACAATTATACAAACTCATCATATTTAAAAATTCAGAACAGCACAATGATGAAAGCTAACAAACCAGTAAAAAAATCTCACCACCCAGAAATAAACAATTTTCATTAACACTTAACAGATTTGAGTCCAGATATCCTTCCCTAAATACAAAAAGAAAAACAGATGGCCAAAAATGGTTTGAGAAAAATAGGATTACTGTTTATTTGCTTTTTATTAACAAAATTATTGAATTTCATTTTGCTGAATTTAACTGAAGAACTAAAAGTGAAATAAAATGAAATGAATTACCAGATTTCAGAAAAATGTTTCTGGAGCACCATTGACTAGATTCTGATAATAGTGCCATGTCTAAAGCAGAGGCCTTATGAATATTTGTTGAATGAGTATATTATTTGTTTTTGAGAATTAATTTCTTTCTCAAACTGAGATAATAATTCAGCCTTGCGTGGCCTTGAACTCAAGGTTGATTTTGTGTTTGTTCATGGATTATTAATTCTTTTGCAAACATTTATTGAGCTTTTATTATTTCTCAGGTACCATATTAAAAGCTGGGATACGTGTCAACATACCTACCTCCCCCACCCTTCCACTCCCCAAACCTCCTGTTAGACCTGCCTTTGCCTCTCTTTGGCCCAAAGGCATACAAAGACTGAGTTTGCTACTTACAGACCCTGCTGAAAGGAATCTCTGAAAGAGATTTCCCTCTTGCTGAAGCATAACACAGAAGGAAGAAGAAGATGCAAGAAGCATTTGATGGGGAAATTGATAAGAATTTTGGCAAATCTAAATATGGGTTAGTTTAGAAAAGACATATTTGTGGGGATTTCCAAACAAGGTAAAACTGACACTAACAAATATTTAATGGAAGCAGAGGCTTGAGAATTTGGAATTAAAACATTCTAACTTTTTAATATTATGAAATTATGAGCCAGATTCAGACATTGATTAATTTTATATCTATTAGATTAACTAACTATATTGAAAATTTAAGGGTAACTGCTAGAAGAATAAAAATAGAAAGCATGACTTCTAAAACAGTTTACAAAAAAAGAACTCAATTGAAGCAGTATAAAACAGAAGAGAAAAGTAGCAAAGAAAAACTGTGGTAACTAGAAAATACAAAATAAGATTATAGAAATAATTGTATGAGTTATTACAACAAATATAAATAGATATTAAAATTTCATACTAAAAGATAAAGACCCTTAAAGACACTAAATTAAAGAGTAAATATACGTGATGCAGCTTAAAAGAGATGCATATAAAATATAATGACCACTGCAATTAAAATGAATGAAATGCTTCTTCATTTATCAACATGGATAAATCTAGGATAAAATATTGAGTGAAAAATATCAGTTACAGAATGATGTGTACAGTACCATATCACTTATGTATATTTTAAAAACATAGAAAACAATGCAATATATTGTTTATGAACACATATATATATTCTAAGAGTGTAAAAACACATATGAGAAAGAAACTTACTGTCTTTAAAATAATGATTGTCTTTGGAGAGAAAAGGAATGGAATAAGACCAAAGAGTGATACAAAGAATTGTATCTTTTATGGTTTTCATATTTAAAAAATCTGAAGAAAATATGGAAAAATGGCAACATTTATAAATTGTGTTCAACACATGGCTGTTTTAATATATTGCACTTAAGTATGTTTGAAATAGTCTCATAGTGATAATTTTAAAAAGCTTTAGAATGAACATATGCTTACCATATGATCCAGAAATTCAGCTTCTAGATATTTACCCAAGAGAAATAAAAACATATGACCACACAAAAACTTGTATATGTGCAAAACTAGAAGAAAAGCTAAACTTGGGCTGCTGGGCACAGTAGAAAGAATCCTAGATCTGGAGTTGAAAGACTTGGGTTCAGCCACTTACTAGCTGTATCTCATAGGCAAGGTACTTAGCCTCCTCCAGTTTCAGTTTGCTCATCAGTAAAATGGAATTAATAATTCCTGTTTTGCAGGATTCTTAGAAGGATCAGAAATGATATGTGTAAGCATCAAGGTACCATATGGAGCAGCAATTCCGCTCCTCGGTATCTACCCAAGAGAAATGAAAACATATGTTCACACAAAAACTTGTTCACAAATGTTTAAAACATCATGATTCATGGTAGCCAAACTAGCCATAATACCCCTCTGATGAATAGATAAACAGAAGGTGGTATATCCATACAATGGATTATTATTCAGCCATAACAAGGACTGAAGAACTGATACATGCTACAATATGAATAAAACTTGAAAACAGTGTGCTAGTGAAAAAAGCTAATCACAAAAGGCCACATATTGTATGATTCCATGTATATGAAATGTCCAGCCTAGGCAAGTATATAGAGACAGAAATTGGATTAGTGGTTTTCTAGGGCTGGGAGTAATGGGGAGACTGGAGGATGATGGCTAATTGGTATGAGGTTTCTTTTGGGGGTAATGAAAATGTTCTAAAGTTGTTTGTGATGTTGGCTGCACAACTCTGTGAATATATTAAAAATCATTGAATTGTATGCTTTAAATGAGTGAATTGTATATTATATCTTCCCCATTGCATCACATCATGTCAGCTTGTCCCATTATGGGTAATGCTAAATTTGATCATTCATTTTGGTGTAGTTCACCAGATTGTTCCATTGTAAAAATACCATTTTTCCTATGTAATTATGTGAAAAATATGAATCATATCTAAATAAAGTGATTATAAAAAGCCTTAGAGTGATTATTTTGTGATACGAGGTTTGGGAGCAAGTAAAGTAGATGACCTATATACCCCTCCAGTTATGTTGCTCAAGCCTGTGATGGTTAATTTCATGTGTCAGTGTGGCTAGGTTATAGTGTCCAGTTGTTTGGTCAAACCCTGGGCTACTTGTTGCCATGAAGGTATTTTGTAGATGTGATTTGCGTCTACAGTCAGTTGACCATACCTACAGTCAACAAAGGAGATTGCCCTCAGCAATGTGGGTAATCTCATCTAACCAGTTGGAGGACTGAAAAGCCAGAACTGAGGGTCTCAGAGATCAAAGGAAGATCTTCAGTCCCAGCTTCAACATTGGTTCTTGCTGGAATTTTTGGCCAGAGAGCTTCCCCTGGGGAATTCAGACTAAGGCCTTCAACACCACCTTTATTGGAATCCCCAGCCTGAGGCCTGTCCTATAGAATTTGAGCTTGCTGGGCCCCCATCGTCACATGATGCATTTCCTTATAATAAATATCATATATGATATATGCTGTTTGTTCTGCTTCTCTGGAGAACCCTGACAAATATAAAGACCACAATTATTTGAAAAGTGTCTTCATGGAGCTTATGTGGACACACAAGCATCTTTGTGTTTCTGGAGAAACCAGTAAGGGCTGGGCTACGAAACTACTGAAGACTGAAAGGGAGCAGTTTAGTCTTGGGCTGTCACGTTGAGCTGATGGCTCCTGTCCGAGCCATCTGTTGCCGACGTAGCACACTGCATCCCATCCTGCGTGCCTGCCAGGCACTCATTCCCATCATTATCCTTCACAGAGCCCTAGACTGGAATTTTAAAAATTTCAAATAGGCTGTGAGGGAGAAATTGTCCATGGGTGAAAGGCCCTGGATGACATGTTTTCACCCCTGGCATTTTTCACTGGGGGGAGGGAAGGGTGTGTAAAAGTATAATTAGATGATGCGCCAGAGTTTTGCTCAGTGGAGCTCTGTGGGCAGCTTCCCCACCCCCCCGTCCCCAGCAGAATGATCTCTATTCCTTGCCAGTGAGTTCTTTTCAGTTATTCTTAATAGTCATCCAGAATTAGAGATGGAGGAAATAATTGGGTCAGCTTATCTTTGCCTTGCCAATGCAGGTGTTTTCCAACATGTTTTCCATGGTGGTACCCAGTGCTTAATAACAAGGCTGTACACTGTGCAATTATTTTGACAGGGGAGAGACGATGATAAGCATGTTCTGTGCTAGGAGGGCCCTTTCATCACAGCCATTATATGCAGCATTTTGGGGGAAACCAATGGACTTCCCTGTCTGTGTTGAAGATGCTTGACTGAAACTCCCTTGCCAATCAGAAGTGAGAAGGATCTGGATGTTTGGGGGGCTAAGCAAAGCTTCACATCGCCTATTTTTAAAGTCTTAGTTCTAGCCAGACATGGCCTAGCCACAGGAATTGGTATAGCTATTGCCTTCGATATTTTAGGTTAGCCTTGATTAGACAGTACTCATGGGTCATTATAAGTGTAATTCCTTCAGAGTTGAACCAGCCTCCTTCATGTGTGGCTCAGGTGCCTCTCAGTACCTGCCTCTATTCTTATTGTGGCACAGATCATTCTGTTTTGTAATGTCTATATATCTCTCCATGGGACTGTGCCCTTGGGGAGTAGGGATTGTGTCGTGTTTGCCATTCTTTCTTCCAGACCCTAGCACAGAACTTGATACACAATTGGTGTTTCATGAAAATTTTTGAATGGATGAATTAAGCATTGCTCTTGGGCCTCCTGAAAGAGGGGTACTTGTGATGCCCTAATCTGTCAGGGTGCCACGGCCAGGTGGCATAATTAGAACTGGCAAATAACTTAGGAAAAGAGACTAATTCTCCTAATCACCTGTACATTCAGTGAGAATGAGTGTTTCTAGCTGGTAGGGCGTGGTGCTAAGACCATGAGGACTACCAAAGAGAAGATGTGTTCCCTGCCCCCTAAGAGCAGGGGAGATAAGACAGAAATCACATAAGTAGAGGAAGGAGATGGGACACTAATTGGGATAATTGACAAGAACACTTAAATGGACTAGATGTTGGCAATAGCTTTCAGCTAGTTCCACGTAAATTGGTAGCATCCATTTAGGTGAGACCTACTCTGTTGAGTTTTAGGTAAACAATAAGTAGTATCCCCTTTCCCTACTCACAGTTTGAAAACTATTTTAACTCATATCTCCTAAGAATAAGGACACTCTTCTGTATGAACATAATACAATGATCACATCTAAGATATTAAAATGAATGCTGGAATCCCCTATATTGTTATGTAACATTTATGTAATCTAAATACCTTTTAAATATATATATATATATTAAAAAAAGAGGGAGAGAAAAAAATGAATACAATATTTCCTAATATTCCTTTCCCTGGTTATCCCAATAATGTCCTTTAGAGCTGTTTTTTTCTTCACATATTGCATTTATTTATTGTATCTCCATGATTTCTTTTAAGCTAGAACAGTTCTTCTGTCTCCCTTGACATCAATACCTGAAGAGTCCTGACCAGGCATCATGTGAAATATTCCCCAGGATTTGTATGTTTCCTCATGATTAGATCAAGTTAAATGTTTTTCTCGAGAGTATCACACAGTTGTGTTCACTCGCCATTGTGTAACATCAGAAAACACATGTCCATTTCTCCCATTATCGGTGATGCAAAATTTGATCACTTAGTTCTGATGGGGTTCACCAGATTACTCCATTGTGAAAATACAGTTTTCCCTGTGTCATGAACAAATTGTGGGGTGATGCTTTGAGACTGTGGCTATTCTGTCCTCAATAAATTTTCACCCAATGATTTTAGCATCCTTTTTATGTTTGTGCACAATGAAGTAAATATATACACATATGTGTGCATTCTTCTCCTTTATTCTTACATGAAAAATAGCATGCTAAACACATTCTTTTGAACCTTGTTTTTATTCATTAAACAATACATCCTGGAAGTTACTCCATATCTCTTTTTTAAATAGCTGCATATTATGTCATTTTATAGATGTACCAAAAGTTTCTGCAACAAGCCTTCTACGGATGGGCGTTTGGGTTGTTTCCAATATTTTGCTTTTCAAACGACACATGCTGTTTCTTAGTAGTAGAGATGGATTTTCAGGATAAATTCCTAGGAATGGAATTTCTGGGTATAAAGTTACCCACTTGAATTCTGCATCAACCGAAATAGAGAAATCAAGCAGATGGAGACCGAAATGTCAGCTTTTAAAATCTTAGAGCCGTTGGAAAAAGTGCTTCTGATTTTGAATTCTAGAATCAGGCAGACTTAACCACGCAGTGCAGGCATGCTGGAAAGCTGTAGGCCCCCTGCGTGGGCCGAGTCTCTACTGCTAGGCTGACAGCATTGTGTATTGTGCACAGGAGATCAGAGCACGGACACTGCAGGAAGGCAGAGGCCGAGGGAAAGCCAAGGGGCAGAGCCAGGCAGGCCCAAGTCTTTATCCCAACCCCACGAATCAGAGAATTTGCTCCTCCTCCCACGGGAGGAAAAAGAGAGGGGCAGAGAAAGGCGAACATAAAGGTGGGGAAAGAGGTTCCCATCCCGGACCCCCATCCTTTGCCTCAATACCCTCTAGCACTGAGCATTGGGCTCCTTTTAGTGGTCTCTGGTAGAGTGGGTGAGGACTAGGAACGTAAGAAGAATAGTCAAAGGCGCCAAAACTAAAGCAAACAAAGCCTAGACAGCTTGGAGGCTGCAACCCCTATACTCACTTAAATGGCCTAAAGAAACTTGGTACCAGCCTTCCTCTGCTTGGGCCACGTGGTGTACTTTAACATTCTGGTACATGCGATGGTAGAGGAGGGATGAGATGCCCTTGTGGACACCTTGCTCAGGTTTTGTTCTCTGTCCCATGCTGTGTGGTTAGCAGGACCTCAGAGAGGACTCAGCATGTTATGTGTTGGCCCAGCTAAAAATTTCCTGTTTCGGTGGGTGCAGGAAGTGAGGGTGGGCTCATATTCCCTCTCCTCTAGGAAGTGTTGCTGAGACTTTCACAGCAATAAATTCTCCAGGGTTTTTTTGGCAAATAGCTATGCTTTTAAATATTTTGTATCAAGGAGGGCCATGCTTTGAGTTGTCAAAATTGTAAATTTAAAGATATTCGACTCCACAGAAGTTTAAAGAAAGTATTTTCACATGTTTTCTTCAGACTAGAATATTAAAAATTAAACATTTTCAATAGATTTTCACTGCAAATATGAAAAATTCATACTCAGAACCTAGATGGTGAAAAGATTTTGGATTTTCATGAAGTTCTGTTTATCTAGAAATATATGTATTTTTCCTACTTACCTTGTAAGTTCAAACTCCAGAAACATAAGTAATGGAGAAAGTGGGAGTTCTGCACATTCCCAAACTTCAGAGATTATCTCTGTATATAGTTTGGTTTAGAGCTCTCCAGGGTTTTTTTCCATATCCCTATAATAGGATGTATTATGTCTAAGGTGACTAGCTTGTTTTACAACTAACATTTTTTCAATGACGTTTCTTGGATGACTTTTGTAGGAGATTTACACAGTTTGTCAGCTGAGACCACCTCCCTTCTCCCAGAAACTCTCCCTTCTGTGCCCCTTGCCCTAACCCTTAACACTATAACAAGATACCCACGTTTTCACAGGACTTCCCCCTGGGAATAGCTGACTTGTTCAAACTGGGAAAATTAATGTCTTTCCCTGAGAATTTTCAAACTGAAGTTGAGAAAGAGAATTAATTTCTCTGTGAAGAGGATTTTGGGGTATTTGCTTAGGTGCTCTCAGAAGGGAAGAAGTCCAAATAAAGTCAATATTCAGAGAGAAGCAGAAACACAGAGGGTGAGATGGAGAGAATTAGAAAGTCCCGGCAGTGTCTTTGTCTCTGGATTTGGTTATTCCATCCTTACAGATTGGTTCTTCAGTCATGCTTCCCTTCCTTGGATTCTAGGAGCCAATAGCTTTCTACTTTTTGCCCCCTAACCTGGTTAGAGTTGTGTTTCCTCTAACTTCTATTCAAAAGAGTCTGCACTAATACATACATATTTTTTCTATTTGTTTTGCTGACTAGAAATATTTCATCAATGGATAATCCCATTATTTTAAAAAAATCCCATTTATAATCATTTATATTATTTAAAATTTTTGACTTTGGACAATGCCGCAGTAAGCATTCTTGTGTATTGGCAGGTTGTTAAATATATCTCTTAAAATCTTAGCAGAAAAGCTGACTGGAAGAGGTTAGACGTTTAAAATTTTAGTAGATTATGTCAAATTACCATCTAAGAAATTGCACCAATTCACAGTACATGTATCCCTACAACTAGATATTATCAATAGTGTAAATCCTGCAAATGTAATAGGTATAAATAATATTTAATAGGTTTAACTTGTATTTAAAAGTATTAGTGTGGAGATCACCTTTTACTATCACTTCTACACAAACACTTCCAGAAGATTGAAGACAACAGAATAATTTTCCACTCATTTTATGAAGCCAGCATTTTCCTATTCCACACCTAACAGACATTAAAGAAAGAAAAATATAGACCAGTATCTTTCATGAAGATAGATGCAAACATTCTCAACAAAATTTTAGCAATTTGAATACAACAATATGTAATAAGGACAATACATCACGACCAAATAGGATTTATTCTGAGGATGTCAGTTTGATTTAACATATGGAAACTAGTCAATATGATTTATCATGTTAACTGACTAAGAAATTAAAAAACATATGCGCTCAATAGACACAGAAAAAGTGTTTGAAAAAATTCCTGACAAAAATTCTCAACAAATTAGGAATGAGACATTCCTCAACTTGATAAAGGACATCTATGAAAAACCTGCAGCTAACATCATACTTAATCGTGAATAACCAAATGCATTTCTCCTAAAATCAGAAACAAACAGGGGTGTTCCTTCTTCTCATTTTCATTCAACTGGAGGTTCTAGCCAATGCAATAGGCAAAGAAAAAAAGAGAAAGAAATAAAAGGCATCTAGACGGGAAAGAAGTAAAATTTTCTTTATTCACAGATCACATTCTTATCTATGCAGAAAAATTTATGGAACCTACAAAAAATTTTCTAGAATTAATAAGTGAGATTACAGGGTTGCAGGATAGAAGATCAATATAAAAAATAAATTGAATTTCTGTAAACTAGAAACAACCGGAAATTGAAAAATAAAGCAATACCATTTACAATAGCATAAAAATATGAAATACTTAGGGATAAATATGACAAAAGATATGCATAACCTGTACACTGAAACTATAATACATTGCTGAGAGAAATTTCAAAAGAGCTAAATTAATAGAAAGCTATACTGTGCTCATAGATCAGGAGACAATATTATTAAGATGTCACTTCTCTCCCAAATGGCCTAAAGATTCAACGCAATCCCAATGAGAAGTCCAGCAGGCATTTTTCTTTTTGTAGAAATTGACAGGTTAATTCAATACAATCCCTATCAAAATGCCAGTAGGCTTTTTTTTTTTTTGACAGAAACTTTCAAGTGGATCTCAAACTTATATGGAAATGCAAAGAACCTAATATAATCAAAACAACTTTGGAGAACCACATGACTTCAAGACTTATTTTAAAGCTATAGTAACCATGACGGAGTGGCACTGGCATCAAGATAGACAAATAGAAAATGGGACAAAATACAGAGTTCAGGGAAGTGGCTATGGCTCAATCAGTAGGGCTCCCGTTTACCATATGGGAGGCCCCGGGTTTGGTTCCCGGGGCCTCCTGGTGAAGGCAAGCCCGCCCGCACGGCGTGGTTAGCTGACCCAGCGAGCACAAGCAGCAAGGGGGGGATAAATGAATAAATAAATAAAATCATAAAAAAAAAAAAAAAAAAAAATACAGAGTTCAGTAATGACCTATCTACATATTGTCAATCTATTTTTGACAAAAGTGCAAGGCAGTTTAGTAGAGAAAGGATAATCTTTTTTCAACAAATGGTATTGGAACAATTGGATATCCATATTTTAAAAATTAATTTCAATTCATACTTCACACCAATACAAAATTAACCCGAAATAGATCATAGACCTTAAAACTTAAAACTATAAACCTACTGGAAGAAAATATAGGATTAAATATTTGTGACCTTGGATTAGGCAATGAATTCTTAGAAATGATACCAAAAGCACAATCTATAAAAAGAAAAATTGAGAAATTAGATGTTATCAAAATTAAGAACTTCTGCTCTTTGATAGTGTTAAGAGTGAAAAGTCTCTGGCTGGGAGAAAATATTTGCAAATCAATATATCTGATAAAGGATTTGTATTCAGAATACACTTAAAATACTTACAAAACTACATAGCAAGAAAACAAACAGCCTAATAAAAATTGGCAAAAGATTTGGACACTTTACCAGAGAAAATATATGATGACAAGCATATAAGATGTTCAACATTATTATTATTTTAGGAAATGCAAATTAATACTACTCTGTGATGCAACTATACACCTTTTAGACTGTCCAAAATTTAAAAATGACTGATCATAGCAGATATTGACAAGGATGTAGAGCATGAAACTGAGACACAGAGAGGCTAAGTAATTTGTCTGAGGCTACACAGCTAGTGAGTTGTGGAGCTGGCAGAACCTAGAGGTATTTTTTATGCCTCAGCCTCATTCACTCATTCATTCATTCATTCTTACAAAGGCAATCTATTATCCAAGTCCAGGTCTTTGCAACATGGGAAGAAGTGGGTTAGGATACTTTTCCTCTCTTATATACCTTCTGTAACCGGTGATTCTAATCCAAGCTTAAAACAGAAGAGGTGAAAATTCAAAGAAAGTCAGCAGGGTGTGTGTTTGTGTGAGTGTGTGCACACCTATACTGCGGGAAATGCCTAATGGAGAGTGGCAGAGACTCCCAGCAGGACCAACCTCAGGATCAGTGAGAACTTTGCAATGACTGTGGTAACAGAAGAATAAGAATTTCCTGATATTTAAAAATTTATTTTCGCATGTTTTTGGTAATGGCATTCTCCCTAAAGGAGAGGACTAAAAAAATAACATAGCTGAAAATTCTCTTGAAGCCGGGAAAAAGTGTTTAACATTTAATAACAAAATTTGACTCTTGAGCATTAAAGTGATATTAAATTTGATTTTCCTTTTCAGTAGCATTAACCGTGGTGATATTTGGGTTCCAGGGAGTGAATAATTAGTGAGTGGCCCTAATCCACATCCTACTTTCTAAAGCTTTCTGCGGGCAAACTTCCCTTAACGGAGATGGTTTGGTTTTGCTGATGACATTTTAATAATGAATAATTCAAAGAAGTCTGCAGTGAGTGTTAGCTGAAGATAGAAAAAGCGTCTTTCTGTTCCTTTTACGGGCCCTCGGAAAGAGAAACCTATCTATATAAAGCTTCTAGCGGGAAAATGGGCACCGCCCTTAGGCTAATGGGAAATAATGGCAGGCTCAGTGAGGCCCCCTTTTTGGACGCCTACGATAGAGCTCAGCCACCTGAACCTCTTTGTGTCACTACTCTGGTGTCTGGAACATGATCAAATTAGGGGTATCCAAATGGCAGGCTTTCTGCAGGGGCAATCAGCCATCCACCTGGAGCCGTGCGAGGCTCCCGTGTGTGGATCTGAGAGGAAAACGGAAACGAAAACTGACAAGGTGTCATTCGATTCAGCAGACCATGCAAGGGCGAGTTTCAGCTTGCTCTGCTGTTTCCCAGTTCCTCCATGCCCAGAATGACAATAGTTTTGCCTCGTGGATTCTGGGACTGTTAGGCAGCCCCAGCTGGCTGGAGGAGAGCTGATGGGGTGGCACATCATCAATCCGGAGGCTTAGCCACCTTCTCCATTAATCAGGAGCTTAAAGCTGCTCCCGTTTTAGTTGCACCTCCCCTAGCTGGTGCAAAACCTCCTTCAGGTGGTAGACTTGCCCTTCATTGAGTACAAGCAGAGGCACAGAGGCGGGTGCGCCTAAGAGAATCAAATGGATGAACGTTCCTCTTCCCACATGCCCCTGCCTCCACCTTTGCTACAGCCACTGTTCTTTCACCCCCGGAATGCTTTAGGAACCTTGTAATCTGGAATCTGGCACTACCTGAGAGGTAATGGCAGGGGTGATGGGAACTTGAAGGGCTGGGACAGGAAAGAAATGTTTGCACCATCCTCTGAAGCAGTTGTACTCGAATGGGCTGGATCCGCCCTTACCCCAGTGAGCCTTTGGAAACACCGGGGTGTTCCTGATTTTTACATGACTGGGGGCCCTGCCAGCACTAGGCAGGAGCCAGGGATGCAAAGTGTCCTATTCTATGGGGCAGCCTTATAAACTGAAGACGGGCAGTATTAGTTTCCTATTTGCTGCTCTAACAAATTATTACAAATGTACTGGCTCAAAACAGCAGAAATGTGTGGTCCTACAGTTCTGGAGGTCAGAAATCTGACACGGGTCTCCCTGGGTTAAGCTCAAGTGTTGGGAGGGCTGTGTTCCTTCTGGAGGCTGGTTGCAGCCTGGCAGTTTGATGTAATTATGAATTCCAGAAATAGATATTGGCTCATGCTTGTAAACTGGTCTGCTAATCTGGGCATGATTAAGTTATGATTAGGGCATTAACTGGGCCCCGTCAGTAGGGCGTTGAGCCCCACCCATTGGTGGGTGGGGGAATCAAATATAAAAGGCAAGGCAAAGGGCAGAGGGAGCAGTTCTGGTGTAGCAGTTTTGTTGTTGGAGTCTTGAGCTGGAGCCCGGGGAAATAAGAGAGCTTGGTAGTGAGGAAGGAGAGAGGGCCCCAGAAGAGAGACGAGCCATTCGCCTGAGAGTTCACAGCTGGCCTTGTAGAGCGAAGCAAAGCCTAGAGAGCCTCATGGTCTACAGCTGACCTTGTGGAGGAAACAGAGGAGCTGAGCCCAGAGAGAAACGCAGCCCCGGGTAGAGAGGAACCCAAGAAGCCTGAACCCTGGCAAACGTCGGCAGCTGTCTTGCTCCAACACGTGGCAATAGACTTCGGTGAGGGAAGAAACGTATGCTTTATGGCCTGGTAACTGTGGACTTCTACCCCAAATAAATACCCTTTATAAAAACCAGCCGATTATTGGTATTTTGCATCAGCACCCCTTTGGCTGACTAATACAAGGCTGTAGGGGAAAATCCATTCCCTTGCCTTTTCCACCTTCCAGAGGCACGTGCCTTCCTTGACTCGTTGCCCCTTCCTCCCCTTCAAAGCCAGCAGCATAGCATCTTCAAGCCTCTCTCTGACTGTCTGTCCTCTGCTTCATTTGTCCCATCTCCTTTTCTGACTCTCCTGCCTCACTCTTTCCCTTATAAGGACCCTTGTAGTTGCATTGGGATAATCTCCCCATCTCAAGATCCTCATTTTAATCACATCTGCAAAGCCCCTTCTGCCATGTAAGGCAACATAGTCACAGCTTCCAGGGATTAATACATGGACATCTTGGGCGGGGGGGGGCACTATTCTGCCTACCCCACAAATGCCTATTGGCTAAGAGTAAGATTCTTTCTGGCTAGATAGGCTTGATAATTTGACAGGGGCTTTTGACCACTGCAGGGGCAATAGTGGGGACATTCCAAGTCAGACACAAACTTCCAAGCCTGCTGGGACTACAGTGGAGTAGTACCCAATCATCTCTAAGTTCCCCTTTGCCCCAGCTTTCTCTCTGAAAAACCAATATCAGGTCCTTGATATTCTTCAGGTCTCAACAACATTTCTTTGACTTGAGGTTCCATGGTACAGCCAACTGGACTTCTCATTCCCTTCAGGAACAACTCTCTTGTCCCCCCTTCACTACCAGTCCACCAGGCTATTGCTTTATCGGCTTCTTTCCCATCTCTGCTAAGCCACTTCCTCCCTCTCTATTTAGATTTCGCTTGTCAAAGTTAATTGTTGGTGATTTTTGTTTTATTCTTTGTCTTTTATATAATGTCCAATTTTTTTCCCAATAAGCACTTTAATCATTAGAATTTCTTCCACCCAATTCCCAGAATAATAATAACCAAGTGCACCCTCCCTATCTTCTATGATCCAACTCAAGTTCCCTTTCCAGTGTAGAACATGTCCTTTCTTGGCACCTCTCTGGATCTTGCATTCTTCCTTTTCTATAGCATCCATTCATTCATTCATTCATTCTTCATTTGCAGCAATTATCTCTTGAGCACCTGCTCTGAGCTAGGCCCTGGGCTGCCATAAGACATGATGTTTATTTGATTACATTTCTGCCTCCTCTTTAAGCCGTGAGTTCCATGTGAAGTATAAATTTATGCATACTGAATCTCTAAAAGCTATTTTCTAGGAGGAAGACAAAAATTTATAGCTGCTCATGGAGGTGGCATGCTGATTTGCTGTATAATAATGACATGACTATTCGATTGCCTTATGGTTGGTATGAAGTGTTGGGCTTGAGATATCCATCTGGATTTTGGTTTCTCTGCCTAGATGTTTTCCTGTCACTCCCTCAGGTCTGAATGGTCAGAATGACCATTGAATCCCTGGTCATAGGGCCAGCTGCTGAGACCTTGGATTGGTTCTGAGTAAAAGTCATGCTTGTAAGTGTGGGCAGAGACCTTACGTGATTCAGTGACCAACCCTGACCTTCTCTTGGAGAGCTCTTCTGCTGGGTGCACAGTGAGTGGACTGGTGGGCTCCAGCTGTTGACCTGAAGAAGTAGGGGCACTCCTGGCCAGCCTGGACCACTGGGACTTAGAAGGGCTGGGCCTGCCTCTAGAACCCAACCCAATGGGACTAACCAAGGTCTCCAGAGCCCCTCTCTTTGGCTTTGCCCTTTCCCTAGTCTACAGGCGGCACCATCCCCTGCCCTGCTGATCTGGTTCTTGATCTTTGTCTGGGCCCCCTCACCAACCAACTTGCTACCTGCCTTGCCTAGTCTTCTTTTCCCTTCCCTCTGTTCCCCTCCTTCCTCATCTCAAGCTCTCCTCCTCCTCCTCTCCTTCAAACTTTTACTGAGGAGCTAGTCATGTATCAGGCAGGCTATTTGATAGGCAGTGAGTTGCTCAGTAACATATTGATCCATTTATTCATTCATCTTTCATTTATCATATAGGTGTTGAGGAGTTATGTTCAGAAGTTTTGTTCAGAAGATGGGACATGAGAGAGAATTTCACGTTTGAAGCCCTAAAGGAGGTCCAGCATGACTAAGCATAGAGTGGGAAAGGGGCAGTGGTGAGAATGGATGCAGGAGGTGTAGGCAGCAACCAGACCACACAAGGTCTTATAAGCTGTGGAGGGTTGAATTATGGATCCCAACAAACACATGCTTTTAATCTTAATCTTCATCCCTGTGGGTGTGAACTCTTAGGACCTTTAGAAGATGTTATTTTTTGTTAAGGTATAGCCAACTGAACAAGGGTGGGTGTTACTCCATATTACTGGAGGCCTTATCAAGACAACTCCAGAGTCATAGAAGCCAGAAAGGAGAGGACATTGCCACATGACAGGAGGCAGAGATAGAAGCCAAGGAACTGTAAGGATTGTGGGCAGCCAGCACCAAAATGCTATAGATTCTGGAAGAAAGAAAGCCTTTCTGATATCTTGATTATGGACTTCATCTAGCCTCAAAATTGTGAGAGAATAAATGCCAACCCATTGTGTAGTATTTGTCATAGCAGCCTGGCAAACTAAGGTATAGGGCATTTAAGACTTTGGCCTCAGAGACATGGGAAACCACTGCCACATTTAAGCCAAGGAATGATGTGATCAGATTTGTTTTCTACAAAGCTTGCTCTGCCTAGAATGTGGACTGTGGGTTGGGCGTGGGGAGAAGTAGAGTCAGGGAGACCATTGAGTGGCTGTTGCAGTGAGCAGTTGAGCTATGGTGGTGGACCCACTAAGATAGCGGCATCGGGAATGGAAAAAATGGAAAGATTAAGGACATGAACAATATTTAGGTGTAGAACCCACCACTCTCAGGGACTGATTTAATATGGGTCCACAAGAGTGGAGGAGGGCCCCATACCTGCAGAGAGCTCAGAGTCTAATAGTGTGATTCTCAGTTTCTGGGGTGGAACAAGGAGCAGATGCCTTCCAGGTGGGCCAATCTAATCTCGGGGGGGGGGGGGGAAGAGTATATGGTTTAAAAATTTTTTTTTAAGTGAAAGTTCTGCAAAATCTTGGCTGATGAGCTCCATGGGAAAACATGTAGGAATTATTGGTTATAAAATGTGATAAAGTGGAGGAGGTGTATCTCAGTGGTTGAGCATGTGCTTTGCACGTATGAGGTCCCAGGTTCAATCCCTGGTACCTCCTTTAAAAAAATGAAAAAATAAAATGTGATGAAATCCTGGCATATTAGGGAAGCAGAACATCAGGCCAGATTATAAGACAATGGGATCCACATACAGTTGGGACAAGGAAAAAAATGCTATTTTCAAAACTTCAACAGTTTTCTTTATTCAATGATGGAAACAAATCACTATGTGGGAGGGATGTCCCCTTTGTTTTAGGGGATACTTGTTGAGCCCCTTTGGCCACAGAAATGGAAGTCAAGGACCTACCCTGTTACTGGGGGTAGGGTTTGTTTTGGATTTGGGATCTTTGAAATCTTCAAAGCTTCCATGTTCCTTGTATTGCCCAGATGGAGGTTTGAATTGTCTTTGGGGCTCAGGGCTCCCCACTTTGGGAGGAACTACTTTCTTATTAGTTATTAATTTTAAAATGTTTTATTAGAGAAGTTATAGGTTTACAGAAAAATCATGGAGAAAATATAGGGTTCTCATATATCCCCCCTCATACACAAATATTTCCTTATTAACACTTTGCATTAGTGTGATAATTTTGTTACAACTGATGAAAGAATATCATAATTATACTACTAACTAGTCCATAGTTTAGATTAGGGTTCACTGTTTGTGTTGTACAGTTCTATGGTTGTTTCTTTTTCAATTTTTATTCTGGTAACATATGTACAAATTAAAATTTCTCCTTTTAACCACATTCAAAGATATAATTTAGTGGAGTTAATTACATTCACTGTATTGTGCTATCATCACCACCATCCATTACCAAAACTTTTCCATCATCCCAAACAGAAACTCTGTATCAATTAAGCATTAACTCCCCATTCCCTGTCCCCACCCCAGCCCTTTGCAACCTATATTCTAGTGTCTGACTCTGTGAAGTTGCTTATTCGAATTATTCCATATCAGTGAGATCATACGGTAATTGTCTTTTTGTGTTTGGCTTGTTTCATTCAATGTGATGCCTTCAAGATTCATTCATCTTGTTGCATGTATCAGAACTTCATTCCTGTTTCAGCTAAATAATATTCCATGGTATGTATCTACCATATTTTGATTATCCATTCATTGGTTGATGGACACCTGGGTTGCTTCCATCTTTTGGCAATGGTAAACAATGCCACTATGAACATTGGTGTGCAAATATCTGTTTGTGTCCCTGCATTCGATTCTTTGGGACATGTACCTAGAATTGGGTTTGCCAGGTCATATGGTAATTTCATTCTTAACTTTCTGATGAAATGCCAAACTGTTTTCCATAGCAGGTGCTTATTTTACATTCCTACAGACAATTTATGAGTGTTTGTATTTCTCTACATCCTCTCCAACACTTATTTTCCGTTTTTTTTTTTTTTTTTTTAAATAATAGCTATTCTAGTGGGCATGAAATGGTATCTCATTGTAATTTTGATTTGCATTTCCCTAATAGCTAATAATCTTGAGCATCTTTTCATATGCTTTTTGGCCATGAGTATATTTTCTTTGGAGAAATGCCTGTTCAAGTATTCAAGTCTTTTGCTCATTTTTAAAAATTGGGTTGCTTGTCTTTTAATTGTTGAGTTATGAGATTTCCTTATATATTCTGAATAGTAAACCCTTATCAGATAGGTGGTTTCTAAATATCTTCTCCCGTTGTGTACATTGTCCTTTTACTTTTATGATGAAGTCCTTTGATGCACAAAAGTTTTAAAATTTTGATGATCTTCCATTTATCTGATTTTTCTTTTTTGTGTGTGTGCTTTGGGTATAAAATCGAAGAAACCACTGCCCAACACAAGGTCTTGATGATGTTTCCCTATATTTTCTTCTAGGAGTTTTATAGTTTTGGATCTTATATTTAGGTCTTTGATAAATTTTATATTATTTTTTGTATATGGTATGAGGTAGGGGGTCTACTTTTTACTTTTGCTTTTTAACGTATCTTACTATGTGAAATTTGAATGTGGAATGGGCGATGATACACCCTCTGCCTGAGGTTGGGGCAGCTGACCCATAAAGTGGTAGGGTGGCTCTCCAGAAATTTATTGTGTGAACAGATTTGGCTTCAGAGAGAGATGTCATAGCAGTGGAAACTTTTGAGTGTGGATTATGAGTGAATCCCAGCAAGTTGGCAGCTGCCTGGAGGTTTAGGGAAAGGGGCTATATTAGTCAGCCATAGAGGTGCTGATGCAAAATACCAGAAGTCTGTTGGTTTTTATAAAGGGTATTTATTTGGGGTAGAAGCTTACAGTTATCGGGTCATAAAGCATAAGTTACTTCCCTCACCATAGTCTGTCGCCACATGTTGGAGCAAGATGGCTGCCGATGTTCAGCCTTCCTCTTCCTCTTAAGGATCCATGGTCAGGCTTTCTAGGCTTTGTCTCTGTCCAAGGGGCTTGATTCTCTCTGGACTCAGCTGCTTGGTCTCTCCACAAGGCCAGCTGTAGACTATAAGGCAAATGGCTCGTCTCTTTTCCTGGGGCCTTCTCTCCTTCCTCATGACCAAGCTCCTCTATGTACTTACTTCCCGGGCTCCAAGCTCAAAAACTCCAACCTCCCTTCTCTGCAGTGCGGTTTCTCTGTGAGTCCCCACCCACAAAGGAGAGGAGGACTCATCATCCTACTGATGTGGCCCAATCAAAGCCTTAATCATTATTTAATCGAGTAAAAGCGAAACCTCTGAATCCAATATAATCTAATATGCCCAGAGGAAAAGACCAGTTCACAAACATAATCCAATATCTATTTTTGGAATTCATAAATAATGCCAAGCTTCCACAGGAGCCAATGAGGACAATATGAAAATATTTGGCCTATGGGGCTGTGAAGTCTGATTTGTCCCCCATGCACTGGATTCTATTATCTGATCCTTATACTTTGGTAGGATCTGTGGCTGAGGACTATGCTCATGAGGGGAGCCAATGGAACAGAACTGGAATAGGATCGCAAAGCAGTCAAGAGGTGGCCAGGCATCATGGGGTGAGAAGCTGTTAACAGCAGTCTAGGGTGGATGCATTTCCTGAAGTTTCTCAGAGACACTTCAGGAGGGGCTTTTTGTAACATTGTGGGAGGAAAGCCAGATTACCATTACTTGATTCTTTTTATAAACATCTTCTATAGAGGGCTAGAAAACCTAGTTCACAGATGTTGTCACAGAGAACTCAGTGCCAAAAGTTAGGAGTCACCAACTTTGCCTGAGGAAGGCATTGCAGAAGAAGCAACATTTAAGACCAGAATTATTTGTGAGCTTTCTGGCTTGTGCTCAGCTTTTTGTCTTTTGCAGGATTGACCAGGTCCAAGCAGACCTTTGAAGAAGACTTGCAGCAAAAGGAGTCAGAGGCTGGCTCAGAAGCAGTAACAATAATGATAATGAAAACAAAATACAGGTAACCAATATGCATTGAGGGCTTCTGTGTGTTGTGCCAGTAAAGCTTCACAACCACCCTCTGGGTTCGTGCTATTATCTTCACACAATAGATGGCCAGCAGAGGCTCAGGAGAGGCCTGTCTCCCAAGGCTTCATGGCCAGTGAGCTGTTCCACGCCAGAGCCCGAGCTCCTAAGGGTGATGGCCAGTTTTGGGTTATCTGAGTGCACCGTGATTTGATGCTCAGAATCTGAAAAATCAGCCAAGACTAGGAAGGACCCAGCCCCAAACCGGGCACCATTTCATCCATATCTGAGGACTAAGCTCCTGGCCCAGGCAGTCCTCATCATCTGCCACGGGATCAGCCCAGGGCTAAACCCTGGTTGAGGTAAAGGTGGTCATGTGGTGGACTCAGCCCACGTGCGCACTGAACACATTCCTCCAGGAAGCCCATTAAACACATCTGGATTGGTTTCTGCTTCCCAGACCAGTGAGTGCTAAGACTCAGCTGAAGGGAGCCCATACTTGGTAGAGTCTAAGCAAAGATTGCTCCTGGATGAAAACAGCAAATCACAGTCCTCACTTAAGGATGTTATAAATTGAGTCCCTTTGGCGTCTTAGTGGAAAAGACCAGTTGGCAAATTGTGCAATGTGGGAGACTTAGAATGCTTACTGCAAAATTAATGGACCTAGTTAAAAGAGATCTCGATAAAATATAGATGACCACAGTCCCAAGGGTGGGAAGTTGAAGTGGACATCACTGCTGTGGTATGTTATTTGTTGAAGGTTGTAAGTTCACAAGTTGCTTTATAGAATTAATGAAAAGATGAGCATCCTGGACCCAAGGACTACAAGCTTCACTAAGACAGATATCATAGAGGATCGAAGTTCAAACACACTGCAACCGGGCATCGTTATCGGAAATAAACGTCAGGCAGAAAGGCTAAAGATGGGTGTTCACTCTGAGGGAAGTGTTTAAAGAAGATGAAGAGTGATGATTTCAGAAGGAAGGCACGATGTTAACTCAGAGTAAAAACAACGCGCATGAGTGTGTTGAATGCCTCTGAGAGAAGGAGCTATATCAAATGTCAAATTAAAAGACAAGTAATCAATGATAATAAATGCCTGCATCTGTTAAAAGGTAGCAGAAGTCTGCCACAGGCTTGGTGAGACATGGATAGCTTCTGCTCTCCAGATCAAATTACCTTAGCAATAGCTTTTCTAGGGGCAAAAGCCTCCACATTTGGAAAGGTTGTGGGTAGACAGTTAGGTGAACTTCCTAGCCTGAGCTAAGAATGTTAGACATGGGAATGAGCATAATAATAATCCACCTCACCCTTCTGAGAAAACACACACACATACTGCTGAGCTGCTATACTGATAGTATGATAAATTTATCAAATGACTCTCCTGCCTCTCTTCACTTCCTTATCAAATCCATCCTAGAGGTTTTCAAAAATTAACTTGCACTTGAACATGCATCGTCTGATAGATGTGATATACATCTCTACATTGGCTTGTAAAACCTCAAAATATGTCAATTGTGGGTACCATTACCTGCTTAAATACAGGTTTCCATTTGGAAAGCTACCATTTTACAACAGATTCATATTCTAAAGCATGGCCTGGGCTGATTGCCCAGAACCTAGCTCAAATGGAAATCTCTAGTGTGTGGAGAAAAAGAAAAAGAAAAGGAAAAAAAAAAAAAAAAAAAGGCTTACTGTTTCTCAATGCTCATTAACTTAGGGAAAGTACACATTATATTTTCAGGTCACTGGATTCTATGTATTCTGGTATGTTGAACTCTGAGCCTCCAAATGAGTCAATGGAGTTGAAATCTGTATGTTTCAAAAGTCCAGTGTGGAAATGGCTAAAAAAGAAAAAGGTGCTGGGAAGCAGTGGCTTGGCTTACCCTTCTCCTGGTGTGCACACCCTGGCTCGAGGTTTGGAAGGTCAGGGCTGGGTCTCCTTCTCTGTCTTTGGACTCCGGTCAAAACTCCCCATGGGCTGGGAGGTGAACTGACCTCTAGTTAGAAGTGATTCTATTTTGGATGTGAGGGCGATCTGGCTGCGACGTCTGTCACCCCATTGATCGCCAGGGTTGATTCGGCTGATCTGGCTGGCTAGGCGGGTGTCCCCTTCCTCCCTCACCGCGCCATATGTGGTCCTCCGGAAGCTGCGCGCTCGGTGGAAGAGGACCATTCTTCCGTCAAGCGTACACGAGTAGCTGCGCTCCCTTGCTAGAGCCTCCAAACAAGCTCTCAGGGTCCATTTGTAGGAGAGCGTAGGGTAGTCAAGCTTCCAAGGCTCTAGACACATCCAAATGAGGCGCTGCATGTGGCAGTCTGCCTTTCTAAAAAAGTAAAAAAAAAAAGTGATTCTATTTTTCCTCCCTTCCCTCCCTTCTCTCCCTTCTTCCCTCCATCTCTGCCATTTCTCTCTCCCCTTTCTTTGCCCATCTCTCTCCTCCTATTTCTTTCCCTCCTTTTTTGGCTGTTAGGTCTGGGAGAATGAAATAGCCAGAGAGGGCCGTTTGTTCCCCATGCCCAGGGCCCAGCTGGCCTGGCTGCTGGGTGGCCAGAGTGGATGGAAACTTCAGCCTGGAAGAGCTGGAGAAGAGCCCTCTTAACGGCCAGTGCCCACTTCACTGGCCGTGCCCTGGAGGCTAAACACTCTTCCCAGCCAGGCCTCCTCCCTGCTGGGGGCAAAGGGGGTTGGAGTGGGATGGGAAGTCTTGAGAGTCTTCCACTAGAGGCCACTGAAAATTACCCACATAAGTTTTTTAGTATGTTCTAATACAACATCTGCTCTTGATTATCTCTTAAACGTCTACCATGAAAGAGGGGCACCTGAGTGTGAATTCACCTAAACTATAAAAAAGAAAAAAAATGTGAATACTGTGTATCTTACTGTTATGACACATAATTAACTATTGGAGTCAAAATGTTTCTAACAAAATAGTTTGTAAAATATTAAACGCTAGGTTCCATTTTCCCTTTTGTGCATTAAAAACAATTTCACTAGCCCTATCATGTTGTTTTGAGACAGTATCTTTAAATTGTTTTGTCAAGTCTGTTCTAAATAGTCCAAAGTAAATGGCTTCATTTTCTTAGAGCTACAAGATCAAATCTATTTTATGCAATCAATAGTCAGGGCACTGACCTTAACTTTATGTTTCTGCCAACTAGCTGTTCATGAAACTTCAGGGATGAATTAATGGTTACAAAAGAAGTGTCTTTTCTTCTCTTTGCTTCCTCTTCACTTCTCCCAACCAGCCGGGCAGTGTTTGCTTGTCCAACCCCCGAGACACCTGAACAGAACAGGTCCTGCCAGTCCCAAAGAGGGCTTTTCTGCAAAGCGGCTTGGTCCCTCCTCCCACCTGGATGAGTTTCCTCTTGCTGCTGTAACAAATCAGCACAAACTGAATGGCTTAAAGCAGCGCACATTTAGTATCTTACGGCTCTGGAGGTCAGAAGTCCCCCATGGGTCTCACTGGGCTGAGGTCACAGTGTTGGCAGGGCTGTGTTCCTTTTTGGAGGCTCCAGGGGAGAATGCATTTCCTTGCCTCTGGAGGTCCCCTGCATTCATCATGCCCCCTGCCCCCATCTTCAAAGCCAGCAATGGCCTTTTCACATTGCATCCCTCTGGCCCTCTCTTTTGCTTCTTCTTCCATTTTTAAAGATCCATGTGATTAGGTTGGGCCCATCCAGATAATCCAGGATCATGTCCCCATCTCAAGGTCAACTGACTAGAAACCTTAATTCCACCTGCTACCTTAATTCTCTTTTGCCATGTAAGGTCATCTATTCACAGGTTCCAGGGTATGGACATCTTTGGGGGCATTATTTTGCTGACCAAACTGAGCAGCTGGAGACCCAGTTCTGCCTTCTGCCTTTGCATTCCTGTATCCTCCACAATGCTCCCTCTAGCTGTGCAAGGCTACCAGATTTTCCCTTCTTGGATGTAGGCCAGCTTCCTCTACCTGGCAGAAATCTCAGCATTGGAGCAGGAGCAGCTGAATCCCAGAAAGCAGGGTTAATTTGAAAAGAGCCCTGAGTTTGGAGGGGTGGAGAGAGGGGACTGCAGAGAAACTGGAAATGGGAGCCTTTATGGGAAAGGTGGGAAGGTGGGACCTGCTACAGGTGTGGCCTGTCTCTGTGAGTACCTGTTGAATGTGTGGCCTCTCTCGTTCCGAGTATGTGCTGAAGATGTATCCTCACTTGCTGAATACCTGCTGAAGGTATGGGCCTCTCTTGGCTGGAGGTAGCCTGGTGGGGGGAGTGGGAATATGGGATGCAGACCTGGGACTCCTCAAACCACACAGGTAATGTGCAATGCCAAGAGCCCACTGGTGAATAATTGGGACTTCGCTGTGCTGGCAGCAAGTCAGCAAAGCCAGCCTACCCATCTGTTCACACGGTCTGTCATCATGGCTATGCAAACTGTTGAAAGACACAGAAAATGTTCAGGCTATGACCAGGCTGACAGCAGTTTAACCCAGGAGAATAATTTACTTAACTCTGGATGACTAGGGGCTGGGTGTTCCCCTTTTCCACATAAAGGAAAATCTATTCTTGCATGAAATTGATGTTTGATTTTTTCCCTTCCACACTCTTACATTCCAGAAGGTGACTAATAGTCTTTTGGCAAATATGGAATCTTTCTGAAGCCATGCTGACTGTGGCCTAATTTTCTTCTTCTCACACATTGCTGTGACTCCCTGAAGCATTGATCGATCCTACTTGTTGACAGCAGGGTCAAGAAATTGATTTTAATTAAATCCTCCTTTTAGAAATCAGTGGAACGTGTCCATCTTGGACCCTTCTTTCTAGACCATTAATCAACTAGTTAAGTAATTTCTTCCAATTTATGGGCTCCGATTAGCCTCTTTCTGGAGACCCAGAGAATTGAGACATACTGTTCATTTCCAAAAACCTTGAGTCATTAATTTTGAAGCTTCACACCCAAAGTTCAGGGAAATTATTCAGTAAGATTTTAGACTATTTCCAGTTTCATTTTGTATCTTATACTTCAAAAATTGGCTTACAGTTGGTGGGTGAAAACACTTTGGACCAGAATTTCTTCCCTGAAAGAGGTCACAGAGATTACCTGGTCCAAGTTATTTCCTTTAACGCTTGAGTTCTCTAAATCTGTGGTTCTTAAATTTTAATGTTCAAAAGAACCACAAGAAAAGCTTGTTAAAACACAGTATCCTCGGCCCCATCTCCAGAGTTTCAGGTTCAGTGGGTCGAGGTGGGGCTGGAGAATTTGCATTTTGAACAAGTTTCCGGGTGATTCCAGCGCTGCCTTGCGAGGACCACGCTTTGGGTAAGGCTGTCCCAGACAGAATGTGTTCAGACGGCCCCAGAGGGAGAGGCCTTCGTGCCCTACGAACCAGGCGGCTTACATCAACAGTTCAGGAGGCTGGAAGTTCAAAACCAAGGTTTCAGCAGGGCTGGGCTCCCTCGGAAGTCTGAAGGGAAGAATCTGTCCCGTGTCTCTCTCCTGGCTTCCCGCAGTGGCCGGCCATCCTTGCCATATCTTGGGTTGTGCCTCTCTGGTCTTCTCTCTCCCTGTCTCCTTTCCCCTTTTTATAAACACACCAGTCGTGCTGGTTAAGGCTCTCCTCTCTCCATTATGACCTTGTTTTAACTTGACTTAAGTCCATCTGCAAGGACCCGATTTCCAAATATGGCCGCATTTGGAGGTACTTCAACAGACCTTTCTGGGGAACACTATTCCCATTAAAAAGAGGGCAAGGTGATTCGGTAGCACCAGACATTTCAAAACTGCTACTTCTGGGGGACTCTAGGCAGAGACATGAGACACTGGACTCCAAAAGGCAGCGGAAAGGGGAAATGGAAGTGAGCTAAAAACCCAAAAACCGAAACCCACAAAATAGATCAACTTCACGTAATTCTTAACTTAGCCCAGCTTTCTCTCTTTATGATATTTATTATACAGAAAGAATATCTGGGAATATTCTGGTTTCTTCTTAAAGTATTAATTGCCACATAGGCTGTAATTTTACCACAGCCCAAAACCTTCCAATTAGTCCCAATTTATTTGATTTCATCTATGTGTGTTGCCTTTTTTTTTTTTCTGTAGACTTCTTCAGCGAGCATACTTTGGGAAAGAAATTGAACTTCATTTGAAAATGACCTACCTCATAAAATTGCCTCCAAGGTAGGTACAATTTTAATTGGCTTAATTTTCAAAATTGCCTTAAAATCATTCTATCATCGATTCATGTCAGGGAATAAGGAAACTGTTCAGAATTCTAGATTTCCTAATTGCACTTATTTCCCAGTTTTTATAAAATTTTGTAATCTGGTATTGTTTCACTATGTTTCTAAGGAAGCAAAGATTGTGATGGAATGAATATTTTTATAAGGTTTATTGTTAATTATCATCATTAACGAACATCTATGATATGCCTGTGCAAAATTTTAAGCATCTAGAGAAGGTAGTAACCTGATTTTTTAGTACATTAAAAAAATTAGTACAAGTGGATTTGTGAGCATGGGGATATTTCTAGAACATTTTGCTTATTTTATAAAATATTTCAACAAGGGTTTTGCTTAAGTAAAAAAAAAAAAAAAAATCCCCCATGTATAGGTTAGTTCTAATTTAATTTTTAAAAACTGGATAACAATATTTCTGGAACAAAAATATTGTGAAAAATGATATAAGGTAAACAGAAAACATTACTAAGAATTTATTGAATGCCAAGTTTTTAAGTTTTTCAGTTGTGTTGGCCATGACTAAATACTATTTCTTTTTTTTCTTTTTTTTTTTTTTAACATGGGGAAGGGTTTGAGGGAGGAGGTCAAACTTTTTTCAAAGTCAAACTTGAAAAAAGGTCCAGTGACTTGATGGCTAGCGCTGGAAAGTACTTGGAAAATTTGCAGATAATTTGGGGACATGATTAGGAATGAACACAGAAAACAAAGAGAAGGGAGAAGAGAAAGGGAGAGTATATACAAGGCTGTTAGCTTGAGAGGCTTGCACAAAAATTACTGATCCACACTGTAAGTTATGACAGTTCTTTGGGAAAGAAGAATTTGAGGTCCAATTTTAGTTTCCTTCCCATACATTCTTTTAATAGCCATAATGTATTATCTTTAGGTATAATTTCAATTTTCAAAGCCAGTAATTCTGGGCCAGGAAGAAGAACCAAGTAGTCTTTGGGCCCAGTAATGACTGTCTCACCTTCCTGCTGGCTCATGCCTAAGTTTCTCTGAGTTTCTTTATTCCTCCTTTGTTTTCAGGAGGATCCAAATCTGGAGCAGAAATTTCTTTTGGGCTTCCAAAAGAAATATCTTTTGGGATATTCAGAGGCTGGGATATCATTCCTATTAGGATGCTAAATGCTCACTGACCCCTTTCTTCTCAGCTCCCAAAGAATCAATTATGACTTCCACATATCCTGGCACTGAGTATTGTTTGACTTGCAGCATGATGATAGAAAAGCTGTTATCCATGCTTGACTCCTGTCACAGCCCAGCAAGGCCACAGGTGTCTCACCTCTGTATTGGTAATTCAATCACATTGCAAAGGAACAGACTGGGTGTCGCTCTTGCTTATTAAAGACAGTCAGAGCATTCCTAAAGCAAGCTGAGGGGCAGCGGCTTTGGAGACTTCTAGGAAACGGGAAGCAAATTCTAGTGCTCTCTCTCTGTCTCCCTCTCTCTTTTTTTAAGTTAGGCCAGTAAAAAGAATTTATTTGGGAAATGGGGGAAAGAACAGAGTTTGCTGACAAATGGGAGAGAAAGACGGAAATACACACCAAGATTTGGTGCAGGTTCCTCTTAACTCATCTTTATGTCCTGAGGTTTTACCTTAAATACATTTCCCCTCTTTCCCTCTCCTCTGCCTCAATTAATCAGTTCTACCAAGCTTTGAGGCTCACTTCAAATAGAGCCTCTTCTGAGACAATGTCAGAAATTTATCCATGCAGAATAAATACTCTTGTCTTGCGAGTCACCCTAAAATTTTCATAGATCTCTAGTGCAGCAGAGAACTCATTGTTCTATGCTGTTTGCATGTCTGTATTTCCCGGTCCTAACACCATCCCCAACATGCAGTATTTGTTCAATAAATGTTACCAAGCCTACTCATTCAACCATTATAACATGCATGACATAGATCTCAATGTACCCTTTCAACCTGACCAAGGCCAGGGTCTACATGGACGTTCAGATGAATGATGGAATTGTCTAGCTTTTCATCCAGCTATGTTTGATACTGGAAATGTCTTAAAAAGGGCCAGTGTAAATAGACAGAGGGAAAGGAGTCTGGATGGGGCAAGGTATCTGGAGTTAGAGCTGTATTCATATCCCAAGACTTTCCTTCACCATGTGAACTTGGACAAGCACTTCTCTTGTCTGAACCCATTTCCTCATCAGTAGAATGGAGCAGTCATAGCACCCAACATGAGCTTGAAGTGCAGACTAGATGAGATAATGTATGTTACAGGTAGGTCTACTGGCGGGGATTTCTTAGCCTCAGTCAATGGTGGTTATTAACATGGGAGCCATGGAGGCTGGAGGCGCCATCTTAAAATCTCCCACTAGAACACATGCACAAGTGACTTTTTAAATAATATATAGCTCCAGCAATTTGCTCTTCTACCCAGATTACCTTCAACTAATTTGCTTTTAGTTCAATCCTAAAAATGATTGCCAGAAATCATATTTCCTCCTCTTTGCTTTGGTCTGCAAAATTTGCTCTAGTGTTAAGAATGCTTCACCAGCATTGCCTATCTCTGTGAAATGAGCTGGTCTCCCTAAAGTGTGATGGATCCCATCACTTGTGGTTTGGGGGCTACTGATGCTCATTGGGGATAATGCTGTGCTGCCAGGGCCTGGGTCAGGGCTTCCTGTAAGTGTGGACTAGTTTCTCTTGGCTCTGTCCTGGGGCAAAGATGGACTTGTGATCGAGCCATCTGGTGGCCTTGGGGAGTATGACAGACACTGGATAAAAATGTGACTAAATAAAAATCAGAACACATTGTGACAGCATCCAAGAGTGCACCATTCTAAGGTGCAGTTAGGACCGTACCCCTTTATATGAAAAGGTCTAGCGTCATAACATTGTTAGATTCTGGATTGTTAGATTGTTAGAACTGGTAAGAAAAGCTGTTGTCTTCAGCACCCCTCCCCCAATTTCTGGATAATAAAACTGACCTAAAGAAGAAGGGAAGTAGCTTTTCTAAGATCACCCAGTGAGTTATTGGGAGAAACAGGAAAATGGGTCCTAGATCTGATTCCTCTGGTCATTGTTTTCCCTTGGACTTGAAGACTCTTTGGCCTAAGTCAAAAATCACTTTGAGCTCCCCCATAGACCTGGATTTCCGTGAATGCCAAAAGTGAAGAGAAGGGAAATCAAGCATAGATGACGTTTCTCTTTCTTCACTAGGCTTGATCTTTCGTTCTCTTAGACTCTTGGTCTGCCTTGTGTTCTGGTGGCCGGTAGGGGAACTGCCACACCGTCTTGAGATGCCTTATCTCCCTTAATAGGCTCAGCCTCTTGGCAGGGCTTTAATTTCTCTTTAATGCCCCACAGTGACTTCAACATACAGTGCTCTCAATAAATATTAGCTAAAGGAGTGAATGGAAGAACAAGTACATGTACATTCTCCTACCTTGTTTTTACAACACCTCATCTGATTTTTTCAGCACTGTTTTTATATCCTATACAACTTGAATATAAATAAATTATTTTATGTCTTATTGCCTTTTAAAACTAGTGCTGGAATCCTGTGTTCTTCTGGTAATTTGAATTTGGTGCTCATAAATTAAGTATAAGTGATGTGTAAATTTAGATTTTATGATTACAAAAATTCTTTAAAATGTTCCTTTTTCTTCAAAACCAAATTTATAGAGATGTTCCATGCTGTTCCTTATTTAATGATTAAGATCTTTATCAATATTTTGATTCCATTTGAAGTTAAGAATATTACAGTTTAGTGGTTAAGAGAAAAGATTCTGGAGTCAGACACTGTTCAAAATGACTTTTCAGCCTCTTACTATCTGTGCAGTTTTGGGAAGCTATTTAACTTCTCCCCAAGCTTTAACATCCTCATTTGTAAAATGGGGGAAATTATAAGACCGAACCCATAGGATGGTTGTAAGAATTAAATTAGGTTAGTGCTGCAATGTAGTTGGCTAATATTTGGCACATAGTAAATATACAAGAAATATTAGTTATGATGATGAACATATAATCAAACATTATAATCACAGGCAAATTAATATGAATATCAAAGAATAGGAAACTTCCTGAAAAATTGTTTCCAGAGATTTCCAGCAATCTAAGAAATTATTTCCATCCTTGTATCCTGTCAACTTAGCTGGAACTATGTTTCCCAGAATTACTCTGAATTTGGGTTGTCCAGAAGAGAAATTTGTGCCAGATTCAGATACAGAAGTGAGGCAGCAGCCATAATGTTCTGAAGGTCAGTGTAGGGTTCTCCTGGCTGATCTGGCTTGCCTTATGCCATAGGGCAGCTGGTGAGGCTGCAGCTCCTCTAGCATCCACCAGATAGATGTCTTCTACCAGCTTCTCCAGGTCCTGGGGCAGGTGCATATGCAACTCTGTATCAAGGGACACCAGCTTCTGCTGTTACTTCATCACTAGGGTTGGTGCAGTGAGAGACAGACACACGTCCAGTTTGTATTGTGGGCTCCGGTTGGCCCTTGTGTGTTCTAGGTTGTCTTTGCAGGTTCCATTGTGTCCTTCATCTCTCCCCTTCAGGGCCAGCTTTTCTTCCTGACTTCAGCATTTGCCAGCATACAATGACTTCAGACCCGTCACCAGATGCAAAGTCATCAGCCTCCCCATAGACTTCTTTACCCAGTCTCACAGTTTTGTAAGGTCTAGTCCCTTATTACTTATAGTTGTTCTGGCTCTTTGATTAAATCCCATGTGATACAGAAGTTAGTATCAAAAGTAGTTTTAGGGGTACAGAACTTCAAGAGTGAGTTCTCTGAGTTGGTTCTGATTTATTTGGAAGTGGTTCTCTGATGTGAGTAAATTTAAAGGCCTTAATGACCCAGTGCCATAGTAAAGGAGACATTGCTCTGTAACACATAGTGGTGAAAGAGTTACTTAAATTGTCACTTGTAGACACCTATGAGAAAGTGCCTATAGAAGCAAGGCCTCCGGTGACAAATTAGTTGCTGCTGTAGAGTATTTTAGTGAAAATAAGGAATATAATCGTTTTGGTTGGTTATTTCTGAGTGTACTGTATAACTTGGAGAAAGAAAATAACAGCCTCAGGGCTTTAAATTCCAAGCTTAAAGTTTGGGTAATGAATTAGAAAGCTTTATGGCTGTTCTGAAAGAAACTGTATCCTCCATAGATGTAGGGCCAAGATTTCTTGGATGACTTAAACACAAATTGAATTCCCAACTTGCAGGGTCTCTCATGTGAAAGTTAGAACATGGGCTGGGAAGGAATGGGACCCTGAAAATGGAGATGAGGACCCCTGGGTAGATTCTGAAGAAGCTCTGCTATTGCCAGAATCTATCCCTTTCATGTTGGTTTCTTTTCCCCTGTAGTAAAAGCTATTATTGTAGGAAAGAGCAGGCAGTAGCTACTAGAATGACATCTACCTACCAAAATAGAAAACCCCTAAATTCTGCTAAGCCTGCTTTGCCAGTAGAAGCAGCCCTTCCTTCCCTGTCTGAGGAGATTAGTTACCCCTTGCCAGAGGAACCTATGATGGCATCTCCTAAGGTAGTACCTTTCAGGGAACTGCTGAATAGCCTCAAGATCTACACTTACCATCTCTTCTTGGTTTCAGACCTATAACATTCTCAAGTCCTGGCAGATCCCAGAGGATGAGGGTGTACCCCATGAGAAGGTGTGATGCAGAGTGGAAGGATTTTAAGGCTTTGGCAATGTATAGGGGCAGAAACCTGGGGAAAATGAATATAAATGGATCCTAATGGTGTTGGTTCAAGGTGGAAGGAATATAATGTTGGATGCGCCAATTTTATTGCTATGTGTGCACTAAGCAGAGATTCTGGGTTCAATATGTTAGTTCAAATGGCTGTGAGTGGTTCTTTCAGTTTGCCTAGTGGTTGACTGAAAATTGTATCCAAAGGAGGCCTACACTAACTGAAGCTTGATATCTTATAGAGGAAAGTATCCAAAGGCATAGGGAGATTGTAATTCTAGGCTATGAGAAATATATTCATGAAGGAAGTCTTGGCATCCTTGAAGAGTTCTGTGTGGTACCTATTTTGTATAGGACAGGAGTGAGGGTGGGAATTTCTGCCATTAAACTGGGTTCCCAAGATTAAGTGGAGATGATGGGATCTGAGGTGACAGGGCCAAAGACATGGTGGGTATGGCTGCTATAATGGGCAGCAGAGCCCAAGAGAGAATCAATATTTGGACTGGCAGAAGTCTTCGATATTGGCTAATTGATTATGTGTCTCTAGAACTGAAATAAGTGATGTCCCTAACACTGAAATGATATTCATAAGTGAAAAAAGCTCTGGTTTCATGAACAGAAATCTGATGTGAATCACCACAATAAAGAATTGCAGCCCATCAACCAGTTTTGGGCTTCAGGCCAGTTTATAGACTCAGAAACACTTGAATGAAAAGTAGACCAGGTCCCCTTAAAGAAGGGTCCTACTACATAGCCAGCAACTTTGGGCTCCTTATGCCAATGAATCCACTGGTAAAGAAGGGAGTTTCTGTGCTGGCTGGATTGATTGATCCTGACTATCTAGGATTGCTTCTGTGGAGTAGGGATAAGGAGGAGTATCTCTTAGGACCTCTTAGTAATCTCATGTCCTGTGATAAAAGTGAATGGAAACCACAATGACACAATTCTTTATTGTGTCTAAAGGCCCAAGCCTTTAGAATTTAAGGTTTGAGTCACCTCACCAGGCAAGGAATCATGACTAGCAGAGGTCCTTTTCTCTACCTGCTGTAGGGAAAAGGCATATGGAATGGGCAGTGAAAGAAAAAAGTTGTACCAGCTATGACCACATGTCTTAATTTGCCAGGGCTGCTATGACAAATACCATACAACTAGTTGGCTTACACAACAGACATTTAATGCCTCGTGATTTCAGAGGCTAGAAGTCCTGTCTGGACTTGTTCCCAGAGTCTGTAGCATTCTGGTGCTGGCTTGCTGCAATCCTTGGGGTTCCATGGCTTGCATATCTTTCTCTGTCACATGGTGATCTGTCTCCTCTTGTGACTTTCTCTGACTGCCTTGTAAGGATTCCAGTCATTTGGATTGAGGCTCATGCTGATTCAGTTTGGCCTCATCTAAATGGGATCTATGAAGATCCTATTCACAAATGAGTCTACACCTTAACTAATAATAACAAGTTCAAAAGTCCTATTTAGAAATGGCTTAATACCCCCATGAACACGGATTAAGACTTGAACATGTCTCTATGGGGGATATAATTCAATCCCCAACACCATGTGATCAGTTGCAGAAATAAAGACTGTAATAATTATGTATTTCTTATTTACTTAGATATGGATATATTTGTGTGTTTATTTATTTTCTCTCTTCTCCCCTACCCCGTTCCCCCACCATCTTGCATAATATATGGTTAATAGTAGTTAACTTTATATCTCAGTATTTAAGTTACAGGATCTCAAAAGGGGAGTGTGACTCAGAAGAGGAACAAACATGACCCAAAGATGGGTAAAGGGACTCTGTATCTTCTTTTGGGGAGAATGTTTTCAGCTGGACAAAGGATAGTTGTATCATGTGAGGTAGAAGCATGATTTTGCTAGTTTTTATTTGGAGGTTAAGAAAGAAGTGTGTGTGGATGGGGTGGAATGGGGTGACTTTATTCTCTATTGGCTTACCTAAGCAAAAACTAGGTTTCTCAGAACCCCCTTGCCTCTGTGGTTCCGAGTTAGGGTTGAACACTAGAAAAGTTTGTGTGTGATTTGGAGGTGAAAGTGAAGCAGCAGGATTCTGCTTGGAAGGTTGGTGGGGGGAGCCAGGAGCTGCTGCACCTTATCACTGCCTGCTGGCTCTCCTTGTTGGTGGCTTTCCTTCTTCAGGTTCTCTGAGTCCTGGGCCAGGGATGTGCCCAGCTCTGCAGTGCAGGGTGCCAGTTCTTTCAGCAGATTGTCTGTGTCATCGAGGTTGGAGGTGGTGGGATACAGATGTGGGTTATAGTTTGTCCTTGTGTTCCGTTTGTCCTCTTGCACGTTCCAGTGTTTGCTCTCCTCTCCTCCCCATCCAGCTTTTCTCCTTGACTGCTGGGCCTGCTGACCTGGAAGGGGTTCAGGCCCATGCGAGACCACCTTCCATAGGCTTCTATGCTCCCAGAATTGCTTAAGATTTAATCTCTGTAGTAAATCCCTTATTCCAGATCATTCCTAGTGGTTCTGCTGCTCTGAGCAACTCCTCACAGATGCACTCCTAAATTCTGAAGGATAGTTTTAATTAAGATAAATATATCTCCTTGGAATTATTATCATTGAGACAAAACTAAATGACTGAAAATATTTGTATTCAAATCGTCCCTAGGAGTAACTCTCTTTCCAAATTTATCAGTTAACTTTCAAGATATGAGATGCAATTATTAAACATTAAGCTGCTGCAGACAGTTTTGGCAAGGAGACAGAGATTAAATGAAAAAATAATACTAAATTTTGAAAAGAACATCACAAGTGTTTTCCTGGAATCTACCAAGCTTTCGGAAAAAGAAAAAAAAAAAAAACCTTAATTTTGATTAATAAATACCCAGAAGATGAATCAAAACCTGGTTAGTGAAGTTTTGGCAAAGGAAATTTGCTTCATTGGGTTATGGATTGAATGAAGGGTTGTTTCAGAGGTCTTGGGAAACAGATGAAGCTAACCTGATTTCTCCTGGTCAGGAGGCTAAACTGAAAACAGTTTAATATTCAGTGATTAGAAGCAAAGCCAGGGCCGTGGCTGAAAGTGCAAGCCTAACATTGACCAAGAAACAGAGGCTCAGGTGGGAAACAAACTCCCCTCTTCCTGGACTTATTGGTCATTGGGGGGGGGCGCTGTAAGGAGGGATCTAGCAGCCCTACTGATTCCTTTTCTTAAAGATGAAAAGTCAAAAGTTGAAAGATAATGTTCACTGGACTTTTTCCTCCCTCAGCATCTCCTATAGAGAAAGCTTTATAAAGACTAGCTTCTGGTAAGCCTCAGGGAAACTTGATCAGAAACGCAACAATTCATATGCAAAACAGCTTGCTCAGGGGCACGTGCCCTTTCTTCTCCAGGTGTTGCTAATACGGAAGGGCCATTTACCAGGTACCATCTGCTGGCTCCCAAAGCCTTTTTGTCATCTGTGCCCTAAGACTTCCACAACCTCAAAGCCAACTAGAAGCAGGTGCCACTTCTTTGTACTGAGGCCAGGAAACAGCTGGACTCCAAGAGTTCCCACCGATCAAAGCATTTCAGGATATATTGATTAATACAAGATGCCATGATATTATCTTCTATCAAGTTGAATTGCCCCGTGATGAACACAGTACAGGTGTAAGTCTTCTGTAATCCATATTTGAAACATGATCAAATGCTGAGTCCGGAAATAAAATAGAGCAAACCTTGTCTAATTGTATCCTTTACCAAGACGTAGTTGACTTACAGTGTCTGGAAGCCACCTAGCTGGATATGCTGACTAGAATTTACCCCTGCATTCTGTTTTATTTATTCGACAAATTTAAATAGTACTTACTGTGTATAGGTGTTGTTCAAACTGTTTTACCAATACTAATCCGTTTAATCCTTACAACAACTCTATAGGCTAAATACTAATATGATTATCATTTTATTGATGAGGAAACTGAAGTGCAAAGAGGTTGAGAAACTTGTCCAAGGTGCACAGCTAGTAAATGGTAGAACTGGATTCAAACCCAGTCAGTCTGGTTCCAGAATCCATGTTCTATGAGTGAGAAGAAAAAAGCAAATTTCAAGGGAAGCAAATCTTACACAGAGATTTAGTTTTAAAATACTTATTGCTTTAGGGTTAGTTTACTTTCATCTCTTTTCTTTACCAGCTATAGGATCATCATTAATGGTTATTAAATATTATTATTTTAACTAATATTTATTGAACCCCTACTATGTGCTAAGAATTGTGCTTTCTTCCCATGTATTTGCTCAAATAAACATACCACAACTGCCAAACTACTTGTCATCTTTATATCCCTTTCACAGATCACAAAACTGAGGCCCAGAGAAAGAACAACTTGCCAGAGTCACACAGAGAGAAAGTATGAAGAACCAAGATTGGAGCCAGATCTTCTGCCTACCTTTGCATGTGTAAGAAATCAAAGAAAAACTGGTTGTTCTGTACTTTTATACATAATGTATTCTTGAAAAATAAGGACAAGTGTGGGAAAGAGAGGGGCTCCTGGCCTCTGTAAGGGTCACCAACTAGGATGGTGGCCCCATGTGAAGAGCAAACTCCACTCCCCCAACCAGTAGCTGCTGGAGGCATACAAGGTCTGGGGTCTCCAGTGGAACATTACTCCAAGGGATGGGGGCCATCGCCTATGCATATAACCCCCTGCATTCTCAGGAAAGTGGTTGTCAATGGTCCCTCTCTCCCTCCCTCCTTCCCTTCCTTCCTTTCCTTCCTGGAGCCCTGGAGATACTTGCCTTGTATAGGTATCTTTTGAGAATTAAATGGGAAAAAGGCTTCATTGAGTGTTTGGTCATTTCAATTGCTCAGTAAATCTACTGATTAGAGGCACTTGTAGACAGTTTCCAACTTATCTGTGTTTTCAATTCTAACAGTATTAGACATCAACTGAGACTGCAACCCTCCTGATAGTGGCTTCTGGGGCAGCACTATTACTGTTTCCATGCCACAGGGAGGGAACTGAAGCATAAAGTACTTAAGTAACTTGCCCCAGGTTGCACGGCTTAATGGAAGACTCATCTCCATAGTTGACTGATCCAGTGGCAGAGAGTGTTAGTTTCCCAGATGCTAAAACAACTAGCATATCATAGATTGGCTTAATTAATGGAAATTTATTGGCTCTCAGTTTTGAGGTTAGGAGAAGTCCAAAGCCAAGGTGTCAGCAAGATGATAGTTTCTCTCTGAAGACTGTGGAATGCTGGTTTTGGCTGCTGGCAATGCTTGGGTCCTTGGCCTTTTCGTCACATGGTGGTGTCTCCTCCTTTCTCTTCTTGGTTCCTTTGATTTATTTCCAGTGTCAAGTTGCTCCCCGTGGCTTTTCTCTGTATCAAATTTCCTTTGCTTAGATTACCCAATATAAATAACATTTTTGTAAGCAAATACACATATATGTATATATATTTATATATCATTTTGTAAATGTTTGTGTGTATTGTGAGAATTTTGATTTTTACCCACAATAAAAAAAAAAAAAAATTTCCTTTGCTTATAAGGACTTCAGCCCTATTGGATTAAGACCACCCTCATTCCATTTGGTTACCCCTTAATTAATAGTATCTTCAAAGGTCCTATTTACAAATGAGACCACACCCACACAGGGGTTGGGACCTGAACATGCCTTTGGTGGGGCATGTGATTCAATCCCTAACACAGAGACACCCATCTAAACCAGGCCAATCCAGTTTCCCCAACTGGGAAACCTAAACTTGCACGGAGATTTACAAATAGGGTGGATGATAGATCTGAGTAACTTAAAGCTCTCAGAAGGACCTTAGTAGAAGGTCCACCCACCTGGGCTGCTGCACTTCCTGGAATGCCCAGGTTCTACCCTTCCCAGAGTCCTGGCTTCTCAGTGCCCTCTTTGATTCTCTAAGCTCTCTAGTATCCTTCTAGAAATAATTCCCCTTTTGTTTCTCAAATTAGTCTGAATCATCTTATTTGTTTGCAACCACAATAATCTTAATGAGGTTAGCCTCTGTTTAATTATAAATTTGGAGGCTCATCCTGGAAATTTGTATTTGGAAAAGGCCTCTGGAGTGATTCTGCCTTCAAGGTTAAGAAACACTGCCCATGGGAAGTGGATGTGGCTCAAGCTACTGGGCTTCTGCCTACCACATGGGAGGTCCTGGGTTTGGTTCCTGGTGCCTCCTGGAGAAGGTGAGCTGGTGCAGTGAACTGATGCAATAGGATGACTCAACAAAAGAGAACCAAAGAGGAAAGACAATGAGAGACACAGGGAGCTGAGGTGGCTCAGATGATTGAGTGCCTCTCTTCCACATGGGAGGTCCCGAGTTTGGTTCCTGGTGCCTCCTAAAGAGAAGACGAGCAGACACAGAGAGCACACAACAAATGGACGCTGAGAACAGACAGTGCCTACAAACAACAAGGGGGGGGGGTGGGTTGGAATAAATAAATAAAATAAATCTTAAAAAAAAAAAAAAAAAAAAGAACACTGCCCAAAATGATTGAATAATTCTTCCTCATGCATACTTAAAGATTCTTAACTGAAATATGACATTTCTGCATAGATAGAGCCCAACTAATTACTTGCAATGAAAATATATTGGTCTTGCGTAAAAACATTCTGCATTAGGTGCAGATATAATTTCACTTACATGACTCTGCACTTCTGTCCTTTGAATCAACAAAGTTTAGCCTGACTTGTACACCACAGTTCATAGTCCAACTACTGAAAAGCAAAACAGGCCTCAGTGACACCCATTTATTTACAGATAAGAGGTATTGGATGCAGTAGGGGATGATAGAGCAAATTAATCCTGTGAGTTTAAAAAAAAAATTAAAAACAAACCTAGTTTCTAGAAATGACTGAGCACTTAGTAAAGCATTGCACAGAATATATTCAGGTAATAAGATGCATAACGTAGTAATGCATTGTGCAGGTGGATTTCTGTACCTAATAAAATACAACAGCACTGGGCTACACGGGTGGTGGGGCACAGTCATTTATCCTTTAGTATCCTGCCATCATGTCCAATCCCCTTTGCAGTTTGGCTTCTGGTTCTGGCCAGTGGGTCATGAGGGGAAATGACAGCCAGCATGTAGTCCTCCAGCTCTGTCTCCGTTACCTGCAAACCCTGTGTCTTAGATGCCATTGTCCCATAATGGAAGCAGTCTGGATTGCGGAGTCACTACAGAAAGGACAGCTGCCCAGGAGAGTGATCAGCCCACAGTGGGCTTTGCATCAGCAAGAAATTAACCTTTGGTGAGTTAAGAGTTAAGCCACTGAGTTTGTTTTTACTGCCTGGTGTTATTCTGACTAATGTAGTAGATAACCCATTTTTTCCATATCAACATTTGTAGACTTTGTCACTATTGGCACTTTTAGCAAGATGATTCTTTGATGTGGGGGGGCTGTCCTGTGCATTGTCAGATGTTTAACTGCATCCCTGGCTCTACCTACTGGATGCCAGTAGACCTTCTTCCCTTGCCCCAGTAGTCGCAATGAAAGATTTCTCCAGACAGACATTGCCATATGTACACTGGGGGTAAAACCATCCTGGCTTAGAATCACTGTCCTAGATAATGAAAATATTTTGCATTCATTGTATTATTCATACCATGTTCCTTTGTGCTGGGTAAGAATTGATATTGCTTATATCCTCCTCCATGCAGTTACACAAAGAACACTTGATTCAGTCAAAAGACCTGTGTTCAAGTGTAAGGGTTTGGGCAAATCATAGATCTATTGCTGTGTTCTTTTGTTGCAAGCAACAGAAACGAAGTCTGATTAATTTAAGCAACAAAAAAGAATTTATTAGGAGGAAACTGGGAGGATTACAGAAAAAAGGTGGATTTGAGCCCACTCTAGGGATCTTGGCAGCAGGCATTCCTTTGTCCAACAGCCTTCTGCCTAGAGAGGTTTCTCTGCTTGATTGACAGAGAGTCTGGCTGGTTTTTCTTTGTCATGAGCCTCTCTTTTAGCTTAGTGGAGGCTACATGGGAGGCAGCAGCAGGGTTCTCTGATTAACAACCTCATCAAAACAAAATGTCATGCGGGAGAAGTATCCCAAGGGAAAGAGGGACACCGTTGTAACAAGAAGAGGGGAACCTAAGAGCAGATGTCTATTACAGAGCTGAAGTTCCTGTATCTCTAAAGTGGCGGTGGTAATACCTGCCCTACTTCATTCTGAGGCTCAAATGAGATGAATGTGAAAGCAGAAAATATCAAAGAGGAACCTGGAGATACCAGAAATGAGTATGATATGGGGTTTTATGATAAGCAGTGAAGCTACCTTTCAGGCATAAGGCAGGACTCTGGGACATGTCCAGAAGTTTCTCACTCCAGCTGTTGGTTATAGTCAGAAGCTGTGGTTTTTAGATGGAGTTTTGTGGGACTTTGGGTGCTTTAGGATATCTTTGGAAGTAGCAAGGTACACGAGAAATTTGCATCTGTCTTTTCCTTTCTCCAGACCCCAACATCAAGCCAGAGAGCAAGGGTAAGAAGGAACCACGCAAAGGAATTGTTGGCTCTTCCCACCCTATTCTGTTTCATTCTCTTCTATGGAGTATACAAAGTATGCAAATGGTGCTGATTGCAAAGTGAGAGATTCCTAAGAAATACTCAAGCTAATCTCTTAGGATAAAAAGAGGAAAAAAAACAAAAAACAAAACACAAATGACAACAGGAGGAAGCTAATTAAGCACAACACCGAATCCTGAAAGCTCTTGGAACCAGATGAACTCACAACTATGTGCCTGGGTTGTGGAGGTTGTAAGAATGGGCTGGCATGGCCTCTGCCCAGAATCTGATTTTGGGTCAGTGCAGAACACAAAATGTTTACTTGAAATCTACTTGGTTCAAGTGAGTTCTATTATTTCTTGACAGTGATAAAATTAAATAAGTGAAAGTCCCTATCATTGTCTCCCAAGGTAGGAAAGATATAAATGAAGCTAGCATCAGCTTTTCCCAAATCCTAAATGTATTTACATTCATTTTAAATGACCACTTTGATTTCATTGTGCTCTGGCACTCATTGGTAATTCCGTCAGCCCAATTTCATGTACATAATTCTCATGCTCTGGGGAGGTTGTGCTTTGTAAATCCATTTACTTGCAGAGGCAGATGTGACACCATCACAGTAAAACTAAGTCGGTGGAACAGTGGCAAACATCTCACCACTGGAATTTAATCAATTTATTGTGGAAGCAAAGAACAATAGTTGTTAAAAGAAATCATGACCAAAAGACATTGCGGACTGGGCCTCTCTGAGAACTAGGATTAGAAGGTCCACCCTCAGTCCTTAGATTCCTCAGACCCAGGCAACAGACTTCCTGGGAGAAAGAGAAAAAGTTCAGAAAAAATGAGAAAGCTTGTATCATTCATTTTACAGTCAATATTGTTCATTTACACCTGGGTTACTGGGTTCATTCATTTACTCATTCACTGAATGAGTGCTAATTGAGAGCCATCCATTATCTAAGTGCTGGGAATACAAAAGTAGGGTGCTTGCCCTCGTGCAGCTTACAGTCTAGTGGAGACCAATATTTGCTTTAAAAATCACACAATGAATGCAATACTGTAATTGTAACTGTGAACCCAGACAGCCTGGGTGATCCCAGCTCTGCCACTCACCTCAGGCAATTTTCTTTACTGCTCTGTGGCTCACCTGCCCCTTACTGCCCTTCTTCACCTGTAAGATCACCTATTTTCATCATGTCATTATGATCCCTAAATCTAGCACACATTAAGCGCCATGTCAATTTTAGCTGTTATTGCAGCAGTAGGAGGCAATATCATAAACACAAGTTGTGCCTGTCTTCTCAAGGGATCAAAGACAAGGCTGCAGAATTTGCAAACATTGGGAGTGTTCTTGGTATTTTTCTATTACTGATTTCTAATATAATTCCAGTCTGTATAACTTGAATCCTTTTAAATTTGTTGAGACTTGTTTTGTGGCTGAGAATCGTGGTAATTGTTCCATGTACATTGAGAAGAATGTGTATTCTATTCTTGGTTGGAGTGCTCTGTGAATGCCAATCAGGCCAAGGTGGTTAATATGTTCAGATCTACTGTATCCTTACTGGTTTTCTGTCTACTTGTTCAATCAGCTGTTGAGAGAGGGGTATGAAATCTCCAACTCCAATGGTGAATACATCTGTTTCTCCTGGCAGTTCTATTGGATTTGCTTCATGTGTTTTGTATCTGTTATTACGGGTATAACTATGTAAGATTGTTTTAGGGATTGAATCAGGTCTTCCACAAGACATGTTCAAGTCCTACCCCCCATCCTGTAAATGGGATCTCCGAAGATCCTATTAAGGTGAGGCCAAATTGAATCAGGGTGGCTTTTAATCTAATATGACTGGAGTCCTTAAAAGCAAAGGAAATTTGGCCACAGAAGTAGAAACCCGAGGAGACAGAAGGAGACAGCTCACCAAGTGACAGAGACAGACACAGCCCACACCAGAAAGCTAGAGACTTCAAAGAAAGCATGGCCTGCTCCTACTTTGATTTGGGGCTTCTAGCTTCCAAAACTGTGAGACAACTCCTTGGTGTTTAAGCTAACCAGTCTGTGATATTTATTATAGCAGCCCTGGCAAACTAAGACATCAGTTATATTCTCTTGGCGAATTGATCCATTTATCATTATGAAATGACTTTCTTTATCTCTAGTAATATTCTTTGCTCTGAAATCTTTGACTGGTGTTAATAATGCCACTCCAACTTTCTTTTTATTAGTGTTAGCATGGTGTATCTTTTACTTTTTTTCTTAAATGTGTTTATTTTGAAATTATTTCAAACTTATGATACAGTTGCAAAAATAATACAAAACCCATACAGATATTTTCATTGTAGTCCTCCCAGATACCCAGATCCACCAATTTTAGCATTTTGCCACATTTGCGATCTTCCTTCCTTTCTTTCTTTTCTTTCCTTCCCTCCTTCCCTCCCTCCCTTCCTTCCTTCCTTCCTCTCTCTTTCTCTCTTTCTTTCTCTCTCTCTTTCTTCCCTCCTTCCCTTCTATCATCTTTTTAGTCATTTTCTAAACATTTGAGAGTAAGTTTTATATATCATGCTCCTTGCACTCATATCAAACAGCTACAACTTCCATGTACATTTCCTAAGAATAAGTATATTCATTTATATAACAACCTTAGGTACAGCTATCAAGTTCAAGATCTTTAACATTGATATAAAGCTTATACTCTATATTCCAATTTTTTCATATGTCCCAATAATGTCCTTTTGGGCCTTTTCTCCTCCATTATTAGACCATTTTAACATTTTAGTATCTGCATATTTTAAGTGTCTTTTTTAAAAATTAGGTACTTGGGCCGGGGATTGAACCCCGGACCTCATATTTGGGAAGCTGGTGGTCAACCAATGAGCTACATCGGCTCCCCTAAGTTGTTTTTTTCTGTTTGTTTGCCTGTTGTTTGGTGTTTTCTTTTGTTTTTAGGAGGCACCAGGGTCCGATCCAGGACCTCCCATGTGGGAAGCAGGTGCTCAACTGCTTGAGCAACATCCGCTCCCAAGTGTATTTTTTTGTGCTCAGTATATAGTTGGGTCTTTTTATTTTTTAATCCAGCGTGAAGATCTAGGCCTTTTAATTGTGGTACTTAGACCATTTACATTTAATGTAATTGTTAATATGATTAGGTTTAAATCTATCGTTTTTCTCTCTGTTTTCTATTTGTCCCAACTGTTCAAGTTTTTTTCCTCTCTTCCTGCCTTCTTTTGAACTAGTTGAATATTTTTTATGATATCATTTTACCTTCTCTTTTGGCTTATTTGCTAGAATTCTTTATTTTGCTATTTTAATGCTTTCTTTAAGGTTCATATATAGTATAAGACCTTGTCAATAGTTTACTTCAATTTCTCTTCTCCCAAACATTATGCTATTGTTGTCATCATTTTACTTTTACATATGTTATATACCTCACAATACATTGTTATTTTTGCTTGAACAGTCAATTATATTTTAAATAAATTTAAATAATAATAATTCTTATATATTTACCCAGGAACTTACCATTTCTGGTGCTCATCATTCTTATGTGTAGATCCATATTTCAAACTGGTATCATTTTCCTTCTGCCTGGAGCACTTACTTTAACATTTCTTATAGTGTGGCTTTACTGGTTATACATTCTATCTACTTTTTATGTCAGAAGAGGTCTTTATTTCACTTTTGCTTTTGAAAGATAAGTTTGCTGAGTATAGAATTTTAGGCTGATGGGGTTTTTCTTTCAGTACTTGTTCTACTGTCTGCTTGCTTGCATTGTTTTCAAAAGAAATCTTCTGTAATCTTTATCTTGGATACTCTTTATATAACATGTCTTTTTTCCTCTGGCTGTTTTTAAGATTTTATCTTTATCACTGATTTTGAGCAATTTGATTATTATGTGCCTTGGCATAGTTTTATTCATATTTTGTGTGTGTGTGTGTGTGTGTGCTTGCAGCTTGTTGAGAGTTTTGGATCTGTAGGTTTATAGCTTTCATCTAATTTAGAAAACTTTCCATCATTGTTTCTTTGAATACTTTATCTATCTTCCCTCCTCTCTCCTCTCCTTTGGGGTTTCCAAATACACATATATATTAGGTTGCTTGAATTTTTTCCATGGTTCACTGATGTACTGCTCAGTTTTTAAAATTCTCTTTTTTCTCCTTGTTTCATTTTGGATAGTTTCTATTGTGATCTCTTTGAGTTCCCTAGTATTTTCTTCTGCAATGTGTAATCTGATATAAATCCCATCCAGTGTATTTTTTTTATCTCAGACATTATAGTTTCCATCTATAGAAGTTCAAATTTTATCTTTTAAAAAATATCTTGCATATCTCTATGTAACTTTTTGAACATATGGATTACTGTGACAAAAGTGATTTTTAATGTATTTGCTGATTATAGCATCTATTACAGTTGTGGGTCAGTTTTGAATGGTTGATTTTTATCCTACTTATGGACCATATTTTTCTGCTTCTTTTCGTGCCTAGTAATTTTTTATTCAAGGCCAGACATTGTGAATTTTATCTTTCTGAGTGAAAAGTTTTTGTATTCCTATAAATTTTCTTGAGCTTTATTCTGTGAGAAAGGTTACTAGGAAACAGTTTGATCTTTTGGATTTTGATTTTGAGATTTGTTAGGTGAGATCAGAGCTATACTTGGTCCAGGTTTAATTATTTCTCATTATTAAGGGAAGCTCTTCTGTGTACTCTACCCAATATCCTGTGAACCATTGGGGTTTCCAGTCTGACTAGTAGGGACAGACCTATTCTTAGTCTTGTTTGAGCAGCAGGCTTTGTTAGCGCTAGTCTTTTCTGGTGGTTCTTTCCTTGGTCTCAGGTAGTTTCTGCACATGCATGCATGTATTCAGTACCTGAATATCTGAAGGGAATTCTCTGCAAATCTCCAGAGTACTTTCTCTGAAGCTCTTTCCTCTCTGATACTCTGTCCACAAATTCTAGCTACTGTGGTCTCCCCAGATTCTCAGCTCTGTCTGGGAATCCTGTCAGGGAGTCTTCCAGGTTTATATGGGGTTACTAAACCTGTGCCATAGCCAGAAACTCTCTTAAGGCAGTAAACTAGGCAATTGTAGGGCTTTTCTAGTTTGTTTCCTGTCTCTCACTGTCCTTCATTGCCTGATAACCAGTGTTTTGAGAACTATTATTTCACAAAGTCTGTCTACTTTGGAGGTTGCATTAGATGGAAGGGTTGTTCCATGTTGGCTGCAGAGTTTGAATTTTATTCTATATGCAATGTGGATACATCAAACAAGGGGAATGACCATCAGTCCTACATGGCCAGAAGATAACTCTAGTAGTATTGGGAGGAGAGACTGGGGAAGGAGTTAAGAGATAGGAAGGCTCTTGCAAAGACCTAACAAGAGGCAATGAGAACCCACCCATGGAATATGTGGATTTGAAACTCTAAAAACTCAATATGGAAAGCTTCCTGAAATAAAATGCAAAAGTTAAAGCTTGCACAGTTGAAAAACCAAAAGGAGTTATATGTTAATAGTTTGTAGCACTTATGTGGCCCCCTTACAACACAAATTGAAGGTTGGATTAAGGCAGAGATTGTGTTTTCTGTGGTGCCTCCCCCAGCACTAGGGTCCAAAGACCCTCAATACTGAGGATTGTAGAACTCAATCGAAGCATCTCAAAAGGCCCTGCAGAGTTTGTGCCTGGGGGAGTCTATGGACTTATATAACCTTGAAGGGCTTCCAAATGGCTGAACTTGTTTGGACAATATTTGAGCATATTTCCCATGAGAAATTATGTTTTATTCATGTGAATTTGAAAACTTTGTGAATCGTAGAGAATACTTTAGGATTTTAGAAAGCAAATCCCGACATGTTCTTATCACAAAACCTTTGCGTTTTCAAGTCATTTTGGCATAAGAGTATTTTTCCTCCAAACCACAAAGTCTAAATCCAGCTGGGATCTTTGCATTTGAACATTATGTTTCCCCAAGTTCCTGGTGTGCTTAATGCTAATATAGTATTTTTTAGGAAAGTAAAGTAAAGTAGGGAATAGAAAAGCACAGGGCATAGTCAAATAAAATCAGTCTTGAGAAAATGTACTATTACCACTTTGAGGGACTTGGGCTTAAATGGGATCTCTTTAAACTTGGAATATGGATTGCTTGTTCAAGGAACAAAGATCAGAGAATATTAATAAGTTAGTGTCGGAGAAAGGCTGCTTGAAACATCTGAGCACTCATTGTTCTGAAGGAGCAGTTCTAGTCCTAAAAATGACCTCTCCAATGATCAGAAATGAGGACAGTGGAGAACAGAGGGCGTTAGCACCCAAGCCTGTGGCTGGCTCCTCTCAGAGTGGGAGGCAGGGGCCAAAGCCATGCCTTCCCCTCGAATTGCTTTAGCTTTCAGAATGACTCTCATACCCTCCCCTTAGATTCTCACTGGCAACTCTATAAGGGTTACCTTCTAGTAGGGTTTGGAAAATCCCAAATACATTTATTGTGGGAGCTGATGACATAAGTCTGACTACCACAAAACAATAAGAATTTTGCTTACTACTTTCAGCATTGCCACAAAACAATTATTATTTGTATAGTGTTGATGCTGGTATAATGAACTGCCCTCTCCCTTTTTTTGTCTACTTATAGAGTTCCCATATATGCCCACCCCCTAGTACTAACTCCTTGCATTAATGTGGAACATTTGTTAAAACTGATGAAAGAGTATTATTATAATTGTGCTATTAACTATAGTCCATGGTTTGTGTTGTACAGCCCTATGATTTTATTTATTTATTTATTTATGTGTGTGTGTCCCCGTGTTGTCCCCCCCTCCACCCCATTGTTTTGAGCTTGCTGCCTGCTCTCTGTGTGTTCTTCTGTGTCTGCTTGTCTTCTCTTTAGGCAGCACTGGGAACTGATCCTGGGACCTTCTGGAGTGGAGAGAGGCTGCTCGATCTCTGTGTCTCTTTTTGTTGCGTCATCTTGCTGCACCAGCTCTCTGCGCAGGCCAGTACTCCACGCGGGCCAGTACTCTGAGCGGCCAGTTTGCCACATGGGCCAGTTTGCTTTTCACCAGAAGGTCCCAGGAAATGAACCCTGGACCTCCCATATGGTAGACAGGAACCCAAGCACTTGAGCCACAATCCACTTCCCAGTTCTATGATTTAAAAAAAAATTTAGTACCATGTGTAAACCTAAAATTTCCCCTTATAACCATATTCAAATATATATTTCAGTGCTATTAATTACGTTCACAATGTAGTGCTACCATCACCACTATCCATTACCCCCTTTTTAAGATTAAAATGATATTGATAAATGCTGCATCCCATCCCTGCCTTTAGAGACACCATGTTTGAAGACTGGCATGATCAACTCTGGTAGTTACAGTTTTGGCTGCTTTAATGGAATTTTCTCTTTCCTTGAGGACCCTACCCCTACTCTGTGGGGCATTGAACACAACCCATTAATCCAGTCCTTGCCCTGGGAATGGGCATGTGATCCAGGCTAGCCACCCTGGATCCTCATGGAAGTTTTCCTCGTGGAAAGAGTGATAGATCAAGGATGGGCACATGGCCCAACTAGGACCAATCAGGGTCTTCCCTGGGATAAACTGTATCGATGTTGGGAGAGAGAGTTGGTTCCACTGTCCGCTGGATGTTACTGAGATGGAAGGCTATAAATTGGGTTGCTGGCTGAATGCAGTTGAAGGGAAGAAGGATGCCACCAGGGAAACGTGGACAGTAGAATCAGAACCTGCTTTTATAATTTCGTTAAATACCCAAATGAAGTCTGTTTCATAACAGATGGAGGATTTTAGGGATTAATGAATTTTTTTAACAACTGCATAATTGCAGGCACTAAGTTTTGGTATGAGTATGCTTTCTATCATGTGGATTAAACTGTCATTCATTTCCTTTCCAATCCCCCTGTCAAAATGACAAATGACCCATATCAGAGAAGTGCCAGCTGGCAGAGACTGTCAGCTCCTAATTTCATCACCACAAGAAAGGGTGGTGGCAACGGCTGCTGCTGCTGCTTCTTTCTCCCTCCAGGAATTGGATTTCCCTGTGAAAATGCATCCCCTAACATCCTATGTACATGGATAATTCTAACAAGAAGCAATCCTATTAAACAATTGGCGAAGTTTAATAGAAATTGGCTACTTTTCCGGCGGTTGGCCGTTCTTCATGAATTGTGTTAGCTGCGAAGAAGATAGAAATCTACAATTTCTGAGTGGCTGGAATTGAAATCCTATAAGTGCAGGATTGGCAAAATCCATTACCGAGCAAAGTAGCAAGAGAGATTGTTTACAATTTGGTTTTGGTTTTGTGTTTGTGTGGGGACACGGTGCCCATGGGCGGGGCTTTGGAGGCCTGAGGCAAAGGGACCCCTGTTAGGTATCACGGGGAAGGCCGTGATTCATTTTTTCCTGGGGCTCATCAGCCCTTTTTTGAATGGCTGCACGCTCCCCTGGGAGTCCATGCCAAGTCCATTATCTATAAATAATTGTTATGGATAAGAAAGGCGAGTCTCCTTCTGGGCATTTGTACAAGCACACACACACAGTCATACACACACTGGAAGCATTTTATAAGAGCATAGCAAGGTGGGGACAAGTCAGAGAATTTGGAAGGTGTCATAAAATGTGTCTCGTACAGGGGTTGCTCAACTTTTTCTGAATAGGGCCAGATGGAAATTATGTTAGGGGTTGTAAGTCATCTTAACTCTTTTGCAGCTACTCAACTTTGCCATTGTAGGCAAAAGCAGCCATAGATAATATGTACATGTGTGGGCATGACTGTGTTCTAATAAAACTTTATTTTCCAAAATGGGTGGCAGACTGGATTTGGCCTGCTGGCCCTAGTTATCTGACCCCTGGGCTAGTCCAACACCCTAGGTGAAGAAACAGAAAGTCAAAATGATCCACCAGACCATATGGCTAGTAACAAGCAGAGCCGAGTCCAAATTTCAGACCCCCGAGTCCCACCTAACTCTCTTTCCACTGCCTCACACTGCAGTCTTTTGCTCTGGAATCCAAGCAGGGCATTATCTAGGCTCTACTCTTTCTGGAGGGCTCCAAGCAGACATTAGGGATGAACTTTTTAAAAAAGGCTTCTCAGCTTGGGTTTGGTGCTGCCACCCTCCGTGAGTGTGGCTGTGTGCTCACGAGATGGCCGTGTGTCGGAGGCTGGGCCACATCAGGTCACGGCATAGGTTTCAAGGAAGATCCACGTTCCAGAATGCCAACTCTAACATCCTTCCTAGAGACTCGAACGACTGCTTAAAAACACATCTTGTGCCTTCTGATCTAGGCCAGCCTCAAAAATCACAGTTAATTCTGAAGATAATTGTGAAAAATCCCAGAGACAGCTACCTCTCCCTTCGGATGGAGTTAAGAATATTCAGGACATTTCTTCTTAGCTTTATTGCCCTCTTCTTCTCTAACACTCCTCACAACCATCTCCCCAACATCATCACTCAGACACTCACCCTGTTCAGATCATCGGACCTGCTTATCTCTACACCTTTAGTCTTTAATCTTTATTTAGCTCCACTGTAGCGTTAATTATTTTAATCTTGTCTTATGAATCACACTCCCCTGACTTTGAGTCACTAGCTTAATTTTGCACTGAATATTCTGATTCACCTTTATTCTAGAAAAGGAATTTGAACTGTAAATAGTTATAGGAAAATACATAAAAGCTAAAATCTTCTTCTTCCAAATACTGGAGTTTTGTCTTACGAAAGACAAAGTATTTTATTAATTTAACAATTTGCAGATAAAATTATATCCGAAGAAGTCATTTGTCCCATTTGATGCCTCTTTTAAAATAAGCTACACAGAATCGAAAGGTCATTAAACCTAATTCTACTGCTAATTTGTTTAGGGATCGCTTGGTCATAAAGAACAGAAACACAACCAAGCTAACGTAAACAAAAAGCAAAAGGGAATTTCCTGGAAGAAAACTGGGCACAGAACCACAGAAGGCCAGCTGGGCATCTGCAGAGGCCCAACAGGACCTGGAATTTCAGGACTAAACTTTCCTTCTACATCTCTCTGGGACTGTGTCACTTGTCTCCTTTCATCTTCATAGGGCCAGATGTAGTTTTCAAAGACACTAGACACAGCCTGGTCTAGAGCTCAGGTTACCGGACTCTCAGGCCCGTCCTCCCTGCCCTTTACCAGTTTTGTTAAGCTGGGCCCTGTGGAACCTCCAGGCTGTGCAGTGGATACTGCAGGGCATCTTCCAATACTCAAGAATTTATCCAAACCAGTAAACATGCTGACTAGCTGAGGAAGCCCTTTGTTGCTTCTCTTGGCTTTTCATGTCGGGCTCCTGTATTTGTAAAGGGGTTCTGTTCTCTGTATCATGCACCCATGGAATCAGTACCGAGAAGGATTTTTCCAAACAAACAACAAAACAGATAGCAGGAACTATGAATTGTGGCACAGTTTTTTAAATAACTGTACTTTATTTGGTGGGTCTGTTTGTTCCCTAGAGTTGCCATAACAAATTCCACAAACTGGATGGCTTAGGACAATAGAAGTTTATTCTCTCACAGTTCTGGAGGCTAGAAGTCCAAAATCAAGGTGTTTGCAGGGCCGTGATCCCTCTAGGCTCCAATCTCTGATCTGTCTTCACACGGTGTTCTCCCTTTGTGTCTGTGTGACTGTGTCCAAACTTCCCTCTGCTTATAAGGACATCGGTCATACTGAATTATAATTGCCTGAATTTTCCTGGTTGTTTATTCTAATTTGGTGTGGTCTGTCTGCTTCCCACTGAAATATAAATTCCATGAGAACAAGACCCTGTTCTCCTGGCCCCTCTGTATCCACAGTCCCTGAACAGAGCCTCTGGCTGCAATGGCTTCGTGAGAGGACATTCGTTTTCTCACTTATGCAGATTTCTGGGGTGTCCTATCCAGGGTTAACTCCGTGGCCAGCTCTCTGCCATCCTCAGGTGTTAGTGTGGCCCTTCTCACAGGTCCATCAGAGAAGAGAGTCATTGGACATAAACAAACTTTCCCTGCGGTTACCCAGCACGTCCCATTGGCCAGGATTGGTCAACATGTTCGTGCCGTAGCAAGGGAGCCAGCGAGTTAGGTGGGGACTTGGGGGTGGTCATGAGTGACACCGTCTGGGACCCCTACTGTGCTAGCACAGTTTTGTACAATCACGGATATTCAGTAATGCTGAACCTGAATACCCCCCAAAATTTACTTGAGTTTATCATTCTCAGTAAAAGCAGTCAAGGAAGTAGGTAACATATTTCAGAATGTTTTCTATCCTTAATGCTTAAAAACAAAAACTTTTGTCTTTAATATGTCAGTTTTCTAGAAAATTCACTTATGCAGAACTCCTCACCCTCTGATAATTCCAGATCAAATAAGGTATTACTATAATTGAATAGCTTGCTCTTGCCATTGGCCAGTCATACCAAAGAAACCCTAGTTGGTAAATTTAAGTAGAATATTTCCATTCTTAGAACCCCATGATGAAGTTCAAAGAACTATTGTGTTTTAGAGCTGGAAGGCACAACACAAATACAGAAATAGTTTCTTTTTTTAAAAATGAGTGAATGAACCCATTTTATTTTATTTCATTTTTTTTCTTTATTTTCAAAGAAGTTTTAGATTATGTAAAAGTTACATAGAAAATATAGGGATTCCCATATACCTCACCCCCTCCCCCTCACATTTTCCCCTATTAATAATATCTTTCATTAGTGTGGTACATTTGTTACAATTGATGAACAAATATTCAAGCATTGCTACTAACCATGGTCTGTAGTTTACCTTATGGTTTACATTATGGCACCACACACTTTTATCGGTTTTGACAAAATTTGTAATGGCCTGTGTCCATCACTACAATGTCAAGCAGAACAATTCCAATGGCCCCAAATGGCCCCATGTTACACCTATTCTTCCCTCTCCCTCCCTCCTCTCAGAACCTCTGGTGACCACTGTCTTTATAGTAATGTTACACGTTCTTCCATTACTAGAATAATAATAAGTCTACTTTGGTCCGTACTTGCATTCCCCCCTCATGTTTATTCATTCTTCAATCTTGAGGATTTGGGGTGGTGATGCCCACTCTGCTTCTGATTGAGAGGGAGCTTAGATCCCATGGAGCAAATGGATGGAACTGTTGTGCTTGCAGTTGTAGATACTCTGTTTTTTGGGATGGGCATTGTCCATCGTCATCACTTTGTTAGTTGTCCTGGTCAAGTCTAATGAACCAGAGAGTAGGTGTTACAACTCTGCTGAGATTCAGGGCTTAACCAGCATATAAACAGACTGAGGATTTATAAATCTCTGGGACATATATTTAACAAGTATACTGCTAATTATAGGTTCAAATAAAAGGGACAGAAGAACCATGTGCAGGAAAATTATAAATGAGTCTAACTCTGTTACATTGGGTGAGAGGTCAACATATATTCCAAGGTAAGGCCCACGGATGGAGTGCTGATTTCCTGGGGTTGTCTGCTCTGCCTGTTTCATCCAGATGTCTCTAGAGCTCTCAGGAGCCCCTGTGCTTGAGGCATTGTTTACTGTGGCAGTCAGTGAGATCCTCCTGAGATGTGCATAAGCGTAACCTCTGGAATGACCTCCAGACTCACTTTGAAATCTCTTAGCATTTGTATTATACAAAAATGCATTTGTATTTAATATATCCCCCTTTTGGTCAAGGTCTTGGAGGCCCATACCCAGGTGTCATGTCACATACCACATACCGGGGGTGGTAGTGGGGGAAAGCAGTGAATTTATATGCTGAATTGGGCTTAGAGAGAGCCCACATTTGAGTAACAAGGAGATTTTCAGGAGGAAATTCTTAGGCAATATATATTACTAGGTTACATTTCAATTTTACAATAACAGGTGTAGCAGTTTGGCATTTTGTTATAATTATGAATTCCAAAAATAGATATTGGATTATACTTGTAAACTGGTCTGTTAATCTAGGCATGATTAAGTTATGATTAGGGCGTTGACTGGGCCACGTCAGTAGAGCGTTGTGTCCTACCCCTTGGTGGGTGGGGAATCAAATATAAAAGGCATGGCAAAGGACAGAGTTGTAGTAGTTCTGATGTTGGAGTCTTGAGCTGGAGCCCTGGGAAGTAAGAGCGCTTGGTCGTGAGAAAGGAGAGAAGGCCCCGGGAAAAGATATGAGCCATTCGCCTGAAAGTCTACAGCTGGCCTTGTAGAGAGAGGCAAAGCCTAGAGAGCCTCATGGTCTTACAGCTGACCTTGTGGAGGAAACAGAGGAGTTGAGCCCAGAGAGAAACGCAGCCCCGGGAAGAGAGGAACCCACGAAGCCTGAACCCTGGCAAACGTTGGCAACTGTCTTGCTCCAACACATGGCAATAGACTTTGGTGAGGGAAGAAACTTATGCTTTATGGCCTGATAACTGTAAGCTTCTACCCCAAATAAATACCATTTATAAAGACCAACATATTTCTGGTATTTTGCATCAGGACCCCTTTGGCAGACTAATACAATAAGGTTCATAAGTACAACCATCAATATCAAGGACCTGGCGTATTGGTCTGTTCTTTTTCGGCCCTACCTATGTACTCTAGAGATTCTTGCCACTCTATTAGAGAATGTAGCAGGACTCCCCAGGATGGGAATTTGATATTTTGTTGGTTATTTACTGAGATAAAACCCCATGACCACATGAACACATTCATATCCATAGAGGTATGCTCCGGGTACATCTTTCCCCACACGTCCCCCCACCATTGACACCCTGTACCAGTGATCCTCCCCTGCCATAGCTGTAACTTTTCTGTAATCCAAAACCTCTCTGAAAACAAAACCACCAAAAAAAAAAAAAAAAGTTTGCATTGTGCCTTTCATCACCGTAAGATCTATTAACTTTTATGTTAATTTACAATTTCTTCTGTATGTTCCCCTAGCATCTTATTCATTTTTCACTTTATTTTCAAAGAAGCTTTAGATTTAGAAAAAGTCACATTGAAAATATAGGGGATTCCCATATATTCCACCCCCTTCCCCTCTCATATTTTCCCCTATTAATAGCAACTTTCATTAGTGTGGTACATTTGTTAAACTATTGATGAAAAAAATATTGAAGCATTGCTACTAACCATGGTCAATGGTTTATATTATGGTTTACACTTTGTACCATATAATTTTATAGGTTTTGACAAAATATATAATGGCCTTTATCTGTCATTGCAAAATCATGCAGCACAATTCCAATGCCCTAAAAATGCCCTATGTCCCACCTATTCTTCCTTCCTCCTCCCCTCAAAACTTATGGTAACCACTAAGTTTCAATTTTTCAGGAATAAGGGTCATAGTTACATGCATTAATACTGAGGGCTTGACGTATTGGTCTGTTTTCTTTTATTAGGCACTGCCTATGTACTCGAGAGATTCTTGCCCCTCTATTTGAGAATGTAGCAGGACTCCCCAGGATGGGAGTTTAATATTTTCTTGTTTATTGTGTGGATCTCCACCCGCTGAGATAACACCCTATGACAAGATGAACATTCGTATTCCATAGAAGCCAGCCCCAGGTGCACCCTTTCCCCATATCCCCTACCACTGACACCCTGAACCAGTGACCGTCTCCTGCCATATTTGCCAAAAGAACATTCCAACCATTGTAGTTTCTACCACAGACCTGCAAATTCCCAGAGTTCTCCTGTTCCTTTCTTCAGCCCTCCCCCCAGTTCCATGGGTATTCCAGCACAAATCCCTCACCCTCCTCACCCCCACATTTGAGCACCATTGACCCCACTCACATCCCTGCACCACCATCACCCCCATCTACTGCCAAACCACCCCCTTCCACCTTATCATAAATTCTGCTCAGATTGAGCATCGGCTTACCACTCTCTACTCCTTTTCTGTCTCCTGATAACCTATCTTCCAGACTCTGTGAGTCTGCTCAATATGGTAGGGTCTTATCAGTGAAGTCATGCAATATTTGTCCTTTAGTGACTGGCTTACTTCACTCAACATAAGGTCTTCAAGATTCATCCATGATGTCATGTGTGTCAACATTTTAGCCCTTCTTATGACTGAGTAATGTTCCATTGTATGTATGTATATACCACATTTTGCTTATCCATTCATCTGTTGACGGACGCTTGGTTAGCTTCCAACTTTTGGCAATAGTGAATAATGCCACTATGAACATTGGTGTGCATATATCTGTTTGTGTCCCTGCTTTCAATTCTTCTGAGTATATACCCATCAGTGGGGTTGCTGGATCGTATGGCAAATCTATAGTTAGTTTCCTGAGGAACTGCCAAACCATCCTCAACAATGATTGTACCATTCTCCATTCCCACCATGAGGGTTCCCTTTCCTCTACATCCTCTCCAACACTTGTAGTTCTGTTTTTTTTAATAGTCGCCAGTCTAATAGGTTTAAGATGATATCTCATTGTAGTTTTGATTTACATTTCCTTAATAGCTAGTGATGTTGAGCATCTTTTCATGTGTTTTTTTAACCATTTGTATTTCCTCTTTGGAAAAGTGTCTATTTAAATCTCTTGGCCATTTGAAAAATGGGTTGTTTGGCTTTTTATTTTCAAGACGTAGTGTTTCTTTATATATGCTGGATATTAGGCCTTTACTGGATAAATGATTCCCAAATATTTTCTCCCATTGAGTAGGTTGCCTTTTTACTTTCTTGACAAACTTCTTTGAAGCCTACAAGTTTTTAATTTTTAGGAGGTCCCATTTACCTATTTTTTCTTTCGTTGCTCATGCTTTGTGAATTAACCCATTTTATTATCTTAACAATGTTTAATATTTATATAATTTTTTACATTTTTTCTTACTATTGAGGAGACCAAGACCCAGATGACATATTTAAAGTCACAAGTAGTTTGATTATAAACTTAACCAAAGCAGACACTCATAGGCTTCTCCCCCTTCCCTTGCTGGAATATTTAACAAGTATTACAGTTGTGAGGGATTTTTTGCCCTTTCTTTTGTTCCTTCTTGTGTTCTATCACGATATTCATTTCAGAAGTGGAAATGCTCTGACCTCAAAAATATTTAATTATGAATGAGAAGAGTCACAGTGACCTCCTTGCCACTGAAATTTCTTTGCTTCTAACCTTTTCAAATGCCTCAATCAAAATAAATAAAACTCTGGATGGGCCTGTACAATCACATTTAGTTACCTCTCTGACCTTATCCGGAAAACATTCTAAATGCATGTTTTCCTAAGTATTGTGCTCAGGGAATGTGTAGCATATAAGATTATATAAGATTTCTGTCAAAAAGCACTCAGATAATCTTTAAACAATTCATGTTCAAATATGAACTGTCTGCCTAAGATCATAAATATTTACAAGACTGACATTTCATTATTTTTTTTATGAAAGTAGAGGAAACATTTTAGCTGCCGTTTAAGTTTTTGGAGAGGAGTTTGTTTTTGCTTCTTGGAGACAAATGTGTTTGCAGTACCTCTTGTTCTTGATTATTTCATTGCTGACTTTTAGGAAACTTCCATCTTGAAGAGCACACAGATGTCATTAACATCTTGGAAAAATGTGCTGGTATAAGCTCCTTGAATTCTAGCTGAATATCTTGTTCATTCTTGAAGCCCTTATAGCATTTAGTGCTCTATCTAGTTAGTAAAAATATTTACTGAGCCGCTTCAGAGGGCCAGGCCCTAAGCTCAGCTCTGGAGACAGGGAAGAACGAGGCACATTCCCAGGCTCTAGGCCCTAGCATCGGGCATAATGTTGACCATGCCTCACCCAGCTCCTTATCCAAGTCAATAAAGAAACGAAAGCCATTTTAGATGAGTATATAAAGTCTAGATGAGTAAGGTGGAGTATTATTATCATCAAGTTCATTATTAGATTCTTACTGTATGCCAAGCACTTTATTACTTTATCGCACCTGTGGTAGTTTGAAGCTGTATGGACCCCTGAAAATCAGGCTCTTAAAACGACTTCATTGCTGTGTGTGTAAACCTATTGTAAAATAGGGCCCTTTGATTAGGTTACTTCAGTTAAGGCACGGCTCAGGGTGGGTCTTAATCCTCTTCCTGGAGTCCTTTATAAAAGAATAAAATTCAGACAAAGAGAGAAAAAGCCACAGAAGCAAGAAGCTGAAAGCAACAAAACCTGGAAGAGAAGGGAGAGACCAGCAGACTCCGCCATGTGCCTTGCCATGTGACAGAGGAGTCCAGGATCACTGGCAGCTGATCTTCTGGGAAGAAGGTGTCACCTGATGATGCCTTGATTTGCAATTTTTCTCAGCCTCAAAACTGTAAGCTTGTACGATAATGAATCCCCAGTGTTAAAAACCAACCCATTTTATGGTATCTGCTTTCAGCAGCAAAGCAAATTTCACCCATCTACTCAACAATTCTAAGAAGGAGCTACTCTTGCTCCCATCACCATTTTCCAGGTGATGATTGGAGGCACAGAGAGGTTAAATAATTGGGCCAAAATCACAGAGCTAGTAAGTGGAGGAACTGATTTCAAACCCAGGCAGTCTGACTTCAGAGGCCACTGTTATTTTTTTTTTTTTTTTGGGGGGGGGGGTCTCCCTATATGTATTTTATTTATTTATTTTTTTACATAAATGTTATTTTTAAAAAATATATATATATATAAAAAGGTGCTTAGATTACCTAGATATTACATAGAAATTACAGGGATTCCCATGTTCCCCACCTCCCACCACATCCCACACAAACATCCTTCATCAATGTGGCACATCACCCATAATGGATATACACATCCTGGGGCCTTGCCACCAAGCATAGACCACAGTTCACATCGTAGACCACACTCTCTCCCACACAGTTCTGCATGATATATGCTGATGTAAAATGGCTTACATCTGTCGCTGCAACGCCACTCAGGACAACCCCCAAGTCCCGAAAAAGCCCCTGTTTTTTAACTGCCCTTCTCCTCCCTGCCCCGAAAGCGTCCAGTGGCCACCGGCTCCACATCACTGTTATAATTTCTTCCATCCATTGCTTGAATCACAATATGTCTACAACTGAATACCATTAAGTCCACTCTAGTCCATAGCTCTTCCCCCAATCCTGAGGGGACTGCAATGGTGATGTCCACTACACCTCCAAGTGAGAGTGGGCTTATATCCCATGGATATGGTGGGTGGGATTATCCTGCCTGCAGATGCAGGCCCTCTCCATTCCCTGGGATGGCCGTTGCCCATCGTCGTCTCCTCGCCAGGTGACTTGGGTGAGTCCATTGAGCTGTAGGGTAGGAGTTGCAGCTCCACCAAGATTCCAGGCACACCTGGCACATAGGTAGGCCAGAAGCTCCAGTCTCTGGAAGTATACCTAAAAACTCCAGCATCACATATAGGTTTGAATAGAAGGGACTGTTGGACCATGTGCAGGGAGGACTTATTTGATTCCAACTCTGTCACTCTCAGGAGCACAGATTCCAAAGTAGAGCCACTAATAAGGCATCAATCTCTGGGACTATCCCCCCTTATATAGGACCTGGGTGTCTCCAGAGCCCTCAGGAGCCCCTCTGTGTGGGGTGATATCCACTTTGGTGTTCTATGAAATCCTACTGAGGTGTGCGTAAGCGTTACCTCTGGGATGACCAAGTCTCTTAGCCACATGAACTCATTTCTCTTTACCTTTTCCCCCTTTTATTGAAGGTCTTTTTCCAATCGTGTTGCCAGTTGGCACTTGGTATTAATCACTCATTGCCAGGGAGGCTCAGCCCCGGGAGTCATGTCCCATGTTGGGGGGAGGTAATACATTCATATGCTGAGTTTGGCTTAGAGAGAGGCCACATTTGAGCAACAAGGAGGCTCTCAGATGGAGGCTACTGTTATTAACCACTGTACCATACTGCTTCTCATTTTATCTGGATGTATTCACTCTTCTCCCATTGACTAGCTGCTCTTATCAATATTTGGCCATGCATTTGAAAATCTGACTGTATTCGTTCCTTTCCTTTGTTTTGTGGATGGATGCGCAGTTACTGAGGAGGCCAGGAGAGGCTGGGCAGGGGAAGTCACAGATCCCCTCCAAGTCTACATGGAGATGCTTTGATCTGGAGATCTACTTCTTCATTGAGTGGGATGCAGCAATTGCAAAGGAGCATCATGATGAAAAACGAAAAGCCACTGGTCTGCTGGAGCCGGCTCCTACTGGCTGGCTTCCCAGCTCTGCATTCAGTGACTTCATGTTGGTAGCTTGAAATCGTCGTGGTGGGAGTATTTACACGATGGAAATCAGTAAACCCTACAGATGAGGGATTCTTCCCGCTCCCCTCCCTCCACAGGACAGTACTTAAGCATATCACTGGAAAGGACTAAAATTCACCAAAAATCAATTTAGATTTAATTCCTTCTCAATCAATGGGATGCCACTGCTCCAGGGCCAGCCTCCCAGATCTGTGCCATAATCACCACCTGGGGCTACTTAGGTTTATTTTCCCCTTCTCCTTAATCATCTCTGCTCTCCTCTGTCTTCTGAAATCTCATTCTGTAGATGCCACCAATCCTTTCCCATCTCCATCCCAATGCTTCGGCCCACTTCCCAGTGCTTCTTAACTTGTGCCTCTGGATGCAGTCTTGCCCTGCCAGCAACTGTCAACCCCCTGTCCTAACCACTGGGGGTGATATTTCTAAACATAAATTAGATCTCTTGCTAGTCTTCTATTTTAAAAGAAACTCCTTAGCTTGTTATTGAAGGCTTTTCACAGTCTATTTATTCCTGACCCTTTCTTTCGGGTTCATCTTCGCCCCACCCTGTGTTTTAGCCTCACTGAGCTCTGCTGCTGGAAAGGGTCACTCATTTTGTGCAGACTGTGATGATCACACTTAGCCTGGCGTGCTGTCATGTAGGTGTACTCCTGCATCTTCCTCTGAGCCGTGTGGTCCTGTCTTACTTGGCTCGGTCACTGTAGAGACATCTCTTGGTTTGTTATGTACCACCGTTCCAGCCTTCCTGGGAACTGCCATTCTCACTCCTACACCCATCCCATTTCCATGGTTGCTGCTGGAGCCATTGGGAATTTCTGGCCAAACTAGCATAGGAAGTTGACTTGAGATAGGCAGACACTGTCTTCCTGGAGATCCTGGAACTGGATGGGATTGAGGGCAAGAAAGGGACATAAGATATAAAATTCTAAGACCTGTAGGCAGCTATATTCTGATAGATGGGCTGGGCATATAGGAAGCCAATCTTCAGTGTCAGACATGACCTAATAATGTACAGAAGAGCAGAGATGAGAGACTGGAAGGAGGGATTCCTGGATTGGTTCTGTTCCCGAGGCGGGGCTGCTCTTAAATTACTGTGATATCACAGCATTTTTCCAATAAAGTGCCCCTTTTGCTTAAACTAGTTGGGGTTGGATTTCTCTAGCAACCTCTATATGGTCAGAAGAACACTGGCACCTGGGTTGTTTCCAACTTTTGGCAATGGTGAATAATGTGGCTATGAACATCGGTGTACAGATGTCTATCAACAGATGAATGGATAAACAAACTGTGGTCTATTCACACAATGGAATATTATGCAGCTGTAAGAAGAATTGAAGTCATAAAGCATATGGCAACATGGATGAACCTGGAGGACATTATGTTGTATGAAGCAAGCCAGACACAAAAGGACAAATACTGTATGAATGCGTTTGTATGAACCAAATATATTGTGTAATATATTGTTTGATTCACAAAACAAAACAAAACAAAACAAAAAAAAACACAAAAATTTACATGTATCCATTACATTTAATTGAGAAATGTATATATTTATTCATCTGTGTTTACTTTTTAGTTTTTAATTGTTTATGTTTTCAATTATTAAATGTACAAAATAAAGTTAAAAAAAAAAAAAGATGTTATGAGTTAAGGTGTACACAAACTAAATGAGGTTGGGCCTTAATCCAATGTGGCTAAAGTCCTTATAAGCAAAGGAAATTGGACACGGAAGAGGAAGCCATGGAGAGCAGCCAGAAGCTGGAAGTTAATGGAACCAGAAAGAGAAAGAAGATGCCACCACATGCATTGCCATGTGACAGAAAAGCCAAGGGCCAAGGGTCCAAGCAGCCAGTCCCAGTCCTCAATGTTGGACTTCTTGCCTCAAAAATATAAGCCAAATAAGTTCTTTAAGTCAAAAAAAAAAAAAAAAAAAAAAGAACACTGGCCCCCAAAGATGCCCACGTTCTCATCCTTGGAACCTGGGAATTAAGGTTTGCAGGTAGAATCAGTGTTGCTTATCAGCTGACCTTATAAAAGGGGGGTTGCCCTGGTTTGTCCAGGCGGCCCAGGGTCATCAGAATGGAGGGTCCTTAAAAGTGGAAAAGGGAGGCAGAAAAGGAAGCCAGAGTGGTAAGATGGGGAGAGGATTCAATCTACTGTGGCTGACTTGGAAAATGGAGGCAGGCGGCCTCTAGCAGCTGGAAAAGGCAAGGAAATAGATTCTCCCCTGGAGCCTCCAGAAGGAACGCAGTCCTGCCAACACCTCGATGTTAGCCCTGTAAGACCCACGGAGGACTTCTGAACCACTGAAGTGTGAGATAATAAATTTGCACTGTTTTAAGCCACTAGCTTGTGGCAATTTGTTACAGCTGCACTAGGAGACAGACACTCTCCCAACCTTGCTTTCTCTCAGAATATCTCTACCTTCGATAGCTCAAGCTTCAAAATTCCCCTCTCTGGACACTCCTAGACCCTTAACTACTGCTAGTGTTCTTCAGCCTCCACCTCCACAAACACTGCATTTTCCTACGAATTATGTAAAGCTTTTAGCAGAGAGGCTGGCTCATGGAAATATATCCAACAAGGTAGCAGTTAATAGTAGAGGTTTCTAGTACCGTTATTATACCAAAGGGATTTCTTATCTCTATAGAACGTGAAAATGCATCTCCTATTAGTACTTCCTTATGAAGCATTTGTGAAATTAAATTGAAAGTATGTTGAAGAAAACACAAAGGAATTTCCTTATTTCTTGCAAATTTTAATTAAGGAAAACTTTAAAATATTAATTTAACACACGCCCCCTCCTTTTAAGTTAAAATTGTAAGACAGCATTAGCTTAGATGACTTACGCCTCCTGCTTGTTTCTTTTTGAGAACTCAGGTCTTTGATCTTTATCCTTCTCTGGCTTCTCATCTTTAAACACAAAAGATATTGGTTTCAGTCCTATGATGTTTCAATGACAAACTGAAAACCATCTATGTTTCTTAAAAGATGAAACGAATCCATCGATGCATACAAATTGTTTAATTAAGAACTGCTCCTAATTTATATTCAGCTGACCAAGTTGTATGTCTTAAGAACTTCATATTGATTTTAATTTTCTTTTCAATATTTTAAAGAACAAGATACCCTACAGCTCAAGAGATTTACTATCCTTTCCTTGTCTAGAGTTTTTATTGCCTCCTAAACTCTATCTAGAAGATCTGTGTCACTGAAGTGGGACCTGTCTTATTAAGTGCTTGTGAGAACTCAGAATGTAATTAAATACTGTAAATAGCAACTCAAGTTTTAAAGTAAGATGAACATGTTGTTTAAATTTAATTCAGAGGTCTGGGTGAGCATACTTCAAATGAAATTAGGCTAATTAGCCTGGGTTTTATTTAACAGACCGCTGAAATGAGAGGGGGTATAATGAGGTTTGTGGGCAGACTTGGGAGCTGAAGCTCAAATCTCAGTTTGACTTCTGATCCAAAGCAAATTATTTGAACCTTCATTTTTCTGGTGTTTTTTGTTTGTTTGTTTGTTTTTGTAAATTATGAAATATTTCAAATATACAAAATAATATAACAAACCCACCATCCAGCTTTACCCAATCTTAACATTTTGCCATATTTGCTATAGATCTTTTTTTTTTTTGTAGGCAATGAAACGATGTAGACTTCGTAAAAATTTTCTGTCCCCTCCCCTGCCCCAGCCTGTTCCTTTCCATCTCTCTGCAGTGCTCTTTTGTCATAAAGCTGCTGTGTGCCATTCTTACACATTAATTAATCTTACATGATTGTAAGCTTGGCACAAATGGCATCCTTCTGTGCATATGTTTTGCATTTCCCCCTTTTCCATAGAGATTTATCTATGTTGACGCAGCTCTTGTTCATTCATTTGACACACCATGTGGTTTTCCATTACACAAATGTGACAGTTTATTTTTCCACTCTCTTATCATGGACTTTTAAATTTTCCCAGTTTTTTAACTATTAGAAACAATGCTGTGGTGAGCATTTTTGTACATGACCTTGGGGAGCGATTTTTCTAGATTAGAAACATAGATGTGGAACTGCCAGGACTTACATATGTGCATGCAGTGTATATGAATAATGTTTCTCCACATTCTCGAAGTTTCCGTGCTCCCCAACATCGCCCTTAAGTTTGGTGATTTGCTAGAAGGACTCACAGGACTCAGAAATAGTTATACTTGTAGCTGTGCTCCATCATAGTGCAGGGATACAAAGCAGGATCAACAAAGGAAAAAAACACGTTGGAAGGAATCGGGGGGAGACCCGGTGTGAGCTTCCAAAACTTTTCTCCCAAAGGAATTACACAGGACATGCTATTCCTCCACCAACCAAATGCAGCACCATGTGGGTAGTGGTTTCTGCTCAGGGAAGCTTATTTGAGTCCAAGAGTTTTTCATACAGACACATATTACCTTGTGACTAGCTGCACTAACTGTACCTCCAGACCCCCAGAAGGAAAGTAGGTGTTCCCCATAAATCACAATGTTTCTGCAAACTGTCTAAACAAGCTGCAGCAGCATGGTTCACGTTTCCAAGCATGTAAAAGGCTCTTATCAGTTAGTAGCACAAGGAAGATCTCAAAAGCTCAGTTCCCAGGTGCCCGCTGACGGCTGTCACGGGAACAGACCCTCTAGAGAAGGTACAAGATTTGAGCAATCAGTCCTGCTGAGTTCACTTCTTCCTGCATGTTCACCAACTTGATATTTTCATTTTAAAGTTTTAGCCAATGTGATGAATGCGCAATAGAATCTCATTAGCATTTTAATTTGCATCTTCTTGATTACAAGTGAGGCTGAGTGGATTTCCTCCTCTGTGAATTGTCTGTTCATATTTCTTGCCATTTCCCCATTAGGTTTGTTGTCTTTTCCTTATTGACTTGCAATCCTTTCCACATTTTAAATGTTAATCTTTTGTCAGATATATGTGTTGCAAATATCTTCTTTCTGTCGGTAAGTTGCCTTTCTCATCTATTCCTGGTTTATTAAGTTTTTTCTGTGAATGAGTGTTGAATTTTATTGAATGATTTTTCTTCATTCAGTAAAATAATCCTATCATTTTCTCCTTTAATCTGTTAATGCAGCAGATTATATTTATGTAACATAATGTGGCAGATCATGTTTATAGATATTCTGTACCATCCTTGTCCTAGAATAAATCTTCATTGGCTCTGATGGTTTGATACTGCCTGTGTGTGCATACAATAGAGCCGCATTCAATTTCCTTATATTTCAGTTAGCATTTTTTGCATCTGTGTTCGTAAATGAGATCAGAATACCATTTATTTTCTTTCCCAGCTTTGATTTCAGGTTCTCATAAAATGATTTGCTGACCCTTCCCTTGTTTTCCGTTTTCTGGGATAAAGAAACTTGCCTGTTAAACCTGCTTGACCTCACTAGCGTTCAGTTTCGTCATAGGTAGAACGAGGATCATGCTGGTGCCAACTCTGTGGATTGTTGAGAAGATGTGATAAGATAAGGCTCACGGTGAGAGGCCGTTGTTACCTAGGCCGACACCTGTTGGAAGGACACTGGCTCTGCAGTCTGTGATGCTTGAACTCCAGTGACTCTCCCTCTCTTGAGATTTCTCTGACATTAGCTCAGAGCCTCAAAGTGAGCAGATTCTGGCGTGGAGAAAAGAACACTGGACTGGGGGTCAGAAAAATCTGGCATGGTTGTTGATTGCCTGGGTGATTTAGGTGAAATACTTAACCCCTTCTTTTCCATTTTTTAAAAAGTAGAATTAGAAGTTCTCGACTGCTACCTGTGCAGGGTCAGCATGAGAATAAAGAAAAAGCATTCCAGAGAGATTCTCTTTTGCCAAAAGATTTGTCAAAATCCCATAAAACGTACTTAAGAGGAGTAGCTGTGCTCTGGGCCTCATCCAGTCCTTCCCCTGCCTGAAGAAAGAGCCTCGTGGCTGCTTTGTCCTGATCCTTCAGGCCAAAGGTCTTACCATATTCCAAGGCCACAAAAAAGGCTTTGTTGATGATTGGCCTCGGCATATTTCCTTTGCCTTTTAAAGGTGTCCAGGTTGATTAGAAGCAACATTTAATATAGCGACTGCTTCTTGAGCTCCTATTCCATCAGGGCATCCCGCTGGCGTCCTTAAAATTCCGAGTTGTACCCTTGTTGCCTTTGTTCTGTAGATGAAGACACCAAAACTTAGATTAAATAACTTTCCCAAGGTCACAGAAATACAGACATTTAGCTCTTCAATTTATCCTCCTCATCTGGCCAAACCACGTGCTTGCCAGAGAGCAGAGAGTGGAAATCCCAGAAGGTCTCATCTCAGGAAGAGACAAGGCGCTGGGCATCTCTGAGCAGCCAGTGTGGAGAGCTGGAACCTGACCAGATGGTGTTGGAGTCACGAGACCTCTGGGTGAGGCTTCAGAGCCTAGAAGCTCACTGCATGTGGGGCACTTTCATGCGCATGAACTCAACTGATCTTGGCGTCAGTGTTAAAGAGAAATAGACAACTCAGCTTATTCAGAAGGATCCAAAAGAAAAGCTATTTCCCGTAAGTAGTCTTGCCCTACTGAAAAAATGGAGTTGGAGGGGAGGCAGTACAGACATTAGCATACTGTTAGTAAAACATTAATGAAGACCGGAGCCACAACTAAACTTTGTTAGGATTTTGACACATAAAATATGACAATGACTGTGGAGCCTGCTCCAGAGGTCAACAGATCCTTCCCTGGTATCCTCCAGAGCCACCAGGCCTGATTAATGGGCCTCATTAGCCAGTGTCGTCAGGTGTCCTGAGAGCTCCTGCCACAGTGCTCCGCTTGGCACTGTTATTAACCAGGCTCACAGAAGCTTTAAGGCATCTTCACAAACCACAGCCTAACTTTTCTTTCCGTTGGTAAAAGGAGAAATGCAAACAAATTGGACTGTCAGATTGGGTAGTTCTTTACAAGGGGTAGAAAGGATTCAGAAGAAGTCATTATCTCTGTTGCAGAAGCCTTCCCTGTCCAATTCCTCACCAATGGTAATGAGGGAAATAAACGAGAAAGGAATGGCTTGGTAATGATGTATGTCATCGAGGGGTCTTTTTTATCACAGAGTGACAGGATGTCTGAGAGCCTGGCAGCATTGCTTCTGGAAGATAATTTTTCAAGGAATCAGTGACATTTTAATTGCAATCTGTTCAAAATAGCATCTTGCACTTAACTGAGTTTCTGGGGCCATCTCTTCGGCTTTTTGGAGTGACTCACACATAATTTCCTTGGGATCAACACTATGATATATGCTCTTAGTCAAAGGTGGATTGGTAAGTGTTTGCCGAATGACGCTAAGCACCTGGAGGTTGTAGACCCTGTCGGCTTTGGTTCTGTATTCCCAAGAGGCTGGGGAAAGTTTGCTGAATGCATTTTAAGTTTCTTGAACAGAAAATGAGTCTAGATTGCCTACTGTACCCAAAGTTGGGTGCTACATGGACACAGAGATGTGCAAGATGTGGCTCCTGCCCTTTGCAAAGCAGTCATCCAGAATAAGGGTGAAAGGCAGGTTTCACGTCACCACGTTTTGGCTGGCCGCTTGGTCGTGGCTGCTCTAGTGCTACTCTGGCAGCACGTTGAGACCTGGTCTGGGGTCAGTGGGAGAAACCCTGTGCCCAAATTCATTGTCATGGGCGAGAGGGGGAAGGAAGGCGGTATGAGTGCTACATTTTTTCCATCCCTGATCCAACGAGCATAAATCAGCCTAAAGCAATGGAGCCAGTGTCAAGGAGCATGGGGAAGATATAAATCATATGCAGTGGCCGTTCAGAAGGAGGGCAGGGATACCCTCTTACCAGTGCCAGTGGCTGTTGGGGTCCACTGGAGAGACTGTGTGTGCATCCCAGGGAGAGGCGGGCATCGGCTGCACAGCTCAGGCATGGAAATGGCCGCGGTGTCTGGGGATGCTCCTGAGCGTCACGCAGCATTGCTCTGTGGTCCGCCCTGCTGCTGACCACATACCAGTCTCCCTGTGCCCACAAGCTGCAAGTGACCCTTGGTTTTCGGCAACTTTGTAGAATTTGCCACGTAGAAAAGTTTGCCTTTTAGAATCAAAGGGGATTTGTTTCCTAGCATGCGGCTTTGAGAAACACCTCCAGGCTTGTTGATGGGACTGGATTTGAGACTCCAGGCACCTAAAAAAAAAAAAAAAAAAGGTAGTGCCACCCAGCATGTGGAATTCAGAATAGGACCAACATTAAACCAGAAAATTGTTCCTATTCCAAAATGACATGGAACTTACATATGCTAAAATTACAATTAAAATTACTTTCTTCTCTCTCTCTTCTGGGTGGCCCTGCTTTGGGTGCCCAGGCATGTACTTCTTTTTCCAGCTGGACAATTCAGTCCTGGCTGCAGACTCGCAGACTTCCCTTCCAGACAGGCACAGAGGTAGGGGGACAAAGAGCAGTACTTTCTGTCAGTCTTGAAGCACTGCCCCTACTTACTGCAGGCTTTAGCTGCTCTAATGCTAGTCTCTGATAAATATACTTTATAGAAACTCTTTTTGATGCCGTTCGCAACAGCTTTTTAGCTCTGCTGTCACACACAGCAATGGGATCAGCAGCAGGACTGACAGAAGCAGGAGCAGAGAAAAGGCCAGCCCCCAAAAGAGCTCTGGTTTGTCCTGACACCTGTTCTCAGGAGAGGTGAGGCTGCCAGAGCAGGGCCTCTTCTGGCCATCTGGTGGGCTTCCTGGCGCTGCCCCCACCCAGCATTAAAGCCATCCCTGATTTTCATGAGACCCTAAATAGCCAGCCTGCTAGCTCAAAACAATTCCAATTGTGGCACTTCCTAGGTAGCAGCAGATTAAAAAGTTAGTTCTATTTGCCACCACCCCCTTGAATCAAGAGGCTCTTCAAAGCCAGCCCTGCGCACGTCCATCCCTTAGAAGAACAGAGTATTTGTGGTGTCTGGTGAATTCCCATCCTGGTGAGGAGGAGCTGGAAGGACTGGATGGGGAGTTCTCCCCCCTCTTACTTGTTTTCCCTAGTGATGTCGTTCCAGTTGAGTGTGACTCAGCCTTCCTCTTCATTAATATGACTCTTGGCAGAGAGACACGCATTCGATGCATCAGCTCAACACTATTCTTGTCTCTGTGTGTTCTGTCCTATGCCAGAATCTGGAAATCCAAAGACACAGGGGTACAGCTTCTGCCCTCACTGAACTCACAGTCCAGTAGGCAAGAAAGACATAAGTAACTATTTATGATACATGTGATGTAGAATGTACCTTGGAGCCATTTTTGACTCTTCTCTTTCTCCTTCTCTTTATTTCATAACCTGTTGTCAGGAAGTCCTACTGGCTTTACTTCCCAAATTTTCTGAATCTGATAACCTCTGCTTAAAATCCTTTACTGTCTCCCCCATTTCACTTGTTGCAAAAACCCTGTGTCCTTAAAACAGCTGGCCATCCATGCTTGGCTTGGTTCTGGTTGGTTTCTGTCTGCTCACCCTCTCCTCACCATGCCCCAGCCAAATGGCCTCCTGCCTTAAGCTTTGTCATGTTCTTCCCCCCCATGTGGGTAACTCCCACCCCCAATGTCCCACAGCTACTCAGTGATGCCAAAGTTTAAATTGGAAGCCTCCCTTCTGCCTGCTGTTCTAGATCCATATTTCCCTGCTCTCTTTCTCTCATGGCATTTATCATTGTCCAACAAACTATATTTCATTTAAGTGTTATGTTCATTGTCTATTGTCCCCAGTTGGAATGTAACCCCCAGATGGCAGAAATTTTTGTCTGTTATTTCATTGATGCGTCCCAGGGCGTAGAAGGGTACCTGGCACATGGTGGGCCCTCAGTGAATATCAGCTGGATGAATGAATGAATGAATGAATGCATACATACATTGCTGTGGGAACTGGGAGGAAGAAGTGACTGTCACAGAGGCTGGTGAGGACATCAGAGGTTTCATTCATGAGGATGTGACTTCTGGGCTAGTTTTCTAAGCAGATGGAATGTGGAGAAGGAAAGGAATTGGGTTGCTTTCCAGCCATTAGAGACAGCAAATTTGAAGGCACAGGGGCCTGGGTCAGAACATTTAAAGAGCACACTAGTCACAATGACAATTTTGTGACATCTAAGAGTGCCTGTCCCCAAACACTTTATACTACATAGATTCATCATATTCTTACAGAGTCTGATCTTTTGTAGGCATAGCTGAATCTGAGTCCAGATTACTTTGGTTTGTAATACTTCTCTGAAAACTAAAATTCCTATCAGAGGATTGAAATTTGAAGCCTGAAATCGTGGTGTACTCTCATCTATCCCAGTCAGATTCCTGTAAGATTTGAAAGCATAAATCTATAAACCTAAAGATGCGAAGCTAGAAATCCAGAGGCTCATATTGACTGGTATTGATTCTATCTCACAGGGAAAGGGAATGAAAATGTCAGTGAAGGTAGCTGGTTGGCAGTGGACACCACCCACCCTCAACTGTGATCTCTTTTAGAGAGTGGGAGCTAGCTAAATCTGACAACTTTCATTCTGTATCTCAGAGTAATATAACAAGATGCCATGTGCCATAATGGCTTGACCTTCCATTCTGTGGCGATTCAAATATTACAGATGAAGAAATGCCACCCAGTTTCTCTAGGGTTATAAAGAAGGCTAAAGGAAGTCCAAGAATTCTCTATCCGAAATCTTTCTTAGAAAAGACAGTTCAATAAAGATGTGGTGTGGTATAGTAGAGAGAACACTAGATTTTGAGTTCTAAGCCCAGGGTTCAAATCCTGGCTCCATCTCTGTGCTCTTGACCAAATTACTTCACTTTTCTGAGCCCCAGTTGCCTTGGTTATAAATAACAGGTATGCTGTGTGAAAAAAACCAACACAGGTGCTCCAAAATTATTAGTGAAATCGGAGTCTGGAAGTGACATCTTATAGTTCAGGCAGACGTTGAAGAACATTTTGTAAATAAAAAGGAAGCTAAATCTACCAAAGAGTAGTCAAAATGATGGAGTGCAAAGATGAAAGAAAAAGATGACAGTGGCTAGAGCACCCCATTTTATATTTTTTAAAGTCATTGATGAAGTTGGTATTCATGATGACAACAGCGATTCATTCGGGGTTGGGAAGGGCGCCATATGCCTTGGTGTGGGGGCAGAGTCATAATTCATTACTGCTGAAATAAATCCATTCGGATGACATATCGCCAACATAAGGAACAGCCACAAAGCCCTAGAAAAATAAGCAGTTTGTGCGTGAGCCTCCAGTGGTAGGAAAGGCTGAGTGATTATGATATTATGGTTCATTTGCAATCCCATCACCAGACATTGGAGGAGGCAAACAAGGAGAGGGGAGGGTTATGTTTAGTGAGAAAGGACAGGAGCGCTGTGTCCTTAGCCGACCTCTTATTTATAGTCTCTGTGTTGGACACTTGTAATTCTCTTTGGCCGACCAGCATCCAAACTCCCTTTCTGTGTTTGAGGATCCCCTACCTCGTGTGCCTTGGCAGGAGGTAGCGCCCTCTGGGAGAGGAGGATGGAGCCAGCTGGTGCTCCCTGAGGATCTTCATCCTCCTCTCTGGGGTGTGGAGTACTAATTGCTGCAGCCACCTTTGACAAAGATTGGCATCATCTGGGGAAGTAGAAAGTGTGTGAACTCCAGGCCCAGTGTCAAAGGAAAGCACCCAGGCAGTAGTTAAAGAGGCAGGATGGACTTTGTTCAAACTGCTGTGGCAGGGGAGAAGAGAAGCCAGCAGCAGCCGGTCTCAATGCCAGTCAGCACAGAGGGAGCTAGATTGTTTAAAGGGCACAAGAGGGAAGGGAAGTGGGGAACTAGAAAAGGACTGAAATGGTTGGGGAGGTCTGAGAGAGAAGAGGAAAAGGGAATTGGGAAATTACTAAGGGGTCCGGGGGAGATGTGCAGGGCTCTGGCAATGGGCTTGTGGAAGTGACAGGTAGTTGAGTGGATTTTCACCAGTGCAGTCCTTCTGAGTACAGTACATTCTGTGGTCAGCAATATTACATTACCTTGGGTAATAGCTCAGGATGAGGTCAGGGTTAATGATTAAAACATGTTTTGCTTATTGGTCAATTAAGGGTCACACCATGGATATACAGTAGAAAATGAAGCTATTTGCTAATTTGTCTTGAACCCTCATTCATAAATCTGTTCATAGATTGAGATGCATACTTAAATTCCTTCTCTTCATCTCCTTTAAGATCACTAAGTTATAAGGAATATTAGGGTTGTTTCAAGATGGATCTCTTGTCAATTAAACTCCTAGCACTGGAGCTTCATCTACATTGTAGTTGCCTTTTCATATCATGATCCAATGTTGTTTCTTCTAAAATATGTCAGATATGCCCTTTCTTTTTGTTTTCTCAGTTTCCACCAGCTATTATTGTATCACACCCAGACTACTGAGGTGGCCTCTTTGATTAAGTCTGATTATAGCTGCTTTATTCTCAAATCTATCTATCTCTGGACTGATAAAAAAAATTCAACACCCATATCTTCATTCTAAAGAACTATAGAATAATTTAATCATAGCCAAAGTGATAAGGCAGGAAACTGGAAAAAAAAATAACAGTAAGGATTAGAAAGGAAAAAATCAGTGTCCTTTTCAGGAGTTATGCACCTAGAAAACCCCAGTAAACTAACTAGAGAGCTATTAGGACAAATAAGATAATCAATTCAATGAGGTGGCCAAATAAAAAATAAATATATAAATACTAAAGGCTTTCCTGCATGCCACAGATACATTAGTTAGAAAGTCTAATGGACAAAGATGCTGTTGATAATAGCTGCCCTTGCTGGGGGTGCTGGCTTCCCTTGGCTGAGCCTGGAACATCACAAGTTCTCTCAGGAGAACAATCCCATTAGCTCTTGGCCCTGAGCACGCTAACCCTGAGCTGGACCCCATCCAAAGTGCTCAGCAGGGGTAAATCTCACAGCAACTCCTCCACGCCCTTGACACATTTTCCCACAACACTTATGATCTGTAGCCCTGGCTCCAACACGGAAACCTTCAACATTGTCCCTTCCAGCACAGTGTCGGCTCCTCAGAATCACATGGAAGACTTTCTACTTGCCTCACTAAAAAGCCTGTTTGGCTGGTTTTCCCAGATAAATGGAGCCATCTCCTCAGATGGACTATTGAAGCCATTTCATTTCCTCCTGCCAAACAGAAATGGCTTACTTAGATCTCTTAAATGACAGGTTTCTTTTTCTTTTTAGCCTTAATGTTCCAAAAAGCAATCATTTTGGGCAAAATTCTCTGTGATGATAGAAACCCAAAAACTTGTGGCTGCTGGGGGGTGTGGGTTGACTGGAAAAGGGCAAGAGGAAACTTTCTGGAGTGATGGAAATGTTCTACATCTTATTTTGAGTGGTGGTTTCACAGGTGTAAATAATTTTCAAAATCGCTGACTAGAACACTTGGGATCTGTGATTTTTATTGTGTCATACCTCCATTTAAAAATAGCTATGGTTCTCAAAGTGAGGATACATCAGAATTGTCTCAGAAGCTTCGTTAGAATGCTGAGATTTAACCCCAGAAATTCAGAGCAGGTGGACCATGGGTGGGGTTTCAGGTGGTTCTTTCATGTTATCAGAAACACCAGCGTAGGGTCTGAGTTGAAACCTGAGCTCTCCAGTCATTTGTCTTGGGTTTATGAGCTCGAATGCAGTGTAGAAGCATCACCTGGGCTGGTGTCACTTCCTCCACTGTACCTCTGGCCCTGCTGAGTGCTTGCCCACCAGAAGCTTCTACAGGCACATTCTAATGACAGAAGTCTAGAGTTGTGGCCGCCTTTACTCCTGGCAGAAGGTAGCCACACAGCCTTAGCTAGAGCAGAGGAATTGAGTTGCTGGTAGGAAAGATGTTGCCAATTTGCTTTAAATGTGCAGAAATGCTGATTTCTGATCAGGGATCCCCACCACAGATGTGACAGTTTGAGATTATGTTTGTGAATCCTAAAAAGAGAAAGGTTATTTTTGTAAACTAATCTATTCCTCTTGGTGTGATAACCTTTGATTATATTGGATTCAGTGGAGAGGCCCTTGATTAGATTAGATGTTAGGATTGCTTTGAGGGCTTTCTTTGATTCAACCACATCAGTAGGGCGGGACTCAGGTTGAGTCCCCACTCCCTTGGTGGGTCTGATATAAAATGGAATCTCACTAGATATAGACTCAGGGGAAGAGAGAGAGTTCTGTCATTTTTTTATCCTAGGGCCCAGGGGAAAGATGAGCCATTCACCTGATAGTTTGCAGCTGTCCTTGGGAAGAGACCAGAACAGATGAGAAGGCCTGGAGAGAAATGAGCCCTGTGTCAGGAGAGAGAGGAAGCCCAGAGAGACAAGCCCTATGCCAGCCTGCAGCTGAGAGAGAGGAAGCCCAGAGGGGAAGGCTGAACCCTCACAGAGATCAGCGACCATCTTGCTTCAACACATGGCAACTGACTTTGGTGAAAAAGCAACTTTGAGTTGGACTCTTTAGGGCCTTGTAACTGTAAGCTTCTACCCCAAATAAAGACTCTTTATAAAAGCCAACAAAGTTCTGGTACTTTGCATTGGCATCCCTTTGGCAGACTAACACAATAGGTAAAATTGTCATTCTTTTGCGGTGGGATTTGAAGGTTACTGCCAGAGTTGAAGGAAGGAGTATCAAAAGATCTGTGGGCAAATTGTAAAACCAACAGAGTCTCATCCCCTCCCCCACCACCCAAAAAGAGAGAGGAATTTTAAAGAAGGATTTACCTAAGGTTTAGGGTGAGAGGTAAACATCTGAGAGAATTAACCCTTCAGCGTCTTATTCTTACATTCATTGTTCTACAAGTCACGAAACCTTCTTATTTGTTAAAGGCATTTTGAGTTAGGTTTTCTGTCCCCACAGCTGGAAAAACATTCTGACGGCTACAGAATGCAACATGGCAGGGCTCGTCATGCAAGTGGGCCTGTAGGAGGTCAGGGAAGCAAGGGCTTTGTCTCAGACGGGGGTGATCTTATCTCACCCGGGGGGGCCTGGAACAAGAGCAATCTAAAGCCGATTGGTTAGTTGATTGGCTTAGGACACTGGTGCTCAGACTTGAGCTTCCTAGTCAGCCCCACCTCAGGCAGAACTTACATTTCTAACAAGTTCCCAAGTGATTGTCCAAGGATCACATTTTGAGAACCACTGGTTTAGGCCAAAGAAGTGGTAGGTGACAGCAGCGTCTGGAAAACATGTTCTAGGTCTTAAAGTGGTACAAAAGAGGCAGGCTTTCTTTCTGCCTTTGGATATCAGTGTGTGGGAATGTGCTGGCTGGCGCCACCTCGTGACTGGGAGGGCAGTGAGTCAATGAGCTATGTAGGCAGAGCCGAAATATGGTGAGAACCTGGGCCTTTGCTGACGTCACTGAGTTTCTGATCTCACCAGCCCTGAAGATTCTTCTTGCCATACTTACTGTCTTGTGAGATAGTATGTTCTCTATGATCAGATCATTAGGAATTGGGGAGTGGATGTGGCTCAAGCGGTTGACGGCCTGCTTCCCACATGGGAGGTCCCGGATTTGGTTCCTGGTGCCTCCTAGAAAAACAAAAACAAACAACAGGCAAAACAAATGAAAAAACCAGTACAGGGGAGCCAATGTGGCTCAGCGGTTGAGCACTGGCTTCCCACATATGAGGTCCCAGGTACCTCAAAAAACAAAACAAAACAAAACAAAACAAAAATCATTAGGAATTTGGCTTTCTGATTTCTCAGCTGGAAAAACAAACAAAAACCCAAGGTCATTCCATATAAAAATGTTTAAAGCTTATAATGCATGTTAAAACACATTGTCTTCCAAAAAGCTATACTAATTTAATTCCCTTCAGTGGAGTATCAGAGTGCTTGCTTTCCTATGCCCTTGTCAACACTGGGTAGTAACATTTTAAAAATCTTTGCCAGTTTGACAGGTGAAAAATAAAAGCTCTTTGTCTAAATTCGCATTTCCATGATTACTAGTGAGAAGGGATATTGTTTAATACCCGTTTTTCTTGAAGCAGATGTCATATGGACATAGGAGCCTGGGCTGTAAACATAACACGTCAGTGCCTTCACTTACTCAGGTGGGACTGAGAATATATGGCTATTTATTCTGATGTTAGCTTAGGTACACTGTTGCGGTTGGCAGAAACTATTTTTGGGCAGAGGCTTCCAATCTGTCCTGACAGCTGGAAAAAGGAGAACCTTATCCCAGAGTTTGATTTTACCCCTCTGGATCTTTTTAGCTTGAGAACTGTGCTTCTGTGGCTGCCTGTGTACCCCTCACCAAAGCGGCCAAGACTGCAAGCTGGGCTGCCACAGATTTCCTTTCTGAAGATGTATTAAACATTCATTCAGAAAGCAAGGGGAAATCCTCAGATGCTACACCACTTCATAAAGCAAAGTGAGGCCGATGACTAGGGGCCGACCACATGTCCAGTTGAAGACAATGACTGAAGCCAGGCTATTTGTATCCAGCATTGCCTCTAGCATCATGTATTAGAGTGATTGGGCTCTAGAAATGATATTTCTGACCAGGAAAGGATGGGGGCCTGGAAGTTGGTGTGGTTTCCGCCAGTTCCCTGAAGCTAGAAATTGTCAGGATACTTGCTCAAGGTCTGCTCCTGTTACATATACATTTTCCATTTATGCTTGTAATTGGAGGCAACTTGGTGAATAGAAATTACCTAAGAAAGGTGGTTCTACATTGGAGAGGCCAAGATGTCAGGTTGAATAAACCACAGTGAAGGTACAAACCATATTTCTTTTATCAGTCTGTCACACACACACACATATACACATACTGCCAGAACACTCTCAGTGATCAACACTGTTTGTTGGGTGGATGAAAGTACATGGATTTATCTCTGGGCATGGCTGTTCTCTTGATGATCTGTGCTAGGATAAAATCTCTGTTATCTGCAAAATTGGAGTGAAGCTCCTAGGCTACTCAAATAATGTAGTTATAGAGATTTTCCATGCTGATAGTGGGAAACCGGGGCCTCAGCTTGGCCCAAGAATGATATTGGGATGTGCTGTGCCTGGGGATGAAGGTTAGCTGTCAGGCTGTCTCAAAAAGGCTCCCAGGCTGGTGTTCTCTGATTTTACCATGACTGGGAACATGGGCCTCACTGTGAACTAAAAACCTCTGACGGCTCAGAGTTCTAAGTGGCTCTGACAGGTGTAACACACATTGACCAAACTCACAAAGGCTGATTTATAAGAGAAGGGGTTAGTAATTTGAAGGGGGATCAGGAAATTGAATTCTGTGGCCAGAATGTTTTCTCCCTAGATGAAGACCCATGGGGAAGCCAAATTATGATGAGAAAAGTTGTTTGTCAAGTAGGAAAGAAAGAAGAACATGTCAGGCAGGAGAACAAGTACCTGAAAAGCATAGAAGTATGAGGGCGCATCTCCTGTTTGGAAAGCTACAGAATTCCGGCAGGATTGTTGCTGGATAAAAGCCCAGCGTGGGAGCAGCAGGAAACGAAGCTGAGGGAAGGGAGGCAGGGGCTAGATCACGGATGTGCATCTTGTGCAAAAAAGTTAGAGTTTCTTCCCTACCCTCCTGCCCACAGAAGGAAATTCCTTTTATTTATTTCTACCTATTATAAAAGCAACACATGCTCATTACGGAAAATATAAACAAGCACATAGAAGAAAACATTACTAATCTTCCACCCAAGACAATCCATCTTACATGCCTTGATTCTTATTCTTCTGGGTCTTAAGGAGAAAATTAGCCTAATTAGTCTTTTTCACTTAACAGTATACCCCAAACATATTTTTATGTCAATTTACACATTTCTGCAATATTTTGTGTACATGGACACAAATGTTGGTCTTTTAAGTTATTACAGCTTTTTCCTATTATAAACAATGCTGTGATGAAAAGCCTTTTCCATATATCTTTGGCATTGACTGATGACTTCCGTAAAATAAATTTCCATAAGTGAGTTTGGTATATCAAAGGGCATGAACAAAGCCTTCGGTTTTTGTCTTATGAAGTCTCCCTCGAATGTTTTCTTTGAAGTATTCACACAGCACAGATCAGTAAACACACTTTGAGGGCTGAGTCCAAAGTGTCCATCCAAGTACAATAGTTTTTGTTTTTCGTTTTTTAATTTTACCGGGAGGTCCTAGGGATCGAACCCAGGACCCTCCATATGGCAGACGGACGCCCAACCACTTGAGCCACATCCGCCCCCCTTAAGATGTTATTTTGAAGTCTTGGGTTTCAACTTTAAGTTTTATGTAACTTTTGCAAATGATTCCATGTTATATACACATTAAAAAATGGTTTCCCTCCCAAATCTTTGAGTAAAAGTGCAGCTTCAGAAAGACATGCCACGTTTGTTCTGTGCTTCCTGTAGCTTCTGGTGCAAATCTTAGCAGCCCTTGTGGAAAGGTAACCAGTGTAAGAAACTTGGTATAGATGGAGACGAGCCCCTGGATGAATTTCACTGGGCAGTGACCCAATCAGATGACCAGATTGGCAGGTGTCCGAGGCAAATTGGTAGATGCTGAGACGGGAGGCAGGAGGCTTAAGTGTATTTTCCTGAAAGAGTCAAGGTGAGCTGTGAGGCTGAATAGGAGTAATGGTGGCATGGCAGTGGAGAAGAGGGATGGAAAGTGAAAGGTAGAACTGACAGGCTTCGTTTACTGGTGATTCGTGATTGGTGATAAAGAACAAGAGAGGGGGAGTTAGGATGGCATGTGTGTTTCCCTTTTCAAGCTGACAACGATTCAATGAGAATTTTGCTCCCATCATGCTTCCTGTTTTGCTTTGACCAACAGGAAGCTCGCAGCTCAATTAATCATCAGTAAAGTATTTACACTGCTCGTTGTGGTGGTTGACTTGCTTTTGACTTCCCTTTTCCGTAAGTCACATGATATGTAATTGGAAGGAGGCTGTGCATAGCTGGTAGGTAAACAGTAAATGAATGCAACCTAACTCTTACCACAGGCAAGTACTTTCCCCACTGGTGACATGAGCTCAAGGGGAGAGGAGCAAGAAAGAGTTTGGATGAAAGCCAGGCATGACAAGGGGGTCTTAGTGTGGTGAATGGAATGGAGTGACTCCTAGTCTCGAAGCTAAACTGCCTTGACTTTTTCTAAAGAATTTAAAAATTTAAAATGAAACCAACCAAGTAACTCTTTCCTCTTCCCTACCAGTTACCAATTACCAACTAAGCAGGTTTTTTGTTTTTTTTTTTCATTTTTGACACTCCTTTATGTTGTTTTGATATTACATATGCTCATGGAAATCTGCATTTAGTCTATTTTAAATTGGCATTCTGGAACCTTTCAGATTTCTTTTTCATTTTTTTATATATTTTTTTATTTTTTATATGTATTTTAAAAGATGCTTAGATTACATATATGTTACATAAAAATCACAAGGATTCCCATGTTCCCTACCTCCCACACCTCCCATAACATTCCACAAAAACATCTTTCATTAGTGTGGCACATCACCTGCAATGGATATACACATCCTGAGGCTTTGCCACTAAGCATGGACCATAGTTCACATCGTAGACCACACTCTCTCCCATACAGCTCTGCATCATATATGCTGATGTAAAATGGCCTATATCTGTCATTGCAATGTCATTCAGGATAATTCCCAAGTCCCGAAAAAGCCCCTGTATTACAACTGCTTTTCCCTTCCCTGCCCCGAAAGTGTCCAGTGGCCACTGGCTCCACTTCCCTGTTGTAATTTCTTCCATTGCTTGAATCACAATATGTCTACAACAGAATACCAGTGAGTCCACTCTAGTCCATAGCTCTTCCCCCAATCCTGAGGAGTTTGGGATGCTGATGTCCCCTCCACCTCCAAGTGAGAGGGGGTTTATATCCCATGGGTACGATGGATGGGATTATCCTGCCTTCAGCTGCAGACTCTCTCCATTCCCTGGGATGGCCGTTGTCCATCATCATCTCCTCACCAGGTGACTTGGGTGAGTCCATTGAGCTGTAGAATAGGAGTTGCAGCTCCACCGAGATTCCAGGCACAGCTGGCACACAGGCAGGCCAAAGTCTCCAGAGTCTGGAAGTATACCTAGAAACTCCAGCACCACATATAGGTTTGAACAGAAGGGACTGATGGACCATGTGCAGGGAAGAATTATTTGAGTCCAACTCTGTCACTTTCAGGAGCACAGATTCCAAAGTAGAGCCCACTGATAAGGCATCAATCTCTGAAGCTATCCCCCCTTATATAGGACCTGGGTGTCTCCAGAGCCCTCAGGAGCAGATTTCTTGTCATTTGATTTAATTCTTGTGGGGCAGCTCTCACATTTACTGTTGTCTTTTTAGTCTTTGGTCTTTGTATTTTCTCTTCTCTTTTTGCAACTTCTGGAGATGGAAACAAAGCTCCAGGCTGATGCTGTGGTTCTCAAAGACTGAGACTGGGAGGAGTAGCTGTTTGTCCTGAGGCAGGCATAGGATCTTAATTTTTTATTTCTTCTTATTAAAAAATCTTAATATTATCCTTGATTTTATTTTCAAAATTGCAAAAGGTGAATTGGATTTCCTTCCAGTAAGCATGTAAAAGATGAGTTTGCTGCCCTTCTTTTCTCCCTCCCTCCTCCACACCATCCTTCCTTTCCTCCTTTCCTTCTCTTCCTCCTTCCTTCTTTGTTCTATTTCTTATGACTCTTCTTTGTTTTCCCTTTGAACTTTCATTTTGCTGAGGAGGAGATGAACCATCCTGATTTTTTAAGAACATTCTACGTATCCCTAAAGAAGGACCAATCCCAGCCTCTCACCTTATATGTACTCTGACTCCTCCCCAGCCTTGTGTTTGCTGGGTTCCTTTAGGCAAAAATTGTTGTGATACCTGACTTTACATTCAGTCATTTTTATTAATTCAACTATTTAAAGTTAGCAATTTATTATTTATAATTGATGCTTAAAAGACAGATTCCCTGTGCCTTGTCTACAAGTACTAAATGGGAGACTTCTAGAAAATGTAGATCATGGCTCAGATAATCCACATGTTGATGTATTGATAGCTAGAAATGAACTTTTCACACCTTTAAGGTTTCCAGGTGTGTGGGTGGCCCATTAGCTACTACAGGGAAATTTTAAAAATCAGATTTTAAATGTAAGCCCTGACCAACTTGAGAAAATATTAAAACTTTGTGAAAAAAATATGTGGAAATTATGTTATTTTTCAGTCTCTCAGGAAACTTAGTTATCTGATATTTTTCTTCTACCAATTCAGTTATGCATCTGTCTGGGATGGAGGGACCAGAAATGTAATAAATTTAACAAACTTTAAAAATAAGGGAAGCAGTTTTCCAAGTTAGGATGATACATACTTATTATAAGGGTCTCTGAAGTCATTCTGTTTTAAACTCACCTTCCAATTATTTAATTCCTTAAAAACATACACAAATATCTTATAAAATGGTAAATCTTGCTGTTATCTTGTTACAAAGATTTCTATTTTTTCCTGATTTGTTAGAAATAACTAAAATTAAATAATAAATAAAAATAACACCAAATTATTTTTTTTAAAAAGGCTGCAAATATCTGGAACATTCCCCCACCAAGATAAAGACTTCCAAGTTCATTCTTGGGAGCTGAGACAAGCAAACCATTTGGTTTCCTTCAAGGCAAATCATCCAGGTGAATATAGATTTAGATTGTGTCTGTACTAGTCAACTTTTTGTGCTGATGGGAAACACCTACATAAATACTAATTCAAAGGAGGAAAATGTGTTTTGGAAAAAGCAGGAAAATAAGTTTGTTTCTGAGACAATGTCAGTATGTTGAGTGTTGAGTATGCCGGGTCAAAAGAGGGTGTCATCCAGAACTTGTAGGAGCTTAGACGAAGAAGCCGTTGGGATTGAAGGTGGAAGAGGCCACCAGTGGTGGTTCTTTGATTTTATGAGGGTCCAGAGGTAGAGTTCCAACCAGGCATTCCCTGTCCTAGGCATTTGCCAATTTATGCCCGCCCGAATGTCCGGACCCTTGTCGTGACTGCGCGTGAATGCCATGCCATCCAGGCCAGCTTGTGCCAGCCCGAGGGTGGAAGAGAGCTGGTATTTCCATCTCTGCCTAGGAGTCATCTTCAGAATGACCCCACGCAGGTGTTATTACAGCTAATCACACGTCTGACTTAGAGCGTGCCCAGGGTAGCTAGCAGAAGGGTCATCAGAAAGTCTGGAGAAAATAAGTGGATGAGGATTGTTTAAGCAAATAGTTCCACTGAGTGTTTCATTTTTCACTTTATAACCAAGGCCTCTGAAAACACCAGAAGTTTTTGTCCCACTAGAGCTTTTTCTCCTTAGAGCAGTCAGGACAGAGTTGGTAGTGGAGAAGCGGGGACTGATTTTCTTGTCTAATGTTGTTTTTTAAATCACATTTGCCAAGGTAATTAGGCAAGAGGTTAATAGACAACAAACGTTCCACTGCACCATAGTCACAGCTTAGAAATGAAATTTCACTCCCCCCTCCTCCCCGCTTTTTGCCTTTCACTATGGCAAAACCATCGCTATCTGAGGGACGGGCAGAGAGCCGATTAGTTTTCCAGGCCCTAAACAATAACTATATTATGGCTTGAAATGAAAATGCAAGTTAAATATCATTATAACGAGAAAAGAGAGATACAATGAACCCCAAATCATCATCCATAAAAAAGTCATTTAAAATGTTCACTTAAAATACAGCGAGTTTTGGGAAGAAATGAGCAGGAGAAGGGTTTTGGAACCAACACATTTGAAAGTGACATATCAGACGAGGTATATTCATGTGAGTGTATAAATGGGAGCCTGGGTCAGATACATAAATGCACCTTCATGGGAAGTTACAGGCATATTGGTAAGAATGAGTGACATGGATGGCATGGTTAATCACATTTTTTTGCCTTTTTATGATCTATGCTGTTTGCCAAATGATTCACTAGGCTGGATTATGGCGTGGAGAAAGGTTTGAAATGAGCCTCAATTAGCCTTCCATGTCCTCCTGTCAGAACTGGTCAATTTCAATCTTCTTTGTACGTTTCCTGATTTGAATCTGAATTTCCAATGTCCTCACTGGAATCATTTTTTACTGTTAAAATATGAATGGAATTCTGAGGTCAGGATTTCTCAGGGGGAAACAGCTCAGATAACAAAATGAAATTCTGTACTGTACTTTTTTTTCAGAGTTCCAAAGTCAGGATTTTTCCTCGAGGTCCACAGAGCAGGCCCCAAAATTGAAATAGAAATACGGTTGAGGCAGCGATTAGACTTTCTGCGTGCACTGTTTGAAAGAAACATGGCATCATGGGCACGATCAGTTTTCTTTCAAGTGGAAATAGAGAGTGACCCAGGGGTTTTGCGTTCCTTGGTATAAGGCAGTTAATTTTCTACCACTAGTAACAAAAAAAAAAAAAAAAAAAGAAAAACCTCACCAGAAGCGATGTGCCTAACAACCAGATTATATGTTAAATAATTTTAATGATGGTCCATGAGGATCTGCCATTTACCTGGCAGCAGGTTTTCAGGTGAGGAACTTCAACCAGCCCAAAGCGATGGTCAGGGCAGGCAGGCTCCCCTGGCTGAGTTGGAAGAAGGACCAGGCCTTTCTTGGAATTGGCCTGCAGGGAGGGGGTAAAGGGCCTCCCACTGTGCAGAAAGTATACAGTTGCCCAGCTCTGCTTGGGCCTGGGTGACCAATTTCAATTCTAGAATAAGGTATTCGGATGCCCATTGTGGCTGCATGTGAAAGCCCAGTGTTTATCAGTAATAAAGAGGACCAGAGCTGATATTTTGATCTCTGCCTATAGGTCATCAGGGCTCTTTCCTAACTCTGGAGAGGAAGGAAAGGTGTGCCATTTATCAACTCCTTAAAGTCCCAGCAGTAGCAGCCCCACAGTTCTTGAGCACCGTTAACAGACAGGGATGTTGACTGAACACAACAGAAGCCAACTCTGGTTAGTTTCAGCAGAAAAGGAATCTATGGCATGGAGACCAGGAAGATCATTGGGAAGGCTGGAAAACTACTTTCGGTAATGAATGGCCCAGTGCAACGGGAGCTGGGGAGCCAGGACCCCCCTCAAAGGTCAGCCACATTCCAGCCTGTTTTGACTCCCCTGCTGCTCACTGGCCCTGTGGCCTAGGACACGGGCTCTACTCCAGACCTGGGATGCAGCCATGGCCATGGACTGCCTGGCCTCCGTGCTGCCCCCCCTCCTTGTCTGCTGCACTCACTCCCAAACACAAGTCCAGGCTGGGGCACTCGAGAGACTGAGCTTGGGCACCCTCAGGGGCTGCAGGGGACAGCAGGAGCGAGGGAGTGGTCTTTGGGACTTGACTTCATAGCGGAAGGTAACTGCATCCCCCCAACCCTCAAAGAGGGGAAGAATGTTTTTTAAAAATCACCAAAGAAGAAATATCAACAAACATTCCTTGCCAGGGCTGTGTTATAACATTTAATCTTCATAGCTGCCAATATTATACCCACTTTACAGATTTTGACATTGAGCTTTAAAAAGATTTCGTGACTTGCCTGTGGCCCCCCAGCTAAAAACTGGTGGATTCAAACCCAGAGCTGTCTTACGCCAAAGCCCGGGCACTGAGCCACTCCACAAATTGCCCCTGCAATCTTAATTTCCATTCAGTAAATCTAAAGGACCCCTTTTGCTCTGTGATTAAAGCTTCCCTTGTTTCGGTGGTCCTGCAAAACTGTCTCAAACCTGAACAGTTCATCTCCTAAAGGCTTTCCAACTTATTATTTTTTTTCTACTTGGCAATAGCATCTTCTCACCAGATGTGTTAAAAAAAAATCTCTTAACTTTAACCCGTGCATTAAAGTTAACACACTGGATGTGTGTATATTTTTTGGTTTTGAATTAAAAGTGTTCTCTCCTCCTCTCTGTAGCCAAGTCAACCTGCAATGTTCCCCTGATGCTAAGAGTTTGCCATTCAATGCAGTGAGATGAGGATATTAGAAATGGTAAACCAAAGCCTAACCACGTACAGCTCAGAAAATCTAATCAACGCTAAACCTCCTCCCAAGCCCTAAAGCCACCCCTTCTTGATGTCTCAAGACAAGTGGTTAAATAACATGTCTGAGAAATTCCTAAAGTAACTTATGCTCTTGAACATGTCTAAAAACTTACCAGATGGAAACTGTTATGTTTTAATGAATTCCCCTGATATTATATAATAGTGTAAATGTGGTTTTTTTTTTAAATCCATCCTGCATTTGGCTTCCGTGTGTTCCCCTTTGCTCACTGCTGTGCTCCATAGAAGTGAGTATGACACAGGTAAAGCCTACATGGGGCATCTCAGGCACATGGCACAGGCTGTACCTCTGCTTCCAGCTGTAACCTGGGGGTGGAGCCAAGCTTAAAGACTGGGCAGGGGGAGTAAGACATTGTTTAGCTATGAGTAATGTAGACTCAAAATATTATGACTTTAGCAAAATAGGGGTTTATCTTTTACATTTTAGGGAGAAATATATAGGTGGTTGGTCCAAGGCTGGAATGGAGACTCCAAAGGGTCATCAGGAACCCAGGCTCCAATACTTTTCTGTTTTGTCAAAGTTAGCATATGACTGAATCTGGCAGTGGTCTCTTTATCACAAGCTAGCTGCTGGAGCTGTGGTCATCACATACAAGTTCCAGGCAGGAAGAAGGGCAAAAGATACACATCCATTGAGTCAGCCACCCCCACCCCTGATACTGCCTTCCTGCTTTTAGGGAACTTTCCCAGAATCTCCAACTCCTACCATCTACCAAACTTCTTTCTGCTTACGTCTCATAATCCAGAACTTTGTTGTTCATAGACCAAAACATGCTGAGAGATACAGTTGCTTTTTTTAGTCACACACATTGCCAATTGAGAAAATATTAGGCATTAGGGGAAAGCAGTATGCTCTGAGGAGTGACTTGATGAATTTTGCCAAACCATCTTCTCTCTGGTGCTGCATTTGTAAAATAATCCAAATATAACTGGTTTACAGGTTTTGCCATGAGCTGGCCTGTGTACTTGTCCCCCATCTTGCACTATTCTCTCTCAGCTTCATCCATAAAAAATGTTCTTCAATCATATCTGGCTTTTGCACCGTCTGTCCCCTTTACCTATACTTTTTCCAGATCTTTGGGTGGTTGACTCTTTAAATGCTACCTCTGCAGAAGAGATGTCCCTTACTACCCAATTAGTGCAGCCACCCCCCACCCAGCACATCATCCTGATTTATTTTCCTCTTGTACGTCTTAACATCAGACATGCTCCCGTTTATTTGTCTAGGTCTGTATCCTCCCGCCAGAATACAAACCGCTGGAGGGCAGGTACATTGTCTGTCTGGAAGTGACCTCTCAAAATTTCTGTAGAAATGTAAATTATGGGCTTACCTGAATTTGACCTTTTTTTTTTTTTTCCCAAAAATATCACTTCAATGGTAATTACTTCCTATGTGACAATAAATAGAAGTCTAAGGTCTCTCTTGAGCTAGCAAAGTGATTTGCTTCTCCAGTTTGCCTCCAGCTCCTGGGTCCAATTTGGACCTCAGCCAAATTGCAAATTCCCACCCAGCCTTGGCCTCCACGGTACTTGAGCCTTGACTGCGATATCCCAGCAAGGCCTGAGGCTTCTGTGCGTGTATGTTCTGTGATGGCAGAAACGGAGGCTGGCCGTGGGGTCTACAGGAAGGACAGGCACATCCTTCGAGAGATGGTGGCCAGTATTGGCAGGCTGAGGACTTAGGAAGCCATCTCAGGCCAGGGAGGTAGGGCCTTACAGGGGCCCCTGTGGGCAGGTCCAGAGGTTGACAGCTGGCCCCGTGGCGACAAAGCACCTTGAGACTCAGAGCCCGACTGTCCCCCCAGGAATACGCCATGGAGGCAAAGAAGGGGCACTATAACCCGCTTCTCCCCAGCTTCCTGCTGCTTTCGAATGGGGAAATGCCCGCTGATACTGCAGCCCACTTAGGCTGTCCTGCTAGTGACATGCTGACATTTTTATTCCCTGCTTCCTGAAGCTCGGACCTTAACCATCACACGTTCAGGTTGGGGAAGGGTAGAATGCCCCTGGGGAGCACTGATGGCTTGGCCCTTTGCTTCATCCTCCCCCCCTCTGATGGAGGATTGCCTCACGCAGACGTCTCTGCCTGAGCAAACGCTCACAGGTTCTCAGCGAGAAAAGGAGTGGCCCCGGCGCCGGCCTCTCCTGCTTAGACCTACACGTGCCCGGGATGCACGAGGCCTGTGTCACTGACCACCGCCTCAGAATCCCTGCGGGCTGCTTGTGCCAGTACAGCGCCTGGGCCCCACCCACGCAGCTGCATCGGAGGAGCTGCATTTTGAGCAAGCACCCAAGGTGGTTCTGATGCCCAGCAGAGTTTGAGAATTATTTTCATACTTGTGTCAATAAAACTGTTGTGGCTTCACCGTCCTGCCAAATTTCCCACAGGCTGGGCTGAAATGTACGATGTTAGGTTAATTTTCCTAGGATATTAACACATAATGATTCCCTTTAAACTCTTTTCCCCTTTAAATCCAATTTCACAGAGCTATTTGAGTGATCAGAGTTCATGTAATTTCCAGAAGTCAGCCCCTTATTTTGTCCTTGGAGATGGGTGTGGGGGAGAAATCGTGAGCACAAAGCTCACTCTTTTCCAGCTCCAGAAGGCTCTCTGTGCAGCTTTAGGCATACTTCTGAAAATCCAATGCCTTTGTGGCTGAGCGTACACCCTTATTTTTTTCCTATTGTGTACACTGGGTAGGCTGTGCTCTGGGTAGGCTGTGCCCAGGGGTAGGCTGTGCCCAGGGGTAGGCTGTGCCCAGGGGTAGGCTGTGCTCTGGGTATGCTGTGCTCCGGGTAGGCTGTGCTCCGGGTAGGCTGTGCTCTGGGTAGGCTGTGCCCAGGGGTAGGCTGTGCCCAGGGGTAGGCTGTGCTCTGGGTAGGCTGTGCCCAGGGGTAGGCTGTGCTCTGGGTAGGCTGTGCTCTGGGTAGGCTGTGCCCAGGGGTAGGCTGTGCCCAGGGTAGGCTGTGCCCAGGGGTAGGCTGTGCTCTGGGTAAGCCGTGCTCTGTGGTTGCAGAAGCCACTTGGCATCGTCTCTGCCTCTAGAGCTTGGGAGGTGAGTCCCATGTTGTCATACCACACACGTCCTTTCACATTGCAAACAGTGAGGCCTTTATCAGATTCTCTTCCCCTTTCTGGGACTTAGGTGCTCAGCCTTTTGTGGTCAAGTTCCCTGGTCCGTTCCCCACCTCCTTTGCCAGTAAAATGTGCATTAACCTGCAGATGTGCAAATTACATGACTGGCATAAGTGGCCTATTTGGAAAGTAACTGAATCATAGCAAACTATGTAGAAATCCATTTCTGCCATCCTGAAAATCACACTAGCAGGTTTCAGTTGTGGCTGGCTCCATAACTTTGTGCAAGGTATACTGCATTTTCAAACAAACAACGCGCTTAGGGATCTGTTGGTTGTAGTAACGGACGCAACTAAAACATGCTCAAGTACGAAATGAAGGCATTGCCTCATAGAATATGGAAGTTCAGGGATGGTTCTGGACTTGTAAACAGGTGGTCTTGGAGCTTTGTTTCCACCTCCCAGCCCTCCCTGCTCTGTGCTGCTTTATTCGTAGCCTGGCTCTCTCCATGTGGCAGCTAAGTTGGCCAGTGGCAGCTCCATGGCAAAGCCCTCAACCCCAAGCTGACTGACTCTGCTTGGGCCACAGGGCCATCCTGGTGACCGACGCTGTGGACAGTAGATCTGGGTTTCCCCACCACTAAGGGGCAGGAGAGGCAGAGTCAAAGTGGGACAAGACACCAGAACACCATAGCAGGGGACAGAGGACATTCCCCCAAGGAAGGGACGATGGATAGACAACCCATGTCCTCTCTAATGTCTGTGTTCTGTCTTCCAGAGTAACGGGTGCTTGCAGTGTTTGAGACAGGGCATGCACACATCTCACCAGACAGGTGCCTGGCGTTCTTCAAATCCCATCACTCTCCTTTTCAAAGTGGCTTCAGCCCTCCCGATGGTCTCCAGGTTCACGGCACACTGCCTCACTCACAGAGCAGAGGGTTCCCTACCCAAGGTTGCCACATTGGCTTTGGCTCAGAAGAGGGCAGGATGGGCATTCCTCCTGATTGCCCAAATGAGTTTTCAGCGCCAGTCCTGTTAACCTGATGTTACCCCTCGGGACGTTGAATAATGCCCACCAGAGTGTTACGTCTACCTGCTTAATTTCCATTTGAGAGATTTTATGTGGGAGGCTGGGCACATTATTACTCTTGTGTGGGCACTCAGCAGTGTTTGCGAATTGAGATCGATTACATGGGCAGCCGCCCGCACAGGCTGCTTGAAAGTCATTACTGTGTGGTTGGCATTAACTTGTTTGATGGATATCCTCAAACACATATCCGGAAGCTCTATAGGTTCATTGCAGAGAGGATGGGGGCAGGTTTCTCCTCCCATTTCTGCATGATGAATCACCTGGTGATGTGTTCTCCAAAAGTGCTCTTCCCAGTTAACAAGGAATTGGTTTTCAGTGCAGAGTCCTGGGACTCATCCAGATGAGCCCAATCAGACTCTGGGGGTAGGGCCCAGGAACCTGTATGTTTCACAAGGTCCCCAGGTGTCCCTTATGCATGCTGAAGTTTGAGGACCCTGCCAGTGATGCCCTGTGGCTATTTCACAGGGTGGCCAAAGGCAGGAGAAGGCCTCCTGATCGCTGGGACGTGTGTGGCTCACCCAGAAGCCGCTTTGCTTGGTGCACAGATTGCAAATCAAGCACTGAGGAAGGACTGAGAAGAAAGAGTTTGTGCAAGCAGACCTGACAGCACAAAGTAAACTGGGCAAGCACGGCATCAGTCATAATTTTGTAGCTCATTGGGGACCAAAGGTTTGGACTTGGCTGTGTTACAGGATCTTCCAGTGAGGTCAAGCGGGAGGAGCCAGAGGTGCCAGTTCAATTAGAGCCCTGCTTCTCAAACTCAGCGTGCATCAGAATGACCGGGAGGTCTTCTTTAAACACAGCTTCCCGGGCCCCACCGCCTTAGACCCTGAGCCAGTAAACCTGGGGTGGAGCCCAAGGTTTTACAAAGCTCGGTGGTCGCAGAGATGCCGCCTTCACCCTTGGAGTAACGAGGTGTAACAGTCCCCTTCAACCTCTAGGGGAGGCCAACCCCTCCCCGCACCTCCTGGCGTTCTTACTTGGCAGCTGTGCTTAGTTCTCTGTTAGAGCTTGTTTAAACCCAGGTTGTATGAAACTCAGGCCCATTTTCAACCCCTGTGCTCTGCTGCCTCAAGGACAAGCAGTGGGGCCAGGTGTGGGGAGGGGATGCAACTTCTGGGGAAGGGCACAGAGCCTAGGCAGGCTCTTGCTCCTGAGTGGGGTGCCTCTCCTTTTGGTGATGCTGTTTCGTCCCCCTGCGCCTCTTTTGGCCCTCGCCCTGGAGTTTCTCTCTCGGGACTTCTGTGACTAGAGACATCCTTAGGACAGCGCATCCCAAGCCCCACCTCCTTGCTCCATGGGGGGTGTGCCGAGGACTGGGTTTCCAGACATTACCATCTGTGGCAGAGCTCATAGTCTGAGTGGATTTTAGACCTGGGAGAGATCTGAGCAACCGTTTCTGGGCAGCGCCCCTGCCTCGTTACCTGTTTTGTTGACTGTAGCCTTGCTAATGGGTCCTGCACTTTTTCCCACCAGGCTTGAATGCAGCCTCATAATCCTTTTCAAAACAACACGGAAGCAGCTGTTTCAATGTATTTGGAGTGAAGCTTATTAATGCCCTAGATCCAACCAAGCTTCAGGTTTCACTGGTGGAGAAAGGGAGGCTCGGAGAAGAGTGATGACTTACTTAAGGTACAGAACTCGGTCTGCACACCCCAGTACACTTGCTCTAAGCCCGGGGCTTTTTCTTATCCAAGTAAATGGTCAGTTTTAAAGGCTATTTTCCATAAAGCTTGGAATCGGTGCATAAATTTTAACAATTGAAATATAAATTGTGTGCAATATAATCTTTTCTCCTCTATGCCTGGAAGCTTCTTAAGTTTTATAGAAATTGTAAAGGACCAAGAATATAAGTAGCCAGTATACTTTTGTAAGGGCAAGGCTAAAAATCGACAACCTCTTAACTTCCAAGAATAATTAACAAGTTGGTAGATTCTGTACTATAGATATATAGTTTAAAATTGTAATCAATGGTTCACTTATTTCACTGGAAAGGGCAAACAAGATGTCTTGTTTACTAATATTTAAGTACTTGGCATTGGCAAAGCATAAAAATAGAGTGTGCCTCAGTTTATTGGACTCTCACTCCCCATGCCATTCTGCTGACGAGTATTATTTTCATTGAACTGAACAGTTCTCACATTAGAGAGTTGCATTTGTTATCACCATTAACCAAAAGGGATGCAGTGCCGTGTCCACGATGAAACAATGGCTAAGTCCTCGGTAGAAATCAGAGGTCTGTCTTTCTATCGACCTCTCTACAGTTCCATGGGCTTCCACTAAATACTGATTTGTCTTCCCTGGGTCATTATTTGTCATCAGGAGGAAGAATTTTAGGATATATTCAGTGGCGGGTGTTACCCTGGAGGAGGCAGGAGGTTGTAGCTGAGAATCCTGCCATTGCCTGATGATCAGTTCCTTTGCTAACAGCACAGTTCTCCATTCTCATTTAATTCTTCCCCCTACTCTCCTTCTCTCTCTCGTTATTTCTTTGCCAAGCCCTCAAGCTGGATTAATTTATAACTTTAGTAAAGTGATAAAGAACCTGGAGTTATTTTGCCCAGAGAAGGTGTAAAAAGTAGGCTATGTAATTTTCATTTGTGTTTACCCATAAGCAGCCCACCTGCTTACTCATCATTGCTTTTGGAATTTTAGTCTTTGTGTTGGAAAAATGCTCGGATTAACTTTAACTTCAGGGGTAATTAAGTCTGTAAAGTGCATGTTTGTTGCTTTTCTGTTGAAAGTAGTAAGAAGAGGAGAAAACTGGAAAATGGGGTGGAAATGTTCTAGAAAATTGACTTAAAGTAGATCTGCTAAAAGTTCTGTGGGGACATTAAGGTACAGTTTCCCAAGCACCATCTGAATGAGAAGAAATAGAACACATTACTTCAATTTGGGAAAAAGATACTTCCTGTTGAAGAAAACATAATTTCTGACTTTATTTTAATTCATTCAGTAGAGACCTTTTTAATATGTATAGAGAGACTGCGAGACCAATTTTGACTTGAATACTTTGGAAAGAACTTAGAATTCAGATTGGAAAATCATGTCTTCAGATCAAATTCAGACTAGCTCTGAACTGAGCGCTGAATAGCCCCATAATGTGTTCATTAGCTGATGCCTTTCAAACTGCTTTCCTCCATTATAGCCTTGAATCTTTTCAGCAATTCTGAGTCATGTAATGTGGTGACGATTTTTTCTCTCCACCTTACAGATGAGGAAACAGTGGTCCATAGAAGTTGATGACTTGTTCAGCACGAAGCGGTGAGTAGTGGCAAGGCTGGAAATTGAATTCAGGTCATCATGCCAGCCCTGTTAATGACAAGTATTGAATGTGTGCTCTTTACTGGGCCCTGGGCTGGGTAGGTGGGTCAAAAGCAGTAGAGGCAGTGCCTGGCCACAGGAGCTGCCAGCAAGGGCGGCTCAGAGTACACAAGCTTTGTGGAACTGTGGTGTGCAGAGGATTTGCTGGCTGGTTCTGTCCCATGGGAGCAGAAGGTCCTACAGTGCTCCCTAGAACAATGTCTGGCTGGGGTTTTGAAGATAAGTAGGACGAGTGGGTAGGGAGTTGGAGAGATTGGGGAGATGGATGGCAGAGGGCAGGGAAGGGAGATGCAAATGTCCAGTGCTTGGGAAGTTTTGGGCCTTTTGAACACTTTCACTCACCAAAAGATGAAATTACCATTGAAATCTCTTTTTGTTTTGTTGATGCTCTGAAATAAACAATGGAAATGAAAATCCATAAATCTTGGAATGACCTTCAGGAAGAATAAGTTCCCTGCAGCTGAACTGCCTGGTTAGACTACTGGCCTTCATTGACGCTATCAGCGGGGAAAACGTGTCTCTTTTCTAAGTTTTGTTTCTGTTTTGCATTATTTTCTTTGACATAAAAAGGTAAAATCAATCCAAGAAGAATTAACTGGCAAAATCAAACGTGTCCTTTTCATTAGTCTATCAGTTTAGACAATATGTATATACTGATTGTTTTATGAGAGGACTACAAAAAAGTTATAAATGATATTTTTAAATAGTAATGAAATCACCATCAAGTTCTTTTGGTTCAATAGTTCCTGAGCAGCGGGTAATAAAATTCAAAAGATTGGTGTGTGCAATTTTTCTAGGCTCTGCCAGGATGATTAATGGTTTAGCCTTGATTTGAATTGGGAAAGAGGTATATAAGGCAAGATCAATTACGGGTGAACTTGGACTTCATTACTGTGGAGCAATCAGTAAATTCAGCACCATGCAAAGCGAAGGCCAGAGGGAGCGTGAGGAAGACCCCTTCCGGGCCAGCTGCTACCTGAGCACAGATAGGGCAGCTGTGACCAGGGCTTCTCATGGAATTGATGCCACATCAGTACTCCTGGCTTATTAGCAGCTTCATTTGTTTCTTTTTCTGGTTACAAGCATATATCCTCACCATTAAAAATTCGCACATTAAGAAATGTCTGACTTGGAAGGAGAGAATTCTCTGTAGTCACCGCTCCCTGCCCATCTCAGGTAAAACCACCCTTAATGTTGGGTATTATTCTTGCAATTTTTTTCCGTGCTTATATTACCACTCATTTATTTACAGAGGAAAGATCAAAATATACATTTTGAGCTTGATTTGTGATTTAATCTCTCTATGCATTAAAAAGAAATAACTACCCCCACGGGCCTGGACTTGCCCTGCCGTCAGGGCGGGTCCCTGGCCAGCAGCTGGCCTTGTCCCCACCTCCACGGCCTCCAGGCAGGCCTCGTTCGATGCTGCGATGTGGTGGTTCCAGGATTAGAACCCTCTGCAACTGGGGTCATTTAAAGGCTCTGGATGTGAGACAAGCTTGCTCAGAGGCGGCGTGTTCTTGCTGTATGTGCCTGGTGGGCAGGGACCTTGCCAGTGCTCTTGTGTCTTCCTGTTCTGGGAGGCGGACGAGGGAAATGAATCAGAATCTGTGTCCTGGGGTCAACACCCCAGCAGCGCGTTCCTAGCCTAAGGCCATATGACTTTGGCCAAGTCTTTTAACCTCGATAAGCCTCAGTTTCCTTGTCTATAATTGGAGATAATAATAAAAGTTGGTAAATTCAGGTTTATTGGAATTCTCTGTATTGGTTTTGTATTATTTTTGCAACTATATTGTAAGTTTGAAATTATTTAAAAATACAAGTTTAGGGAAGCGGCTGTGGCTCAATCAGTAGGGCTCCCGTTTACCATATGGGAGGCCCCGGGTTCGGTTCCCGTGGCCTCCTGGTGAAGGCAAGCCCGCCCGCGCGATGTGGTTAGCTGACCCAGCGAGCACAAGCAGCAAGGGGGGGATAAATGAATAAATAAATAAAATCTTTAAAAATAAAAAAAAAAGAGAGACACCAAAGAGCTTGTAACTGGTTCAGTTTTGACCAAACCATAATCCATGCCCTTAATTTCTACTCAAAATTAAGACACACCCAATTCTATTTGGTACCCAATCAAGACCTGGTTTAACAGCTTATGGATGTCAGGAAAGCAAAGGAAGGTGCCATTAGTTGGGGACAGACAGGTTCTAAAAAGAGGAAAAAATGTGCACACACACAGATGCTCACACACACACACAGTCATCCAGGCAGAGCCGTCGCGGCCCATCCAATCCCACCCCTTCACAGGACACTAGGCTGGCAGAGCGGGACTCCTGGGACACCCCCCCACACACACCGTTTCCTATTCGTTAGCCACGTGGCCTCGAAGGAGTCGCAGGCGCCCCCCCCAAAAAAAAAAAAAAAAAAAAAAAAAAAAAAAATACAAGTTTAAAAGAAATTGCTCTTATAAGGATTAAATGAAATTGTGTATGTAAAGCCCTTAGCCCAGAGCCCACCATGCTGCAAGCTCTCTGTAAGTGGCAGCTTGTAGCCCCTGCTAGATGCACGGGCTCTGTAAGGACAGGAAACGGGCTGTCATTTCCCTGCTCCAACCCTAGTCAGAGGCCAGAGCTCAGCCCACCAAAGGTTCTCAATAAATGTTTGTTGAAGGACTAAATTCCCACTGTTTGCCACCATTGGCCCCACAGTCTGTTGAGACCAGGCCAGTTCCTCATGCTGGAAGGAGAACCTGGAGAGTGGAGATAGAGGATCAGAGAAAAGTCACTAACCAGGCTGCAGAAGTACTCAGCATGTGGACCAGTACGAGCCTGCGGGCAAAGCTGGAAGGCCACGTGTGCCACACTGCCAAGAGGGATGGCAAAGGGACCAGCGGGAGAAGTCTGTGGAAGGCTGTTCCGCTCGGTCTGTCATGGGCCTGGTCAGCAGAGCTGGTGGTTCGGAAGAAGAGAGCAAGGACAGCTGGGAACCCCCCAGCACCTCAGCCTCTGTTTCCACCTTGCCTAACTAGCCACGAGGACCTTCAGAAAGCAAGGACTGCTTCCACCTTCCAGGTGTCAGGCACATTCCTGCTCTGGCCAACTCTAAGCTGGATCCAGACGGAGAACGCACTGTAGGAAATGGGGTTTCAGCACAGCGAAACTATCTGAGTCACTATCTGAACCCACCTCCTTGAATCTGTCGGAATAAAACTGTCATGGCCCTTCTGTTATCAAGCTGCTAATGGAGCCCGTGGCTTTTTGCCAGGATATTTGGAATGGTTTTCAACAGCCAGGTACACTGGCTGGATCTCTTTGCCCTTGTGAACAGAGAAGCCCACCGCCCAGGGCAGATGGCACAAATGTCTGTTGTGCGGGAACCCCGTCTCCAAGTGGAATGAAGCTGACGCTTCTTAGTGGTTGTAGCCGGTGAGGTGTTCTGGGATTTCTCGAGTCTTAATTGGCTCTTACTGTTGTGGGTTGTGTATGCGTGAGAAATAATGAGGTGACATTTGGATCTGACATGGCATCATTAGAGAGCTGGTAATGCAGATTATGAACATGCATTCATATAAAGGAGAAAGCTAAATCAAGTGGAAAAATGCTTGAGAAGTAATGAGGGTTGAGTCCAAATATATACTCTTCTGGTGTATATTAACGCCAGCAATTAATAATTCATAGCCCTGTCCTCCAGTGGCACATAGGTCCCTTACTCAAGGAACATTTCTTGGGCTGATGGAAAAACCCATGGTGAGTGTGTCTTAGTGTTTGCATACACTAAGAGCATTTGTGTTGCCTACAGGGTTGGGTATGATGCTGATTCGCTCATCGGGAGTAGAAGGCAGGGCATGTGATAGCCCAGCTTTCCAAAATAAAATTATCCTGAACAGTTTTATATGCCTCTACATGATTCCAGCAATATTATGGTTTTTGAAAAAAAAAATTATTTTGCAATTTATGACTGTCATTAAATTGCTCTGACTTATGAGTGAGCAGCGTCCTCCCCGCCCCCCTGAGTAACACTGCAAACTATGTGTTTTAGCTCAGTTAGGAGCAAACTAATGCAAATGTTTGTCTCCAGCCATAGAGGTTCTTTTCTCATGCACGGGGTGTTTATGAGAGTTTGCACAGCTCTACCTATGACGAAATTCAGAACATTCTGTGCCCTTGTTCATAGTCAGAAGGTTTAGGGGAAGGGAACAACATTTGAGGGTTGACTGCCCTGCCGTGTACCAGGCTTTTCCATATAAACAGAAGGTCAACCCCTGCCTCAAACCAATGTATTTAGAACCTCAGTGATGGCTGCAGTATCAAATGCTTTTCGGGGAGGTGGGCCATCTGCCAGTGCTGGTCTGTCCCTGCCTGTCCCTGTCAGCCTCTATCTGTCCCAGCGTGTCTCTTTCTGTCTCTATTCCTTTGCCTGCTCTGTTTAAGACTCCTAATGTTAAAAAACAAACAAACAAAAAAAAACACCCTTTATATTGAAGGATAGTATATATATAGGTAAAGTGCACAAGCCATAAGAACTCTGCTAAGGGAAGTTCCGTGAACTCCAGCCAGCACCCAGAGGCCCCTTAGATTCCCTTCTGATCGCTACTTCTCCCCAAGGGGAGCCACTCTCCTGACCTCCAATAGCATAGATTACTTTTGCCTGTTTTTGTGCTTTATGTGGATGGAAACGATGACTTCTTTAACTCAACACTTTGTGTGTGAGATTCATCCATATAGTGTGTAGCTGTAAATCTCTTTTTCTGGGTCCTGTTTCATTGTATGCATGTACCACAGTTTACTTATCCATTCTACTCTCGATGGGCTTTGGGCAATTTCCAATTTCAGGGCATTATGGAGAGAGGCCCTAGGAACATTCTTACATGTCCTCTGTTGAGCGTGTGCCCATATTTCTGTCCATTAGAAGGAGACATGCTGGCTTCCCATTACTTTAATTGTAAATTTTACCTGCCCTTCAAGCATCTCAATCCTCATTGAAATGAAAAATGAGACAGACTGATTGAATCTTGGGCTATAAACTTATGCATACAAGATTTATTATCACTTCAAACCTAATTTTTAGCTCCAAGTCCTCATACAACCAGGCTGTGGGGAAATCCCATCTTACTTATTTTTGGATTCCCCCCCATTCCCAGTGCTATAACCAGAAACAGGAAAAAGGGGAAGAGGTCCCTGTCAAACCTAAGGGTGGTTCTGTGTGATGCCTGGGGCATGGGAATCACGGGGTCCAGTGTCCCCCGTGCCCCTGACCATGTCCTTCTAGGTCCCCTCTGTGCCTGACTGTCCCATGATGGGGCCAGGAAGCGGGACCCAGATCCCTGCTACTCTCCTTCTCATCTCAGGGAAACCTCTCCTTACTCAATTGGAAGATCCTCATTGCATCATCCTGCTTCTCAGAGCCCCTCTGCTTCTTCCTAAGTTCTGTCCTACTCTGCAGGCTCAGGATTTGGGAACACAAAAGCCAAGAAGAGTTGCAGGCTGGTTTTCTGCCCTGGCCCATTCCTCCTCTGAAGCAATGAAACACACAGCCTGCTTCTTGCTTCAAGAGAAAGCACATAAATCATCTCAGTGTTGCACAGTCTTTTTTTGGATAAAATGTTGGGAAGGGGCAGTGTCTGGGGGCACATGTGACTTGTGCTGCTCTCGGTCCCCACGGCCACCCGGGGGCCACCTGAGCATGGTGGCTTCTCTTTGTGGGACTCTCATGAGCCCTGTTTGCCTTCTCCCAGGAAGTGATGAGTGGAGAGGAGAGGGCCATGAGAGCTGGAGGCTGAAGAAGATGGACAGAGGCTCTTGGAGGGACGCAGGAACTGAGAGATTCTCAAGGAGAAGACACAGTTGTTGCCAAGTTATAACAGTTTCTAATCCTGCCCTAAAGAGAGCCTTGAGTCCTCAGAGGTGCCAACAAGCACCCCCAAGGAGGACAAGCCTGACCGGTGGTCATAGTCAGTTAAACCACGCGTGCTTTGGTGGAATTTTTCTGGTTTCCCTTTTTTAACTTGACGGAAAAAAAAATGAGATTTAAAAAAATGTTTTCTTAGTGATACCAACAACTATGACTTATTTCCATAATTTATCTGAGTTCATGGACTCCTGAGAATTCCATCAGGCTTCCAAGAGTTACAGCATTTCCTTCCCTCCCTCCACTGGGCCCTGGAGAGGGGAGCACATGCACTCCAGCCCCGTTGCCTGCCCTCCCACGCTTGCCTTTTGTCTTTGTCCCGTCAGGACCTGGGAACTGTCTGCTTGAGGCACCTCCCTGCCTTCTAGCATTAGCACCTTTCCCCCTCACCTTTGGAAAAGAGGAAAGCAATCCTGTTCCAGAGAGATTTGATGGGGGCCACGTACATGTTTTCAAAGGAAATAGCTCAAGGAGTGTGTGTCGTGGTTTCCTAGGGCGCTGCAGCACAGCGCCACAAGCGCGATTTCAGACTATGGACATTTAGTCACCTCCCAGTTCATGGGGTCAGCAGGGCGACGCTCCCCCTGCCCTGTTGGGGAGGCTCCAGCTTGTCTCTTGCGGCTTCTGGTGGGTTGCCAGCCCCCTGGCTTTCCTCGGCCTGCAGCTGCAGCACCTCCGTCTCTGCTCCACGGTCACGTGGCCTTCTCTGTGTCTACCTGCTCTCTCCTCTCCCTGTCTTGTAAGCACATCGGTCATATTGGATAGGGGTCCACCTCCACCCTAATCCATCTTGGCTTCATCTTTATCGCACCTCCAAAGGCCTTGTTTCCAAATTAGGTCACATGCATGGGACTGTGGTTAGGCACATACCTTTTTTTTTTTTTTTTTTTTTAAAGATTTTATTTATTTATTCATTTATCCCCCCCTTGCTGCTTGTGCTCGCTGGGTCAGCTAACCACGCCGTGCGGGCGGGCCTGCCTTCACCAGGAGGCCCCGGGAACCGAACCCAGGGCCTCCCATATGGTAAACGGGAGCCCTACTGATTGAGCCACAGCCGCTTCCCGGCACATACCTTTTGGGGGGACACAGGTCAACCCACAGCAGAGTGTATTGGTCAGGGCCCAAGGGCAACTAGGATGGCAGCTTTAAGCAGAGGAACTGAAGAGGGTCTGATAAAGAGACTATTTATACAGGTATGGACAGGCTTGAGAGAGGACAACTAGGGATGGGGCAGTGCCCGGGTTGTTCCTACGACCTCTTGACTTGAAGGGGGAGGAGGAGAGGGCAGTCACTGGAACCCAGAGAGGGGAGCCGAAGCTGGAGGAGAGGATGTCCCAACAGGAGCTGTGGTCTTGGATAGGGGGACCCAGCCAACAGACGCTGACACCCCACCTTCATTTTGCTCCCACCCTCTGATTTCCTGGCAGGCTCTCATGGAGAGATGCCAAGTGGAGGTCCAAGTGATGCTGCCCATTGACTCCAGCCCCCCAGGGATCCAGCGCAGGGTGGAAGAGGGGAGAGACTAGATCTGGAGGCTTGAGTGGAAGCTGTCCAGATGTGCAGCTGCGGTTCCTCTCCTGGTGTGAGGACTGGGTGAAGAGGACTTGCCCTACCATGGTCCTGGGCTGAGGAGACACAGCAAGTGGACTGCAGTCCTTGGCACTGGCAATTAACGAGTGAGTGGACGCCACAGGGAAATTTCTAACGTTTTAGTCAGCAGAATCAGTTTTGTTCTTTACAAGAAAAAAAAGCAATCTAGATCTTTTTAGATAGACAGTTAAGGAAGCACCAAAATCTTATAGCCAAGACTAGTTGTACGACTACAGAAAGTTGGAACAATCCTGAGGAAAAAACAGTGACAAAGACACTAAAAAGACAACTAATATAGTTTTGCTATATCAGTAATTCAAGCCAATCCCATCTCAGATTAGATTGAATCATATAAATATTTCAAATGACTATTAGCTTAAATTATCTGGATAATTAGCTCAATTTTTTCTCCTTAAGCATTGTCTTTTTGTATAAAATGCCTCATTTATGAAAATGGAATGTCAATTTTTCAGTAATGCACATCACATTTTGCCTTTTCTCCCTTTGATAAATGAACTCAGAGGTGACTTACATAGACGTATTTTTGTGCTCATTGCCATCTAACATATATTTTTCCAGTGTAAGCCAAATGATTCTTACATGTTAATTTGCACAATCTGATTTATTGGGGTTTCTGAAGCCATTAAGAGTTTTCAAATCTGCATTTAAAAACTTCTGGATCATCTCTGTGATTTATGGAGAGGTAATATATAAATGCAAGTTTAGGTGCCCATTAAAAATAAATTAGAGTCCTATAATCTGGAAATTACTCCGTTCTTCATAGTTCGTAATACATCACATTAGCTGACAGCATAGAGCCATTACGCTATTAACATAGAGTTGAGCAGTAATAGAAATTTACTTACAGCAAGGATAGAAGATCAAGATCTGCTTCTAATGGCTCTTTGAACTACTTGGAGCAAGGCGATGCTTTGTTGGCATATTTTTTCTTTAATTTGGGTAATGAGATTTAAGCTTTTAAAAATAGCGATTTCTGGGTACTATTTTAAGATACCATTTCTTATAAAATAGTATTTTAAAATGTGGGCCTTCAAAATAACCAGAGGGGCCTCTTTTTTTCCCCTTCTTGTTTGAAGATGGCAGGAATCCGTGAAATGTGCCTGTTAATGAAGATCTGCTTGGGGTCCCTGTGAGAGCAATCCCAGGAAGCTCTAGGTGGCCCTTCTTGGGCTGGACAGATGCTCTAAGGAAGTTGGCGACCACGTCCGGGTGGGAGCAGCAGCGTGGGGTACGGGGTGAAGACGGATGGCTCCCTAGAATATGGGCAGTGCTGGGAAAGAACTTTGCCCTGAGGGAGCACTGAAGCGCTAAGAGTCTGCTGGTTCTCAGTTTGGGCCAGCGGTGTCAGTGCTACTTGCTCAGCTGAGGTCTGCTGAGATACGTTTCAGGCAGTGGTGGGCCTGATCGGACCAGTGGATTTGTGTTGGGGTCATATGGAGAGAGGGGTTTTGGGGAGAGGGGGAGGTAATTAGGGACACCCTTGCCGTGGCTTCGGGGTCAAGTGTGGGAGCGTGGCAGCATGTGAGGAGGAAAGGACCCTCGTGATCTGTGCACAGGGCGCAGCATGGTTTCCAAGCAGGAAAAGCAGCACCGCACTGGCCCGCGAGGGATGACGGCATTGGACAAAGTGTGACTGCACCTTGATTCCAGCGTTGGTGTCAGAGCTGGGGGCGCCAGCCTGCGAGTGGCAGGACAGAAGAGAGGATAAGGACTAGTGTGAGATGTGAGGAGTCCCTGGTGACTCTTCCAAGTAGAGGTGTGTGTGTGTGTAAACAAACGTGTTTCTCGGGTGGAAGACCTGGGTTATGCATCTGGGGAAAAGAGCCAGTGGCACCTGGGCTGATGCCCTTCCTGAGACCCTCACTGCAGCCATAGACTGGTGGCGCTGGGCAGATGGTGGCTATACACTGACCTGGCCTTGGTTTCCACGTCTTTTGGGGAGACATGGCCCACAGTGACTAAAGGGAGGATCGAGGAAAGCATAACCTTTGCTCCTCTTTTGGCTCCAACAAGTCCGTGCACCACGGAACGCATCAGATCCTAAGTCTCAATGCTGCCCTCTGCCTAAGGGCTGACCTCCTCCCACCCTGTCAGCTAGAGTACGTTAGCTCATTTAAGGGCCAGCTCAAATGCGGCTTTCTCCAGGCAGTCCTCCCTGATCTCCAGCAGCTACAAATACCCCTCCTTCTTCTGGTTTACCTTGACATGTTATCTGTATTTCTTTTGTGGGGTTTCCCACTTTCTTCTTTGGATGATGGCTCATTACATCCATGCATGGGACACGCTGTAGAAGCTCATCATTTTCATTCCTCCTCTTCCTTCCCAGGTGGCTACTCCTTGAGGACAAAGCCCACCCTTACTTTTATTATTCCTGTGATACTCTGCACCCAGAGAAGGTACCAAGTCCATGTTTCCTGAACAGTTGTATGACTAATCCTTAAATCCTTCTGTGGAACCACTGTGGACTCTTTGCTTGGAAAAGCAGGCTTATTACTGTTTTAAAAAACCATTCCTGTTTGCAGTTGTTTGGATTGAGAGTCTTTGGGGGTCTTTTCTGAGTATATATATTATCCCTCCAACCCAATAAGCCTAGAGCAAACTTGACTTATCCCTTCTAAAACAAATTTGTTTGCTACCTACACACTTCTCTGCTTGTTGATTGACGTAAATCACTACTTAGAGTTTTGAGTGGAAGCATCCTCCCTTAGTGCCCAAAGAGGTGGGCTGGATAAGAATTCCCAGCTTTTAGGGGACTGAGGAACACCCCGTATCAATGCAAGACTCCAGTAGCTCTTCATTCTGTAGTAGTTGTATTTTTATTATCTATTAATTGAGAAAATACATAATGGCAAGATGCTATGGATAACTTGAGGAATAAGTTTAGGCTCTTGGAAAGGTATTTATAGTCTATCTTAACAGTACCTATAGGCATAAATCCAGTGGTATATTTTTGGGGAGCTAAATAAAGATCAGAATGGCAATGCTTATTGCGTCACGTGTTCATGGGCTTTGAATTCCCTTCTTTGTCCCCTGAGGTCTGTGGCCTGTGCACTGCCAGTCACCTGGTTCAATCAGCCTGTTGACCCAGGCACATGTTCAGAATGCAGCACTATCGAGGATCTGATCAGTAGCAGAACCTGCCAACCTCCTGGCTTTCCAAAATTACTTGAGTCTCCCCTTTGTATATTTTGCTTGTGTGTGTGTGTGTGCGCGCGTGCATGCACACAGCTTAGAGCCAGCCCGTCTGCTAAAAGGAGAAAATCAATATGACTGTATCTGCTGGAAGATTAATCTCACCAACTTGATAGTGCTACCTCAAGCCCTTTCCCCCACCTCCATTACAGCTGGGAGCCTCTGATCTGCTGTGGTTTTCACTCCTCAAATTTCCTAGCTGTCCAAACTGCTGACCGGTAGACAAGACATTGGAGTTGTAAGGAGAGAAATATATTTCTTCCTCAAAATTAGGATGTGGTGGAAAATGTGTTCAGTCTTAGGCAAGTAAATAGTTGTTGTCCAGAGCTCATTCATTTAGTAAGTAAGTCAATATTGTTCAAGGCAGTTGTCAAGGCCGAGGGGTCTCCTAGGGGTACGTTATGGGAATCTAGTCTTTTCTTTCCAGAAGTACTGGACAAGTTGGGAAAGAGAAAGTATGTCGTTAACATAACTGGATTCTAGACAGTCACATTTTTTGTCCAATTCTTTCTAGAAGGGAAATATTGCTTCCTTATCAACTCACTTTATGAACTGACCATGCATAGCAGTTTCTGAGGGATAAATGCTTAACATGAGTCAAAAACATAATGAATGATCTGTCTTGTGCCATTAGCAATTTGGTGGGATTCATCCATTCTCGTTTGATATTAATTTGCCTGTGCCTCTGTGTATTCAGGCAGAACAATGCCATTTCATAGTTTCAGCTTTCTTTGTTATGAAATCATGCACATTTGTTTCAGTATTTCAAATATTCCCAATTTTTCCCCTTTCATCCTCAGGTATTTTTTAATTTAATGTCTTCACACTGATGGATGTTGCCTTAGTAGAAATTTCCTAAATTAATTTATGAAGTTGACATTCATATAATCAATACATTCTTGCTAGCGCCATGGCAAATTGAAGAAGTGTTCAATTACCTGAAGAAAATTATGTCATTTTAAAGAAATACATTGTCTCACACAAAATTCACAGGCTTCTCTATCACTTTGCTGACAGATTTTATAATGCTTGCTTCACTTCTGACAGTGTGCTCAGAAGAGATTCAATTCTTCCCTTAGTGGCATGCAAATTACCTTTTTTTCAGAGGAAACCATTTGTGAAGCCACAGATCCTGGGTGCCCATGGAGTCCAGCCCTTATCCCAGAGTGAGCCATTGAGGCCCTTTCAAGGCACAGGGCTTATTCAAGACAAAGACTCAGAGGTGGCTCTGGGACTAGAACCTAGGTCTCCTGCCTCCAGGGGGCTGGATTATTGATTTGATGCCACAGATCAGGGCCCGATAGATACCTATGGGGAGAGGGTATCTGCCTGTCCCTCTTATCTAATAACTCCCCCACAGTGGTTTGTCCTACCCATTTGATTTCTACCCCTTGAGACTATGGTTGTCAAGGGAGGACTCTTGACTCAAGCTGGACCAATCAGATTCATTCTCTTGAGAAAATGAATGGTGAAACAGAAGCAGGCCGTGGGGGACCACATCTTATTACTGGTAGAAATTTAGAGAGAAGGTCCTCAGGCTGCTTGGCTATGCAGCTGTCCTCTCCATGAGATACTCCAGTATCCTTCCAAGAATTTCCTTTCATCTACCTGCACTGCTTCCCTGCCACCTGCATCCCCCTCTCCATCTAGCTAGAGTTGGTCTATCATTTGCAAATAAAAGAAACCTTACCTGTACATGGTCGTTTAGGCAGGGAAGTGGGCCTACAGTTCCCCTCTCCTAGCTCGGATCTTGCTAGGTCCCAAGTATTCCTGGTCCCCAAATCTGCTCCTAAAGAAGTGGCCAGGTGGGAAGACCATGGTCCCTGCACTGACCCCATCCCATCTTCTCTGCCCCCATTGCTTATTTGGGGGCTGCAGCCCTTGATGCTTCCCCTTCACAGCCAACTCTGCTGTCAGCCTATGCTGGGGAGGAACAGATGGGTGCAAGGAAGGGCCTGGGGCTCCCCCTCCAGCAGAGGCCCCCAGGGCTGCTTTCAAGTGCAATTCCCCTTCTATCCACCACCATTAGCATTTTCCAGGTGGCCACCATTTGGCCTGGGTGTTAATGTCATTGATGTTTTCGTTTTATGTCATGATAGGACAGAAGAATCGTATTGTGTCCTTTCCTTTGTAATTTCTAAATATAAAAGACTGAATTATGTATTTCTAAGGAGAAGCCAGTGATCTATACCTCCAATATACACTAATGTACTCTACAATTAATATTTAATTAGAATATTTTCTGGAATCTTTTCTAAAACGTTTTAATTTGAATTTAGGCATAAAAATGTACAGCTCTTTTTTTTTTTTTTTGCTTCTTTGTGGCCTCCACTTACTCCCTGTTCTTTTCCAGTCCCTTCTGTTATTGTCATAATGTGATTAATTAGACTGTCAGTATAGCTTTAGATTTCTGTCTTGGTGAATTTAGAAAATCTTTCAGTGACTGCACTAATCTAAATTACATGTGAAAAATTTTAAAAGGTACATGAAAACATTTATCTTGAGTTTCCCACGTATATCAACCCTCTTGATCCTAGGAGTCTTGGGGGATATGGCTTTTTACAAATTTCTAGGGTGTTTTTGATGTGTACCCAAGTTAGAACCACTGCTCAATGGTTTTGAAATTCCTCCAAGTGCATATTTTTGTAATCCCTTAACTATCCCTCATAAATGGCAACAGAGCTCTTCAGATAAACAAAAAGGGGTCCTGAAGTGCTTATTTTAAAGTGGTAGGTAGTAGGGTCCTTGTATTTTCTTCCAGAGCCAAGCTTGGGATGGGGAGAAGAACCCCAAGAGAGAAAATTGAAGGAGGAGTCCAAGGAGAAAAGAGCTAGGCAGGTTAACCCCTAGGGGCTGTGGGGAAGAAGACAGGCCCTTCTGAGGGTTTAGAGGAGGTGCAAAAGCAGAAAATAGGGGTGAGATGAGGGGTGGGGTACTCTGCAGAGCCACCAGTAATAGCCCCTGGCGCCCTTCTTAGGCTTGGCTGGAGTTGGCTGCCCGGGGGCTCCCAGGACTGTAAGTCCTACCGCAGGGACATGATATGTTTTCCAGGGAACTGCTGGTGGTGCCACTCACCCCATGACAAGGCTACCAGGATGATTTTTCCAGTCATGTCACGTGGGTCATTTGATTTCTGTATTTTGTAAACCTCCATCACCATCCCTGCCGGCCTGCCATTCTTGTTCTGTGGCAAACAGCCAGGCCTGGCTGGCCTTCAAAGCTGGAACCCAGAAGCACCAGAGAGACAGATCGATGCCCACGAGATTAAGAAACTTGGGAGACTCTACTGCTGAAATCTTACTTTCTAAGTCAAGAGGCAACAGATTTTTATTTTTCTGTATTGGCAATTTGTTTATCTTTTTTAATAAAAAAATGAAACCCAAGAAAAGTTTCTAAAGTAAAAAGTGGAATTCTTCCCATCTCCAAATCTTCCCTTGTCTGACTCCCAAGATGCAACGCTGCTAACAGTTGGTATAGATTCTTCCAGACTCTTATCCTTACCCACGAATAAACTCACACACACATTTCGAGGGCTTTTGTTCTTTTCGTTTCAACAAGAAATGGGATAAAACAAGGCATCACCTTTGCCCTCAGCAGTATTCCAGGGACACCCCAAGTACATGTTTTACGACTGACCCCTGTTTCATCATCTCGCTATGTCTTGATTCATTTCATCATTTCCTGTTGATTGGTATTTAGGTTGTCTCCACTTTTTTGCCATTTGATCATTGAATAAATATGTTTTTAGCCTTTTTTAGATGCCAGGCTTGGCTCTAGATCAAGATTCCTGCCTCTAGGAGTTTGCCTTCTGTTATAAACAGTGCTCCAGCAGGCATTCACATATCTTGCCCAGCGGCCCACGCTGGGGGGCACGGGGCCCAGAGACCCATGTGTCAGAGAGCATGAGGGTTTCACGTTGGGACGGGCCCTGCCAAAACACATATTCAACATTAGATTGCGTCTTTTTAAAATTCTGTCTTTTTAAATGTCTACATACAGAGTGGTTTCCTTTCCAGAACCCTGTCTCCTGTGCACCAATGTGAAAATGACCATATTCTTAACAGAAATGCTGCAAGAATAATTGAAGTCATACTGGAAGTGATCTCTTGTCAGGGAAACACTGATAGAATTTCGCACTTGTATTCTGGCTCCTCTCTTTCTCAGCAGATGTAATTTAAACTGTTCAAAGCACCGTCATTCTAAGGCTTCCTCGGGCTCTGAAGTGTCTGGGGAACTAATTGAAAGTCCCCAGTGAAACCGGACATCTTTCTAGAACTTCCAGGGAAAGGAGGGGAGTGTTAGAAACCCAGAGGCGAGATCAGTGTCAGCCTTTCAGCTGTGGCTGAATTTCCCGGGTTGGGTTGTGTGACCAGCCTGCTCTGGGAAAAGGCAGACTTGGGGGAATCCTGTGAGAGTTTCTGATCCCCCCAGATGGATGGATAGACCACATACATAGTGCATTCATTTAAATCAGACTCGTGACTTCAAAACACTGTCTTTATTTTGCTAAGTGATTTCTGACAACGTTTAAATGTTTTCAGCATCTCTGGAAATAGAGCGGGGTAATTGTTGCAGTCAGAATGTGCCATGAATGCAAAGAAGTAAAGCTGGGCTTAAAGCAAGCAAGCCAGCAGGCTCCCGATCCACCTGGCACTGCATTCTGCAGTGCCTTTTTCTTAGAGGTTCCTGGTTACTCTGCTTGGGCGGGAGAGTGATGCTGGCTACACGCAGAAGAGGGACATGTCACATAGGAGGGGATCAAACGAGCAGGAGCTCCGAAGCCAGAAACGCGGGTTCAAATACCAGGATGGGCATCCCCTACGTGACTGTAGGCCTGCCGTTAACCTCCCCAGATCCTGTTTCCTCCTTGTTAAATTGGATAATAATTCCAAACTCCACAGGGCTATTGAGAGGATTATCGGAATTTCCAGCCACACAATTAGCATTCAGATGTGAGTTTGTTTCCTACTTTTAACTGTAGGAGGAAGACTGACTGGGCCAGACAGTGGGGATGTGTAATCCACAATCTCATATGCTGCTGAGCCCTGGAGACCCAGGTGCGAGGCTCTGTGCTCCACGATGTACTTGCTGTTGACTCTGGCTATATCACTTAACCTCTTTGAGTCGCTTTCCCAGTCAGTCAAAAGCAGATAATAATGGTACCCAGCTCTGAAAGGTGCTTGTAAGGATTAAATGAGATAATACCTAGAGGGTGGTTTGCCCCATGCCTGCTGGTCACCGAGTGAGAGAGCTCAGGCCATGGCACTAATCACCCTGAGCATCATATTCATGCTCGTTGCTGCCACATCCCCATCCTGCCCCATTTCTTTTGACTTTCTGTATGAATTACTTGAGTTGGGTTTAGTTGAATGGCTACATGCCCATTTGGCATCATGAATGGGGAAAAAAAAAGGCCTTTTTCTATTTGGTTGACACCATTTCTCAATCTTTAACCAGGTGTCTTGAGAGGCAGCCAAACCTGTTGGCTAATTTTCTCACAAAGGATAATATCTGTGCTGAAATGGAAATCATTATTCTTGGCACACATCGCCCAATGTACCAATGGACAGAGCAACACAAATAACCTCACTGAACAGATTAATCTGAGTTGCTTGGGGAACATTTTCAATTAGTGCCACCTGGGAGACAGGTCTCTGGGGGTACTTTCATTCACTGTCATTATAGCTGCAAGGGTTGCTTTATTTTTATGACAAGTTGGGTGATCAGTAACACGTTCCTTTACATATCCCTAAAACAAATGGTTTCTCTTCAGCTCTTTGGGGCATGATGCTGGAATGTCAAGCAAGGGTGCATACATGGGCAAGTACAAAGGCTTCGTTCATTAATTCATCAATCATCCATTCAACAAATGTTCACTGAGCACCTATCATAGGCCAGGCACTGACCTAGATGGTGAGAACACAATAATGAGGAAGAAACATGGTGCCTGCCCTATGCAGCTTACAGTGTAGTAAGTGAGAAACTTTCATCAAATACTCATACAATGAAACGCTAGAACCCCAGAGCCTGTAACAGGGCATCTGATCTGCTGAGGAGGGATAGGGAGGCTTTGCCGAGCAAGGCAACGTTTGAAGAGAGATCTGATGGATGAGGACGGGTTAGCCTGGTTCCAGTTGAGAGCAGAGCATTCCAGAAAGATGGACCAGCAAGTACCAAGGCCTTGAGGTAAGAGGGAGCAGAGACTGTCCCAGGAATTGAGAAAAGGTCAGTGTGGCAGTGCACAAGGGGCAAGAAGTGAAGATGGGTCTGAAGAGGTAGGGAGGGGCCAGACTACATAGGTCTGGTGGGCACTGTCAGGAAGTTCTGATTTCATCCCAGTACTGATGGGGAAACTTAACAGTGCTTTAAGAATGAGTATTTATGTATATGTGTGTTAAACTTGACTTGATTTTCCCTTTGAAAGTATTTCTCTACCTGCGCTGTAGGAGGGGGCAGAAATGAAAATGAGGAAGCAGTTGGCAACCAGTGAGAGATGAGGGATGATGCTGGAGATAATTGGACATCTGAAAGCATAAAGATAAAACTGAGAAGATGTAGTTTGGGATTTAGAAACGGAAGTGGTGGTGTGGTCAAGTTCTTGAGGTGCATACCAGGATGGACAGGGGGGCATTCACTGAGGTGGGAGTCACTGGAAAGGGACCTGGGGTGGGGGATGGGTGGGCATGGAAAACCAGATGTTATTCCTTATGGTGGTGCCTGGGCCTTGCCTGTAGACCCCGTGGCTCACCCCACACAGGGGAAGAAGTTCTTGATTTTGTGCCACCAGCATTTCTGGGAACAAGCTTTCAGATTTCCCCTCAATTAACACCTCCAAACGGCTACATTTTTGGTACTACTCAGGGAACTCAATCCAGCCTCTGAGAGATATGTGCTCTCCATCTCAGAGCCTTTCTTCTTCTTCATCTAGAGAAATCCTAGGAGTTATGTCAGCTCTTCCTTTATCAATACATCTCAATGACCACAGCCGCCACCCCTTGTGCGCTTCTGCTCAACATTTACAAGTTTATCTCCCACCACTAGGGGGCAATGTGCCTCGCTGTGGTTTAGTAGTCAGTGATTTAATGAAGGATTAAACAGACCCTCATCAGGGACCTACTTGCTGTGTTAGGGCCTGGAATACAAAGACATGTAGGACATGGACCTGTCCTCAGAGTGGGGGGAGGGGGCGGGGGAGACAGATGTGGTAACAAAGGAGTCGGTGCTGTGTCCAATTATTGTGCCAAGAGTTGGTGCAGACGCTTTTGTTTCCTTGGTGAGGAAGGGAGTCAGCTTGAAGTGGATCCTTGTTTATTTTTATGATCATCTGACATGGGGCATGTCCAACGCTACTCTGCTGCAACCAACTAGGGACTCACACCATTGTCCTGAAATGATTGACCACGTGTCTCTTCCAGAAGCTTCATTAGCACCTGCTTTGTGCTAGGCATTCACATAGGCCATGGTGCCTGAATTGTCTGGCAGGGAAGACAGACCCAGCTAAAGGTAGAGAGAAGTGATACGAGGGGTGGGTTCTGGAATACAGAGGAGGTTGGGGGCAGACTTCCTGGAGGAGGTGGTTCTTGCTAAAGGGCTTGAGGGAAGACTAAGCATTCAGGAGATGGAGTGGATGAGGAAAGGACATTCTGGGCAGAGAAATAAAAGTCAACGTGTACTTTATGTTGGGAGAAGGGCAGATTGCTGGGTGCTACCAGAACACGAGGCACATGGAGGTAGTCAGGGAAGAGGCAGAAATGAGTAGACAGCCTTTGGACTCCAGGCTGAGGAATTTGGACTTGATTCTGCAGGTGGCTAGAGCCATGGCAGGCTTCTGAAGAAATTTCTGAAGGTTTCTGAAGATGGCAGGAGTGTTCCCATAATTAAGAAAGTTGACTCAGGTAGCAAGGTGAAGAATGGGTTGGAAAGGTGAGATTTTAGGGGCAAGTCTCCAGATTTAGGCCACCTTCCATATTTCCTGAAAACCGGAAGGCGTATGGCTCCAATTTAGTCTTCTCAGAGAGCTGGCTTCGAGCCATATGGAGAATTCAAAACACAAACTTGCATGGTCCAGGGAAACTGTGAGGGCCTTAAACAGCCCAGGCAACCCTTAAGAGTGCTCACTGCCGCTGGCCGTGGAGCCAGGACCACCCTCTGCCTCAAGAGACTGAGGAAGCGGCTCCTAGGAGAGGCCTGGAGGGAGCAGCTGGGCGCAGACAGACATGCTGCGTCTCTGAAGCCCCACCTCAGGCCTGGCACGTTAAGAATTATAATGGAAATGGCAAAAGTGATGACATACTCCAGAAGCTTGGAGAACCTCATAGCTTGAGGATTTGTCCCTCCAACAACTAAATTTGAATCAGATTTGCCATTCGCCTTGCGTGGCAGGGCTGCCGGGGCTGAGAAGGCAGCTTCCTGTCCTACCTTGGGGTTTAAGCTGCTGGCTCTTCCCGTCACTGCATCAGTGACAGGTTAAAAATGAAAGCGAGAACCTCGCTCCATAATTAAAGGATGCAAATCAGAGCAACAAAGACCTGATGCCATTGTTCACCTGTCAGCTTGGAAAAAATTAAAATCAGGTGGTGTTGGGTGTCTTGGTTTCTTCAGGTGCCGTAACAAAGTACCACAAGCTGGGTAGCTAAAAACAAGAGAAATTTATTGTCTCACAGTTCTGGAGGCTGGAAGTCTGAAATCAGGGTGTCAGCAGAAACCTGTAGGGGAGAAGCCTGCCTTGCCTCTTCCTAGCTTCTGGCAGTTACAGATACCTGGTTTGTGGCAGCATAATTCAGTCTCTACCTCCGTTGTCACCTGGCCTTCTCCCCTCTGCCTGTGTCCACTCTCCTCTTCCTATAAGGGCACCAGGCATATTAGAATAGAGCTCCCCCAATCCAGTTTGGCCTCATCTTAACTAACCACATCTTCAAAGACGCTATTTCCAAATAGGGCCACATTCATGGGACTTGGGGTTGGAATTGAACATGTCTTTTGGCGGATGTGATTCAGTCCATCACATAATATTGTCATTGGGGGTAGAAATGTTTGCAGCCTCTTAGGAGGATAATTTGGCAATTTCTATCAAACTGTTTAATGCACATACGTGTTGGCCTAGAAACTACACTGTGAGGAATTAACCCTGTTGTTAGACTCACAAAATTTGCTAATTTGTGTGTATAAGGATGCTCACTTCAGTACTGTTTATAATAGCAAAAAATTAAAAATAAATGGGAATACCTTAATTTTTTTCAGTAGGAGACTGGATAATTTAATTATGCCCATCTATACATTGGGTTACTAAAATGAATTGGGATATTTTTTCTGTGATAAATATACTGCTGGCCAGAATATGAATTGGTTCAAACACTTTGGAAAACTGTTTGGCTGCATCTTCTAAGACTGGACACCTGCATCCCAGCTACTCCAGCAGGTCTGTTCCTGGGTGTATGCCCCACAGATATGCATATCTACAGCCACCAAAAGACATTATGAGAATGTTCCTAATAGCTCTATTCATAGCAGCCCAAACTGGAAACAAGACAAATATCCACCAAGAGTAAATTGCGTTAATAGATGTTGGAATAGCCATACCATTAGAATAGTAGACAACAACGAATACGGAAAAACTGCTGCTCCACGCAACAACATGGAAGAATCCTTGCAACTGCACATACCATGTGACTCCAAGTGTCTGAAGTTCAAAAGTGATAATGATTGTAGCGGTCACTTTCGTTGGGAGTAAGCAATGGGAAGGGGCAGGAGTCACCTTCTGGGGGAATCAGTAACATCTGGTTTCTTGAAACAGATGGTGATTACATGAAGGCATTTACTTCGAAAACTTACCAAACACTACACTGATGATTTTGGCACTTTTCTCTATGTATGTGATACTTCTATACAAAGGTATTTAAAAATAAATAGAGATGTATGTGATATGAAATGGTCTTCAACATATATTAGGAGAAAAATCAAGAACAGTGTCTGTAACATAATCCCAGTTGGGTGTTTCAAAAGCATATGCAAATATATGCAGTTACATGCATAAATGTCGTACTTGAAGAGTGTGCAAGAAATTTTGATAGGGGTTATCTTTGCAGGGGGAGGAGGAGAGCAACTGGTTCATTTTTTATTTTAAACCTTTCTCTGTGTAGTTTGAGGTTTTCCTTTTTTCTCCCATGTAAGCTTTGCCTTTATTAAAATAATAAAATATAGAGGCACAGCTCGAGGTGGGTGGGCAGTGGTGGGAATTCCCTTGCACAGACTTTCTCTGCAGTTGCAGGCCAGCCCTCCACAGATTGGCCTGAGCCCAGGGTGGGAAACAAGCCCAGGAGGACCCGGCTCAGGCATTCCTGACTCCCCACCACCCGTACCAGGAGGCAGGAGGAGGTGTGACAAGGGGCAGGCTGAATGTTGCTTTACAACTTTGGAACGAGCAAAGCACATTAGCCGGAGGCTCTGGTTTATGGTGGCCCCAGTCTATTTCAGTTTTATAGGCCAAATTATAGAATTATTCACCCTCATTTTATATAGTCATTTCAATAATAGAAAAAAGGGCACCATTCATTTATTGAGGTACCTGGCCAGAGAGAGTGAAAGAAGCAGTTATGTCTTTGAACAATTACCTATTGTAGATTTAATGCCAACAAATCACTGGTATCACCAAAGTAGAGCTTCCTAGAAGAAACCTTCCATGCTCCTAGAGCTGGAGCTGCTTGCATTCGCACTATGGTGAGGTGTGGTCCTCATTCTAAACGGTGACAATTGTGACAGTGGATCTGGGTCCTGGTGTCCCCTAACAGCTTTCTTAGTAGAAGACAAGAAATTCCTTGGTTCAGGGAGAATATTTGCTAAAAGTATATTACAACTCAACAGGAAAATAAAATGCCACCACGTTTTTCCTGGAAATTCAGGGAACATGGTTGTTACTTGCATAGACTAGCTGGAGAGTGGCTGTCCCTAAGGGCCTTTTGAGCATGTCACACTGTCAAAAAATCCAGGGTGTCGCTAACATTTAGATATGGGACTCATTATATTAGGGAGGATGTGCCATTTGCTTCGTTTGAGGAAGCATAAGGTCCAAGTAACTGCCACTGCTCCAATACCACTCAACAAGGAGGATGTCTAATCATCAGGAATTCCTTTGGAGCTTGTGCTGCGGCACCAGCACTATGATGGGCATGTTGGAATTAATCTGACTGTAACACAGAGTCCTTGCCATTTAGCATTGGATGATTTCCTCTCTGGAAACTAGAAGCCCCCGAGGATACTTCCTATGCAAATGTATGACTAGGAGGGGGCAGACTCAGCACCTGCGTTTGGCTAGAGCCTGGAAGACGCCACAAACCAAATTTCTATGATGCATTGTGATCTAGAGGAAGTCCCATAGGCAGCCTCAGAATTGCGTCATTTCCATCCTTATGAATGGAGGCAGGATGTGATGGGAAGACGACCCTTGACACCTGCGCCAGTGCGTAGACACACGGGCGGTCCTGCTCACTGGCCTCATGGCCTGGCTGTTCTTGTCAGAGCTGATCTCTCATCAGTGATGAGAATGACACAACGGGACTATTAGCAAGTATCAATTAGACTAATGTGAAAATGACTGCCAACAATTCTACCAAGACAAACAGAGTGTATGCTTTTTAGTAGAACAAACTGGAGTAAATCATGACTGATTTTCTTCAACTGTGAGGTTCCTTCCCCCACCCCTGTGCACCTAGTGAGCTGTAATTTGCATCATTTCCTTGTTTTTATTAACCTTGTTTTATTTTACTGAACAGTTTTATTCACTCACTGACTCAACATTTTTCCAAAGAAGAAAGACGGAAGGGCAGATGCTTCCAAGGTTTAGGGCCATAGGCATCCAGTAGGAACACCCCCCCCCTTCCCCGCCCCCCCCCCCACATCAGGCAGACCCCTAGGAGCACCTCTATGGAGCTCATTGCCATGTTGCTGCACCTACTGACCTCCTAAATAGGCCTTTCCTCACTTTGCACAGCTGGGAGCCCTGCTCTGCCTTCAGAGATCCCCCCTATTGTTATGGATTGACTTGTGGCTCCCAGAAAGATAAGTTGAAGTCCTAACCCCGCGTACCTGCGAGTGTGACCTCACTTAGAAGTAAGGTCCTTGCAAATGGAGTTAGAGTTAAAATGAGGTCAAAATGTGCCAGCTGGGCCCAGAATCTCAGTGGAGCTGCAACTCCTACTCTACAGCTCAATGGACTCACCCTGGACACCTGGTGAGGAGATGATGATGGACAACAGTCATCCCAGGGAATGGAGAGAATCTGCAGCTTCAGGCAGGATAATCCCATCCATCTTATCCATGGGACATAAGCCCCCTCTCACTTGGAGGTGGAGTGGACATCACCATCTCAGACTCCTCAGGATTGGGGGAAGAGCTGTGGACTGGAGTGGACTTGCTGGTATTCTGTTGTAGACGTATTGTGAGTCACGCAATGGAAGTAATTACAACATTAATGTGGAGCCAGTGGCCACTGGACGCTTTGGGGGCAGGGAGAGGGAAAAGCAGTTGTAATACAGGGGCTTTTTCAGGACTTGGGAATTATCCTGAGTGACATTGTAATGACAGATAAAGGCTATTTTATATCATCATATAACATGCAGAACTGTGTGGGAGAGAGTGGGGTCTACAGCGTGAACTATGGTCCATGCTTAGTGGCAAAGCCCTGGGATATGTACATCCATTGCAGGTGATGTGCCACACTAATGAAGGATGTTTATGTGGGAGGTTGTGGGAGGAGTGGGAGGCGGGGCACACGGGAATCCCTACAATTTTTGTGCAACATCTATGTAATCTAAGTATCTTTTAAAAAATAAAATTATTAAAAAAAAAAAAAATGAGGTCAAAGGCTGGGCCTTGGTCCGACAGGACTGGTGTCCTTACGGGAAGTGGAGAGAAGGTGCAGAGAGAAGCAGAGGCTGAGCTACACTGCACAGGCCCCCACAAGCCAGGAGAGAGGCGTGGAACAGACTGTTCCCTCCAGGTTTCGAGGGAGCATGGCCTGCCGACACTGTGATTTTGAACTTCAGCCTCCAGAACTGTGATGACACAGGTTAGATTAGGGAATAAAGAGACGAATCTGGGACCTGGCCGAAAAACACAGCCATGAAACACTTGGCCATGGAGACCCCACAAGATGGCTGCTGGAAGAACCCTGCGAGAACTCCCACTCAGAACGGGATTTCCTCCGGGATCAAGGAATAGCCCCGGATATTCTCAAGGGTCCTTATCATTGGACCCTCCTGGGGATTGACGGGTGGGGTAACCAATCAAAACAGCAAACAACTGGGATTCCTCCCCCGACATTAGCAAAGGGGCGGAGTAATTAATGGTTTAAAAAGTAGGTACGGGGGTCGGATGTGGCTCAACTGATGTTTGTGTGGGATGTGGTGGGAGCTGTGGGAGGTGGGAAACATGGGAATCCCAGTGGGTTCCGTGTAATATTTTGGGTAATCTAAGCACCTCTTAAAATATATGTATATATATATATAAATAACATTTTTGTAAGCAAATACACATATATGCATATATATTCATATATCATTTTGCAAATGTTTGTATGTATTGTGAGAATTTTGATTTTTACCCACAATAAAAAAAAAAAAAAAACAGGTACGGAGCCTGAATTGCCTGTTATGCCCTTTCTCTCCTTACTAGGGCCAGAACGTAAGTAGACCTGGGGACTTGTTTTGTAATGGGGACTTGTCTGTAAACCAGCCCCTTTTACACCTTCTTAGCCCTTTTCCTCTCTGCCTGGACCAACATGCAAGTATACCTGGGACCCATAATCTGTTATTTTCTCCCATTTCTCTTCTAATTTTCTAAATAAACCACTGGCCTAATTAAACTGGCATGTACTTAAAATTCTTTTTTTTTGTAACACAGCCAAGAACCTAGGGAGAAAACCATCAACAGCGAGACAATACATTTCTGTTGTTTTAAGCCACCCAGTGTTTTAGGTCAGTCCTAGAAAACAAGACGCCTACGAAGCCTTCACTGCTCTCCCCAGGCATCTATTCATTCAGAAAATATTTGTAATTCTGCAACAGGCATTTGCCTGCTCTCTGGGAACTTAGGGTTTAGTAAGGGAGTGAGAACAAAGTAAGTAAACAAAAAGTAAAACGAAGTAAAATTAGTGGTAGTTAATGTGAAGATAACCAGAGGCTAAGAAGGGGAACGCAGAGGGGAAGACCCTCTAAGGAGGTCACCTGTAGTCTGACCTTTGTGGGATGAGAAGGGCCAGGCATTCTAGGGCTGGAGAAGAGCATGTCAACCCTGGGAAAGCAAAAGGAAGGAATGTGGCAAGTTTGAGGATCTGAATGAAGCCAGCTGAGCAGGAAAGAGCATGGACTAAGGGCTCCCCACTTGTACTACCAAAATCTTTTGTGCATACTTCCAATAAGGGGAGCGTTCAAGCTCCCGAAGTTGAGTGCCAGGATGTCTGACTCCTATCTCTGTTCTAATCCTCTGGTACCTCCAGCACTTAGATCCCTATTGTACATGTAGTAGGTCCACAGCGTGTGTTTGATGAATGAAGGAATCAGGGACTCAGTGGTCTTGCTCGAACTGGACTCTCATTACATGCCTTCTTACACATGGCTGCTTTTAAAGGATGCTGTGGGGTTTGCAGGTCCTCTGGGCAAAGGCATCAAGGGGGTGGGGGACCATAGTTTCCAACTACTGGGCATCTTCTCTGGCACTTTCACTGGACACAGAATTACCCAAATGGTGTTTCATTGTTGGTATGTTGATACTTCCACCTGTAATCCTTGCTCTGGTTAATTCTGGCTGCTTGGATAACTTTGCAGCTTCTTGATCTTAAATCCATAAATGAATTCTGTAGACAGCAAGAGATAGTCATGTAGAGATTCCAGGCTTTGGGGCTAGAACACAAGAGATCATCCAGTCTAGTCTTCCAGTGTCATGTAGGAAGAAATTGAGCACCAGAGGGGTGAAATGACTTATCTGAAGTCACACAGTGGGCCAGTGGCCGGACTGAGACCAACCCTTGGCTCTCAGACCTTGTTCTTTCCCTTTTACTAAACCCTGGTCTCCTGTTGAGCCTCAACTCTCAGTGTTTCCCACACATGAAATGAGTCAGGCTGCCTCATTGCAGATCCCAGATGTGCTGCCTACCCTTGACTGTGATATCAGGCAAATTACTTAACCTCTCCATGCCTTGGTTGTCGTATCGACAGAATGGGGTTATAGCAAAACTTAGCTTGTAATACCATGATAATAAAATAATGCAGACAGTCGGTATAGGCTCAGCACATATTTTCCACAGTCCTTCCCTCTACTTAGCATTTGAATTTGATTGTTTTCCTATTAGCTACTGAACTGGATTGTATTTATCTCTGTTTTTTGGCAAATATCTGTATTATTGGTATAATTATAAACCCCATGATATTGTTTCCTTATTAAATTTTAGGAAATGACACCACAGTGCTTACGATAGTTTCTTGCCTAACACTGACAGTATTGAAAGGAGGCTTAGTATGATTAGAGAAGTTAATTAGTGATGTACAAAAAATGCAAATAGCATAGAAGAGAAAGGGCCTCCAAGGGGAGAAAAAATGGCTTGAATTGCAGTCTTGAAGATGAAATTATAAATGAGATAAGAGATTTTCATACTTATAAGTTCATCCTTATAAAGATCAACTGGGAAGTTGGGACAGGAAATGAAAAGGTCTGAAAAGGTTCCAGTTGTCTAAATGAAGCACTTGAGTACATTCAATACTTATCATGAGTTTAATAAGGGTTTAAATGGATAGATACATGGTGAATGATTGGATGGATGGACAGGTGGAAGGGTGGAAGAATGGACAGTTGTATGCATAGGAGGGTGGCAAATGGATTTGTGAGTGAATACCTGGATGGGTGGACGTGGATGGGGGATGGATAGATGGATGGATGAGTAGGTGGTGGGCAGATTAAAACGAAAGGATGACCTAATGTTAGACAGTAACTCACCTGGAGCTCCACTCCCTTGGTTGTGCCACTGCCCAACATACCCACTGCAAACCCCGAGTGACCTGAGAAGAAGGCTGTGATTCGCACTGAGGACCCACCTGTCTCTAGGAGAGCATCAGGCCATAAACCATCAGGGCTAACACTCTGTATGCCCCCATCACCATCAGAAGTGTGAGACCACCACACAAGCTATTGCCACCATGACTTTTATCCGGTATTGCTCTATGATTTGTCTCAATTCTTCACCCCTCCTCCCTTCCAGCTTTTCAACTGGACCCCTTGGGACCCAGAGGATGCCATCAGCAAATCACCTTTAGCATCAGTCTCTTCCCTGAATGTTTCTTTCACCTTCTCGAAAGCTGGTATTCAGCTTTCCCTAGGACCCTGTTAGTGTGGGCTAGTTTTCCGATTTTTCATGCCACATCTCAAAGCTCAGAGAAGGCTTAGGTGTCTTCCTTGCTCCCATTGCCGACTCTACCCTCCTCTCTTCAGAATCCCAGCTCCTTTCAAACTCCATCATCTGCTGCCCCTCATTGCTGCGACAATCTTCTGATTCTGGCTCCCCCTTTTATTCTTCCCTCTTCATTACAGGTTTTAGCACGTGACAATCAAAGCTAACCACTGTTAGCTGTTCTAAGTGCTTAACATATATTAAAGTTTTTAAAAAATTTTAAATGCATATAGGTGTGTGTGGCCAGTGGCTGCTGCAATGGACTAGAATCCATCCAATGCCTGGCTTGTCCACCTTGTGTCCACCGATTTTTACTTCCATTCTATGTTAGTCCCATAATCTGTTGATTCCCAGGGCCAGACTTTAGTTCTTGTTCCCATTGGAACTTCACTAAATTAGAAATCTTGAATACAAGCATCTAAGCCTGTAACCCACTCAGCCCATATTTCCAGGGGACTAACTTCAGAGCTTCCCACCTCAACAGTTTTCAGCACAATCCACATCTTCTATTTACCTTGCTACATTTTTACTGCTCCATATCCCTCCTGTCCATACTGTTCATCTAGCTTGGCAATGAGATGGCCCAACCCTGCAATTTACAGAAGTATGTTACTATGTAGCTAATTATACTCAAGCTTCAGGTCTCCCACCTCAGGGGCCCCTTCCAAGGTCCTGGGAGATTCCTTAGCAATGTGTTCACAATGTCATACACTATGGTAAATTTTGCAAAACAGGATACCAAACCACAGTCGGTTAACACTGTCTATTTATATTTCAACTTCCTCTCTGTTGTACATCTCCTTTCTTCATGGGTGGGGTTGGAGTGGCCACAGGCATTTTTGGATCTAGCTAAGGGAGAGTTGAGTTGGGAATGTATCTAGTTTGGGTTCAGTGGGTAACTTCTATTTATGGTTCCTCTATTGGTAGCTGTCCTAGTGTAGAAATGGCTTCCAGGAATACTCCTACTGTTCGCTGGGCTGACTCGGTTTCCTGATGTGAAGGTTTAGGGTCAGAGGTTTTATCGTGATATGAACATGCCACACAGTGCCTGGTGTGGGGTGGATGTGCGTAGTTGGGGAAAACCAGCTTTGAAACGTATGGATACAGAAGCCAGTCAGGGAAATTTCTCAAAGATTACAGGAGTATCTTCGATGATGCAGCATTTACAATTATAAATACATGATATATCTTTATGATGGGTATCATGGAATTTATCAGAAGTTCTGTATTTGTAGAATAAAGCTTGTAGCAGTATTATAAACAGTAAATATATCTATGTGCCATGTTTTATTTACCCCAACTCTCAGTCAGAAAAAACAAATACTAATCAACTTTGCTAGAGGAAAGACTGACTTATCTTTCTGTTCTTTGTATGGAAAATATCACAGAATTGTTGCCATATAAGTAGGGGGGAATTTTTTCCTTTCTTCTATTAGCACTCTCCTTTGGGATACTAAGGTTACCAGGGCTGCCAGATTTAGCAAATAAAAATACAGGGTACACAGTTAAATTTGAGTTTCTGATAAACAACAAATAATTTCTGCTATAAAAATATGTCCCTAATATTGCATGAGAAATGGTTACATGAAAACATCATTTGTTGTTTTTGGGAAGTTCAAATTTAACCAGGCATCCTCTATTTTATCTGGCAAACCTACAAGGACTAAAAATTCATTGGAGAACTTTCACCTTTTACTCCTATTCTAAGAAATAAAGTATATGTAATGTAGGTCTTATCTGTTCCTAGAATTTTCAGTAAAATTAGCCAGTCAAACCATCCGGAGTTGCTAGTTGGTTGTTTTGGCCTTTAGTTTTTTCTTCTTTTTTTCTGCTTATTCAATTTTTATGTTTATTCAAGTTTTCTCTTTTTTTATTGTGTCTATCTTGATAATTTATATTTATCTATATGATAATAAATTTTTCATGTTTTCAAATGTATTGGCATAACAAAGTCCCTTCTTCAACTGTCCTTAGCTTTACTCTGTGGTTCCTTTTTCTTTCTTTCTTTATTTTTTTTAACTTCTTGAACTGAATCGTTAGCTGCTTTATTTCTTTCCTACTATCTATGTTTTAGATATGAACTTCCCTTTTAGAAGCACCCCACAAACTTTGACATGAAGTCTTCTGTTTATCAGATCCAGGGAAATAGGGGGAGGGTTGGAGGAAGGAGCAAGTGCACTCTGGGGATTTGCAGGTCTGTGCTTGAAACTACAATGTTGGGAATGTTCTTTTGGCAAATATGGCAGGGCAGGGTTACTGGTGTAGGGTGTTGGGTTTGGGGGGATGTACAGAACAGGGTGCGCCTGGGGCAGGCTTCTTTGGAATATGTAAGTGTTCATCTTATGTAGTGTGTTATATCAGTGGGTGGAGACCCACACAATAAATAAGAAAATATTAAACTCCCATCCTGGGGAGTCCTGCTGTTCTCAATTAGAGGGACAAGAATCCCTCGAGACATAGGCAGTGCCTATTGAAAGAAAACAGACCAATATGTAAAGCCCACAATATTATTGCAAATACCTATGAATCTTATTCTTCAAAAGTTGAAACTTAGTGGTTACCATAGGTTCCAAGGGGAGGGGAAGGGAAGAATAGACTAGATGGAACATAGGGCATTTTTAGGGCATTAGAATTGTTCAGCATGATCTTGCAATAATGGATACAGGGGGCCATTTTAAATTTTAAGTGTACAGTCCAAAATGTAAACCATAATGTAAACCATTGACCATGGTTAGTAGCAATGCTTCAATATTGGTACACCAATTGTAACAAATGTACCATCCCCATGTAAAATGTTATTAATGAAGGAGGGTGGAAAAGGGGGAGGGCATTGGATATATGGGAATTTCTGTGTGACTTTTCTGTAACCTAAAGCTTCTTTGAAGATAAAATGGAAAAAATAAGTGTATTAGTCAGCCAAAGGGGTGCTTATGCAAAATATCAAAAATCTGTTCGCTTTTATCAAGGGTATTTATTTGATGTAGAAGCTTAGAGTCACAAGGCCATAAAGAGTAAGTTACTTCCCACACCAAAATCTGTTGCCACATGTTGGAGCAGGATGGTTGCCTTCTGCTTCCTCCTAAGGCTCCGTGGTCCCAGCTTCTTCCAATCTCAGCTATAGGCTAGCATAAGGCTTGTTTCTCTTCCCAGGACTCATTTCTTTCTGGGCTTTCTCAGCTGTTGGGGCTCTGGTCTCTTCAAGTGCAAACTGTCACGCGAACAGCTTGGCTTTCTTCCTGGGGTTCCAGCATCCAAAACTAAACTCTCTGTGTTTGAGCATCCATTTATATAATCCACAAAGGGGGGACTGGGCAGGGACTCAAACTGAGTTGCCCTAATGAGGTAATCAAATGAAAGCTCTAAGCTTGATTTAATAAAGTAAAAGTGAAACTTTTCTTATTAATTTTATTTGGTTATTTTGTTCACTTCATTTTTGGAGAGGTTTTGCATCACAGAAGGGTCACAACTGTGTCACTGGTGATAGGTGTTGATGATTGGGGGATGTGTGGGGAGGGGGGCACCTGGGGCATGCCTCTAAGACATATGAATATGTTCAAGTGTTCATGGGGTGTTGTCTCAGAGTAGAGACCCACACAATAATCAAAAGAATATTGAATTCCCATCCTGAGAAGTCCTGCTACACTCTCTAATAAAATGGCAAGAATCTCCTGAGTACAAGAGCAGTGCCTAGTGAAGGAAGAGAGACCATTATGCCAGACCCTTGATATTGATAATTGTACTTATGAACCTTTTCTTGTGAAATTGAAACTTAGCCTAGTATTATATATTGCCAAAGAGTTATCTCCTGAAAGCCTCCTTGTTGTTCAATGTGGCCTCTCTCTAATCCAAACTCAGCATATAAACATATTATCTTCCCCCTCAGCATAGAACATGACTCCCAGGGATAAGCCTCCCTGGCATCAAGGGATTATTACCAAGCACCAACTAGCAATGCATCTGAAAAAGACCTTGACCCAAAGAGGAAAATATTACATACAAATGAGTTTTTATGGCTGAGATTTCAAAGTGAGTCAGGAGGTCATTCCAGAGGTTATGCTTATGCATGTCTCAGCAGATCTCACTGACAGCCACAGTAAACAGTGCCTCAAACAGCAGGGCTCCTGAGGGCTCTAGAGACATCCAGACATTATAAGCAGGGCAGACAAACTTAGGAATTTGGTCAACCTAAGTATTTTTTAATTAGAAATATTTAGAAGTGTGTTCTTCAGAGTCCAAGCTTCTCTTTCTTTCTTTCTTTCTTTCTTTCTTTCTTTCTTTCTTTCTTTCTTTCTTTCTTTCTTTCTTTCTTTCTTTCTTTCTTTCTTTCTTTCTTTCTTTATTTTTTGGCTTGAGAAAATGGAACATAGATGTCAGTTCTTTGTATGTGAGTGATCTATTGTGGCTTGGAACACGATTAATTTTCATTAATAATTCTGGAGTCCTAGGAAATAATGTTAGATATTCTCTGTTGAGCACTCATTTCTAATTACCAGCTCTGCATTGATGATTCTAGCTCTGAACACTCCCCTTGAAATCTGCACTTACACATCATTAATTCAATTATTCACTCAACAAATATTTACTGAGTACCTATCATGTGCCAAATGTTTTTTTAGGCACTGAGTACACAGCAATAAAATGACAAGTTCCATTGTGGTACGTAGCAACTTAATCAATGTCCTTTCAAACTTCCATGTCCAAAATGGATATTTTAATTTCCCCCCTTCAGTCAATTTTCTCATCTCAGTTATTAGCCAAAAACCTTGGGATCATGTTTGATTCTTCTTTTTCCCTTCATATTACCTCCACTCCATATATATAGTCTTTCAGCAAGTCCTGTCTTCTCAAACTGTAACCCAAACCTACCCAATTCTTACCCCCTTCACCGCCACCCCCACCCTAGTCTGAGACCCATTCACCTTGCACTTGTCTTATTGTGATCGTCTCTCACTTTCTTTCTCTCTGTTTCTACTTGGCCCCATGCAGTCTATTCCACCCAGAGAAACCAGAGTGATCTTGATCTTTGAAATGCATAGATCAAATCATGTGACTCCCTGCTTAAAAATCCTTGGATAATTTCATATGAAACTTAAAGTAAGAGCCAAAAACCTTCCCATGGCTCCTCCCACCTCTGACTGCATGTCATGCCCTCTCCCCACCAGCTAAGCCCACCCACAAGCTCTTCCTTGCCTATGCAGAGCTAGTTTCTACCTCTCAAGCTTGCTGCCTGCAGGACTCTCTGCTTCAAATGTCCCATGACCCCTAGGTCTGACTCCTTTGCATAAATTGTCTTTATTGAAGTGTCAGCTCCTCAGAAAGATTGTTCCTACTCCTCTGTGGTAGACAGAATAATGGACGACCCAAAGATATCCACATCCTCACCTCTGGAACCTGGGAACATGTTACCTCACATGTCAAAGGGACTTTGTAGATGTGATTAAGAGCCGTGAGATGGGAATATTAGCCTGCATTATCCTGGTGAGCCCAGTGTAGTCACAAGTGTCCTTAGAAGAGGGATGGAGGAAGGTTTGAGTGAAAAAAAGTGATATAATGGAAACAGAGAAATTTTGGAAGACACTATGCTGCTTGCTTTGAACATGGAAGATGGTATCATGAGTCAAGGAATAGTTGGCCTCTCAAAGATGGGAGTGAAAAAGGAAATGGATTCTTCATTAGAGCCTCCAGAAGGAACACAGCTCTGTCTTGATTTCAGGACTTCTGACCTCCGTAACTATAGAATAAATGTGTTTTAAGCACTAGGATTGTGGTCATTTGTTACTGCAGCTGTAGGAAGTTAATATAACCTCCACAAAGCTTTGCTCTGCATTATTTTCTTTCCAGCACTGATCACAATCTGAAATAGTAACATTTGCAATTTATTTGTTTACTTGTTTATTACCTGCCATCCATTAGAATGGAAGCTCCTGGAGGGTAGGGCTCGATCTGTATTGGTCACTGCTGTATGGCCAGTGCCTGGAGCTGGGGTTGAGGCTCTGCGCAGTCTGGATGGCCTTACCCAGAGTCCTGTTACGTGATGAAAGACTTCTCCAACATGGTCACTGAAATACGCTTTCCTTCACTGACAGAGACACACTATGGTCCCTCCCTTGGCTAAGCCTGTGCTTGAGTTGTTTTTCTCCCCATAGTGTTATGTTTGCTCTGAGACAGTCCTACCTGCCATCTGCTCTCCTTGTGGGACCATTGGTACTGGTTTGGACCCCTCTTGCTGGTCCTCACTCAGAACATTCCCCACATTTGGAAGACAGATCATTCATACAGTTGGGCCTCATGGAGACCTGGAAAGTCATTTGGCTTCACTGCTGTCCTCATGCCTGCATTATTTCACCCCATCGTGGAGCCCATTCATGGCTCCCACTTCTCGAGTTCAGCCATCATGGGAACCATGCTCCATGACCTTTTTTGCCACTACCATGAATTTCTTTCTCGTCCTATCGTTTCTGCTGCTTCATAGCTTCGGTGTACCTACAGTTTCTACTGATTCATGGTCTCCACCAGTGGGGAGGAGATAAATGCCTGATTTATATACATCAAGTTCTGTTCCTTGTTGTTGCTAACAGTGAAGGAAATGCAAGTGTCATTGGTTTGCAATGTAAACTCTTCTTGATCAAATTAACACATAAATTAGCTAGGCTGTGAACTGAACACCAGACAGTTTACACTGGGAGTCAGAAATTTACCAAGTCACCTCCTCATTAAAGGAGAAATCACCTTGAACAGCCACCACAGGCGTGGTAAAATTAGCATTTTAAAATAATTGAATGCGTTCTTTCATCTTTCATGCCGTTGTAGACTTTAATGGAGTAAACATAGAAGGAAAAAAGTTAGTAAAATATGAAAGGGAGAATCAGGCTGGATGCTAATCCTTCAGCAGAATTAAATACAGATGCCTCAAAGGTATTTCTGGGCTGCTTTACAGAAAATATCTAAATAATTAATTCACTTTATGTATCCTCGTGTGGCACAAATGCCAAATCTTTTTAAAATGTAACATTTGTTTCTGAGTTTCTCAGGAAAGTTACACCAGTAAGGGCTTCAGATGGCAACGTTCGGATTCTCTCAAACGTTTGATCACCGTCACTTACAGAAGTGGAAATTATCTTGGTGGACCGTGCAGTAAGCCCTGGCCCTGGGGCAAGCTGGATTGCAGAAGAAGGAGCAAATGGCCATCTCTCCCTTTCTGGGAGAGACAGCTCCCAGTTTTCAGAGCGCTGAATTTATTTTGATTCTGTGAAAGTGTGAGCTAAGTCCTGGAAGCCTGGGTCCTGAGTCAGGGAACTGGTGGAGTCATGAGAAGGAATCCTGGGAAGTACGTGGGGTTGTTCCTTGACCTGAATCACTTACTTAGGGCACTTGTTCCTCAACAAAGGTCAGTGACCACGAATTGTGTACCAGGGGTTGTGTGGGTGCTGGGGCAATTTAGGGGTCAGAGCGTTAGACCCGATTCCTGCCCTTTGGGGCTTGCATTCTAATGGGAATAAAGGGCAGTATTTGAGTGGAAACAACAATTTCGGGATGAGCTGTGAAGGAAACAAACTGCTGGGATGGAGCTCAGCAGAGGAGACTTACATAGGATGGGGGCAACCATGCCTCTGAGGGGGTTGTACCTAAGCTGAGGAGAGGGAAGGCCCTTTCTAGGAAAGGGAGGGATTGTGTGATAACCGAGATTCTGGGAGCCAGAGAAGGCAGGTGTGGCTGGGTAGGAGCAGGCAAGGGGAGAGAGGCCCAGGACGATACCCATAGGTGGAGGCTGCACCTCAGAGGGCTGAGGGCCACGTTAAGCCCATAGGTTTTATTCAAGATGCGTGGAGGGATTTCACTGGAGGATTTTAAACAAGGGAGTGACAGAATTTGATTCACATTTCAAAACGTTTATTCTGGCCTCTGTGTGGAGAATAATCATGCCACTCCTCTCTGCTTGGGAAGCAGGCTGAGGACTTGGGGTATCCCTCATCTCATAAGCGGGAAGTTTGTATGAGGTCAGTCAGCAGAGAGCAGTGGGTACAAGAAGGGGCCTCTGCCACTGGCTGCTAAAGGCAGAAGGTAGGCAGGCTGCCACTACCATGGCCACACTGAAGTCCAAGGCCAGGGGTCGCCACAGAGTAGACACTGCCTCAGCCATCTGTATTGTGCTTCGTGTCACCCGAGTGGAAAGAGAGTCATGAGTCCAGTGAACACAGAAGCTGGAGCACCAGGGACCCCAGGAAGATGGAAGAGCAGTTCCCCTCACTTCTTAACAGGAGCCCAGGGGAGAAACCCTTGGGGCTAAAATAGTGAGACCTACAGCTAGTGAGAAGATGCAGTCTCTACTCCACGGTGGACTAAGGCCATGGCCAAACCACCATTTTTGCCTCATAGCCACCTTCCCTTGTCCTGAGAGGGAAGTGGAAATGGTCCCTGGGGACCAGGCAGGGGTAGTGTGGAAAGTCGACCCTGTGGCTAGTTATCTCTGCTGGGGGCCAAGGGCTCCACTCTGAATTAGGGGAATTACCTTGAAATGTGAGGGGCCTCCCCACAGAAATGGGCTTAATTATCACTTCAGAAGGGTGAGATAAGGGCAGGACTTTTAATAAAAGTGCAAAGGAAAACCAGAGCACAATCACCAGCCACCATGCCACCACAACACTCCCCAGGGAATCTATCCCTACTCCTTTCCCCTCCCTCTCAGGGAACAAAAACATGAAGGGGGAAAAAAAACAAAACAAAACCAAACCTCAAACTGAAGCTCTAAGGGGAAGATAAATAGGTTTCAAAAAGATGGGGAAAAGTCAAGGATGGTTCATTTGCACTATGTTGAAATATAAGATTTTAATGATAAAGAGTAATATGAAAAGAAACAATGTGGAAACTATGTAAAAAAAAAAAAAAAACTAGAGAAGAGATAAAGGGAGGGAAGGATATAACATGAAAAGGAGGGAGAGAAAGAAGTGAATGGTAATCCCATCAAGTGCTTTACTATATAGAACAAATTAAATTCAATAAAGCAAGAGCTTAATGAAGACATGAAAAACCTTAACAGATGAAAAGAGAGATCCAGAAATTAAAAATAATTAATGAAACTGCAGGAAAGAGAATAGACATAGTTGAAAACAAAATGAGGGAGTTAGAATAAAATGCTTGAAGTAATTTTAGTGAATGCAGAGGACAAAACAAAGACATTAAAACAGAACAATCCAACTCAAGGATAATTGGTGTCCTTGGCAGAGAATCTGATAAATGGAAAAGAATATTCAAAGGTATATTGGGGGAGGGAGGAGGGAAACCTTATTTCCCTAAATGAAGTATCTACTGATCAAAAGGCAGTATTGAACATTCTGTACCTTTTTTATTGTTGGGGGGAGGAAGATACAAAATGATCAATACTAAGACATGTCCTGATAAAGGTAATGAACTACTATAAAAAAGAGATAATTCTTTAGATATCTAAGTGGCAATGAAAGTCACATTTGGGGGCAGAGAAGGGTCAGGAAAAGGTAAATGGGAACATTATGGCAAAAGAGTTGGTGGTGAGCATTGAACTCATATGGTTAAATAAGGAAAGAACAAAGCTGTATATCAGAATTTCAGAATGCAATCAATATCATAACAACAACAAATCACAATAATAACAATATTACAAATGAAAATTAGGGATATGTTTGTGTGGAGAGATGGAAGGAAGGATAGATAAATATTCTTACTTATGGAGAGGATTCAATATATGTATCATATATTGGTAAGTCAACTAATAGATTCAGCATATTTATAAATGTATAAACATAACCATTCAATGAACTAAAAGTAGATTTTAAAAACCTTTAAAAAGTCAGAGGGAAGAGCAATACACTCTAAATCAGACAGGAAAAGACAACCCATGCAGCAAAAGGAACCACTGAAAACTTAAAGCGCACATACACACACAAAATAAGATAATAGAATGAGGCAAAGCATATTACCAATAACTAAGAATGGGTCAAATTCATTCACTAAAGTAAGAAAACTTCAGATTCAGATTTTAAAGATTTCAAATTTGGAATGAAATATCAAAGGGCTGCATGGGCCCCGAAGGGAGGGATAAGGAGGAATAGAGTAGATGGAAGAGGGGCTATTTAGGAGGCAATGGAAGTGTTCTGCTTGATCTTGCAATGTTGGATACAGGCCATGTTAAATTTCAGCAAAAATTTATAAAAGTGTATGGTCTAAAATGTAAACCATAGTATAAACCATTGACCATGGTTAGTAGCTATGTTTCATTTTTGTACATCAGTTGTAACAAAAGATTCATCCACACACAAAAGGTTATTAATACCAGAAGGGGGAAAAGGGGGAGGATGTTGGGTATATGTGATGTATATTCTGTATGTGACTTTACTGTGACCTAAAACTTCTTTGAAGACAAAATGAAAAAAGTAAGACACTGGGGAAGAAATGGAAGAAAATATCACTGTACATACAGGACAACAGATATTACATTGATGAAAGGCAAAATGTCAAAATTTTAAAAATATTTTTCATTATTTTTTAATATCCCAATTTTAAAATTTTTATTTAGTTTTTCTAAATTACTATATACTTTATTTCTTATGTTTAAATCTATCATTATTATTTTGTTTTCCTATTAATTGTATTTGGCGATATTCTTGGCTTCATTTTTGAAGAAGTTTTGGACCACAGAAGGGTTACAACTGTGGCAGGGGAGGATCATTGGTGTGGGGAATCAGTGATGGGGGATACATGGGAGGAAGTTCACCTGGGCATTCATATAAGATACATAAATGTGTTCATGGGTCAATGTCACAGTGGGTAGAGATTCACACAATAACCAGAAAAGTATTGAATTCCCATCCTGGGGAGCTCTGTCACATTCTCTAATGGAATAGCAACAATGCCCTGAGTACAGGGGCAAAGACTAGTGAAGAAGGATGGTCCATTGATGATCTCTTGATATTGACAACTATGCTTGTGAGCCTTTGCTCTTGAAATGGAAACTTAGCCTAGTGTTATAGGTTGCCTAAGAGTGACCTCCTGAGAGCCTTCATGTTGCTCAAATGGGCTCTCTCTAAACCAAGCTCGGCATATAAATGCATTACCTTCCCTGCAGTGTGGAACATGAATCCCAGGGATGAGCCTCCCTGGCACTGAGGGATACTACCAAGCACCAACTAGCAATACAACTGGAAAAAGACCTCGTATAAAAGGGGGAAAAGGTAAAGATAAGTGAGTTTATATGGCTAAGAGACTTCAAAGTGAATCAGAAGGTCACCCCAGAGGTAACAACTGTGCACATCTCAGCAGGATCACATAGACTCCCAAAGTAGATACTACACCAAATAGTGGGGCTCCTGAGGGCCCTGGAGACACCCAGGTCCTACAGTCATGGCAGATAGCTCTGGAGTTTGGTGCCTTGCCAGTGGGACCTACTTTGGAGTTTGTGCTCCCGAGAGTGACAGAGTTGGACTCAGTTGTGACTTCTCTACACATGACTCATCTGTCCCTTCTATTTGAACCTATAGTTGGTGCTGGAGTTGGTAGGTGTATGCCCAAGAGACCTGAATCTTTGGGCTGTCCATGTGCCAGCTGGGCCCTGAGCCTCAGCAGAGTTGCAACACCTACTCTCCAGTTCATTGGACTCACCTAGGACAACTAACAAGGAGGTGAGGATGGACAACCACCACATCAAGGAACTGAGAGAGTCTACAGCTACAAGCAAGAAAGTCCCATCCATCAGCTGAATGGGATTGAAGCCCCCTCTCAATTAGAGGTGGAATGGGCATCACCATCCCAGAATTCTCAGGATTGGGGAATAAAATATGGACTAGAGTGGATTTACTGGTTATAGAGTTATTGTGATTCTAGCAATGGAAGAAATGATAGCATTGATGTGGAGATAGTGGCCACTGGAGGTGCTGAAGGAAGGGAGAGGGAAAAAAAGGTGTAACATGGGGGCACTTTCAGGACTTGGAATTGTCCCGAATGACATTGCAATGACAAATACAGGCCATTTTATATACTGCCATAACCTATAGAATTGAGTGGGAGAGAGTCTAAACTACGATGTAAACTCTAGTCCATGCTTAGGGTCAATGCTCCAAAATGTGTTCATCAATTGCAATGAATATATCACACTAAGGAAAGAAGTTGTTAATGTGGGGAAAAGTGGAAGGTGTGGGGACTGGGGCATATGGGAATCCCCTTATATTTTTTTATGTAACATTTTATGTAATCTTAGTATCTTTTAGGAAAAAAAAAAAAAAGCAAAGGGCTGGATGAGGACAGGCCAAGTGAATGTTAACAAATTATACCAATATCACGTGAGGTTGAATTCAAGACCAAGGATTAAAATTTTGAAATGGCACTTTACAATGATAAAGGATGTTATCCACTATCCATAGTAATCACCTCTCCAGCTTTTTAGAGATTGTGGTTGGGAGAACAATAGCCCCTCAAATATGTTCATGCCCCAATCCCTGCAACTTGCGAATGTGTTGCCTTACAGGACAGAAGGGCCTTTGCAGATAGAATAAATTCAAGGATCTTGAGATGGGGGGTCATCCTGGTTACCTGAGTGGGCCCAGCATAATCACAAGGATCCTGATGAGTGAAAACTGAAGGCAGGAGGGTCAGAGACCTGGCGATGGAAGCAGAGGTCGCAGTGATGTGAATGCTGGTTCTGAAGATGCAACGGGGCCACTGGCCAAGGAATGCAGGTGGCCTCTAGAAGCTGGACAAGGCGAGGAAACGGATTCTCCCCTAGAGCTTCCAGAAGGAACACAGCCCTGTCGGACCTCCAGAATTGTAAGACGATAAGTTGATGACGTTTAAAGCTACAAAGTTTTTGGTATAATTTGTTACGGCAGCAATAGGAAATGAACACGTACTAAACCATAAAGCCTTAAATTATGTAAATAATGAATGGCCTAGAATACATTAAGAAATAGAATCATTTAAAAAAAGACTTTAAGCACAATCATCAATATCGTGGGCCTGGTGTAAAGGTCTGTCTTCCTGCACTAGGCACTGCCCACGAACTTGGATTCTTGCCGTCCTATTAGAGAATGTAGCCGGACTCCCCAGGATGGGAATTCAATATTCTTTTGGCTATTGGGTGGGTCATATATATATATATATATATGTCATATATATATATGTCATATATATATAACTTTAACGCACTCCTGTCAGCACACAGAAGTGGGTCAGCGGACGCTAGCTTCTCAGAACCTGTGCTCTCCTCGTCTTCCTGAGCACACAAGATGACGTTCCCTGGCGCCTTTCGCAGTTAGACGTGGCCCAGTGACTGGGTTGTGGCCAGTGAAATGTAAGACATTTCCAGGTCAAGGCTTTTAAGACTCTCACTCTACCTCTGCTTCCACTGAGTTAAAGACGAGGCCTTGGGAGATGGTGGAGCCTCAAGGCAGAAAGAGCTGGTCCTTCAGGCACTGCCTGGAGGAGAACCACCTACACGTCAGAGCATTTTATGAGAGTGAGAAATACACTTCTATTGTATTTGAGCCATTGTATATTTTTTGGACGTTGAGATACAGTAGTCTAGTTTACCCTAACTTATAATTAGGTGAAAGAGCAAAATATATATTTTAAAATTTAAAAGATCTGAAAAACATAATTCTTAAGGTCAGTCTAATAAACATACGTTGGCATATAGGCTGAAGAAGAGGATAAAATGCCCTTATCCTCAAGCAGCATTTTAACATTCACATAAATGACTGTACAAATAGGTCACAGAGAAAATATCAATACATTCCATTAAATCAAAAGTATAAGACTACAGTTTCTAATCACTGTAGTAAAATAAAAATAAATGATAAAAAATGGGACCTTGCCCTCTCAACCTGAACACCTTGGCAACTTTTTTTCCCTTAAATTACCCTGTCTCTTTTTGTGCCTTTCTGTAGTATTTGAAACTTCTTAATTGATTCTTGCATTATTTTTTAAGAAGTAAATTGGGGCAAATTCTAGGGATAGAAATCAAATCAACAATTGACAGGGGCCAGAGGGGTAAGGAGGACACAAACCACAAAGTGGCATGAGGAAACGTTTTGGGGTGATAATATTCTCTATCTCACTTGTGGTGATGCTTACCTGACTGCAAACTTTTATCAAAACCCACCAAACTGCACATACACAAAGAATGAATTTTATGTCAATGATATCTCAATGAACCAATGAATTAAATTGAGTAAAAGTAAATTGGGGTTTTATGGGCAATGGAATTGTGGGTCATGTTTGTTCTTATTCTTTTCTGTATTAAAAATACACTAATAAATAGTATTTAAGATGCTTTTTTTGAATCGAGTGGTGCACTGAATCATCCTTTTCAACTACAGGCTGTGCAGTATTTGGAGGCACTAAGGCAAGCTGGCAGATCATCTGCCATATCTATACGCATTGGGTTGCTGTGAGGCTTATATCCAGGCTGTACTGCAAAATCCCAATACCAAGGAACAGCTGGCTGTTCTCTAACGTCTAGAGAGACAAGTCACTGCATAAGCACATTCCAAACACGAATATCAGCAGGATGGAGAGAAACCCGTCACAGGGCATCCCGGGACTTGCACCATTAGCATTAGCCAATCTCTGTGTCTGTGTCTGCAGGACAGCAAGCTGGGATCAATATGCAGAGGCTGCCTCTGGAAAGCAATCATCCTGGTGCCCGTTATCTAGACTTTCTAAAAGTGGACCGTTTTATCTGAGAAAAGAATTTCAATACGTTTTAACCAATATTTACAAAATATGACTTATTTCATTCCCCCAACCCATTTCAATAGACTACGGATCTGATATATAAATGTTAAAGTTTCTGTAGGGTAAAGGCCAGTCCTCTGGAGGGTCAATATTGAAGTGCCCCTTTGCGTGCTCTGATTCAGTGGAAAAGGTGTGAGGTGGCCCTGCCTGCCTGCCATCTCTTCCCGTTGCTTCATGCTGGAACAATGTCAATCAGCTTGTTTGAAATCTCCGTGCATTCACTCATGCTTTGCCCCTTGTTTGGAATGCCGTCCTTATCTTTCTTTGTCTAGGTCCTCTTACTCATCCACCTGCCTCCTCCAGGAAGCGTTCCCAAAATCCCCTGGCTGAACCAAGGACCTCTAACTTTTGTAGTCACACCTCCCTGTGCATATCGCGGTTTTTCTCCTTCTCTGGACAATTCCTGGGTCAGTCTTCTAAGCTGGAATGGAAGCTCCAAGAAGGCCAGGTCTGTGTCCTACTGCCCTTTGTCTTCCATAAGGCTTAGCTCTCAGCAGGGGGTCAAACAGCTGGTTGAGCTGAAATGAAAAAGGCTTCCATCCTCACTTCCACATTCCGCGCTCTCTGCCTTCCTCCTTGCTGACCGTGTGGGCTGGGCTCTGAGTGCCAGGAGCAGAGCGCAGTTACTGATGGGGTCTCTTGTAAAGTGTGCAAGGTAGTTCGGTGGGCGGACCCTCTATAAGTAGTGATGGCAGAGTGCTCTTTAACCTTTTCCTTTCAAAACAATATTTTTGATTTTAAAAAATCACAGCAATATACGATTACATTTTTTCATTGTAAAAATTCAAACATTTCTCTCCTCTTCCTCCCAGGAAAGCACAGATAGAATTCACTGACTCTTTTCCAAAACATTCCATACATTTCAAAATATACATTTACATCCGTGTGTGTGTGTGTGTGTGTGTGTGTAAGCACAGCTTTGGTTTCTCGTCTTTTCTTTTTAAAATATGTAAATGTGATCATTCTGTACATACTGAAATGCAACTTGCCTTCTTTTTTTCTCACTTTAGTGCTATCTGGGAGATCTTTACATGCCATTGTACCTTGAGCTAAATAATTTTTTAAAAAATGGCTGCAGAAATATTGCACACAATATGATGATACAAAAATGTACTTCATCAAATTTCCAGTGGATTGGTTTTTTTATTCAATTTCTGGCCATTTTAATAGCCATCTGCTTATACATATACCTCACCACGGAACTGCAAGTATGTCAGTGGGATAGAAGTTGAAAATGGAATTTCTGGGCTGAAATTCTGCAAGTTGTTTATAGATAACATGGATTCTGCAAATTTCTTTCCAAAAAAACTCGCCAATTTTTACTCTAGCCTATACCTCTGTATATGTTATATATATGTTATATATAACATATAACGGCATATACCTCTGCTGTTTCTTCACCTGATCACTAGGAGGATGACAGTACTCTCACAGGAGGTCTGATGCTTGTGTACAGCCTGTCTTCTGGGTTTCCAATGTCACCTATTGATGACTTATCTTCTCCCAGGTAACTCCCATCTGCACTCCACACTGCTCAAAGAACGATGCCTCTTCCTTGGGCAAGTCTTCCCTGGTTCTTGAAACTAGGTTAGATCTCGGTATTAGATGCTTGCAACCCAGGGTACATTTCTTTGTAGTTATGAAGGTGTTAAAAATAATTATTTGTTTAATGTTTGCCTTTCACCTGAGACTCTAAGCTTCACTTAGTCATTCATTCTTTCATTCACTCACTTGACAAATTGACTGCCAAACTGAGTGGCAGTAGAGTGTAGAGGTTAGGCGTGCAGGCGCCGGAATCAAGCAAACTTCCCGAGTTCTAAATAACTTCCTAACTGTGTGACTAAGTTATATCCCATCTCTATGCCCCAATTAGCACCCACCTTGTAGGCTTCTAGGGATGAGTGAATGGAGAATGCACGTAGAACACTGAAAGACAATGGGAATGCAGGAAGTGCTAAACAAATTTCTTTCTATTATGTCTGAGGCAGGCAGTGTGCCAGGCAGTGTTGTAAGTGCTGGGGGATCCAGTAGCAAGAAGACAGACAAAGAACTGCTGAAAAAAAATAAAGAAGAAATCAACAGGGTAGTTTCACACCAGCTCTGAAGGGAATACGTGCAGGGTGGGGAGACACCTCTTTAGGTGGGTTGGTCAGAGAAGGCCTCTCTGTAAAGGTGACTTGTGAGCTGAGCCTGGAAGGAGAGTGAGGGTGTGAGGTCTATGAAGAATTGGGGGCATTTTAGGCAGAGGAAAGAGTAAGTGCAAGTGTCCTGGGGCAGATGCATGGTATGTAAGAATAGAGCCTGTGCAATGGGAGAACGAGAATGGAGAGCAAAGGTGAGAGGTCAAGCCTGAGTCCTGTCCATGATATCCCAGTACAGGGCATATCTCTTGGAAGTTACTCAACAAATTCACTCAATGAATGATTCAGTGATGAAGGAGTCAATGAATGAGTAAAGAAAGGAAAGGATGACACCAGCAGGCTAGAGACTTCCTCCTGCTCTCAGTTAGCATCTGTCTGTTTTCATTCTGTCCAGTCCTCCAGTGCAGAAGCAGGTGGGCTGGCCTTTGCACCCTAACGAGTTGGAGTGTGGAGAGGCAAGGAGATATTTTGGTCTGGGTGGGATTTGAAGGCCCCTCAGGTCACACACGGCACCACTGCATGGCCATTCCTGCCGAGAACCGAGACTCACCTGGTTCCAAGGTTGCTGGAGTGTCACCGAACATAATGCCAGAGTGATGCGAGATCGTCACCCACTCACAGTAACAGCTGTGCTGGGTTCTGGTCCTTCCTCACACGTGAAGCCCAGCTTCGGGAACAGCCACAGGTGCCACCAAGCAGTAATGCCCGGGATTTCCTTTTAATGTCAGTGGCTTCTTCTTCTTCTCCAGTTGTGCAGGGGAAGTTTCCATGAAAACAAAATAGACGTAGCCAGAGTCTGAAGCCTAAAACACAACACTTGAGGCAGCGTAATCACGGTTAGGTAACGGGGGTGCAATGGGAGCCAGGGCGAGAGGTTTTCATGAAAACCTCTCCTTTTCAATAGTTTCGAGGCTTGTAGTTCAGTCACCAGGCACTGGTCAAGACAGCCTGGGGTTTCCCTTCAGTCACCCCCTCCCCAGGCCGAGCACCCACCAACGCGCAAAAATGTGTAGCAAATTGCCCACAGGCATGCCCACTTCCTACAAATTTCTCACTGCTATAACCCTCTGGATTGAGATGCCCGATGTGAAGACAGGGAAATAGGCATACTTGGTATCCACGGAGGGAAAGAAATAAGGTCCCAACTGGCAGCAACGTAAGAACTTGAATCTGGTGAGATGGGAGTACACCAAACCTGGTAGTATCGGTTTAGCATTTTAGTTTTTCCAAAGAGTTTGCCAATATATACTGTCTTATTGCTTGTCATAACCACCCTGTGAAGCAGATTATTGGCCTAGTCAACAAATGAAATAAAAGGGCTTACTAGTGGTATGTGATCCTAAGTCAAAATCCCAATCTTTTCCCACTAGTCAGTGTTAATGTTCTAATAATAAATTATAATGTGTCGGAAAAGCCAACCTTCAGAGCCACTTTAGTTTTTAGGCAGCTTTATGAGACAATTAAATTTATTTATATCTAGCTACGTATTTATACAAGAAGGCAATTTTATAAAAACATGTTCCTTTCTTCATTCATCCTTACCAAAAATTATATATTTTTGAACCAACTTCATGCCAGCGCAAAGGTTGGAAAACAAATTATCTTTAACTTTCACAAATCTGGAATTAGTGGGATGAAAACTGAGGTGATTTTTCATTTTTTCTCCCTCTTCTTATTTTCTAGCCTTCAGAGTCATTTTATCCTGTGGTTGGTGTATTAGTTAGCCAAGAGGGTGCTAATGTGAAATACCAAAAATGGGTTGGTCTTTATAAAGGGTATTTATTTGGGGTAGAAGTCCACAGATACCAGGCCATAAAGCGTTAAGTTTCTTCTCTCACCACAGTCCATTGCCACGTGTTGGAGCAAGACAGCTGCCGACGTTTGCCAGGGTTCAGGCTTCTTGGGTTCCTCTCTTCCTGGGGCTCTCCAGGCTTAGCTCTTCTGGTTCCTCCACAAGGTCAGCTGTAGACTATCAGGCAAACCGTACACTTCTCTTCTCCCGGGGCCTTCTCTCCAACATCAAAACTGCTTCTCAAAAACTGTTCCCTCTGTCCTTTGCCTTGCCTTTTATATTTTCTTCCCCCACCCACCAAGGGGTGGGGCTCAATGCCCTACTGACATGGCCCAGTCTATGCCCTAATCATAACTTAATCATGCCCAGATTAACAGATCAGTTTACAAGCATGATCCAATTATATTTTTGGAATTCATAATTACATCAAATTGGCCAACGGTTACAGCTGGTTTTATGGGGGAAGTCCTCCAGAAGAAAGTACACTCCCCGGGCTAAGCTGGCCTGCTTTTCTCATGAGCTCTTTAACACCAGGGTGATCTTGATCATGACGTGTTCCAAATTTGAAGGGTGAGTTCGCCATGGCAACTAATGTAAATAGAAAAGTCCTATAACAAAATGCACAGCTGCCTGGCACGGTTCTCTCCCCGGGGGCTGCCTCCACATCCCTGCAGCCATTGGCTTAGTGGGCTTTACAAGAGCTCAAGTTTATATTCCAGCCCTAATACTGGTCCCCTCTGAAGCCCACATCATGCTGCAGCCTCGGGGCAAAGTCAGTCTGTGTCTTCCATCTTCAGAAATGTTTACCATCGCTTTTATTAGCATCATCATAGAACTTGCCCGTGGGGCAGGAGACTTTGCATGATGGTTGAGTTAGTTTTCTCTCTCTCTGGAGAGATGAATACAATCTTTTCCAGACCCATGGGAGAAGACTATGAGTAGAGCTCAAATTTTCTTATCCTTTGCCTTTCGTAAGATGAACTGCTCCGGTGGTGTGGAGTAGGGAAGAAAGCACGGACAATTGCTCATTTAGCAAACATTCTTTGAGCACCTACTATGTGCCAGACATTGTTCTAGATGCTGGGGATTCAAGGTGCTGGAGTCAGGTGTTCTCCAATTACTGTCTGTGGGTGTGAACAAGGATGTTTTATAACATGCTCAGTAGCATTTTCTAGGGAGGAAGAGAGAATGCATGGGACTCTTATCTGGCATGGTGCCCTGTACACAGCAGGCACTTAACAAACATTGTCAGTGACAATAATGAAGTTGGGGAGCTGGGAGCTGAGGTAGAAGCGGTGATGGATTTCAAATCAGAAGGCCTTGTGACCTCAGGCAAGTCACTTTTGCCTCTTGGAGACTGTTTCTTCATTTAAGCAAAAATGGAAATAGTATTTATCTGCCTTGCAGAGCTGTTGTGAGAGGTTAATAAGATAATTTCCCTGAAATCTGGTGTGGTGCCTGGCACAGAGGGGCTCTCTAGGAGGCCTGGAACACGAGCTGGTGTATGGCAGAGGAGGCTGGAGGGGCACGCAGGCTGCTGTGGGTCACGTCAGCCATTTTGGCCTTTCTTCTCAAAGCAGTCGGGAGCCCCTGGAGGGCTCTGGTGCCACAGGCTGGGCTCTGCTTATTTGGAAGCACCCTCTGGGTGCAGCCTGGAGCTGGGAGGAGCCTGGAGCGGGCAGGAGAGCTGCAGGCTTTTGCCATAACCCAAGGGCATCATGAGGCACCCAAGTGAATCAAGGAAGGAGGGGTCGGGAATGGAGAAAAAGGAGCAGATTCAAGAGCTGCCTGGGAGGTAGGATAAGCAGGACTTGGTATGTGTTAAATATAGGCAGGGAGATGAAGGAGCCGTTCAAAAGCAGAGGAGTCAGATGTCACTGATTTCTTGCTTGTACAATGAGGTAAGAATGGCAGCTCCAATGAAGATGCTGAACACGGAGGGGGCAGCCAATCTGTGGCACAAGACATATGGAGTCGAGTTTAGCTTTGGAAACACAGAGTGTGAGAGGGCGAGGGGCCGTGGGCTGACTCTGGGGAGATGCCCAGGGACTCACACCGAGCCTACAAACCTCAAGGGAGAATTTGCTTCTGCAAACAAGTCTTTGGAGCCAGCTGAGTTTCAGCCATAGGCCTTACTAACTACCTCACACATTGATTCCACAAACATAGCTGAGCCCCTATTCTGTGCCCTTGACCCAGACGTGGGTGAATGAGCTAGCGTTTCCATTCTCATGTGGGAGACAGAAGAGAAACGTGACCAGTATGTAAAGGAAGTCATGTCTGATTCTGAGAAATGGAGGCAGCAGGGCTGGAGTGTTCAACAGCACCTGAGTGGGCGAATGCCGACGTGATATTAGGGCAACCTGGGAGGGCCTCTCTGAGGAGGTGGCATCAAACTGAGATCTGAAGGACGAAAGATCTTGGACCAGACCCAGAGTGTCCTAGGTTTCAGCATCCACCGCATGGATAGTACTGTTCTCCTTGCAGATGAAGTGATACTACATAAATGAGAGGCATTATTATCAAATAACATCTCCCTGGAGGCTTGGGAAGGTTTTAGGTTGTCCTGTGTCTCTGATGGTACCCAGAAAGAGAGAGGTGTTTGCTTCCTGCCCAGCAGTTATTTTCTTTTTTCTTTTTATGAATCAAGGGTCCTGGCTGGTGAAGGGGTCAGGCCATACACTCCGATTCTTGCCCTCCCTCTAACTCAGGCTGGAGGTGGAGGTCCCTGCTGCACTGTGCTTTGTAGCCACAAGAGGGCTCACAGCTCACAGACTGTGTCCAACAAATCTAACGTTCGCTTTTGACACAGTTTCATTGAATGGGGCCCGATCCAGTAATGTTTGAAATTGCTATTTAATTATGCACGATCGTTGGACAATTATAAGCACTTCTGTAATAGCTAAACATTAATTTTAGCATCTTAATTTTAAAATGTTTAAATGTGTTGCTCATGCAGAGCTATTCAAATGCAGATGATTAAATCAAATTATTGAGTTTATAATTTTCCGGAGGTTTTGCCTTTGAAATTAAATTTCACCATTAAAAGTTTCCCTTTGTTGTTACCCTCGATCAGCTTTTTGGTTCATATTCACAATGGTAATTATCCTCTCCCCACAATAGGCACGTTTCTGCCTTGGTTTCATCTGCCCGATTCATTTGGCACCCAGTGTGTGCACAGCGTCCTGCTTGAAGCTTCACTGTCTGACCCTCCAGTGTCACTCTGGAAATTAGAGGAAAAAGGAAAAGAAGAATCAGCAACAATGGGGGGCTTTGGGAGTCTGGCATCATTGTGCAATAGAGCTCACACTGCAATCTTCAGTTCGGTGCAAGCATAGGCAGGGAAATTTGGATGCAGGTCCAGACCTCACTCAGATGGAAAAGATTCCTTGGTCATGGTGACTCCTTGGGTTGATGGGAGGTCAGCCGAGGGGTGCTAACTGCCCCCTCTTCCCAGCACTCTTTCCTGCAGTGTTCCTCTGAGTCACGCAGAGGGCATGACCGTTCGAGCCCACGGGCACTGGGGGCATTTGGTCATAATCCTTGGTCACTGAGCATCCATCACTTGTAATAAGGACCTTGTCATTTGGATGGTAATGGGACCGAAAGTCTTAGTGGAGCGGAGGAGACCTTTTCTCAAGGTGGTGTCACTCACTCCCACCGGCAGGGAAAGACGGTGGGAGCAGATATCATTACAGTTGACAATATCTAATGAAACAGAAGGCATGCTGGCTCTGCTCTCTCCTGGATAACTGCTTTTATTCTTTAGCATCCACCTGGCACAGAGGTATATGTGTTCAATCAGCCATGGCAGCTGTAGTGGACATGTGTGTTATTATTTGGCAAGGAGAAAGGGGACAGGCTGCATTGTGTAAATCTTGAAGACAGGGTCAGTCCTGCCAGAGATTCCAGGAGCTGAGCCAAGACTCAGCTGATCTGAGGCTCCCACCCCTGGGTACTAGATCTGGGGGGTGGGAGACACCAGTGGAGGGACACTGTGAGTGTCTCACAGCCATGGAGGCGAGTCCAGGGAGGATGCAGGTGAGTGGCCGGGGACAGAGACTTCCTGGATCTTTCTTTGGATTTCACCGCACTGTGTTTTCTGCTGCTTGGCCCTCATTTGCTCTTACCTGCCTTTGCTTTTCTAGTCTGGTGCGTTGTCTTTTCAATTTGTGAAATTCATCCAAAGAATTGCTTGTCTACCTTAGTAGCTAGATTTGGTTCTTTGCAAGACCCTTAACGTAGCAGCTCATTTTCACCCTTCAATTCTTTTTTCCTCCCGTCTGAAACTGACTTTTCTTTTGGTGCACAGCGGCTCCACCCTCTGTCTCAGGCATATCATCTTATGTAGGTGAAACCACAGCATTTTCCCAGCAGTTAGTGAACCTGCCAGTCAGGACCCACTCCCTGGCTCTCCCTGGACAGCCTCTGTGCCTTTGTACTGCTGCTCCCTCTTCCTGGAAATACATTGCTCAGAGGGTGGATTTTCAAGTCAGAGTCTCTAGACTCCTCTCCAGGCTCTGCTATTTACTTCAGTGTAGCTTTGGGTCCAATTTTAAATTTCTTTATGTCTCAAGTTTCTTATCTGAGAAATGGGCACAGCTCACAAAGTTGTGAAAGGGAGTGACCTCATTAAGACAAGCAGAGGGCCTCAGTGCTTGGCACATAGTCAGAGCTCCATAACAAGAGTTCATGCTCTTCTCACCTTGCTGGTTTGTGATGGGCATTAAACTGAGGTGCTGTGTGTAATGTGATCAGCCTGGCTCCCGACCCACGGTAGTAGTCAGTTGTGTCATCATTCTCCAGTGTTGAACTCTTTCTCCTTCTTCAGGCCTGGTCTAGGTCACCTCTGTGCAAAGTGCCCTAACTTCACTTGCTGTTAGCTGACTTAGCCCAGAGGGGCAAGTAGGAGGAAGAGTGCAGAGGTGTGGGCTTGGGTTAGAAATTCAGATGGAGAGCAGACAGAGCCTGCCCATCCACGTGGTCCTCGGAACTGATGGCATTTCTCTTTGGGCAAATGAGAAAATCAATTGGCAGGGACTTGTTGAGCTCTGTTATTGTAGGCTCAAACCCCAGTTCTCCGTGTCTGGGTGTCACTGGTTTTCTGGATTATGCATTTGTTTCTTTGATTCCTTTATGGTCATTTTCCTTTTTTTTGTGGTCTCTCCTGTGGTTTTAGTACAGTTTGGGTTGGAAGATTCCAGCCTGTGTAGGAGGAAATGAGAGGTGGTTTTATTTTCAAGGAAAAAGAGAGCAGCACATTTTAGAGGCAGGTCATGGTGGCCGCAGAAGGGCAAATGTAGGGGGCCTTTGGGGAAGGGAGAGCTGCCATCTGCCTGGCAGCCATCCCATCTGCATTCGTCACGCCTGTCTCTGTCCAACCTGCTCTTCCTCCATCATTCCCTTCAAGTTTTCCCTTGACTGGGGAAGAATCTGGCTGGAAGTGGCTGGACTGAAAGGATCATTTCTAAATTCTAGAGAGCTTCAGAGTGAGGAATATGGACCTTCCAGGTTAATAGAAAGCTGGTGGCAGGAAGGGTTTGGGCACGCAGCCACTTGTTCTGACTACCACCTTGCCTGGGGACCTACTGGGCTGCAGGGTTGAATGCTTCTTCCTGATGTAGAATTTGCATCCATGGCTTGCACACAATACCTTCTTTTAAAATATTTCTTATGAAATGCTGTACCAATAGTGATGATAATTCTAATAATACCAGCACCAAGCATATTTTGCACATTCATCATTTCCCAGGCACTATGAGCCCTCTGCATACATTTTCTCATTTAATCCAGGTCACACCCTATATATTAGGTCATATTATTCCCATTTTGCAGATAAGGAAATTGAGTTTTAGAGAGGTTAGGTGACTTGGCTAAGGCCACACGGGCAGTAAACTGTAGAACCAGTACTTGTTCCCAGATAATTGCTTACAAATCTAACTCATGGCAAGGCATTGACAAAATTTTGACTATAATGTGAACTATATTTGGTTATTTTTCTAGACCAGCTTTCTCAAACTTGGAGGGCTTGTTAAACATGGATTGCTGGATCCCACCCCCGAGTTCCTGATTCAGAAGGGCTGAGCTGGGCCAGAAACCTTTTCATTTCTGGCAAGTTCCAGATGATGGTAATTCTGCTGGCCCCGGGACCACACTTTGATAACCACAAACCTAAACCAATTTTAACCAGTGATTGTGTGTTCATTGGAAATAGTCCATCAGAAAGACTTTGCTAACTTAGACCTGATTTATAAAGGAGTTTCTGATCACATGAGTTGGGCTAAGACCTCAGTTTGCACTAAAAAGAAAAGGTCTCTTCAGCAAATCAACAGCACATATGGTTATCAAGGAGATGTTTAAACTGTGAGAAAACAAACTACCCTCCAGCACAAATCACTATGCTAATTACAAGGCAATAATTTATCAGCATGTTGTTTCCCTAAGAGGAACCATAAATCGTGCACTGTTGTGGCATTAAATAACAGTTGACCCCCAAAACAAGAGATTTACTCTTTGTATAATTCTTTTTTCAGTTCTAATTATGTCAATGAGAAAGCGTCAGCTTTTCACACCTCCCTAAATCCTCTTTAATCTCCTCTTTCAACAAGAGAGAGTAAGCCTCAGGACTGGTGGGGATGGGCAGCAATGACCAGAATTTAACACGTTGTTTTTACTGATATACTTCATTTCCCATTAATTTATACATGCCACATATAAAGAGCTTCACACAGATTATGAAGACAAAGAGCCTGGGCTTGAATGGGCTCAACCACTTACCAGCGATGTGACCTTGGGCAAAGTGCCAAACCTCTCTGTGCTGCAGTCACCTCATTTTAAAATGAGGGTAAAAACAGTCTCTGCTTCTAATATTGTCACAGGGATTAAATGAGCTAATATCTATAAAGCATTTGGAAGAGTGTCTGGCACATAGAAAGTGCTGTATAAGTGTTTGTACATGAAGAAATACATGAGTAAATAATTCTTTGTAGTATGAACCATATTGTCTTAAAGCACCTAAAGGACAGGGAGTGCGTGCTGGTAACCTCAGGCGGTCCCTGTCCCTCCCGGCCCAGGCCAGACACTGCAAATCCATGAAGGCACTTTCCTGCTGAGCCGTGACTCAGTTTCCCCTGCTCACAGCCCAGGAGCCATCCACAAGCAATGGTTGGGAGCTAGCCCTCCTGACAGAGACCCATTGGCCAGCCCTGGTCTGGTCCTCTCGTTGAGTGGGGGTTGGAAGGGAGCAGCTGTGGCCTGGACAAGGCACGTGGTGGGGCGGTCAGAGGAGCTGCAGGTGGGGAGTAGGGCTGGCAGGGCTCTTCTGTCTTCGTCCACCAGGGCTGGGGCAGTGAGGGAAACAGTGATCTGCTGCCCCCTCAAAGCTGACCAATTGGAGGGGACCGAAGGATATGGGGCAGGTATTGGACATGTCATGAGGCAGCCAGCATGGGGCAGCCGGGGCGGTTTCCGTGGAGTCCGACAGGCCTGGGGGCCATGCCTCTGCTCCAGGCTAACCATCCTTTGCCATGAAAGCACACTGACCAAAAATGAGCAGGCTTCCTCTTAGCTGCCATCTTGCCTCCGTCAGACCTTCCCTCACCTGGGGACTTATTTAAGAAATGGACCCAGGGCCTGCAGTCTCAGAGATTCCGAGTCGGGAGGAATCTGCATTTTTAACAGGGATGTGAGGTGGTTCTGACACAGACATTCTGTGGACCACACTTTCAGAAATTCAGCTTCCGTCTCTTTTTAAGGGGGCTGTTCCTTTGTCTTTCTTGCTTTAGAATCGTCTCTGTAACTCTTTACCAGCACAAAAGTCACTTTTGGAAGGAAAAAAGTGAAAACAGTGCCAGATAGATATGTGTGATGAAAATGAAGAATGAATTTTTAATGTGTAGAGAGCTTCACAAACATTAAGATACCTTTCCTGTTTGACCTTTTCATTTTTGGCATGTCATGAAAAATTATAAATTGCTCTTAGGCTATTAGCAGAATGTTGTGTATGCCTAAAATCTTTAGCTAAAAAAACAAAAACAAATGAGAACTGTTATTTTTCTATGTTAAAAAGTTCAATCCAACATGAGTTTCTTTGCCAAAGTTTTGAAACTGGAAGTCTAAAGTGTTATGATAGTATAACCCAGTTTTTGTTTTAGTTCTTTCCCTCCCAAACTTCTGTCCTCCTGTGGAAAATCCACATTGCCTCCCATTTAGAAAAAGCCAGAGGAATAGCACTTGTCAGCAATAGAAAAGGTGAAAAATGCAAAAGAAAATGCTGAATATTGTTTAAATGGTAACTAATAAGAGCTTTGAAGGGCTTTCTGAATCACTCCTGGCCTTGGACCTTAGGCTATCTTAAGGACGTGAAGATGGGAAATTCTTTCAGCAGGGATTTTAATAACAAGAAGCAAGGACTCTTTCCGCTGCACATCCCCACCCCCAACAAGTCTGGTCTGATACTTGCAGGGCTGGCAAGGGACTGTCCTGTTGCTTGAGTGACACTCAGTATGTAGTGTCAGGGCTGAGCTAGTCGCTAAATTCCCAGAGTCCTGGACAAGTTCTAAATGCTTTCTCTTGAGCTTGAATTTTCTCACGTCTGTCATCAATTGAGAAGTCCTCACATTTCCCCCCACTTGGAAAGACTTAACAAATCCTGTAGGAGGGTTTTTTAAAAAATTGAGTGATTCCTAAAAATTCCATTGAGGTGATGTGAAACCACAGAAAATGATGATGATGGTAATAACGATGACGCAGATGTCAATCTGACGGCCAGCTTCAAGCCCCTACGGGAAAGGCTGCCTGTGTGGGTGGCACTTGCTTTGTTTCTGAGTGTGATCACAGAGTCAGCTGGAGCTGGGAGGAGGAGACCGCCGGGGATTCTGTTTGATGTTCAAGCGAGAGGCACACGCTGCTCTCTAATTGTTTGGCAGGTTTAGAATGTGAGTGTGAGTCTCTGGGTAGCAGTGACCTACACCTCACAGGCGGGGATGGCAACATGCAGGATCTGTCCTCGACCCCCAACCCCCATAAAACCTGTCAATTAATCATGGGAAGAGGAAATCCGATGGGGCTCCCCCATGTGTCCAAGGCTGTCATGGGAGGCCTTCGACCTCTCCCATTCCCTTTGAAGGCTGATTTTTCAAAGTCGTAGAGTTCTCCAGAGGGGGGGTGGGAGGCCAGAACACCTGCTTTAAAGGATGCCGTTTCCTTCGGGCTCTGGCCCCTTCAGGGCACCTTGGCTTCACCCTGCCCTGACACCTGGTCCAGAGCAGCCCGGGCACTGCTGCCCTTCCCAGGAGGCAGAGCTGCTTTCCAACTCAGTATTTGAAAAGGCCTTTGAGGATAAAAAGAAGTGCCTTCTCTTCATGCTGCTTCTCCCCAGATTTGATCTGGTCTTGCAGCCTCTCCCTAAAACCAGTCTCCCTTCCCTGCAGAGCCTCGGGAGCCCAGGACCTCAGGTGCTGCAGCCCCTGCCCAGAGCGGGGCCTGGAGCCCGGCTTCGCTAAGTCACCAAGAGGCGGCAGGTAGCCCGTCCCCACATGAGACCCTCTGCCCTTCAGCCACGGCGTCTCCTCCGTTCTGAAACCCAGCCGGCTGGCTCACTGCTTCTGTAGCAAGGAACGCAGCACCTGCTTTCCCCGCCTGCCAGGTAAATCCAGAGCATTGAAGCCGCGCCTTCCCGAGCCCAGCCCTAAGGAACTCTCCCGGTTCCTGTGGAAACCACGCTGCATCTGACATATGCTTTGAAAGAGAGATGCCAACATAATCTAACCTTTCCTTGATGACTTGTGACAGGCGTTCCTCTCTGGTCTGGGCCGTGCCACAGAGCGCTGGGCAACGAGATTCTCTTTCTAATCTGCTGTGGGATAGCAAATTGAGTGATGGATTAGTAAACATTTACATAGGGGTTAACAACACTGAAATCTGGTGGAGTGATAAAGGGCAAAGGTTTCAAAGTCAGACCTCTGTGGGTCTGGAATGAATCTATAGTTTAGTGGCTGACATCACTGGCTAGCCATTTAATCTCACCAAGCCTCCGTTTCCTCATGTGTGAAACGGAGCTAGCAGCAGCACCTTTCTCCTGGGGTTGGTGTGAGAATCATAGGAGGTAGTGCAGCTAAGGTGCCTGGTAGGGTGCTGGGGTGGACGGGGTATTGCTGACACTGTTTGCTCTGCCCTTCCCCTGCCCGCACCAGCTCCTGCCCTGCTCATATGCTTCCATATTCCCATTTCTGTGTCTGCTGGTCTTTCAGCTTCTAGCCCTTTCTCTGGCCACTGTCATTTCTAGACCAGAGCTCAGGGAAGGCCAGAAGTGCCAGGCCTGTCTCCCTGGGGCCCCTGGGGTTCTCCTCACCGGCCTTCTCTGCCCACCAGGAGTGGCTCCCAAACACTGACAAACAGGAGGTGGTGGATGAAAAACCCAGCTCCCGGGGGTGAGAGGGGACAACTCTACGATTCTGAGACAGGGTCTACCCTGCCTGCTGGTGTCCCCAGCAGGGCTGAGCCCTGGCTGCTGAAAGTGGCCTCCCCTTGATGATGGACTTGTCCTGGCTGCCCTCCTGACCTGTCCCGCACCCTCTCTCCTATCTGGGGTCACCTCCCAAGTAAGCAAAAGGCCCTGGGATCCTTGTCTTGGAGACGGCCTCTGGAGGAACTGAAACTGACATCCTTATGACTGATACACGCTCCCAGCATCCCGTTCACTTCGGTATGTGGGGTGGATTGCGTGAAACAGGAATCCTTCTGTTTTTGCCCAGGTCGTAGTTACATGAGCTGTTTTTTAGATCTTGATTTGCAATCCCAATATCCCAGTTCTTCAATTAAACTATTCTAGAAGCATGAGGGATGGGTAGTAATTGCTCTTGGAATTGAATCATTAGCAATACCTGATAACCACTTCCAGCCCACAGATCATGGTCAAGCAAGAAGCACGAAAACCTCTGAGAAATCTGAACCTGCCTCGAGTGTACAGTAATGCCCTGTGGCGCAGCTGCACACTTTGTGTGCTGTGAACACCTGCACGTGGCCTGTGTGCACAGCTGACTGGTTACGGTGTGATCAGGGCATGCACTGGGCACTCACACATGAGCTCAGTGGTGGCCTCGTGTGTCCATTGGATGAGGAGAGGTGCAGAGGCCAGCACTTAAAAAATGACCAGCTCAGAGCGGGACACTCCTATGCAAAGGTCAGCCCTACACAGAGAGGGAAGATGGTTTTTTCCCCAAAGTCTGTACAGAAAGAAGCTTCTCTGGCTATGCATAGTTCACGCACTGGCAATCTCTGATGTGTTGAGATTTAATATAACACCAGGCAGGAGAATGTTGTTTCCTGTTCCAGTTGTTTCTTTTAAAATATTTTTTTATCAGAAAACTTGTAGGTTTATAGAAAATCATGCAGGAAATATCGAGTTCCCAAATATCACCCCTTACACATACGGTTTCCACATTTTGCATTCGTGTGGAAACTTTGTTGCAATTGATGAAGCAATATTATTATAATTATAAACTATAGTCCATAGTTTACATTAGGGTTCATTGAATTGTACAGTCCTATGGTTGGTTGTTTTTCACATTTTTATTCTAGTAACATAAACACAACCTAAAATTTCCCCTGTAAACCATGTTCAAATATATAATTCAGTGGTGTTAATTACAACCACAATGTGGTGCTTCCGTCACTACCATGCAGTACCAAAATTCTTCCATCACCCCAAAAGGAAACTCTGTATCAATTATACGCTAACTCCCAATTCTCTACTCCTACCCTGCCCTCTGGTAACCTGTATTCTATTTTCTGTCTCTATGAATGTTCTTATTTCATATCAGTGAGATCATACAATATTTGTCCTTTCCTGTTGCATTTATTTCACCCAACACGATGTCTTTAAGTTTCATCCATCTTGTTACATGTATCAGAACTTCACTCCTTCTTTTTTAATGGCTGAATAATATTCCATTATATGGATATAACACATTTTGTTTATCTATTCATCCGTTGATGGGCACTTTGGCTACTTCCATCTTTTGGCTGTTGTAAAGAATGTTGCTATGATATTCTTGTGCAAATACCTGTTTGAGTCCCTGCTTTCAATTCTTTTGTGTATATACCTAGACAAGGGATTGCCAGGTCATATGGTAATCTATACTTAACTTTGTGAGGAACCACCAAAATGTTTTCTACAGTGGCTGCCCCATTTTACATTCACACTAACAATATACAAGTATTCCTGTTTCTCCATATCCTTTCCAACACTTGTTACTTTCTGTTTTTTTATTAGTAGCCATTCTAGTGGATGTGAAACGGTGTCTCATTTTTGGTTTTGATTTGTATTTCCTTAATGCCTAATGACATAGAATATTTTTTCATGAACTTATTGGCCATTTATATATCTTTTTTGGAGAAATGTCTTTTCAGGTTTAGCCATTTTTCAGTTGGGTTGTATGTCTTTTTGTTGAGTTGTTGGATTTCTTTATATATTCTGGATAGTAAACCCTTATTGGAAATGTGATTTCCAAATGTTTTCTCCCATTCTGTAGGTTGTCTTTTTTTTTTCAATTTTACTGAGAGGTCCCCAGGGATCGAACCCAGGTCCCTCCATATGGCAGATGGATGCCCAACCATTTGAGCCACATCTGCTCCCCTAGTTTGTCTTTTCACTTTCACAATAAAGTCCTTTTATGCATAGAAGATTTAATCTTTATGAAGTCCCATTTATCTATTTTTTCTTTTGTTGCTTGTATTTTTGGTTTAAAGTCTAAGAAAACATTGCCTAACACAAGGTCTTGAAGATGCTTCTCTATGTTTTCTTCTAGGAGTTTTATTGTTTGCTTCTCATATTTAGGTCTTTCATCCATTTTGAGTTAATTTTTGTGAAGTAGGGATCTTCCTTCATTCTTTTGCATATGACTATCCAATTTTACCAGCAACACTAGGAGACTACTATTTACCCATTGAATGGACTTGGCACTCTTGTCAAAAAATCAATTGGCTATCTATACAAGGTTTTATTTCTGAACTATCAATTCAATTCCATTGGTCCACAATTTTGGAAAAAAGCAACCAAGTCTTGTGTCCTTATGACAGTAGCATGCTGATTACTGTGGCTTTATAATAAGTTTTAAAATCGGGAAGTATGAGTCTTCTGTGAATAGATATCCTATTCTTCTTTTTCAAGAAGAATATATTTAAAACAACCTCATGTGGGTTATTTTGAATGTAAATAAATTAAAACTAACTAGAATTTAAAACTCAAAAAAAAAAAAAATAAAAGAAGAATATAAATTTTTATTACCCTTCCAAATAAATTTGATGATTGGCTTTTCCATTTCTACAAAGAAAGCTGTTGGATTTTGACTGGGATGTAAATCACTTTGGGCAGAATTGACATTTTAACAATAGTTAGTCTTCCAATCCATGAACAAAGAACATCCTTCCATTTATTTAGATCTTCTTTGAGATTTCTTTTAGAAATGTTTTGATGTTTTGTAGTTTTCCATGTACAAGTCCTTTATATCCTTGGTTAGATTTATACCTAGATATTTGATTCTTTTAGTTGCCATTGTAAATGGAAGCATTTTTTTCTTGATTTCCTCTTCAGATTGTTCATTACCAGTGTATAGAAACACGTCTTGCTTTTGTATATTGATCTGTACCAGGCCACTTTTGCTGAATTTGTTTATTAGCTCTAGTAGCTTTGTTGTGGATTATTCAGGATTTTCTATATATACTCGCTTTAAAAAAAAAAAATTATTTATTTACTTTATTTTTCTTTATTTATGGTTCTCTCATCTGTCTGTTCTTTGTTTCCTCGCCTTCTCCAGGAGGCATGGGACACCGAACCCAGGACCTCCCCCATGAGAGCAAGTGCTCAATGGGCTGAGTCACATCTACTCCCCATGGGCTGCTGCCCTTTGCTGGCTTGTGGCATCAGCTCTTGCAGTGGGAGACAGCGTCTGCTCGTCTTCTCTTAGGAGGTACCAGGATCCGAACCCGGGACCTCCCATGTAGTAGGCAGGCACCCCAATGGTTAAGCCACATCTGCTTCCCTGTGCTCACTTTTTAAATTCTGTTTTTCTTTCTGCTCCTCAGCCTAAAATATTTCCAAGGGCTTTTCTTCAGGTCCACAGATTCTCTCTTCTGCCAGTTCCAATCAGCTGTTAAAATCCTCTAGGGAATTTTTCAGTTCAGTAATTGTGGTCTTAAACTACAATATTTCTGTTTGGTTCCTTTTTAAAAATTCTCTCTCTTTAGTGAAATACTCATATTGTTCATTCATTGTTTCCTTGATATCTTTTAGTTCTGTCTCTGTGTTTGCCTTTTTTTCCTTGAGCATAATGAGAATCATTTTTTAAAGTATTTGTCTGGTATGTCCAAAGTATGGTCTTCTTTGCTGATGGTTTCTGGATTTTTATCCTTTGGATTGGCCATAAGTTCCTGCTTCTTTGTTTGTCTTGAATCTTGTGTTGTACATTGTATGTTTTAATATTTTAGAGTGTTACCTCTGGGATTTATTCTCTGAGATGGCTGTTCCTTATGTTTGTATCCAGCTAGTGATACGACAGAGATTTTCTCGAGTGCCAGGAGCTAACAAAACCAAGCAAACCAAAGCAAAAATATCTTTCTGAGTCTTTGCAAATTGGCTGCATTGCCAGTGCTCTCCTTCAGAGTTTAGCCCTCCCATCAAGAATTTCAGCCTGAAGTGAATACAAGGTGCAGGATCTTTTCTGTCTTTTCTGAACTGCATCTTGTCCTGGGCTTGTGTTTGCTTGTGGCCTTTGGAATTCCCCTGTTTAGGGGAATTCAGATGCCCCTTCTACTCCCTATAAAAGAAATGTTCTCCCCCTCCCAGATGCTCTATTGTTTGACTTAAAGCAGGTAATCTTTTGCCCCAGACCACTCCAACTTAATTGTTTCTTACACTTCTTTAGCTGTCTACAAGTTGCTTCTGCCTGCAGGGCAAGTTTGGGAGGGCAAGTCTGAGAGGAGTTTGCTGGTTCAGTTTTCCAGCTTTCTACCTGGCAGACTGGCACCAGCATATACAAACCAGAACAGGACTAGGGACCCACAATGGGAATGGAGGTTGGCTCCACAATGTGCTGGGGAGGGGAAGAAGAGGGGTACCATGAGCTCCTTCTACCCTTTTGAAAAGCTTCATTTTATTGATTTGGCACTCACCTACTCACTATAACCCTTTAATTGTTTTCTGGAGTTCTGAGGAAGATGGTGCTGCCAATTCACTAGTTGTTCAAAGATTCTCTAGTGGAATGGCATCCTGGAGCATCTTATGTCACTATCTTGGTCAACTGGGTGATCTTTTGTTACAGTTTTTGACATGGTTAAAATATATTTAAAAAACAATACCCATTTGACTCGAGTCTTGAAGCAGAACCAGGTGTGAAACTACCATATGTAAATTGCAGAAATGTCATTCCCTTTTTCCTTCATCTTCCAGCACCAGGGGAGACAGATGGACACAGAGGCAAAGCCACTGCAGAAGAAGCTTGGTGAGAATCACCGAGGTGGCCTGTTGGGGAAGAGACACCTGTTACCACCTCCAAGGGAGGAGTCCTAGGATATTAACTCTTTCTATGGTTTGAAAGTGTCAGGGTTGCCAACAAAAGCATGACTCACACAGGCACTGGATGGAACAATGCCTTACTCACATAGAGAAAAGACAATGAAAGTTCAGCTTCAACAGTGGGCATTGGTCTCTATGGCTAGTGGTCTTGTTCTGCAACCAATACCAGGAGATGGTATGCAAGAGCCCGTCTTGTGCTGCAAGCAAAAGACCCTGCTCCCTCTTCTCCAGGAACAGATATAGCAGAGGGGTTGGCCAGGCACCATAAAACGCACTCACGTAGCCAACTCAGTGAATATTTACAAGTGTTCAAGGTGCAAGGGGAAGGAGCATGCTGGCAGACCGCTATCTGCTAGGGTATATACTTTATGTCAAGGTGTTCCAAGGAGGGAGTCAGTGCACACTCATCATCTGTCCTAGGTGCCAGGCTGACACATTTGGTACCAAGCACAGGGTTCATTCATGGGTCCCAGGAAAAGGCAGCAGGCCACACGCAGATCACACCTTCTACGTGACTTTAGTGGAATGAGCCCTTCAACCCATGGACTCTGCTTCCAGCACCAAAATTATTGCCAAAATAATAGCTGCATCTCACTGGCCACCCATGAGGCAGGTGTAATTATTACCACCCTTGTAAAGAAACTGAAGCACTGCAAAGTTAGGTCACTTACCCAAGGTCACGCAGAGCTGGAGTTTGAACCCAGGTCTGTCAAACTCAAAAGGCTACATCAAGGCCACTCCTTCTTCCATGAATTGTAACAAATATACTGTACTAATGCAAGGTGTCAATAACAGGGTGGCATATGGGAACTCTGTATTTCATGCATGATTTTTCTGTAGACCTACAACTTCTCTAATAATAACAACAATAATAATAATAATAGTAAAAGACCACATCCCAGATCCTCCTAATTGCAAAGCATGTGTTCTCTCTCATTCACTCCACAAATTTATAAACTAATGGCACAGATGGGGAAAGGCTGAAAATGAGGGACTCTCCTCTCTGGGGATAGGATATCTATTTGTTTACATAATGCTTGTAGAATTCAGTGAAAATTGACAAAGAATTGTGTACAATTACATTCTCTATTATTAAAACAAGCAATTTAGTGTATAAAATATGCCCCCACAGAGTTCCAACATTCCAAAATTTTTCTCAATTACTTTGGAATAGTAAGTGCTTGCAATAAAAACAAGAAAAAAAAAAAATCTTTGGGGAAGGGCATCACAGAGAGATCTGTGAGATAGTTGGGGAATATTTTTTCTTAAACTTTAAATTTTGAAATAATTTCAATCTTACAGGATGGTTGCAGAAATAATACAAAACCCACATAGCTAACTCCAACATATCACACCCCTTCATCTCTGAAGATCCACCAATTTTAACATTTTGCCACATTTGCTGGATATCATTCTAGGCATCCATCTACCAATCTACCCATCTATCTGTTTACCTAGTTATCTATCTGTTTTCTAAACATTTGAGGGTAGGTTGTGTGCATTATGCTCCTTGAACACATAGTACTTCCATGTACATTACCTAAGAACAAAGATATTCACTTATGTGACTCTTTTAGGTACAGTTATCAAGTTCAAGAATTTTAGCATTGATATAAAGCTTACAGTCTATATTTCAATTTTTTATATGTCTCAGTAATGACCTTTTGGACCTTTTCCATTATTAGATCTGGTCTCAGCTCATGTATTGCACTTAATTGTCATTGTTTCTTTAGTTGCTGTTTTTTGAATTGTGGAAACATGTACAACATGAACTTTCCCTTCTCACCCACTCCCAAGCATACCATTTAGTTGGGTGATTTTTTTTTATTTACTTGTTTCAGAGTCAAACAGTAAATAGCTGGAGTTCTGATTCTTTCAGTGAGTGCTCTAGAACAAGGAAGACTCCTCTGGGCCGGGATTTGAACCCAAGACCCAAACTCCAATACAGGCTAAGAGATGCTAAGTGGAGAAACTCAGGCTCACAGAGGCTGAGTCCTGTGCCCTTGTTGCCATGGCGGCAGAGCTGCGATTTGAACTCACGTCAGGCAGACTCCTGGGCCTCAAAGCTTCTGGGTGTTGTATATGATGGGCTTGGAAGGGGGGAGACATCAGAAGTGGATGAGCTGGCTGTTGGGCTAAGGGATCTGAGCCCGTTGAAATTTGCTTTCAGGATCTAAATACATTCCCAAGTGGTAGTTGGGCGTGCACAAATGGGGCCTCCCCCAGGCCCACGGCAGGGTTCTACCACAGAGCAATAGGCACGGTAAACAATATAGTCCACCAGCCTTTGACCATCTTCTCCGTATGTCTCAGTGACTGCTCCTTCCGCCAACTTCCCATCCCACTAGGAAGAGTGTCTGGCAATGATAGGTGGGTCCAGTAGGCCAGGGTCAAGGGAAGGGGCACTGTCTCTGCAGGAGGGCAGGAGCAGGGGACTGAGCACACATGGCAAGGTTAGGCTCAGGCTCTGGCTTGGGGGGCCTGTGGAGGCCTGGCGGCTCACACCAGTCTCAGGATCCCCTTTCCTCATCACAGATCCCCTTCCTCATCACGGGTGCTGGGATTAGGGCTTCTGTGCTGCTTCTGGCTTGAGCAATGTGGATTTGTGGCTCAGATTGAGCCTGCAGGCTGAAGGTCTTCAGCACCCACAGCTGGGCAGGACCCGGATGCAGGGGCTGACAGGAAAACTACTCTACAAATGGACTAATTACAAAGGAAAACATGTGAAGTGACCTGGTGGTCACCATCTTAGCCATGTGTCTAAGTTAGCGTCCCGGCGAGGGGACAGCTGGGTGTCGTGGCCTCCTAAAGTGATGCAGGACAAAGTACACAAGGCCGCCTATGAAGCAGGGATGTCCCTTTCACCTAATCTGAACCAAATCAAGTCTCCAGACGTAATACCAGTTCATAGACTTTCCTTGGGAGTGAGGGGGTAGAGGACCAAGTTCAGGGACAACAGGAGGAAACAAACAGACAAACCAAGAATATTGATTTGACAGTCTTGACATTCTAAAGACAGATGGCCTGGATTCTTCCAATTTTCCATGAAAAGAAATGGAAGGGCAACTAAAAGGGGCTGATGCGTCAACATAACTAGATGTAGTGTGCCTAATCAAATCCTTTAGAAACTATAAAAGGTATTTTGGGAACATTTAGGAATGAATTATATAGTAGATAATGTTATGGAATTATTGTTAACTTTTCTTAAGTGTAGTAATGGCATTGTGTTATGAAGGAAAATATACTTAAAAGATCTAAACTGAATTTGTAGAGGTGAAGTGTCATGATGTCATCAACACATTTTAAAATGATTCAGGAAAAGAAATGTATATGGTCAGAGACACACACCCAGTCATACACACAATATACAAATATATTTTATGATTCAGAGAGAGGAGGAAAGCAGTGGGAGAGAGAAGGGGAGAGGGAGAGGGGAAGGGGGGACAATAAAACAAATGTGGCAAAAATGTTAATAATTGGTAAATCTAGGGAGGATAGATGATGTTCATTGTGCTATGCTGCAGATTTAAAATATTTCAAAATAAAAAGTCAGGGGACAAACCAAATCTAGATGATTGATCTCACGCTGATGGAAGTGTAGCTCCATCTGCTGTGGAGTAAGCCCCTAACCTGAACCTCTGCTAGTGACCAGGGGCAGGCCCATTGCCTGCTTCCCAGGGGCCTCTGCTTTGGAGATGGCTCTTCAGGATTAGAGAAATTTCTGGGACCTTGGCCTCTTTATTAACCCTCTGCTTCCACACACCAGAGGAAACCCAAGAAAATCATGTGGGCCATTTGCATGGACTGATTCCACCACACCCACACCTCCATTTTGCTTTTTCCTGCATAGGTAAAGATGTTTTTGGTGTTTGGGCCTAATAATCTTGGAACTTGAAATAGGGAGAGAACTGTTACCTTACTACTTTGACTAAGGTTGGGAAGAGGAGGCAGGCACCCATTCTCATTAGTGCCCTTTGCATGGAGAACATCTTGTGAATATCACTTATTACTTAAGTGTCAGAACAGCTTGCATCCTGGATATAAACCAAACCTGCAAATTGAATAAGGGATAAGCTTCAGGTAAGACGGGAAGGGGCCAACTTTCCTCTTGTCCCAGAGACATCATTCTCCCCTACTGTCTTCCATTGATAATCCCTGGCCAGGCATATGGATCACTAGAGGGCGAGGAGGGAATGAGTAGCGTGGAGTGGAATTTTGTTCTAAAGCTGATGGATGGCCAGAACAGTGCTCCTTTGGCCAGGGCCTACCATTTAGTGTGACGCTTGGTCGCCTGCTTCGTGGGGCTGATCTGTTTTTTGTAACAAGCCTTTGGAGCCTCCACACCATCTGTGTCACCCACGTTTCCCTCACAGTCCTGGGCCCATGGTAGCTATATCTGGCAACCAGTGTGTGCTTCATTCAATAGCTTTTTTTTTTTTTGAGTTTCAGACTTTGCTTTATTTAAGCCCATACTAATATATTTACAGTTTTAATGGCTACATTGATACAAACTGTTGGATTTAGTAGCTAAACAGTGCTACACTAAATTGGGTAACTCAATGTCTAGAAATCGAATAGCTAGGGTAGCTATTTCTGTAGGTTTACAGAAATATCATGCATAAAATTGTGAAAACAGTTTTCTACCCTATTAACACCTTGCATTAGTATGGTACATTTGTTATAATTCAATAAAAACATTTTTATAATTGTACCATTAACGTAGTTCATCATTTACAACAGGGTTCATTTTGTTGAATAATCCTCAAAATTCCTTTTGGAAACATTTCCATTAGCATTTTACATTCTTGAGTCAGCAGTGTAAGAAAAGCATGGCAGTTTCAAAGGCAAATGACATTCCATCTTGATTCAATAGCTTTTGATGATTCAATCAGGTCTCAGTGACAGAAAAAATTCAAATCAAACTGTCTTAAACAAAGGTAGTGGCTCATCTAACTAGGTCCGAGCAGTTAGTAGCTTGTCTCAGGGGTTCATGTCAATAGGTCCTGATCTCACAAGTCTTATCTCTGCTGTCCTCCAGATTCACTTAATTCTCAGCATCTCCATGGTCACGACATGCCTGCTCCAGTTCTACATCCTCCAAGGTCTGAAACTACAACAACGATATAGGCCTGTACAACACAAGCAGTGAAGCCTATTGTAAACCATCAACTTTCATTAATAGCACAATTATAAAAACGTTCTTTCATGAATTGTAACGAATCTACTATACTAATGCAATAGAAAGAAAGAGGAGAGTGAGAAGAGAGCCTTTCTCACAGTCCAAGCAGAAGTGCCACTGTAGCTCCCTGGCTTTAACCGGGTCACGTGTCCACCCCTGAACTAATGGCTTTGGCCAGAAGGACGTGCACTGTAGATTGGCGAGGCCTGAGGCAGATGCCCATCCCCCAGCCAGAAGTGAGGTCAGCACCAATGCTTGGAGTGATGCAGCCACAAACTAAGGGACGCCAAGGATTGCTGCCAACCACCAGAAGCTAGGAATGAGCAAAGAAGGATTCTCCCTTACCGTTCAGAGGGAGCACGGCCCTGCCGACACCTCGATTTCAGACTTCTGGCTTCCAGGACGGAGAGAGAATAAATGCCTGTTGTTTTCGGCCACCCAGGCTGTGGCACTTTCTCGGAAGGGAGATCCTGGGCCACTTGGCAGCACTCCATCACCACCCCCATTGCTTACCTTCATCTGCCTTATCGCCACCTGACATTACATTACTTAGTTGAGCTCAGGCTCTGGAACCCAAGGGCCTGGGTTCAAATTCTGGCTTCACCTTTATTAGCTGTGTGACCTTGTGCATGCTACTTAACTTCTCTGAGCCTTGGTTTCCTCAGTTACAAATGGTTTCATACCCACAGGGCCAGGGGTTGGGACCTGACCATGCCTTTTGTGGGGGATGTGATTCAATCCCCAAACTGAATGAAGGTAGGACTTAATCCCACATGGCTGAAGTCCTTATAAGCCAGCAAGGGAAATTGGCAGCCATGGAGAACAGCCAGAAGCTGGAAGTTAACAGAATCTGGAAGAGAATGAAGATGCCACCATGTGCCTCATCATGTGACAGAAAAGCCAGGGAACCCCAAAGATTGCTGGCCAGCCAGAAGATACCAACCCCAGGAGGAAGGAAGCCTTCTAGCCTCAGAAACTGTGAGCCAATAAATTCCTGTTGTCAGACCAGCCCATTGTATGGTATTTGTTTTAGCAGCTGAGAAATTAAAACAGCCACTATTAGTCCACTATTCTGTTAATAGACATTTGGGTTGTTTCCAGCATTTGGTTATTATAAATAAACCTGCTATATACATTCTGTATAAATGTTATTGTGCAAATATGTTTTCATCTGTTTTGAAAAATACCTAGGACTAAACTTACTGGGTCATATGACAGTTGGTTGCCTAACTTTATAAGAAATAGCCAAACCGTTGCCAAAGTGCTTGAACCATTTTATTCTCTCATTAGTAGTGTAAGAGGCTTCCAGCTGCTTCATATCCTTTTCCACACTTGGTGGTGTCAGTTTTTAAAATTTTAGCTCTTCTGTTGAGTGTGTAGCAGAATCTCGTTGGTTTTTTATTTTTGTTTTTAAAGGTGCTATTGGGGATTGAACTCAGGACCTTGTACATGGGAAGCAGGCACTCAAAAACCACTGAGCTACACCTGCTCCCTCATTGTGCTTTTGATTTGCATTTCCCTGATGACTAATGATGTTAAACATGTTTTCATGTGCTTTTTGGCCATTCGTTAATCTTTTTTAATGAACTGCCTATTCATATCTTTTGCCTAATTTTTAAATTGGGCTGTTGCTTTTTTTCCATTGCTTTGAAGGAATTTTTAATATATTCTATTTAGTCTTTTGTTATTTATGCATATTACAAATACCTTTTTACCAATCTATGATTTAACCTTTCATTTTCTTAACAGTCCTTTTTGAGGAATGGAAGTTTTTAATTTTGATGAAGTCCAATTTACCAGTTTCTTCTTTTACTAGTTGTTTGTTGTGTCCTAAGAAATTTTTGACTACCCCAAGTATATGAAGATTTTCTCCTCTGTTTTCTTTTAGAAGTTTAATAATATTAGTTTTTATAGTTAGGTCTATGTTATCTCTCAGATTAATTTTCACATGTAGCATAAAGTAGGGGCTGAGGGTCATTTTTTTTTTTCATAATGATATCCAGTTATTCCAGCATTGTTTGTTGAAAAGACTGTCTTTTCACATTGAATTGCTTTGACACTTTTGTCAAAAGCAAATTGACTATTTATGTGGGTCCACTTGATTTTCTCCACCCATGTCTTTTGGGTCCTGCTCTGTGCCAGCCAATACCAAGGGGCCCAAGAATCCATTATGTAGCAATTGCTTGCCTCAGAAGAACACAGGGCTTTATGCATGATTGTTCTGGAACCCACAACTTCTCTAATAAAATATAAAATAAAGAACCCAGGACTGTGAGTAAGGGGCTTGGGTTCTAACCCTGGCCTTGGTCTTGCCTGCCCCTGACTCCCTGTCGCCTCTTGGCAAGGCCCCAGACTTCTGACACATCAGGCAGCAGAACCAGCTGTGCGCTAAGTAGGAAGGCTTTTTTTTTTTTTTTCTTGTACTAATATTTTAGGATTCTAATTTGTGTCACAGCGTCTACAGCAACGAGAACCCAGCTGATGGTTCCCATACCAAAATTACTGTCTTGGATGCAGTGAGGGCCTTGGTACTTGGATTTTTCATATGACGGATTTGAAAATAACACAAAATCCTGCTAGGAAAGAAAGTTCTGAAGTTAAAGCTTTCTAAGAAATGCATCAACATTTTTTTCTGAAGGCTTCATTAATGCATACATTTTCTCCTTAGACAGAATAACACCTGCTCTAAGGATATAAAAGGGTTAATTCATTTCCAGTGTGCTTCACCTCTTTCCTGGAAGTAGGAAAATTAGCTTTTATTATGCAGAATTTGGCTTAATGCATCAGTGTTGGGTCTAGTGCGTTATCCTCAGAGGTCTTATAAATATTACTGCTTGGGAGGAGCTGGAAGAACTGAGACTATTTAGCTTGGCAAAGAGAAGGCTGGGGAGAGAATCTCACTCTCACTCTGTGTGTGTCTCTCTCTCTTCCTTTCTAGTTATAGACTAATTACAGTGCTGTAATGTAGAAAAATAGGCTTTAAATTCAAGCATCAAGTGGGGGGTTGAGCCGAGCAGCTTTTAAGATCCTGATGTTTCAAAGCCTCTTCTTAATGATGACAGCGATGAAGTCACGTGCCCTTTCAAACTTCATCTGTGGGTATTTCTAACACAAATGAGAAATGACGAACACAACGTTGCAAAGACTCTAATTTTGTGGTCCACATAACAGACCGTGGCAGGTAGCACTGCCTCAGCTGGGTCCCCACCACTAAACTGACCTGGGCTGGCCCCTCTGTTCTGCCAGCGAGGCCAACCCACATGCCCTCCAAACCCCTTCCACCTTCTGCCCCACCTTCTTTCACACTCTCACCCTCACCAGGAATTTCCTCCCTTTCTGTTTTTGGCTTTGCCTTGCAAGAGCCAGCTTCTCTGAGGCTGTTTCCTCTAGCCACCCTGGAGCACCCGGATGGCTCCACCTTCTGACCCCTGGCGGATGTGGTTTTCTGAAACACTTCTTTGGGAGTATGAATGCTGTTTTGCATAGTTCCCTGACGTTTCTTCCCAATTCTTCAGCTCCCCGTCTTCTTGAGGGCAGAGATAGAGTCTGAATCTTAGCATCCAGCACACAGCTTTGCACAAGGCTGTGCTCAGTTGCTGCTGGTGGGTAAAGTGACGTTTCCACAGGAGGGCATTTGTTAGTATTTCCTCCTGGAATAGGGCCACCTGGAAGTTGGAGGTCTAGGTCACTGGAGTTTGCTGGCTTGACTATGGTCTCCCCTATACCACTTTGCCAAACTCTGGGGGTCCAGTTGTGCCCACAGCAGCTTCTGGGCTCAAGGCACAGAGGAGACAGAACCCCCATCACCTCCCTTCATGTCCTCCCCACTCCCAACCCATCCCTAAGTACCTGATGAGGAATACATTCATTCACTCATTCATTCACCAAATACTGACCAAGTGGCCAGTGTGCCAGACAACAGTACAGAGATGGGCAAACGGGATGCAGTTCCTGCTTTGTGGGGTTTCCGGCACAGTACTCTGCCACACAGAGCCAGGATCTGGCCTCCTTTCCCTGCCTCTCTCTCTTGACCCGGAGATGTCTTGGTTCAGATGTCTTGGGAGTGTGATGTTTCTTTTTTAGAGGTAGACACAGTTTGCCCTTTGCTGATGCCACAGCCCTCCTCCAAAAGCCCTCTTCTTTCTACCTACTCCCTTTTGTCCAAGTCTGAGACACTGCTCTTCATTCCCAGGAACCACTTTCTAATCTATTTCCCTTGCTCACAAAATCGGGGCTGGGTCTCTCCTAACACCCAGGAGAGGCCGGGGCTTCTCAGGGCGAACCTAATGGCTGTGTTTATTGTGAGTTTGGTTTGCACCTTGAATGTCTATTTGGATTAAGTCTGTAAAGCCAAGCCCTACTGGGCTCTCCCGGCCTCCCATGAGGGTCGGGGTTGTTGGCACTGAAGTATGAGGCTGAATCTCTTGGTTCTACTTGCTGCCCTGACTGCTTCCCGAGGCTAACCACTGAATGCTGGACCAGCAGCGAGCCACCCCGAGCTCCCGCCGCCTGGCGCTGGTGAGGTGGCGGAGAGCCAGCTTTGCCTTGGCCCTCGGTTTGTTCCAGGGCTATGGAGCTCGCCTGGCACCTCCTGAGGGCAAAGGAAGCCCGCGAGTGATCTTAGGGGAACTTCCTGGGGGGTGGGGGGGAGGAAAGAAATTCAGGCTGTACAGGTGCAGGGAGGGCAAAAAACCGGGAGGGGGCGGGGAGCGCCTTAGGCACGGACAGAGGATGCCCAGGCTGCCTTGAACCCAACAGAATCCCCAAAGCGCTCGTACCCTCCGTGCCCACGTGCGTGCGTGTGCCAGGGGCGAGTCAACCAGGGAGAGTCGCAGGCAGAGCGGGGAGGCGCAGAGGGGCAGCCGGCAGAGCCCCGGCGAGCTCGCTGCCAGGGCGGGGAGCCCAGGGGCCGCCCACTGGGGTGGGGGTGGCGAGAGGCGGGGGAGCGCGCAGGGGAGGCGGCGGCGGCGGGGCTTCCCCGGGCTTCCCGCTCCCCGGGCCGCGGACGCACGGCGCTGGCCCAGGGCGCTGAGGTGGCGCCGGGCCAGAGGGAGCCGGGAGTCCCCGGGGCGGCCCCCGCTCCGCGCGGGGACCCGAGGCCGGGAGCAGCGGGAGCACGGGGAACGGCCGTCGCGGCTGGCCGGCGCCCCGGGGCCCGAGGCGGGAGATTTGGGCTGAGCCCTCCCCGCAGCCCGCCCGCCCTCGCTCGCGCCCGCCTCCGCCCCCGCCCGCGGCCTGGAGCGCGCCGCCCTCGCAGCCCGGGCTCTGGCGAGCCGGCGCGGGCCGAGCTGCGGGAGCCGCCGAGAGCACCAGCCGCCGCCGCCACCACGGTGGGAGCTGCTCCGGCCGCACCATGCGGGAGCTGGTCATCGAGATCGGGGTCCGAGCCCTGCTCTTCGGGGTCTTCGTGTAAGTCCTGGCGCGCCGCGGGCGGGGGCGCACCCACGCGGGGACCACGGACCCAGCCTCTCTTCGCCCCAACTTTGTTGGCTCCGCCGCCGCGTCCCGCGGGGGCCTGGGTTCGAGGCCCCTCCATGTCTGGAGCCTGGAAGGGGTCCTAGGGACCAAGAGAGTCCCTCGCTCCCATCGCCTAGGACCCTAGGCGCGGAGGGACCCGCTCCCGCCAGCCCCGCGGCGCCCGCGAGCCGTTTCCGCAGCTGCCCGGGTCCGCCCGCCGGCGCCGCTTCACCAGCTCCGCACCTCCCGGCGAATTCGGGGCTGTTCTCCCGGACTCGGACGCGCACCCTCACCCCGCGTCCGCGGCAAGTTTCCCCCGTGTCATCTTCCGAGCCCGAGGTTCTCTCTGCTCCTGGCCCCGTTGCCCCGTTGCCCCCAACCGCCGCCTTGCCCGGGCTCAGGCTCGGTCTCCGGCTCGGTCTCCTTCCGTCTCCCTGGCTCTAGAGCCCCGGGTCCTGTGAGCCTTTCCCGGGAGGCGTTTGCGGTACTTCTCCGGCTGGAAAACTGTTGCTGCGGAGGCTCGGGAAGTCGGGGCCCGCAGCCAGGCGTGTGGGCTGCATACGTCCCGGGGTTCTGCTGGGAGTCAGTGTTCTCTAAGGGTGCGGGCCGGGAGCCCTACTAGGCGCAGCGAAAAATGCCCCGGGTGGCTGGGAGTGGCTGGCTCCTGGGGACAGCGATCCCAGAAAGCCGGGGGATGCGGGTGGGGGGAGCCCTGGCGCAGGTCCTTTCAGCGATGCCGGAGCCCCAGGCGCCCCGGGGACCCGCCGCCCACTGGCCTCCGGCGCCCAAGCAGCCGGGAGCTGTCTCGTCTCTCTGCCTTTCAGATCTGAGCCCAGAGTACCAGGTCAGATCCCCCCCATGGCCCCCTGTCCTCTCCTGTCACCTAGGCGCTCCGCACAAGCACTTGGCCCCCCATTAGGGGGGCAGGTTGTCTCTCCCCTCTGCCCCGTGACTGTTTCCTGGCACGTTTTAAATATTAAAGTTGCATGAACTTCCTGGATTTGCAGTTTTTTTGGAAAAGCCCAATTCCTAAGAGGAGGCCGGGGCTTGGTTTCTGCTGGGCATCCGGAGTCATTGATGGCGGGTGGAAGGCTATGCTGTGTCAAAGATGACTTCTGTTCTGCGCTGTCCAGGGGATACACAGGGAAAGAAATGTTCTTTCTTGCATGCCTTCCTTTACTAGAACTTGAATTCACCCAGAGTCTTTATTCACACCATCAGAAGGGGCCGCGAGCTCCCAGATGCAGGCAAGCCCCCCTCTCCCTGCTTCCGACTGAACACTGCTGGCATTCACTGAGAAGAAGGAAGGAGGAGGGCTTCGTGTGGTCTTGATGCATTTGGGAAAACAGAACACACTTTCCCCTCCCCTTACTTTATTTTCCTACCTTTGGGGTATGCATTAAAACTAGTGATGGCTGTGTGATCAGGTAGGGACAATTTCCAATTAATAAATAAGCTAAACCCCATTAAATTATCATGGTATAAAAGGATGTTCAGGACAGAAAAATTTAACATTTTTGGGTGAATGTGTGAATAATGTTAAATAAAATGCTGTCAGCTCTTAGGCTAACTGGTTTGATTGCTGCTTGGAATTAGCAGATGAAAAAGGGCCCAATAATAATATGTAAAATATTTATTTTGTTTTAGGCTTCCCTTCAAAATTTCCCCCAAACATTTATGAGGGATGTTTTCTAATATAAAGTGGTCTGGACAGCAGATTTGAAAACTTGGTAATTATCGGTTCATGTGCTTTTAACTTTCCTCTAAAGATGTTTTGTAGAAACCAGAATGGCAATTTACATTCTGTCCTTGAAACATCCCACTTGGGTGCCTTGGTTCCCCGTTGATTATTTAAGGAGCTATCTGCTGTCACCTTCCCCAGAGGGAATGGGCATTGCCCTGCCTCATGCGATTATGGAAATGTTAACAAAGCAGCCAACTTGTGGCTCTTTTGCCTGCAAAGACAGCTTTAGTATGTGTGTGGTGTGAGACTTCCTGGGGGGGGGGGGATCTTGGATGTTTAGATGCTGTTATTATCAGGCAGATAATGACTTCCGGAACAATGGAGACTGGACTCCATGAAGGTACAGATGACCATTTGTTTTTTCAAATATGCTTCTGGCCTGATGACAGAGGCTGACTTTGGTCCTGATAGTCAGATTCAGCAGCTTGCACCCACCTCTGGTCATGAGAGGATGGTCCCAGGTTTGGACAGCCCCTCTGGACAGACCAAGGCCCATTTCCCAGAGGCAGCATCCCACTTAGCCGGTACAGCTCCTCACTTAGTTCTGCTTGGTATTTCTGCCCTGTTCTTCGGGATGAGAGGCTCATTTTTGTGGGGGCACCTGTGGCTCTGGAGGATGGCATGTGTAGATGCGCCTTCTCTGACCACATTTGCCCTGGCGTCCACACGCTCAGCTTGGATTTGAAGTTAGAACTAACACAATGCACTGTGGCCCCTGGTGGTGCGGATGTCAGCTTTCCCTTGCTGGTTCTTGAGAAACCAGTTTTCTGTTTGCAGACCAGGTAGGGCCCTGAGGTTTTACGCATTCAGGATTTGGAGAAGACACTCTCCAGGCAACTCGCGTACATCACCCAAGGAGCGCTTAGTGCTGCTGGGGCCCTCCTGCCTGAGAACCTCAAAACTGCTGGAAAGAGGATTAGTAATGAGTAATCACGTCAGGGCTGGCACATACAGTTTAACCTAAGAGTAAATAAATTGGTTACAGGACATCAGTGTTTAAGAAAATATACAAGTAGGATGCTGTGTTTAGTGCCGTGAAGCTCGTGGACCCAGAGGCCCTTTGCCTCCTCCTAATGGATGCGGGCAGGACAGGGAGAGGATGATGCGCACTGCTCCTCCCCTCCTGCTGCCACCGAAGTCTCCAGGAGAGATTCTGTGAGCGTTTCTGCAAATGCCAAAGCCAGTCTTGGACATTGTTCAGGAAGCACGTACTGAGGAAACGAGGTGGCGGCTCGGCAGCCCAGTAGCCCAGCGGTGTTCCCATGCTCGCGTATTACTTCCTCTTTTACTGCCATCGCCAGTAACAACTGCTGCTATTACTGACTTACTGTGTGCCAGGCACTAATGAAGACTATCGCTTATGCCATAATCCTTCTAACCTGAAGTAGGTGGTTTATTGTCTGTGTCATAGAGGGGGAGACTGAGGCACAGAGAGGTTAAGTGTATTAGGGTTCTCCGAGAAACAGAACCTATGATATATACACATATCTTAAAAGTATTTATTATGAGAATTGGCTCCCGCAGCCCTGGGGAGGGGCAGGTCTCAATCCCATAGGTCAGGCTGCAGGTTGGACGCTGCTGAAAGTGATGTTGAATTCTTCAGGAGAAGCTGGCTGGCTGAGGTTGAGCTAGAAATTCTTCTGACTTCTGAAATCCTCACTTCTGGCTCTAGGACCTCCAACTGACTGGATGACGAGACTCTTTTCATTGCTGAGGGCAATCCCTTTTATTCATTGACGATGCAATCAGCCGTAGATGCAATCAACTGACTGTACATGGAAATCCATCCACGAAATACCCTCATGGTACCAACCAGGCCAGAGCTTGTTTGACTAAACTGCTGGGTACTGTAAACTAGCCCAGTGGACACATGGGCTCAACCATCAGTTTGAGGAACTGCCCAAGTCACAGAGCTAATAAGGGCTGCTCTGAGATCTGAATCCAGATGTTCCAGCTGTGTAGTGTGGACTGCCAATCACTTCACTGCCCTGCTTTAGAAAAGATAATGGCTTTGGTCGCGAGCTTACTCTGTACAGAGGACTTTCCATGGGATTTCTCAAGCGTCCCCTCACTTCAGGTGGATACTGTTAATTATCCCCATTTTACAAATAAGGAAACGAAGGTTTAGAAAGGCGCTTGACTCCGTGTCCCAAAGCTGCCAGCCATTGAAATGGAGTGCCTTCTGCACTGGGCTTCCAGACTGGAGCCCAAGTGACTGCATCCTATAAGAAGCCCCCTTATCTGACCCCTATTTCCAGAGAAGGAAATGCACATTGCCTGAAACTAGTGTATACATACTGATGCCACTCGAGTTCTAAAATCAAACTATCTTAGTTAGGAGAGCACCTCAGTGGTGGAGGCGGTGTTGGGGGTTCGCATTCCCTAAAAGATGGGATTTGGGCATGGTACGGATTTGAAGGGTCTCCCTTAGCTCTTTGGATCCCTGAAGTCAAGATGTGATGAGTAAATTGCTGGTAAGAACACACATGGAGTTATTCAAAGACTAGTGACACAGGGCTTTCTCTCACTGCAGTTGGATGTTGCTCCCCAGGGCAATTCAGAAGGTCCCTTATTTATAGCACTGCAGAGGCACCCTGGAAAGAAGTGACGATCTGAAATACTGGTCTGGGGGGAAGGTGATCCACCTTTTTCACTGGTCAGTCTGGGTTCCATTTGTCCCTCCCTTCTTCCCTCCGGCTCCTGGTGAACCCCTGTGTGGGATGCCTCCCCAGGAGCTGTGGGGTTGCTCAGGGAATGCCCCGTGCCTCACCTCAGATCACTCCTGCTTCCTTCTTTGAGCACTTCTGTATAGGAGGCCTGTGCCAGGTGCTGGGGGGAGAGGAGGACTCCAAGGAGTCACAGTCCAGCGGAGCAGGCACAGAATGGGCCACTATTGGTTATTTCCCCCTTTGCAGTTGCTGGTCTTGAAAGTTTTGCCTCCAAACAGTTCTCTTTTCTCATTCTTCCAGTTCATGGATATATATTGGACACCTTCTAGGTACAGGCACTTGTGGGAGTTATTTTCTTTCCTCTTTATTACTAACTTTGGTTGCTATAATTCCAGCCAGACACAGGGAAACTTGGTGCTTGAGCTGGTCCAGGTGAGCTGCTCCAGGGCACTGCATGTCAGGTAGAGTCTTGAATATTGATGATAACGAGCTGACTCCGTATCATACCCCCTAGGAGTGCACTCTGGGACTCCAGGGTGGGGACAGTCATCGTAGTTGGAGCAAAGTGCTCTGTTTTACTGAGAAGAAAGGATTAGTGAATCCTGGAGGGTTGGGGAGGAGGAGCCAGGTACAGGGGAGGCTGCCTGGGACTGACACCTCACCGGAGCCTTGCTGATGTGGAGGCCCTGGGACAAGGACCTTCCTGCCAAGGGAACATCCTGGGGCAAAGGCCCGGAGGTGGAGGGGCATTTTGGTTGGGTGTGGGGTTGCCAGGTGTGGCTTCAGCAAGGGTGCAGGTTTCAGCAGGTGAGGAGGGGTGGAGTGGCACGAGGTGAGCCTGGGAGGGGACTGTGAATGGCCTCCGTACTCTGCCAGAAGTGTGGGCCTTCCCTTAGAGGCCGTAATTGGGAGCCTTGGAAGATTTGAATGGAAAAGCATCATAATCAGATATTTGCCCAGTGGGGGAAGCAGACAGTCCCCTGGGCGCCAGGCCCTGTTTGCCTTTGTGCAGGGCAGTCCGCAGCTCCTCTGGCACTTCATGGTCCTCTCTGGGAGCTCTTGTTTACACTGCCTTGCCTTGGGGCCCCTTGTTTCCACGTCTGGTTTTGATTGTAAACTGTTGGACTGTTAGAACTAGGTTGTCTTTCTCATCTTTGCTTTCCCCAGTTTGCAGCCAGGCCTTGGCCAGCGTGCGGTGGATGTCTCGTGAGTGCTTATCAGATTGAACTCAGTGTCTGATGGTCATTTTGATAGAGCTCTGAGTGTTCTGTATCAATCCAGAGCAATGCTTCTCCAAGGGTGGTCAGCCGGCCACCTGCATCACGATGGCCTGGGGCCCAGGTCAGACTTTACTTAACGAACATGTGAGATGGAGTCCCAGCAGTCTGCCCTCCGTGTGTGGGAGCGACCAGTGTGCAGGCCTCTGCAATTTGAGGCCTGCTTGGGGTAGGCAGTCTCCTCTGGTTCTCCTCTCCTTCCTGGCCACACAAGCGTCTACACCTCCTAACCCTGCGTTTAGGTGGGGCCAGGGAACATGGGTGGAACATGGGTGGAAATGGGGTGTCACCTCCGGGTAGAGACAGTGGGGACCCCCTTCATGGCCTGCCATTGCCCTTCCTCTTTGGTGGAGAACTTGGAAGCCACGTGCAGAGATGGCAGAGCTTCCAGGAGAGCTGCTGCAGAGGGTCAGTGTTAGAAATGGGCTTTGTGCAGGAGGGAAACTTTATGTGTTAGCTGCGATTTGGGGGTTGCTTAGTGATTGTAGCCTAAGTCTACTTTTATCTAACAAATACGCCTGTAATAGTTTTACTCACTCTCCAGAATCAAGGAGAGTTGTGTGAAGCCACGTGCTGTGATGACAGCCCGTGGATTTTGGGGTTATGCAGGTCTGTGTTTGGATTTCGGCTCTGCCACTAACTAGCCATTGCTTGAAATCGCTGAACCTCAGTTTCGTCAGGTGGGAAATGGGGATAATAATTACCTACCTCCTGGGATTTTATTAGATAAGTGCTCTAAGTGCCTAAAAGAAGAAAACGTCATGTCTTCTGCCTGCTCTCATTAATCCCGGTTACATGGTGTCCACGAAAGGGAGTGGACATCATGGTTAAGATCGTGGCCTTGGGCAGCGGGTTGCCTGAGTTGAAATCCTGGTTTTGCCACTTATCAGCTGTGTGCGCCTCTGGGCCAATAGCTCATCCTGTCTACTCAATGGGGAGTGTAAGGCCCCTGAGGGAAGGTACCCATGAAAGTAAGGTGTGGGACTGTTAATGAGACGGTACCCAGCTTATCACGTGTGCAACAGATGGTGATATTGTTAGTATTATTATTTTATCAAAATTAATACATCATGAACACTAAAGAGAAATGTCATAGGTAGCTAATGCTATTCTTATTATGAATTATTTACTACAGGATTTCTGTAAAAGCAAAAGCTCCCTTAAATATATTTCAAATGATTCCTCTTTTGAAAAGATTTTACGGCAGTTATATAAATATATGAAACATAAAATTTGCCATTTTAACTATTTCAAGTGTGCAATTCAGTGGCATTAACTACATTTACAAGGTTGTGCTTCCATCACCACCATCCATTACCAAAACTTTTTCATCCAAACTGAATTTCTGTACCCGTTAAGCAACAGCCCGCCTTCTCCTCTCCCCTCCAGCTCCTGGGAGCCTCTCCTCTACCTTCTGTCTCTATGAATCTGCTTATTCTGTATATTTCATGTAAGTGGAATCGTAAAATACTTGTCCATTTGTGTCTGGTTTATCTCACTCAGCCTAATGTTTCCAGGGTTCATCCGTGCTGCGTGTATCTGATCTTCATTCCTTTTTACGATTGAGTAATGTTCCACGGTATGTGTATACCACCTTTGGTTTACCCATCCATCAGCATTCGGACATTTGAGTCGTTTCCATTTTTTGGCTATTGTGAATAATGCTGCTGTGAACGTTGGTGTATCAAACAGTTCCTTTTAACCCCCCAAACTTATATCTCTGTTTCACCACGAGCACATTTGACGAGCTTGCTGCCTGGTAGGGCGCGGGTGGTCGTAGTTTCGTAATTTCCCAGGGGGTCTTAAATTGCTGGCCCTTTACAACACTGATTCCAGGACACTGAATCAAAAGTGTTATCAGTCTAGCTGTGAGGTAACGTATACGGAAAATGCCGTGTTCTCCTTATTTCCTTCAGCTCTGTCTCTATCATGCAGAGTCTGTTTAGAAGCCACCCTCAGAGAGCTCTTCTCATTGGATACCTGTCCTCCCCATCCATGCATGCTGGGACAAGAGGGCTCCAGGCCTCTCTTCCCCTTGCCTTGTCATCTGATAAATGGAGCACCCTTCTGTTTAAAACATTATTTGCCACTGTAAAGTGAGTTGGCTGTACCCAGAATTCTGAGAATGGATGATGTTTCTCCACAGGGAGATAAATGCTTATAACACCGCAAGAGGAGATGATTAGTCTCATAACTTGTGGATAAAGTTATCTCAATTAGTTATAAAGATTATGCCTTTTATGACTCACACAAGGCTCATAAAAGCTCTGTCCTGCTATTTTTCTGTAATAGTACTTTTAAATATAAACATTATCTTGGTAATATTGCTTCTTTAAAAAATATAATATTGCTCTTCTGTGGATGCATTGGAAACACTGGTTTACAGAGCTAGGATTTCCAGCTGGGTTTACAGAATTAGGGTGCTAATCTGGACTGGATCAGTCATTCAACTGAAAGCCATGAAGGTGTTGAGGGGAGACTGAGATGCCTGAGGGGAATGTGCAGGAAGCTGAGAGGGGCAGGACTGTGGTCGGTGAGCCTGGGGACAACTTAATCACAGTCTTTCACTATGTGACTGTGAAAAATTGTCCCACAGAGGCGAGGGACAAGTTGTTATGCTATCTGCAATGAAGACAAAGGAGGAAGAAACAGGGTCAGAAAGTGCAGGAATATTTAGGTTGGTTTTCTGAAAGGCAGCAGTCTGCCATTCAGTGCCAGAGGTCTCCCTCTCCTTTACTAGAAGGTTTTTGAAAAAAAGGTTTTCATTGAAGTATTAGGTTGAACCATGTGAAATTGCTGATATTCAACCATTTTGACCTGCGAAAATGGCAGTTTCATTTATTTCAACCTAAATATAGCATGTACATAGATAAGTGCACTATTTATAACTGGACAGCTCCCCACAACCCTCTCCCCTCCACACCCCCTCCAACACCCCTGAGAGGTCACTGATTTTTTTATTTTGTACATTTAATAATTGAAAATATAAACAATTAAAAACTAAAAAGTAAACACAGATGAATAAATATATACATTTCTCAATTAAATGTAATGGATACATATAATTTTTTTTTTTAATCAAACAATATATTACACAATATATTTGGTTCATAGTAATGCATTCACACAGTATTTGTCCTTTTGTGTCTGGCTTACTTCACTCAACATAATGTCCTCCAGGTTCATCCATGTTGCCATATGCTTTATGACTTCATTTCTTCTTACAGCTGCATAATATTCCATCGTGTGAATAGACCACAGTTTGTTTATCCATTCATCTGTTGATGGACACCTGGGTTGTTTCCAACTTTTGGCAATGGTGAATAATGTGGCTATGAACATCGGTGTGCAGATGTCTGTTCGTGTCACTGCTCTCAGTTCTTCTGGGTGTATACCCAGTAGTGGTATTGCCGGGTCACGTGGCAAGTCTATATTCAACTTCTTTAGGAACTGCCAAACAGTCCTCCATAGTGGCTGTACCATCCTGCATTCCCACCAACAGTGAACAAGTGTTCCTATCTCTCCACATCCTCTCCAACACTTGTAGTTCTCTGTCTTTTTAATAGTGGCCATTCTGATAGGTGTGAAATAATATCTCATTGTAGTTTTGATTTGCATTTCCCTAATCATGAGTGATGTTGAGCATTTCTTCATGTGTTTTTTTGCCATTTGTATTTCTTCTTCGGAGAAATGTTTATTCAAGTCTTTGGCCCATTTTTTAACTGGGTCATTTGTCTTTTTATTGTTGAGTTGTAACATCTCTTTATATATCCTGGATATTAAACCCTTATCAGATATGTGATTTCCAAATATTTTTTCCCATTGAGTCAGCTGCCTTTTCACCCTTCTGACAAAGTCCTGTGAGGTGCAAAAGTGTTGAATTTTGAGGAGGTCCTATTTATCTACTTTTTCTTTGTTGCACGTGCTTTGGGTGTAAGGTCCAAGAAACCACCACCTACTACAAGGTCTTGAAGAGGTTTCCCTACATTTTCTTCTAGTAGTTTTATGGTCCTGGCTTTTATATTTAGATCTTTGATCCATTTTGAGTTGATTCTTATATAGGGGGTGAGATAGGGGTCCTCTTTCATTCTTTTGGTTATAGATATCCAGTTCTCCCAACACCATTTGTTGAAAAGACTGTTTTTTTTCCCATTAGCGTGGGTTTTCCCATTGTCAAAAACCAGTTGACTGTATAGGTGAGGGTATATTTCTGGATTCTCAATTCTATTCCACTGTTTGATGTGTCTATCTTTATGCCAGTACCATGCTGTTTTGACCACTGTAGCTTTGTAATATGTTTCAAGGTCAGGCAGTGAAATTCCTCCCATGTCGCTCTTCATTTTTAGAATGCTTTTGGCTATTCGGGTGCACTTATCCTTCCAGATGAATTTGGTAATTGCCTTCTCTAATTCTGTAAAGTAAGCTGTTGGGATTTTAATTGGTATTGCATTGAATCTGTAAATCAGTTTGGGCAAGATTGACATCTTCACGATATTTATTCTTCCAATCCATGAACACGGAATGTCTTTCCATTTGTTTAGGTCTTTTTAAATTTCTTTTAGCATTGTTTTGTAGTTTTCTGCATATAGGCCCTGTACTTCTTTGGTTAAATTAACTCCTAGGTATTTGATTCTTTTTGTTGCTCTTGAAATTGGAGTTTTCCTCCTGATTTCCTCCTCAGATTGTTCAGTACTAGTGTACAAAAACATTACTGAGTTTTGCGTGTTGATCTTGTATCCTGCCACTTTGCTGAACTCATTTATTAGTTCAAGTAGCTTTGTTGTGGATACTTCAGGTTTTCTAAATACAGGATCACGTCATCCGCAAACAGTGAGAGTTTTACTTCCTCTTTTCCTATTTGGACGCCTTTAATTTTATTGTCTTACTCTAATTGCCCTAGCTAGAACTTCTAGTACAATGTTGAATAAAAATGGTGACAGTGGGCATCCTTGTCTTGTTCCTGATCTTAGGGGGAAAGCTTTCAACCTTTCCCCATTGAGTATGATGTTGGCTGTGGGTTTTTCATATATGCCTTTTATCATATTGAGGAATTTTCCTTTTATTCCTATCTTTTGAAGTATTTTTATCAAAAAAGGACGTTGGATTTTGTCGAATGCCTTTTCTGCATCTATTGAGATGATCATGTGGTTTTTTTCCTTCAACTTGTTAATGTGGTGTATTACATTGATTGATTTTCTTATGTGGAACCAGCCTTGCATACCAGGAATAAATCCCACTTAGTTGTGATGTTTAAGTCTTTTGATATGCTGTTGGATTAGATTTGCAAGTATTTTGCTGAGAATTTTTGCATCTATGATAATTAGAGAGATTGGTCTGTAGTTTTCTTTTCTTGTGGAATCTTTATCTGGCTTTGGTATTAGGGTGATCTTGGCTTCATAAAATGTGTTGGGTAATTTTCTGTCCTCTTCAATTTTTTGGAAGAGTTTAAACAGGATTGGTGTTAATTCTTTTAGAAATGCTTGGTAGAATTCACCTGTGAAGCCATCTGGTCCTGGACTTTTCTTTGCTGGGAGATTTTTGATGACGGATTCAATCTCCTTAATTGTGATTGGTTTGTTAAGTTCTTCTGTTTCTTGTTGTGTCAGTGCAGGTTGGTTATGAGTTTCTAGAAATTTGTCCATTTCATCCAGGTTGTCTAGTTTGTTGGCATATAGTTTCTCATAATATCCTCTTATGATTCTTTTTATTTCTGTGAGATCATTTGTAATTTCCCCCCTTTCATTTCTGATTGTATTTATTTGCATCTTCTCTCTTTTTTTCTTTGTTAGTCTAGCGAGGGGTTTGTCAATTTTATTGATCTTCTCAAAGAACCAGCTTTTGGTTTTGTTGATTTTCTCTATTGTTTTTCTGTTCTCATTTTCATTTATTTCTGCTCTAATCTTTATTATTTCTTTCCTTCTTTTTGCTTTGGGATTGGTTTGCTGTTCTTTTTCTAGTTTCTCAAGTTGTTCAGATAAATCTTTGAGTTTGGCTCTTTCTTGTTTTTTAATATAGGTATTTAGGGCTATAAACTTCCCTTTCAAGACTGCCTTCGCTGTATCCCATAAATTTTGATACGTTGTATTCTCATTTGCATTTGTCTCAATATATTTACTGATTTCACTTGCAATTTCTTCTTGACCCACCGAATATTAGGAGTGTGTTGTTCAGTCTCCACACATTCACAAATTTCCTTTTTTCCTGTCTGTTATTGATTTCTAGTTTCATTCCATTATGATCTGAGAAGGTCCTTTGTATAATCTGAATCTTTTTATATTTATTGAGAGCTGTATTGTGACCTAACATGTGGTCTATCCTGAAGAAAGATCCATGGGCACCTGAGATGAATGTATAACCCGCTGAGTTTGGATGCAGTGTTCTGTATATGTCTGTTAGGTCTAACTTGTTTATCATATTGTTCAAGTTCTCTGTTTCCTTGTTGATCTTCTGTCTAGTTGTTCTATCTAATGATGTGAGAGGGGTGTTGAAGTCTCCAACGATTAAGTAGAAATGTCTCTTTCTCCCTTCAGTTTTGCCAGAGTTTGTCTCATATATTTTGGAGCACCTTGGTTAGGTGCGTAGATATTTATGACCCTTATATCTTCCTGGAGGATCGTCCCTTTTATTAATATATAATGGCCTTCCGCATCTCATCACTTTTTTGCATTTGAAGTCTGTTTTGCCTGATATTAATATAGCTACCCCTGCTCTTTTCTGTTTACTATTCGCGTGGAGTATCTTTTTCCAACCTTTTACTTTCAGCCAGTTTGTATCCTTGGGTCTGAAGTGAGTTTCTTGTAAGCAGCATATGGATGGCTCATGTTTTTTTATCCATTCTGTCAGCTTGTATATTTTGATTGGGGAATTTAATGCATTCACATTCAATGATATTACTGAAAATGCACTATTTATTTCCTCCATTTTATTCTCTGTTTTTCATATGTCATCTTATTTTTGTCTCTCTTTTTATTCTTTGGTTATCCTTTCTGCTTTTCTTTCTTCTCTACTCTCCTCCAAGCCTCTCTCTCCTGTCTTTTTCTTTCAGGTTCTAAGGCTCCCTTTAATATTTCCTGCAAAGGTGGATATTTTTTTGCAAACTCTCTTAGTTTCTGTTTGTTTGTGAATACTTTATATTCACCTTCATATTTGAAGGACAGTTTTGCTGAATAAAGAATTCTCAGCTGGCAGTTTTTCTCTTTCAGTTTCCTAATTGTATCATACCACTGTCTTCTTGCCTCCATGGTTTCTGAAGAGAAATCTGCACTAAGTCTTACTGGACGTCCTTTGTACGTGATCGTTTCCTTCTCTCTTGCTGCTCTGAGAATTTTCTCTTTATCTTTTACGTTGGACATTCTGAATAATATGTGTCTTGGTGTAGGTCTATTTGGATTCATTCTCATTGGAGTACGGTGTGCTTCTTGGACATGTAAGTTCATTTCTTTCATGAGAGTTGGGAAATTTTCAGCTATTATTTCCTCAAATACACTTTCTATCCCTTTCCATTTCTCTTCCCTTTCTGGAACTCCCATGACATGTATGTTGTTGCGTTTTGTGTTGTCATTCAACTCTCTGAGCCCCTGCTCATTTTTTCCATTCTTTTCTCTCTCTGTTCTTTTCTCTCTTCAATTTTAGCTGCTCTGTCTTCGGTATCACTTATTCTTTCTTCTATCATTTCGAGTCTGCTGTTGTATGCCTCAAATTGTTTTTGACTTCACCTATTGTGTCTTTCATTCCCATGAACTCCGTTCCTTTTCTGTTCAGGATTCCATTTCTTCTTTGCATTCGCTCAGTGACTTCTTGATGTCATTTGTCTCTTTGACTATATTCTCTTTCATCTCATTAATTTGATTTTGGAAATTTGTGGTCATCTCACTGATTAGTTCTCTCAAATTCTGCATCTCTTCTGGGACTTTGCTGTATTCCTTTTCTTGGGCCATGTCTTCTGTTTTCTTAGTATGCCTTGTAATTTTTTGCTGGTGCTTAGGCATCTGGTTAGGTTGTATTTTACTTAGATGCTCTATCTCTTTCTCTTTTATGGGGTTTTAGTGGCAGGAGGCTGTGAGTTACCACAGCTCTTTGATTTTTGACTGAACCTGGATTGTTAGGATTGTTCTGCTGGTTGCTCAAAACTGGCACTGGACCCAGTAATTGGTTGTAGAGTTGTTTCCTAGGGCCTTGGGCAGAGAGGCTATAGAGGCCAGGAAAAGCCTCTCTTACTTATTAATTTTCTTATGTGCACTTCCTTGGTCTGCCAGGAGATGGCACTGTTTGGCAGCTCTCAATTCAATGCCTGGTCGAAGCGTATTTGTTGTGACACAGACCAGATCAATGTGGTAGAGCTTCCTGTCTGGGGGCTAAGAGCCTTGTAATTCAAACTTTCTGAGACAGTTCTCCAGACTTGTCTCATAGCGCCCCCCTTTTCGCAGCTAGGAAATATTTCCACTCCCTTCTGAATCCTCAACAATCAGTCCCTATTAGTAGAGGAGGAGATTGAGAGGTTTGTATATCTTAGCCCCTTGCAGGCTCCAAGGCAAACAATGGCGCAGCCCCACCTGGCCTGGAAGGGCTCTCGGGACAGGGCAGAGCAAACCTGCTAGTCAAAAGCAGGGTCAGTCCCAGGCTCTCTCTCCCCTCTCCTGTGGAGACCTCAACAATTAGTCCAGGGTAGAAGAGAGGGAGGTTGTGAGGGTCGGATTTCTCCAATCCTCCTAGGCTCCCAGGGCAAACTGCCATGTGGAAGGTTCCATGGAGCTCCGCAGCCCAAATTTACAGGTTAGAACCTGAGTCAGCCTAAGGCTGTGTCCCTCTCTCTCCCCTTTCCTGGAGTGGTAGGTCCCTGGAGCCCCCTTTGTGTGTGGTCTCAGGTCCAGAGGCCCGAGAATTCTGAAGAGTGTGGGGGAGGGTGCCGGCAGGAGCAGAAGCTGCTACTTCCAACTCACAGTTCTGTCGTCGCGATTTCCCTCTTTTGTCCCTCTTTCCTCTGGGTGGTGTGCAGCCTTCACCTGCTGTCCTAAACCCTAGAAGATCTATTTCTGGGCTGTTTCAGCTTGTCCTCTAGCTATTTTTCTGGAGAAGAGATTCCCATGTCTTCCTAGTCTGCCATCTTCCCGGAAGTCCACTACCTTGATTTTTAACACCAGGGATGAGTGTGTCCAGTTTTGAACTCAGTATAAGTGGAAATTCTGTACCATGTACATCTTTGGGGTGTCTGGCTGCTTTTGAGCCTGTTTTTGAGATCCATCCATGTTGTGTGTAGTTGGGGTTTGTGCATGCTCATTGTTATAAGGCATTTCATAGTATGACTGTAACCCTATTTATTTACTCTTTTACTATTCATGGACATTTGGACTCTTTTTTGTTTTACCCTTTAACCATTAAGCATAATGCTGCTTTTCTTGTCTTTTGGTAAATATGTTTGTAATTTCTGTTGGGTGTAACCTAGTTGAAATGCCTGGTCATTTGTCAGGTTTCTAAAAGAGGACTTGGTTTCTCTTTGTCCAGTTGTAGTTCTAAAGAGGCACTAGTCTGCCAGACTCAATTCAGATCTTGTATAATGCCACACGGTAGACCTGTTGAGTGACACAAAGCAGTCTAAAGCTGGGTCCTCACTCTGCAGGAAGGCAGTTGCCTGGCATCCTGGTCAAGTCTTGGGCTTTGGAAATTGTCTTGGTTTGAGTCATTTATGTGGACCCCAGAAAATTATGCTCTTAAATTGAACCTATTGTAAACTTTTGATTAGATTAGATCTTTTAAGGTCCATTTGATTAGATTGCTCCAGTAGGGCATAACCCAGGGTGGGTCTTAATCCTCTTACTGTGGTTCTTTATAAATGGAGGGATAAAAAGCCACAGATATAGAATAAAAGCTAGAGAGACACAGAGAGAAACCCCAAGAGGCTGAGAGAGGGGACCCAGAGGCCAGAGGCTAGAATCAGTGGATCACACAGGCATGGAAAGAGACCCCCAAGAGGCTGAGAGAGAAGGCCTATGGAGAGCAAGAAGCTGAAGCAATGAGGCCCAGAGGAGAGAGGAGAGGGAAGAGATGAGCAGACTCTGCTATGTGCCCGATCATCCACAGCTGAACTCATGGAGAAATTGAGCCTGGAGGGGAAGGCAGAGACTGACAGAGCTGCCATTGTGTCTTGCCACGTGGCCGGAGTCCAGGATCACCAGCAGCCAACCTTTTGGGAGAGAATGTCACCTGATGCCTTGATTTAGACATTTTTCTGAGCCTCAGAACTGTAAGCTTTTAACCTAATTAATTCCCATTGTAAAAGCCAACACATTTCTGGTATATTGCGCCTGGCAGCTTTTAGCAAACTAAGGCAGAATTCAATCCCGACTCCACCAATAATGAAGATGTGCCCTAGCTTCCTCATCTGTAAAATGGGGATGACGATATCACCTCCTAGAGTTGTAAAGATTAAATGGTATAATGATGCCTTGCACAGAGCTTGCACCATAGTAGGTGTCAAAGTCAGTCTCCTTTCCTTTCTCCACCTCCCTTCCTTCCTATTCTGAGATGGAGATATAGGATGAGTTAAAAGATACCTATACATATATACATGTTTGCAGTTTCTTTTTTTCAATGACCTTTTGGACAGTTGTTCAGAATGCCTGACCCAAACTTTCCAAATCCTAGTTCAAGGCTCAGCTTTCCTGTACTTGTAAATCTCCCTTGATTCATCAGCTGAAGTTCCTGTGGGACTGAGAGCTGCATGCCTTACTACATTGTGATCTTAGGGATCTTTTAATTTATTTCTCCATTTCTAGCAGAGCTAGAGGAAGGGAGGTGGAAGAAGGAAAGGAAACTCACCTCAACATCTGTGTGTGTCACTTTTCTACCAGGCACCTGTCACACATTACATTGTTTAACACTTACAATCCTCTAGGAGGTAATGTCCCCATTTACAGAGTTAGGAGCTAATGCCCCCGGTATACCATCAATAAGAAAAAAGAAGAGCTCTTCAATAGAAACATGAGTAATGGCAGGAACAGGGAACCTTCTAAAGGAGCCAAACAAATAATTAGTCTACCTTTGCATTTGTGATTTCCATAGAAATCATCTGAAAACAGCAAAATAATAATGAGTGTAGAGTAGCGCTAAAATGAAGGAATATGCAGCCATTAAAAGTGGTTATGTTAATAATTATTTATTGATTTGCGAAGCTAGCCATAAACTGTTGTTTAGTGATAAAAGCAAGTTCTAAAAGAATGTGCATAATGCTATTCTAATGTGGTAATATAATCAATTAGTGCATATATCTATAAGAAAAATGTCTATAAAGATACACATGAAAATCTTAATGGTAGTTATTTCTAACTGAAGGAATTATACATCTGTCAATCAAGCTCCAGACCTCACACTCCAAGAACATTGGGGTGACAGTCACACTTTCCCCAATCTCTAGGGGACAGACTCAACTCCCTTAGTACAGTGAGATGGCAGCAACATTCTCACTCATCTCTGGCATACAGGCTCAACTACCTCAGAGCAGTGGGGTGGCAACCTGACTTTCCCTAATCTTGGGGGAACAGGCCCAATCCCTGCAAAGCACTGAGGTGGTGACCTAATTCTCCCCAACCACTGGGGAATGTGTCCCATCCTCTCTGTAGCCTGGGATGGCCAAACTCACCCTGAACAATGGACGATCCACCCTTTACAAATGCTGGGGCAAACACACCCTTTCAGCACACATGGGTGAGGTCCGTCTTTTGGCTTGAAGAGATGCTTTAATTCCAGACCTCAGCATCCAGGGTTTTCCCCTTAAAGCCATTTTTTCTTCAATCTCTCCTCTCCCTGTCCCTTTCATTCCAGGCTGACAGGGTTTTGTTCATACAGAGCTTACAAAAAGCTTGTTGGTTTAGCATACAGGGGTCCAAGCTGTCAGACATTAAGACTTTCCACAAGTCCTTCCTGGATAATTGTATTTCCAATCCTGACTTACAATTTCCAGGTTTAGGTATGTCTTCACACGGGGCGCTATCCTCTGGGAGCTTTTTCTGGAAGCTTGGAATTTCCCAAATCAGTCTCTGGTTTCTTTTTGCCCAGAATTTTTGTTCTTATCTTATCTCTTTCCTCTTGTATTTTGCTATAAACTGCAAGGAGAATCCAGGCCACATTTTCCACATTTACTTTGGAAATTTCTTCAGCTAAATGTCCATGCTCGTCATTTTCAAATTTTGCCTCCCATCTAACATCAGTTGTCAATTTTGCCAGGTTCTCTACAACTTTAAAACAAGGATTGCCTTTCCTCCAGTTTCTAATAATAGTTTCATCATTTCCTCCTAAGGCCTTGCTGGAAATAACTTTAGGGTCCATATTTCTACTAACGGTTTCTTCAAAGCAATCTAGGCCTTTTCTATCAAGCCTCTCACAATTCCTCCAAAATATATCCCTTACCCATTTATCAAGCCATTCCAGCACTTTTGGTATTGCAGCAGCATAAACCCCACTCTTGGTACCAATTTCTGTCTCAGTTTGCCAAAGGGCTCCTGATGCAAAATACCAGAAATTTGTTGGCTTTTGTTGATTTATTTGGGGCGAAAGCTTACAGTTCCAAGGCTGTGAAATGTTCATATCAAGGCACCATCAGAGGTGCTTCCTCACCAAAGTCTCTCTGCCAAGGTCTTAGCCTTCCCCTCCAAGTTCATCATCTCTTAGAGCCCAGCTCCCAGAGCTCAGCTGTGATCAACCAGGCATATAGCGTGGCTTGTCTCCTCTTGAGTTGTTCCGTGGGCCCATCCTCTTGGGGGCTTTGTGCTTAAGTGATCCTCTAGTTCTCGCTCCTATGGCAGGATCAAATATGGCAGGGTGTCCTTTTCCTGTGTCTGCCTGTCTCTGTGTCTCCATTTTTTTTCAAGCTGGCTTACACCTCACTGATGTAGTCCAATCAAAAGACCTAAATTGATCTTATCATGTAAACTAATCAAAGGACCTTTAACTGAATTTAATGCAATCAAAGGGTATCACACCCACAAGAATAGATTAGTATAAAAACACAGTCTTTTTCTTTTTGGGATTCATAAAATAATTTCAAACTCTTATACTGACCTTTGACTTAGAATTATCGAAACAATGTCAAGGCACTAATGTAAGAAATGCATTCCCTTAAACCAAAAGAGATATGTTTACAAAATAAAACAATTCAAATTATTCAAATGGCCAACCTTTGAAGAATGGTTTTATAAATTATGGTCACAAAGATAATGGCATATCATATAGTTATTTTAAAAAGTCATTTTGAAAATCATGAAGAAGCATGGGGAAATTTTATAATGTAATGGTTAAAGCAAAAAGAGCAACATGAAAATGTATCTCAGAATTGCAGCTATTTGAAATATGTCTAATTTGGGCAAATACTAGAAAAGATTACACAAAAGTGACTGTGGTAGGAATGAATGTGTTTCCCCCTCACTTAAAAGAAAAATTAAAGAAGATGATCAAATACTCATAAGAATTAAAAGATTACAAACAGAGTAAGGTTCCTTGAATCCCTTCGGCTCACTCTGCCAATTCCATTCCCTTTACTTTCCAAAGTTAAACATTTTTACATATCTATATAATTTTTTAAAATCCTGAGAGCATATTTTACATATGGTATTATATACTCTTACTTATATTTTGGGGATATTTTCTATTTATATAGAGATACTTCATTCTTTTTACTGGCTGTATGGTATTCCATTATATTAGCCATTCCTTCTTCATAGAATTTTAGAATGTTTTCTGTGTTTTGCTATGACAGACAACCATGCAATTGTGCATACATTGTATTATATTGCACCTGTCCAAGTATTTCTATGTGATAAACTTTGATAAATGAAATGTTGGAGTAAAAGGCCACATGTATTTAAATTTTGATGGACACTGCCAAATTGCTACCCAAAGGGTTGTACTTGGTTACATTCCACCAATAGTGTGTGAAGGTGTATGTTTTCCCACACACTTGTCAACCCTGGGTATTATAAAATTTATTCATGTTTTATATTTCTGCCTTGGGAAAGAATATCATCAAACATTTTCTTTAATTTTCATTTCTCCATGTTTAATGTTGAGCATCTTTTCACATGTGTATTGGCAATTTGTATTTCTCCATTGAATTATCTGTTGTTTCCTTTTATCCATTCTTCTACTGGATGTTTGAATTTATCTTACTGATGTGTAGAAGTGCTTTGTGCCTTGTAGATACTAATCTTTTCCTTCATACATTGCAAATATTTTCTCTCTGTTCATGATTGTCTTTTAAGTTTCTTTGTGATTATTGCGTGTAGCTTTTGAATTTTTATGTGGTTAAATCTATCAATTTTCAGAGTATCTGTTCTATTTAGAAAGTCCTTTCCCATCTAAAATAGAAGAGATATTCTCCTGTTTAGTTCTAGTACTTTATACTTTTGTTCATTAATTTTAATTCTTTGGTATATTGAAAATTTATACTTAATTTATGGAGTGAGGTAGGGGATTTTATTTTCCCCATCAAATTATTTACCAATGATGAAATAGACCATTATTTTCTAATGACACCTTTAGCAGATACAAATTTCCGTATGTCCACGGGATTGCTTCTGGATTCTATTTTGATTTCCTTTTTGCCTGTGTAGTTCCACAATATAACATTAATTGTTTAATTTTTAAGTATAGTCAGGTATCTCTAGGGGAAGTGCTCCCCTGTGCCCCAGCCAACCCTGACCAAATCTTTGGGAAGTTGTATAGCACTGTGGTTAAGACTGCAGGCCCTAGAGCCAGGATGCCTGTACCCTAACCTGCAACTTACTAGCTGTTGAACTTGGGCAGGGTTGCCTTATCTCTGTTTCAGTTTCCTGATCTTTAATATGGGGATAATGATAGTTTAATCTAAAATAGTTTTATTGTATTGAGATCGGAGACTGTGGCTTATGTGATTTCTGTGCTTTATAATTTACCACAGTTTTCTTTGTGGCCACATACATAGACAATTTTTGTAAATTTACATGGTTTGAACATAATGAATAGTTTCTGTTTGATGCATACAAAGTTCTAAATATATTAAAGAAAATTAGCTGTGCTACTGAAATCCTCTATATTCTCATACTTTTAGTTTTTTTAATTTGAAGATATGCTATCTCTGTCAAACTAGGGTAATTAAGGCATTCTTTTTTTGTTTTTGAAGAAAGTGAATATTTTGTCTTATTTCTGCCAAATTATTTGGGTTTTTGTTTTTTATGTTTTTCCTCCTGGTTCTTATTTTTAGCTGAAGTAATTCATGTTTTATTTGCTCCCCTCTTTTTTTTCCCTTTTGTGATTTGCACTAAGTCATAATTCCTGTGTTTGTATTTCTAGTTAGTGTTCTTAAATTTTATCTCCTTTTGATGAATTGAGTCTTTTATCATTTTGAAGTTTACGTCTTTACTTAGGGAAATAATCATTGTCTTGAAGTCTACTTTATTTAATATTAATATAGCTACCTTACCTTTCTTGACATTAATTTCTGCACAGATCTTTTTCCATCCTTTTACTTTCTGCCTATCTGTGCTTTTACATTCAAAGTATGTCTTTTGTAAACAGTATTTAGTTGTATCTTTTATTTTATGTAATCTGGTTAATCCCTGCCTTTTAACTGGAATGGTTAAGCCATTTACAATTAATGTAATTATTGATATGGTTGAGTTTGTCTACCGTCTTGCAATTTGTTTTCTCTTTGTTCCTTATCCCCCTTTTCTGTCTTCCTTTAGATTAATCAAATAAACCTTAATGTATTTTATATTATCTTCTTTATTAGATTTTTAAATATACCTTCTTAAGTTTTTTTTTCAGTGGTTGTTCTGTGGATCACAACATGCATTTTTAACTTATCACTGACTCCCTTAAGTCAATATTACACTATTTCACATAAAATGACAGAATCTTACAGCAACATACTATAATTTCTCCCTTCATGTCTATGGTGCTTTGCCATATATTTTACTTTAATGCATTTATGTTATAAATTCCACAAGACTTTGAAATTATTTTTTTGCATGAAACAATAAAATTTTACAGAAATTAAGAAATATATAGTTTAAATATTACTCACATATTTATCATTGCTAGTGTTCTTCATTGCTTTGTTCAGATTTGGCTTTCCATTCGAGATCATTTTCTTTAAGCCTGAAGAACTTCCTTTAGCATTTCTTGTAGTGCAAATTTGCTGGAAATGAATTATCTTAGCTTTTGTTTGCCTGATAGTATCTTTATTTTTGAAAGCAATTTTTGTCCAATATAGAATTCTAAGTTGACAGTTGTTTTCCTTTCAGCACTTTAAAGATGTCTTTGCACTGTCTTGTAGGATTCTTTTTTTCTGATGAGAAGTCAGGTGCCATTGTTACTGTTGTTTTCCTGAATATAATGTGTTGTCCCCCTCTGTCTGCTTTTAAGACTTTCTCTTTATATTTGAGTTCCAACAGTTTGACTATGATGTGTTTAGGCTGGCCTCCTTTGTATTTTTCCTGCTCGGGTTCATTGAAATTTTTGGTGATATCATTTGATGTCTTTCATCAGTTAAACATTCTTAGACTTTTTTTCCAAATATTTATTCAATGCCATTCTCTCTATCTTCTCTTTCTGGTTCTTCAATTACACATATATTAGACAATTTTATAGTTCCACAGGTCTTGGATGCTCTGTTCTATTTTATTTTATCTTTTTGTCTCTATGCTTTAAGATAATTTCTATTTACTTGCCTTTGAATTCACTAATTCCAGTGAGCTAATAAATTTTTTAATTGCAGATATTTAAGTTTTTAGTTCTAGAATCTACATTTGCCACTTTTTTAGAGTTTCCATTTATCTTCTAATGTTTACCATATGTGCACTCATTCTGTTCATGTTTCTCTATAATCTTTCAACATATTTATAGTAGAAAGCGCTTTCCTTTTCTGCTAATCTAACATCACCTTGATCTATGATTCTCACTGACTCTTTTTTTCTTTTGATTATGGGCCAGGCTTCCCTGCTTCCTTTGCATATATAATAATTTTTTTTATTGCATACTGGGTACTGTAGAGATTCTGAATTGTTGTTGTCCTCTAAAGAGTTTTTTTTTTTTTTAAGGTACCAGGGCTGGGGATTGGACCTTGTATGTGGGAAGCCGGTGCTCAACCACTCAGCTTCCCTGAGTTGGTTTTTTTGTTTGTTTGTTTGTTTGTTTGGTTGGTTTTGTTTTATTTTTAGAAGGCACTGGGAACCAAACCCGGGAAGTTGGGAATGTGGGAAGCAGGCGCTCAACCGCTTGAGCCATATCTGCTCCCCTCTAAAGAATTTTGAGGTTTTTTTCATGCAGGCAGGTAATTTATTGTTGGATCACCTTAAGCCTTTGTTTAAGGCTATGCTTGGGTGATTTTATTTCTGTTTTGCCTTAGGTATTACAGTGTATACCTTAGTTCTAGGATATGGTTCTTATTCTTATGGTTTGGCTCTTCTGACTTGCAAAAGCTTCAACTTCAAACTCTTGTCTCCTAGCACTGCTAGCTGCTGAAATCTCAGCTCAACTTTTAGACTTTAGCTGTTATTTTCTACTGGGGTCGTTGGATTTCTTGCCCTGCTTATTGAAATTTATGAGTTAACCAATGATTTGAAGGAAATTTCTACGCAGATTTTTGGGTTCCTCCTCTGGGGCTCTGTCCTTTACAGGGAAATTTCTTCTTTGCTGTATTAGCCATCAGTTTATACCCATTATGTACTTTTCAGAATTTTTTTTCCTTTTCTGCTTTGCTGATGGCACCCTCTGCCTGACAATGAATTTATGTTTATGTCTTCATTCTTTTCAGTGATATTTTGAGAGGGAAGATAAAGTGTGTGGGTTTAATCAGCCATCTTGAACTAGATATCTCTTTTAAAAGGTTTTCAAATTTTTCTTTGATGCAGTGTTATCATTTTTTCATATACAAAAATATTAACAATCTCGTCTCCTACTTTCACTTATGAACATTTTCATCATCATCAATGGTGAACAACATCATTCAAGTGGCCTTTACTTTGTCTGTCTACTTAATATTTTACATATTTTTCAAGACTCAGCTCAGGATTTACTTTCTCTGTGAAGTGTTGTCTGAACATATTAGCCTTGAATAAATGTGTATAATACTGATAACACTTATGTAGAAGCCCCACATTTATTTATTTATCTTTTTAAATGACTTAAATACTTGGTTGCTGGGTGTATTGAGCTATAATTCACTTTTGTGGGCCAATGCAAAGATCTTCAGTCTTGTAATGAGAACCTACTAAATTAGACCTTTAAAGTATGAATGCTTTATTTATAAAAAGCCATGTGAACCAGAGATGCTTTGTTTTGATTTTCCCTGACACGAATGTTCCTTTTACTATTTGCTAAAAGTGGCAAACGGAGGATGTTTGGTTTTTAGACGGCTGCTGCTGCTGCTGTTGATAATAGTGTTAATATAATAATAGCCAGTATTATTGAGCACTTACTATATGCCAGATAGTGTGTTAAGGGCTTTCAACTCATTTACTCATTAAATCTACAAACAGTACTACAAGTTAGGGATGTTATAATTCTCGTTTTGGGTGAGAAATCCAAGGCTTAAAGAGGTTAAAGAACTTGCCCAGTGTCATTCTGTTAATAAGTGAGATGACGTTGCTTTGAGTGAAAATTTTAAATTGAGTGTTTTATGTATTGGGACAATTTGTATCAGGTTTGGGTGGGGAAGGAAAATGAAGGGACAACCCCAGTATAATCATGACATGAAGGGGATCAAGACAAGCACCACAGAGTAATTCAATTTATACCCAGCATCTGAGCTGCAAGAGTCCCTGGGGAGTGTCTCCTTGCCTCGTCCATCACCTCCTTTTTTGCTTTTTTTTTTTTTTTTTTAACTCATGTCCTCTGCTGTTCAGCAGCAGAACTGAGCCTAGAAGCTCAGTCTCTTGACTTCTGGGCCCACAGGTGTACCGTAACATGTGGCCCCATCTGTTCCCAATAATGCCCCTTCCTTCACATTTGGGCTTGCCCTTTTCCTGTCCTATTGGGACCATTTGGATACAGCTGTGTTTTCCAGGCAGCCTTTGTGAAGCAGCTAATTGGGAGACCTGCTTCTCATCAAAACACACTTGTTCAAAAGGCAGTCCTGGCAATTTGGGTCAGCCCGTGTATCACACTGCTATTGGATGCACAATTAGGACTTCTGACAGCCCAGAGAACAACATGAGGTGACAGAGGAAGCAAGCCCTGCCTGGGGGCTCCCTTGCCTGAGGTTTCCTGCGGGCTCTCTCTGAAGCATCATCGGGAGAAGGAGGAACCTAAGGTTTGGGGGTAGGTATTTCCAGAGGTGTTTTCTCTACAAAGACTGACATTCAGAACTGGAGATACCATGTGTCGCACTGAGAATATCTGTGTGCATGTCTCTGCAGGTGGTGACACATCACAGTTCCCTTGTCTGGGAACAGAAGTGGAGGATGTGTGGGGACAGAAGAGTCCATTCACCTCGCTTCGTGTCTGAAGTCACCTGCATTCATCCACTCTTTTGCCTTCAGGCATGCTTTGACTGTGTCCCTTTGTGCCTGGAACTGTGCCAGGCCTTGGGGACTCAGAGGTCAATATTGCCAAGAGCCTGTTACATTTCCCCAGGACCCCCGATCATGCCATCAGTGGACAGCAGGGTCCTAGGAGATTGGGGTACAACCAGGCCAATCTCACAGGTTTGGTAGACCGCCAGTGCATGAGGACTTGCTGGGAGGAGTTATGGGGGGTACAATGTAGTTGGGTGCTTGGGTGGGAAGAATAGTAGTGCTCAAAGCTGGGAGAAAAAAAGGAGTGGAGAGCCCCACACACAAGCTCTGCCTGTCCTCTCCATGGACCTTGCTGCTGGCTTTCCAGGCCCAGGGCCTGCCCTTTGAACTGCTTTTCCAGGAGTAATAACAGTTGCTCCTGCTATGTCTTTTTCTTCCTTCTTTTTGAGTGCTTTCTATGTGCCCAGTGCACTTCTTATGCTTTCTGTGCAATTATCTCATCAAACCTTTTTTTTTTAATATATATTTTTAAAGATACTTAGATTATACAAATGTTACACAAAAAAATATAGGGATCCCCATATGCCCCGCTCCCCGCACCTCCCACACCCTCCCACATAAACAGCATCCTTCATTAGTGTGGCACATTCATTGTAATTGATAAACACATCCTGGGGCTTTGCCATTGAGCATGGACTGTAGTTCACATTGTAGTTTACACTCTCTCCCACACAGTTCTGCAGGCTACGGGAAGATATATGATGGCCTATGTTTGTCATTGCAATGCCATTCAGGACAATTCCCAAGTCCCGAAAAAGCCCCTGCATTACACCTGTCTTTCCCTACCTCTGCCCCCAGAGCATCCACTGGCCACTACCTTCACATTGTTGTAATTTCTTCCATTACTAGAATCACAATAAGTCTATTGTAGAATACCAGTAAGTCCACTCTAGTCCATAGTTTATTCCCCAATCCTGAGGATTCTGGGATGGTGATGTTCACTCTACCTCTAATTGAGAGGGGTCTTTGATCCCATACAGTCTATGGATGGGACTCTCTTTCTTGCAGTTGTAGGCTCTCCCATTTCCTTGGTATGGTGGTTGTCAATCCTCACCTCCTTGTTAGTTGTCGTGGGTGAGTCCAGTGAACTGGAGAGTAGGTGTTGCAACTCCGCTGAGGCTCAGGACCCAGCTGGCACATGGACAGCTCAAACATTCCAGTCTCTTGGATGTACACCTCCCAACTCCAGCACCAAGTATAGGTTCAAATAGAAGGGACAGATGAGCCATGTGTAGGGAAGCCATAACTGAATCCAACTCTGTCACTCTCAGGAACACAAACTCCAAAGTAGGGCCCACTGGCAAGGCACCAAACTCTGGAGCTATCTGCCCTGACCATAGGACCTGGGTGTCTCCAGAGGCCTCAACAGCCCCACTATTTGAGGTAGTATCCATTTTGGCAGTCTAGAGATCCTGCTGAGATGTGTATAAGCATCACCTCTGGGATGACCTCCTGACTCACTTTGAAGTCTCTTAGCTATAAATTCTTTCATCTTTACCTTTTCCCCCTTTTATTCGAGGTCTTTTTCCAGTTGTATTGCTAGTTGGTGCCTGGTAGTAATCCCATGGTGCCAGGGAGGCTCATCCCTGGGAGTCATGTCCCACACTGGCGGGGAAGGTAATGCATTTATATGCTGAGTTTGGATTAGAGAGAGGCCACATTTGAGCAACATGGAGGCTCTCAGGAGGCAACTCTTAGGCACACCACAACACTAGACTAAGTTTCAATTTCAAGAGCAAAGGCTCACAAGCATAGTCGTAAATATCAAGGGCCCATCAGTGTGCCATCCTCCTTTGCCAGTCATTGCCCCTGCACTTGGGGGACAGTTGCTGCTACATTAGAGAATGTGACAGAGCTCTCCAGGATGGGAATTCAGTATTCTCTCAGTTATTGTGTGACTCTCCACCCACTGTGACAATGCCCCATGAACATTTGAACACATTTATATACCTTATATGTATATCCAGTTGAACTTCCTCCCATGTATCCCCCATCACTGATACTCCACACCAATGATCCTCCCCTGCTCCAGTTGTAACCCTTTCGTGATCTAAAGCTTCTTCAAAAATGAAGCCAATAAAATAGACTAATTAATAGGAAAATGAAATAATAATGGTAGGTTTAAATATAAGAAATAAAGTGCATAAAGATTTAAAACTAAAACTAAAATTGAAAAATTGGGATATTAAAAAATAATGAAAAATACTAAAAAATTTTTTTTGACATTTTGCCTTTCATCACTGTAATATCTGTTGTCCTGTATGTACAGTGACATTTTCTTCTATTTATTCCCCAGTGTCTTTTTTTATTTTGTTTTCAAATAAATTTTAGGTCACAGTAAAGTCACATACAGAGTACAGGAGACTCTCATATACCCAACATCCTCCCCCTTTTCTCCCTTCCCATATTAATACCTTTTTATATGTGGATGGTATATTTGTTACAACTGATATAGATAGTGAAACATAGCTACTGACTATGGTCAATGGTTTACATTATGGTTTACTTTTTAGACCGTACACTTTTATAAATTTTGATGATATTTAACATGGCCTGTGTCCATCATTGCAAGATCATGTAGAACACTTCCATTGCCCACTAAATACCCCCGTTCCATCTATCTACTCCTCCCTCCCCCTCCCCTTGGGGCCCGTGGCGACCACCCAGCTTCACTCCTTGGATAACAGGATTCATAGTTACTTGCAATAACACTGAGGTCTCGACACACTTGTTTGTCCTGCCCTATTAGGAACCTCCCATACTCTCGAGAGACTCCTGCCCCTCTATCTGAGAACATATCAGGCCTCCTCAGGATGGGAGTCCAGCTCCTTCCCACTCATTATGAGGATCTCCACCGACTGATATAACACATTATGACAAAATGATCATTCGCACACTCCCTAGAAGCCTGCCCCAGGTGTGCCCTGTCCCAAATGCCCCCCATCTAACACTCTAAACCAGTAACCCTTCCTTGTCATATTGCCCTAAGAGCATTCCCAATTTTGTACTTTCAACCACATACCCGCCTGGTCCCTCCCCCAACCCTCCCCACAGTTCCATGGAACTCCCCACTCGACCCACCTGTTGAACCTGCACCACTCAACTCAATAGTATCACTACTCTCCTGTCATATCCCTTCAATGCCCAACTACACACTTCCGCCTTATCATAGATTACGCCCATATGGGCATTGGCTCACAACCTTCTTCTCCCTTTCTATTTTTTGTAAACCTATCTTCCAGACAATAGCTCTCTGAGTCTGCTTGATTTGCTTAGTTCATATCAGTGAGGTTATGTAATATTTGTCCTTCGATGCCTGGCTTGCTTTACTCAACATAAGGTCCTCAAGATTCATCCATTTATCCAGTGTGTTAGCACTGTATTCCTTCTTACAGCTGAGTAATATTCCATTGTATATATGTACCACATTTTGTTTATTCATCTGTTGATGGGCATTTGGGTTGATTGCAACTTTTGGCAAAAGTTAATAATGCTGCTATGAACATTGGTGTGCATATATCTGTTCATGTCCTTGTTTTCAATTCTTCTGGTTGTATAACCCGCAGTGGAATTGTTGGATCATATGGCAGTTCTAGAGTGAGTTTTTTGAGGAAGAGCCAAACTGTCCTCCACAATGTCTGGATCATTCTATATTCCCACCAGCATGGATGAGGGTTCCCATTCCTCCACATCCTCTCCGACACCTGTAGTCCTGTTTTTTAAATAGCCATCAGTCTAATAGGTATAAGATGGTATCTCATTGTAGTTTTGATTTGCATTTCCCTAAAATCTAGTGATGTTGAGCATCTTTTCATGTGCTTTTTAGCCATTTGTTTTTCTTCCTTGGAGAAGTGTCCTTTCAGGTCACTATCCCATGGGTTGTTTTTCTGTTTATTTTCGAGGTATAGGATTTCTTTATATATGCTGGATATTAGGCTCCTATCAGATATATAGTTGCCAACTATTTTCTCCCATTGGGTAGGCTGCCTGTATTAGTCAGCCAAAGGGGTGCTGGTGCAAAATACCAGAAATCAGTTGGTCTTTATAAAGGGTATTTATTTGGGGTAGAAGTCCACAGTTACCAGGCCATAAAGCGTAAGCTTCTTCCCTCACCAAAGTCCATTGCCACTTGTTGGAGCAAGACAGCTGCCGACTTTGCCAGGGTTCAGGCCTCTTTGGTTCCTCTCTTCCTGGGGCTGTGTTTCTCTCCAAAGTCTTTATGGTCTTGGCTCTTATATTTAGATCTTTGATCCATTGACTTGGTTTTTGTATAAGATATGAGATGGTGTTCCTCTCTCATTCTTTTGGTTATGGATATTCAGTTCTCCAAGTACCATTTGTGAAGAGGCCATTCTCTCCCAAATGAGTGTGTTTGGTGGTCTTGTTGAATATCAGATGACTGTATATGTGAGGATCTATATCAGCACTCTCAATTCAGTTCCATTTGTCGGTATGTCCATACTTGTGCAAATACCATGCAGTTTTAATCACTGTAGCTTTGTAGTATGTTTTAAAGCCAGGTAATGCGATTCCTCCAATTTCATTTTTCTTTTTCAATATGTGTTTGACTATTTGGGGCCGCTTGGCCTTCCAAATAAATTTCATAGTTAGTTTTTCCATTTCAGTAAAAAATGCTGTGTTGATTTTTATTGTGATTGCATTAAATCTGTAGATTAGACTGGGTAGGATAGACATCTTTTTTTTTTTTTAAGATTTTATTTATTTAATCATTTATCCCTCCCTTGCTGCTTGTGCTCGCTGGGTCAGCTAACCACGCCGCGTGGGCGGGCTTGCCTTCACCAGGAGGCCCCGGAAACCGAACCCGGGGCCTCCCATATGGTAAACGGGAACCCTACTGATTGAGCCACAGCCGCTTCCCTAGGATAGACATCTTGATGATGTTTAGTCTTCCTATCCATGAACAGGGGATATTCTTTCATTTATTTAAGTCTTCTTTGATTTCCTTTAACAGTGTTGTGTAGTTTTCTGTGTATAAGTCATTTACATCTTTAAATTTATTCCTAGGTATTTGATTATTTAATTACTATTGTAAATGGTATTTTTTTTTTTATTTCCTCCTCAGATTGCTCATTATTGGAGTATAGAAAGTCTACTGATTTTTATGCATTGATCGTATAGCCAGTGACTTTACTGAACTCATTTATAAGTTCTAGAAGCTTTGTTGTAGATTTCTCAGGGCTTTCTATGTATAGGATCATGTCACCTGCAAATAGTTAAATTTTTCGTCTTCCTTTCCAATTTGGATGCATTTTATATCTTTTTTTGCCTCAGTGCTCTAGGAAGTACTAACACAATGTTAAATAGAAGCAGTGATAGTGGGCATCCTTGTCTTGTTCTCGATCTTAGAGGGAAACCTTTTAAGATTTCACCATTGAATATGATGTTAGCTGTGGGTTTTTCATATAGACCCTTTATCATGTTCAGAAAATTTCCTTCTATTGCTATCTTTTGCAGTGTTTTCAATCAGGAAAGGGTGCTGTATTTTGTCGAATGCTTTTTCTGCATCCATAGAGATTATCATGTGATTTTTTTCTTTTGAAATGTTTATGTAGTGTATTACATTGATTGATTTTTGGATGTTGAACCATCCTTGCATACTAGGGGTGAAACCCACTTGGTCCTGGTGTATAAGTCATTTGATATGTTCTTGAATACAATTAGCAAGTATTTTGTTGAGGATTTTAGCATCTAGTTTCATTAGAGAGATTGGTCTGTAAGTTTTTTCTTGTGGCATCTTTGTTTGGCTTTGGTATTAGGGTAATGTTGGCATCATAGAATGAGTTAGGCAATGTTCCTTCTACTTCTATTTTTTGGAAGAGTTTAAGCAGGATTGGTGTTAGTTCTTTCCGGAATTCTTGGTAGAATTCATCTGTTAAGCCATCTGGTCCTGGGCTCTTCTTAGTTGGGAGGTTTTTCATGACTGATTCTATCTTGTTACTTGTGTTACTTATGTTGAGTTCATCATTTTCTTCTTTTGTAGGTGTAGGCTGCTTGTGAGTTTCTAGGAATTTGTCCATTTCCTCTAAATTATCCTTCTTGTTGTCATGTAATTTTTCAAGGTATCCTCTTATGATACTCTTTATTTCTTTGAGGTCAATGGTGATATCCCCTTCCTCATTTCTTATTTTGTGTATTGCATCTGCTCTCTTTTTTTCTTTGTTAGTCTAGCTAAGGGTTTGTCAATTTTATTGATCTTCTCAAAGAACCAGATTTTGGTTTTGTTTATTTTTTCTAGTGCTTTATTTTCTATTTCATTTAGTTCTGCTCTAATCTTTGTTATTTTCTTTTTTCTACTTCTTTTGGGGTTAGTTTGTTGTTGTTTTTCTAATTCCTCCAGTTGTGCAGTTAGGTCTTTGATTTTAGCTCTTCTTTTTTGATATATGCGTTTATGGCTATGAATTTCCCTCTCAGTACAGCTTTTGCTGCATCCCATAGACTTTGATATGTTGTGTTATCATTTCCATTCATTTCAAGGTAGTTACTGATTTCTTTTAAGATTTCCTCCTCACCCACTGTTTGTCTAAGAGTATGTTAACATCCACATCTTTGTGCCTAGTCTGGTTCTCTGGCCCTTACTGATTTCTAGCTTCATTCCATTGTGGTCAGAGAAATTACTTTGTATAATTTCAATCTTTCTGAATTCGTTGAGCATTTTCCTGTGGCCTAGCATGTGGTCTATCTTGGAGAATGATCCATGTGCACTTGAGAAGAATGTATATCCCACTATATTTGGCTGTAGTGTTCTGTATATGTCTATTAGGCCCAGATCTTCTAATGTATTATTCAAAGTCTTTGTTTCTTTATTGATTCTCTGTCAAGATGTTCTGTCTAATGGTGATAATGGTGTATTAAAGTCCCCCACTATAATTGTAGAGGCATCTGTTGTCCACTTAGTTTTTCCAGTGTTTGCCTCATGTATTTTGAGGCACCTTGATTAGGTGCATAAATGTTTATGATTGTTCTTTCTTCTTGAAAGATTACCCCTTTTCCTAATATATAGTGTCCATCTTTGTCTCTTACAATGGTTTTGCATTTAAAGTTTTTTTCTGGTATTAGTATAGCTACTCCCGCCCTTTTTTGGTTATTGTTTGGTTGTAAGATTGTTTTCCAGCCATTCACTTTCAGCCTCCTTGTGTTCCTGGGTCTAAGATGGGTTTCTTATAGACAACATATAGATGGGTCATATTTCCTTATCCATTCTGCCAAGTAACTCTCACAGAATTACTTACATTAGCCATATTTTCTCTGGGTTTATGTATGTCATATGTTGTTTTTATTTCTTTTTGACTTTTTGGTTGTTCTTAAACTGTCCTCCAACTTTCTCTCTATTGTTTTTTTCCTTTCAACCTGCAGCACTCCCTTTAGTATTTCTTGAAGGGCAGGTTTTTAATTGGCATATTCTCTTACTTTCTGTTTGTGAATATTTTGAACTCCCCACCATTTTTTTTTTTTTTTTAGATTTTATTTATTTATTCATTTATCCCCCCCTTGCTGCTTGTGCTCGCTGGGTCAGCTAACCACGCCGCGCGGGCGGGCTTGCCTTCACCAGGAGGCCCCAGGAACCGAACCTGGGGCCTCCCATATGGTAAACGGGAGCCCTACTGTTTGAGCCACAGCCGCTTCCCGTCCCATCATTTTTGTTGAATGCCAGCTTTGCTGGATAGAGAATTCTTGGCTGGAAGTTTTATTTTTAGTGCCTTAACTATGTCATACTACTGCCTTCTTGCCTCCATGGTTTCAGATGAGAAATCAGCACTTAATCTTATTGAACTTCCCTTGTATGTGATGGTTCTCTTTTCTCTTGCTGTTTTCAGCATTTTCTCTTTGTCTTGAGCATTGGACAGTTTGATGAAAATATGTCTTCGAGTAAGCCTGTTGTGATTTATACTGTTTGTGGTGTGCTGCGCTTCCTGGACATGTAAATCCATCTCCCTCAATAGGGTTGGGAAGTTTTCAGCCATTATTTCCTCCAACACTCCTTCTATCCCCTTTCCCTTCTCTTCTCCCGCTGCGATGCCTATAATACGTATATTTGTGCATTTTGTGTTGTCGTTCAAATCCCCAAGTCCCTGCTGGATTTTTTCTATCTTTCCATCTATCTGTTCTACTATCTGTTTAATTTCAGATGTACCGTCTTCCGCATCACTAATTCTTTCCCCTGCTGTTCAAATCTGCTGTTATGTGCTTCCAGTGTATTTTTTATTATTTGGATTGTGCCATTCATCACCATCATATCTGTTATCTTTTTATGTATGTTTATAATTTCTTTGGCATGTTCTCCCAGTGTCTTCTTAATATCCTTGATCTCTTCCTTCACTTCATTAAGTTGGCCCATGATATTTGTTTGGATGGCTCTAATTAGTTGGTCAATGTTCTGCATCTCTTCCTGGTTTTTAGTTTGTTTGTTGGACTGGGCCATGTCTTCCTATTTCGTAGTATGATTTGTAATTTTTTGTTGCTGTCTGGTTATCTTTTTATCTTTTTGTTCACTTAATTAGTATCTCTCTCTGCTTTAGGGTTTTATTTAGTTGCTGTTTTTGTGTGTGTGTTTAGTTTTCTCTTTGACACTTTGTATTAGTCAGGGTTCTCTAGGGAAACAGAATCAACAGGATATAACTATCAGTAATATGAGTATTTATGAATTAGTCATGTGACTGTGGGGATACACAGGCAGGCTGCAAACCAGATCCTTGCTTCTTATAAGCACGGAAGTAGGGGAATCCAGTGATGCTATTTTGCGTATCTCTATTGCCAGCTCATGCCATAGACTGTTAGTAGCCTCTTCATTATTGGAAAGGGAGTCATTAGTACCCTTGAGTCCGTTAGAGTAGAGAGCCAACTGCAAAACTCCTAGAACCACCTCAGACATCACATGTTTAAGGCTCTGTTCCTCAAGAACCACTCCTGGTACCAAGCTGTATTACTCGGGGTTCTCTAGGGAAACAGAATCAACAGGAGATTTATGTAAATAGTATGAGATTTTATCAGAGTCTCTCACATTACCATGGGGACGCACAAGTCCAGGCTCCGCAGGCAGGCTGCAAACCAGGGCCTTCGATGAAAGTCCAGTGAAGGTCCTTGAGGAATTTCCGGGAGATGTTGGCTGTCCAAAGATGAGCTGGGACATTCGCTCTGAATGTTGAAATCACTTCCTCTTTTAAGGCATTCAACTGATTGGATAAAGCGTTACTCATTGCAGAAGGCACCCTCCCTGATTGATATAGATGTAATCAGCTATCTATGCCGTAAACTCACTGGTGACTAAAGTCCATAAATGTTTGCTTGTTTGACCAAACACCTGGGCACAATTACCTGGCCGAGTTGACACATTAGCCTAACCAGCACACACTTTGTTCCTCTTATTCTATTTCCTTGCTGTTGTCTATGTTTCCTTGAAGGAAAAATATTAGGGTCAGAGAAAGCGAAAGAGGTAAGAAAAGAAAAAGGATAATAGTAATAATAATCGTAAAAGTTAGAAGAGGAACCATGTAAGACCTTGGAAAATGAATATTTAACTCATGTAAGCAGTGTAGAGTGATAGGAATAAAAAAGTGGAGTACCAACAATGAAATGGGAAACTGAATAGAGAAAAATATATACAATGAATTAAAAGGCCAGAATGATGAGGAGAGAGGGAAAGAGAAAAGACAAAAAGAAAAAAGTTAATAAAAGAAAGAAAACAGGACAGACAAGATAGAAATAAAAACCAGAAAAATTGCAGACTAAACAAAGAGAGGTGGAATGTAAGAACAACAACAGAAAGCCGAAGATAGAAAGATAAAGGAAGGAAAAGAGGTAGCATTGCTAGACAAAATCGGTATACACAGAAAAGGGGAAATCAAGGAAGAGGAAACACAGCGAACAAAAAACAAGCAAGCAGCACCCCCACTCAGCTGTCCCTTGTGAGAGAGGTGGTGAGCGCCCTTTTAAACCGACGCCATCTTGCTGCTTCTCCTTCATCGAATCCTTACACACCATGGTGGAGATGCGATTTTTTTTCTCACTTTACAGATGGGGAAACCAAAGAACAGGGACAGTTAAATGCCCAAGGAGTCATCTGCTCATTGATAGAGGTGGACTTGGAATCCTGGTCTCCTTGCCCCATGACTCTGTGGCTGCAGTTGGGGGCACTGGCTCTGTCCCACTCCTGGCCTCCTGCCCAGTGAGCCTGATGTGCACCTTGGTCCTAACAAACCCCTGTCCAGATATGGTCGAGTCTAGCGGTGACAGTCGCAGGAGGAGCCAGACTGCCTGGGAGCAAATCCTGCCTCCTCCACTGTGCAGGTTACTTTAAACTCTCCTTCCTCAGTTTACTAATCTGCAAAGTGCACATTTAAAATAGTACCTCCCGGCAGGATTAGCTGGGAATTAAATGCAGGCAGAGTGGTGCGTGGCACTCAGAGCCTGCCACAAAGGGAAACCATTACCCCGTGGTCCTTGGCGCTCATTTCCAAATTTCCTCACCCTTTTTCTTGTCCCTGTCTTCAGAGCAGAGTATCTTTTCCTGTGCCCTTCTCCACCAGCTGCCTTGCCATTCTGACCTTGTCTTGCCTGTGAGAGCTGCTTGTTTATGAAAATTATCTGTCTCGGTTCACCATGATCATAGTTTTTCTCTTTAACAAATGGATCCTCTCCCTGGATATCAGCAGGCATTGCTGGGAAATGATCTGCCTTAGAGTAGCCAGTATAAAAAGCCTCAAGAGTGTTGGATGAAGCTTGATTAATTATCTGTGTACTTTATCCCTGAAGTGTGAATCATGGTCTTCATTTTCCTCCCAAGCATGTGAGCCGCCTGCTTTGGATTAATCTAGGAGAGGAGTGTTTTAAAAAAAGCTGCCTGTGGCTGTGTCAGCACTTGGATTTACTGCCTGTTTTCTTTTGCCTTCTCAGAGAATCTAAAGGTATGTCAAATAATTTTTTGGATTAAATATAATGATTTCAAGTTTAAAAAGGAGATAAAAGAACTATGTGGAGGCTGTGCTCCAGAAAGAAGTGTCCCCATTGTCATTTTTTTGTTGTTGTTCCTGAGCAAGGTGGCTTGAAAAGCATCCTCTGTTTATTTTTCTGCTGGTGAGCCGGAAATCACAAGCCTTTGCCTCGATCAGGAAGTCAGAAAGCAGGTCTGGCTTTGGACTGAGCTGGGTTCAATTTCACCCTGCACAGTGTCAGGTCCTCAGTACAAATCAACGTCAGATCTAAATAAGTCTCAGTCGGATATCTCGGTATGGTCTTGGGACATAAAGCATTCGCCCTGCTGACCGTGCGCTTCTCGAGGGGACGGGCCTGTGTGCTGTGGACCACTGTCTCTCCAGCCCCCGAGAGAGACATGCCTGCGGCCTGGTGGGTGCTCAGAAGATATTAATGGAGTCAATGAATGAGCTGTAGAAGGTGATTTTAGATCTCACGTCTACCTGCTGGAGGAAGGGGCTCTTCCTGCTGGAACCTACTGGGTCTGCAAACAGGAAGACGGCAGCTGACGCTTGTCCTTCCACATACAGATGATCTCACAGGAGCAGTCAAGGGAAGACATGGATCATGCAATGAGGATAACTTTTCTTCCATAGTGAGCAGTGTAAAAGGGCTGGAGTAGGGGAGCAGCTGTGGCCAAGGGGTTGAACGCCTGCTTCCCACATGGGAGGTCCTGGATTTGGTTCCCAGTGCCTCTTTAAAAAAAAAAAACAGAGAAACAAAAAAGCAAAACAAATGAAAAATACAACTCAGGGGAGCCAATGTGACTCAGTGGTTGAGCGCTGGCTTCCCACATATGAGGTCCCGGGTTCAATCCCTGGCCCCTGGTACCTCAAAGAAAAAGAAGGGGTGCTGGAGTGGGGGACAGGGGCCGTCAGCGGTGCACACTGGGCTGGGGCACGGCTCTGTGAAACTGGGGCCCATGTCTGCCTTGAGGGACTGGACTCAGACCCCACTGGACTGCCCATGGAGCGCCATCCCTTTGACTCAGGCTGTGGACCCTGAAGCTGAGGTTCTGCTGGCACATGAGATGATTGGGGAGCCTCTGCCTTGGGACCGTGGCTTCCTTGCGCAGGTGGTGGTTCCTGGCGGGGTGGGTGCCTGCCATGCGAAATGACTGAGCAAAGTAAGCGTGGTATTAGGAGAGTGACAGCCACCGGCAGTGGGGGGCTACAAAGGCTTCTCTCCATCTGTGGACTAGGACACTGTGCATTTTGGCTCAGCTCCATCAATAAGGCACTTCTGTCCGGCCAGCTGTCACCGAGCTCCGGGAGGGGAGACAGTAGGGCCTGGGAGGTGACTGTGAAGGGCTCAGCACGGAGTGGTGGTGGCAGGGCTGGGATCCGTGTGGATGTGTCGCTGGATGGGACCAACCTGGCAGGCAGCAGGCTGAGTGGAGAACAGCACCCGGCAGGCCTGTGCCAGGCGGCTCTGGCAGCCGCGAGCCCCTGCGCCTCCTGGGCAGAAGGAATTGACCATCTTTCTCAAGGCCATGGAGGACAGCTCCACATGCAGCCGGGCCGGTGGGCCCACTCTGGAAGTGCGAGGCGTGCTCAGCAAGGCTTGGCTCCGTTTCCACGGTCATGTCGCCCCATGAGGATGTGGCATGGAGCCGTCTACACCCCAGAACCACCTTCTCAGCCCCTTGCTGTGCTCGTCCACTCGCCCTCATGGGCACAGGAAAACTCCTCCCACTCTGTTCACTTCGTGCATCACAATCTTGTGCCAGGCCTTCCTGGGCCTTCCTCGGGTATATCCAGGGCACATTTCCCTCCTTTGGCTCTGGGTGGCATATCCCTCCTGACCCCTGACCCTGAACAGGAGGTGAAAGCTGTTGGAGCAAGGAGCTAGGCATGAGAAAAGTAGTTCTGGGGACGGACACTGTGGATTTTCTCTTCCTACTCCACCTCTCCTCCAAGCCCATCATCTCCGAGGCCTTAATTTTCTTTTCTTCTTGGATTGTTAGAGAATGTGTGTGTGGGGTATGCTTAAAAAAAAGGGTATGTGCTACTTTCTACTGCCTCTCTGGGTTCCTAGGGGCTGTGAGGAGCACAACCCTCTCCCTTTATAGTTCGACTTCTCTAAATGTATCAACGAAGTGTTTAAGAGGGGTTCTTAACCTTTTTTGTTCCACGGACCCCTTTGCCAGTCAGGTGAAAACCACAGACCCCTTACTAAGTTCACACTATACTGCGTATTATTTAATAAAAATATCTCACCCGCACCAACACATCCCCACAAGAATAGTTTTTAAATGCATAAAATAAAATTACAAAGGAAATCAGCTACATATATTGGAATACAGTTACTAAAATAAAAAACATGATATAATACTATACACATGTGCTTCTTTCTTAACAGGTTAAATAATAATCCAGTACATCAAAAATATAGGGAAGTTAAAGTTAAATTTTATTTTTTAAAGACATGTCAATGTGCAGACTGTTGTTTATCTTGAATGAGAAACATTAAACTGTGGTATAGTATTTGACAAGGCAACACATATATCATGTTGGACATCTAATCGAGTTGATTTTTTTCAATTCAAACTCATGGACCCCCCGAAATCTATGGGTCTGTGGACTCCTGGTTAAGAACACCTGGTTTAAGATTAAAAGAAAACAAAAACAAACAAAAAAATCCCAAAATGCAATGAGGAAAAGGCCAGGTGCTTGGCTGAGTTACCCTGTGGGCTTGCAAACCTGTCCGTTCTTGCTGTCCCCAGGATGGGGGACCCCATGGTTTTCCACCATGCTGTGTCGTTTAGACCCTGTGCTTAAGGGTAGGACCAAGTGGGGAGGCGGCGAAGGTGACAGTGGGTTTGGGTGGCCATGTGTGGATTTGATTAGACATCCAGACACACACCACGGGTTTGGTGTCATCCCCAGCCTTTCTCCAGGTCTCCGTCTCCTGGGCGCGCCCGTGCCCAGAGCTGAGCATCTGACCTTCTCAGGAGGGTCCTTGGTAGCAGAGTCGAGGCCTTGTCCTCTGGCCCAGTCCCCCACGCTCAGCTTTTGGGCCCCTCTTCCTAGGGAATGAGCTGTTTTGGGTGGCTGCTTTGCCCCTGTAGCTGAAGCTTACCTCTTGCAGAACCTCAGCTTTTAAGACAACTTGTCTTTGCTAGGATTCTTTCTTTTTATCTTAAATATGTGATTTTTTAAAAATTATAAAGCACATGTGGACTTGATGCAGGAAACATACAATACTGAGGGAAAAATGGAAAGAAAACAAAATTATTTACAGTCCTTCTACCCAGAGAATCCAGAGCTAATATTTTGGTTTGCGTTCTTTTTTTTTTTTTTTTTTTCTTCTCTATGCTGTAATGATTTTTTTTTTCTACACGAAAGTGATGCCTCATAGCAGCATTATTTTTAATAGTCAGGTAGAAACAACCTAACTGTCCATCCACAGATGAATGGATAAACAGAATGTGGTTCTATCCATACATTCAAATATTAATCAGCCATAAAAGGGAATGAAATTCCTATGCAACATGGATATACTTTGAAGACATGGTGCTGGGTGAAATAAGACAGACGCAATAGACACACATTGCATGACTGCACTTTTATGAAATACCTAGAATAAGCAAATTCATAGAAATAGAAAGTAGATTAGCAGTTACCAGGGCCCGGAGCAGGGGGCAATGGGGAGTTACTGCTTAATGGGATAGAGTTTCTGTCTGGGGTGATAAAAAAAAGTATTGGAAATAGTGGTGATAGTCACACAACATTGTGAATGGAATGAATGCCACTGAATTGTACATTTAAAAATGGTTATAAAGGAAAGTTTAATGTTCTATGTAGTTTGCCACAATAAAATCTTTAAAAATTCTGTTATGTATCTAAAATAAAATTTTGTAGTCTGTCTTTTTTTACTTGGCATCATATCCTTGACATTTTCCTGTCGATAAATATTCTTCCCTAACCTGTTTTTTTGAAAACTGTAACAGAATCCATTTAATGAAAAATAATTTACATAACCAGCCCACTGGTGCTGGACATTAGCAGGGTGTCTCCAGTTTTTAACTGATGTAGGTAGCACTACGAGGAACGTCTTGGTCCGTATGTCTCTGGGTACATCTCTGATTATATATTTTTTGGCTTAATTCCTAGATGAGGAATTTCTGGGTAAAGGATTTTCCACCCTACAGTGCCAAATTGCCCTCGAGAAAGTATGTACCCACTTACCTTCCTCCTCGCAGCGTGTGATCTGGCTGGCCCTGCTCTAACGTTCTTGCTGGAGCACCCTTCACCGAACATCACGTTCAAAGGCCTCCTCCGCTTCATCGCCGTTGAATTTTTTCATTGCATTTATTATCTTCTGAGATGCTGCTGCTATTTGTTGGTGACCCTGTTTGTGGTTTAGCTGCACTCATCAGGTTGTAAGCTCTGCAGAGGACTTGCCTGCCGTGATGGTCACCATTCCACAGGGCCTGGCAAGTCTCAGTGTACAAGAAATGTTTGCTGAATGAATAACTGTTAACCAGTGCGTCAGTGACACTCATATTGTCATGCATTAAAGTAAATGCTGTTACCTTTGTAATAAAACAAAGGATGCCAAACATAATTTAACCTTTTACTGTCCTGGAATTCCGTCTTGGCCTACTGAGGTGTAAGGCCCCTTTTTCCATGCACTAACTGGGGATTTTAATTATTGTGGTTTGTTTTTTATAGTTAAAAATTTTTTTCTCTATTCTTGAAATGCTATAGACAGTAGGCTTGCTTAAAGCAAGTTGCTTTTCCACTTCCAGTTTGTAGCCGCTAATCTCCAAAGGGCTTGGAAGGAGATAGACAGTTATTAAAATTGTGTGTAAAATAAAAGTGAATAGGTTCGACTTGAGGGTCTCGTCTTGCCTTATTGAATTTAAGTGCTTGAGTATTCTGCATGTCAGAGGCTTGTTTTCCCTCTCACTGCTGTCTTGTTATTACAGAGGGATGGTGTTGACAGGAGTCCTAGAGGAGAGGACCAGTGCGATGGGAGAATGTCTTCTGTCTAATACACTGGTTAGAAGCTGAGTGGGCAGCTGGGCATGGGGTGCACAGCTGGGGGACGCTGTCCAGGGCCAGGCCTCACGACTGGGATCTGACCTTCTCTGTTCGGGGGTTTTGTCATCAGCAACTTGGATGAAGACATAGAAGGCAGGCTGATCAAATTTGGGAATAGCACAAAACCGAGATGGATGTCTAATGTGTGGGGTAATAGAATCAAGATTCATAAAAATCTGGACAGGAATGATGGGCCTGAAACTAACAAGGTAAAGTGTAACAGGATTATATGTGAATTCCTGCCCTTCGCTTGGGCAGAGCCGGCAGCAGCCGCCAGGGCTAAGAGAGGCCTGGCTAGAAGGCCGTTGGTGTGCAAAAGACCTAGAACAGCCTGTGGGTTTCCTAGGTGCTGAGTTTTAAAGTTAATTACACCTTATTTGTTCTTAAACGCAGTGGAACCTCCAGCTCTGCAGGCCTTGCTCATCTCCCAGCACCCAGCAGGCCTCCCTGCATCTTCCTGCTGCCAGAACTTTTCCCAGCTGTCCCTCTCTCCCACACTCTCACCCAGCTCCTTCTGGATTTCAATCCCAGTTAGGCCCTTGACTTTCCCTAGGGAGCTTACCCTGGGCCTGTGAGGTGGAGTGAGTTACGCTACCTTCTAGTGTTCAGGAAGTGGCCTGTTGTCACCCCACCATAGTGCTCACCAAGCTGCGTGGCCATTGTGCGTTTGTCCGTCTTCCTTGCTGGTGTGGGGTCTTCCAGGAGGCAGGGACCGTGTCTACCTTGTTAGCACTGCACCCCGGTCAGTGGCACAGTAACGAGCACAGAGCAGAAGCCAAGGGGCACCCCTGGTGGGAGCATATCCATCCCTGCAGAGTGAGGTAGGGTTCTGTTGGCTCTTGTACCCTTGTGGACCACCCAAGTGGCAACGAGTTTGCAACCTTGTCCTTTGGGGAACAGGTGATGGAACTGTGGGTTCTTAGCCAGAAACAGATAGGACATGGGTGGGAGACTGTGCCAGGTGCCCAGGGCTGCCAAGCAAGGAGGGTGTGGGATGTTTTGAGGGTTTCTAGGGAAGCACAGCGGACGGCAGGGAGAAGGGCCAGTGTCGGTGGCTCCATTTCTTGAGTGGAAGAGCTTTATAACAATTGGAGCTCTCCAACCACGTATGGACAGCTTGCTTGGTAAGAGTTGCCCAGTTAGCCACAGATGTTGTCTGTTGAGTTATGGCAAGGACTGCCAAATTGGAAGAGGAGTTGTTGATTCATAATGATAATTCAAACATAGCATCAACAGCTAACCCTGCCTGGGCTCTTCCTGGGTGCCAGGCACTTATGTCACTGAGTCCTGTGAAGGTCTGTGCTCTTTTTACCTCTCTTGGGCGGATGAACCCTGAGACCTGGTTGAAGGTCACCCAGCTAATAAGTAGACGATGTCTGAAGTTTTTTCCCCCTTGAAGGGTTGCCAGTGCTGTGGTTTTGTTGTCTTGGGGTTTGTCACCCCTTCCTCCAGTACCTGGTAGGTGGGAATTGTTTTGTCAGTTAACCTCTCTGAACCTCAGCTGAACCTCTGTGAACCTCAGCATTATTCTCCAGTTCTGCAAAACCCTTGGCACAGGGGGCACCTGACAAAGGACGGCCAGGATTCCCGTCTGCTTTCAGGTTCTCTCCAGATGAGCAGAGCATTTCCACCAGAACCCTTTGACTTACCATTTCCACACAGTGAGCCTGGCAGATGCCGCTTTTCCTGCCCAGTAGGCAGATAGTAGAGCAGAGCGAAGGTAGGGCATCAATTGTCAGATCCTTCTGGCCTCATGCTGCCCTAGGAGGTTCCGGTGTCCTGGCCTGTCATCCTGTTATGCTTGGCCTTCCCAGCTGTTGTTTAGGGTGGTGTGTGTGCTGTGTGCACATGTGTGTACATGTACGTGTCTGTGCATGTGCACTTGTGTGTGTGTGTTAGGGGAGGAGGCATTAATGTCCTCTCAAAATATAATTCAATTTTTAGAACTCTCTTCTGTAGCCCAAAGTCTGACTACAGATCAGTTTTTAGAGGGGATGTTGGTAAGTATAGGTGAGGTTTATTCTCTGCAAGTACAGAGAGGGATAGTCATTCACTTGACTAATTTTTTTTTAACAGACCTCATGCAGAATTCTAGACCCTGGGTATCCAGCAGTGAAAAAAACAAAGTCCTTGGCCGCGTGGCATTTACATTCTAATCTGAGAAAGACTAGATAAATAGGTACACAAGTGAAAATACAGTTTTGTCGGGTGGTGATGAACAGTAGAAAAAAGTGAGGCTGAGGGAGTGGAGAGCTGTTGGGGAGGAGGCGTTGCTATTTTGCTGCTATTTTATGGATTGTTAGCAGAAGCCTGACATGGAGGAAGGGAGGTGTGTGGGAAAGGGAACCACAAGGACAGGCTCCCTGCCTCGGGGACATGCCCGGCGACATGCCCGGTGAGGTCAGGGAACCGGGAATGGCGGGAGCAAATGATGAGGACAGCAGCAACATCCGCTGGGGGGTGGCAGGTAGATGTCCGGTCCTGAGCCGAGCTGTCTCGTGCATATCCTTCAGTCCCCATGATTCGACCCTTGGAGGCACGGGGGTGGTGAGTGACATGCCCTGGATCACAGCTCCCAAATGGCACAGCCGAGATATTTTTTAAAATTATCATGGTAAAATACACAGAGCATCAACAATACCACGTCCAGCATTTTAAAATGTGCAATCCGGTGGCATTAAGTGCATTCATGGTTGTGTGCAGCCATCACTGCTGTCTAATTTAATAACACCCATCTCCCCAGACAGACACTCTGAACCCATTAGGCAGCACCCCCCATCCCCTCTCCCTCCCAGCCCCTAGCAACCACAAATTTGCTTTCTGTCCCTATGTATATGGCTATTCTAGATATTTCGTATGAATGGAATCAAACTATGTTTGTCCTCTTGTGACTTGCTTCTGTCAGACAGCAGGCAGAATTCTAGACCCTGGGTATCCAGCAGTGAGCAACATAAAGTCCTTGCCCACATAGCATGATGTTAGCATAATGTTTTCGAGGTTTGTCTATGTTGTAGCAGGTAGCAGCGCTTCGTTCCTTATTTTGGCTGAATAATCTTCCATTGTGAGTATATGCACATTTTGTTTATCTGTTCCTCCACTGATGGACATTTGGGTAGTTTCCACCTCTGGGCTCTTGTGAGTAGTGCTGCCGTGAGCATTCATGCCCAAGGTTTGGTTTGAACACCTGTTTTCCGTTCTTTGGGGTGTACACCTAGGGGTGGAATGTAATTCTATGTTTAGCTCGTTGTAGAACTGCCAAACCAGAGGCAGTTTTCTAACTCAGACCCATATGACTCCATAATCCTCTCACCTTCTACATGCTGGCCTGGTGGGAAACGCCCTCACCCCCCACCCCCCATCTCCTGATTCTCCTTCCCCCAGGCCTGGAGACCTTCACCCTGCAGAAGTAACCCCAATGCTGAGCAGGAACAGAAGCCCTCTCCCTTGTCCCTCCCAGTGTGCTGCTCCCTGCCAGGCAAGCGGGGCTGGTTTCTGTCTTGCCCACATGCAAGCTTTCTGGGAAGAACCTTTGCCCAGGTCAGAATTGAATAAATAAGACATTATTTTGGAACGGGATACACAGCTGGTACTGGCCTTCTCTGGTAGTAGAGGTTGGTGGGCGTGACAAGCAACTGTCTTAGTTTGCCAGAGCTGCTATGACAAGTACTTGACACTGATTGGCTTAAACAATGGAATTTATTGTCTCATGGATTTGGAGGCAAGAAATCCAACATCAAGGTCTCGACAGGCCATGCTTTCTCCTGGCATCTGTCGCATTCTGGTGCCGGCTTGCTGCAATCCTTGGGGTTCCTCGGCTCGCATCGCTGCCTCTGTCATGGGGCTTTTCCTCCTGGCTTCTCCTTCTGCTAAGTCGTCTGTGTTTCTGTCTAGGTTTCCTCTCCTTGTAAGGACTGCAGCCATGTGGATGCACCCTGACTCCATTTGGCCTCATTGAAGTAGGATCTTTGAAGATCCTATTCAGAAATGAGTTCACATCTTGACTAACAGTATCGTCAGAGGTCCCATTCATATGTGAGTTCACACCCACAGAAATGTGGATTAAGGTTTGAACATGTGTTTTCTGGGGGGCACGATTCAGTCTGCAACAGAAGCTCTCCAAAGCCCAAGACTCATTAGATGTTATCGCTTAGCAAGTACCCAGGCACCGTCCTGTTGTACAAATAGAGAAACAGAGGGGTAGCTGCACAGGTGCCATCCACAAGGTCACAGAGCCCTGGTGGCTGAGTTGAGACCAGGGCTGCCTGTGGATTTCTCATACTCACGGTAGTGCTTGCGGTGCCACCACCAGCCTTAAATCAGGAGAGCCCCACCAACGTCCTTCTGCGAGTGGCTTGCTTGCTTATTAAAGCTTTCTTGCTTCTTCCCAAATGTGCCTTTGAAAGATCAGCTGCTGCTCTGATGTGAAACAGACCTGCCCTGCCTCCCTGCCTGTCTCTGCCTTTCCTGTGGTAAGACCATACCACTTAGTGGGCCTGGGCCCGGGCTCTGGAGTCACTCACATGTGGGGTCTGAGATCTGGCTGACTCTACCATGTGGCTTCTCAATTTCAACTTGACCATCTGTAAAATGGCGATAATAATGGTACATACGTCATAGTGGTTGTGAAGTTGAAAAGACATATAATGCAGTCAAAGCTTCTAGAACAGTGTGTGGCACATACATGCCAGCTGTTATAAATAATAATATTCGTCTTAATTAACTGTTGAGATAAGGAGTAGAATGGGGTTTCAAGTGTCAGAGCTAATGACACCCATGGTTGGATGCATTTCTCACTGTTGCTTTTCGGCTTTCTTTGGAATGAGCTTGGTAGTGGGCAGCAGTGTCGCTCCTTGACCAAACATGGAAAGCATCCTCTCTTAGGGACTGGTAATTATGAGTTTTCAAGTGAGTTTAGAGTGCATGGAGCTTGTTAGCTTTGGAGCTGAGGCCCCTACCCTGCTTGTCTTGAGGTTAGCCAACATAGGCCATGTCCTGGCTGGGTACAGACTCCCTGGGCAGAGCTGACCTCCCTAGCTCACAGTGGAGCTCAGAAGGGATCTGCCTTCTCTTTCACTGTCACCATCACATAAAAATTTTCAATGCAAGTAATTGCAGAATGGGGTAACAAGGAGGATAATAGGGGGAGATAATTGTGGCTAAATCAGCTTGATTACACTCTTTCCCAAACTTGATTATCCATATTTGCAGTGCTGTGCAAAATCTCAAAAGCCAATTAAGACCTTGCAATAACGACTGCAGCTTCTTGGGGAGTCTCTCTCATAAGTCTAGCAGGTCTGCCAACAGGTTGAGAATGGTGAGACTGACTCTTCCGCTTCTGGTTTTCTGTATTTCACAGAGAGCTGGGGAATTTTATTGCTATGTTTGTAAACAAAGCAATTGCACTCACAGGTGGGAAAGAATGACTCTTCCGCTCATTTGGTGTGTAGGGATGTTGATGCTCCTTGTCTTTCCATTGTGCCATCATCCTGATTGGTAATGTTACCAGGTGCAACGGGTACTGATTTGATTCAAGACACATTGATGCAATTTACCAAACAGAAAGTTAAAGGGAAATCATTTAAGGTGGAGAAGCAACAGTTGATTTATTTAGCAGCATATTACGAGCTCATTTGGCCAGCACTACTTGACCTTCTTTAAACTCAGTTTCTTAATCAGCAAATTAACCTCGTGGGTCGTGGTAAAGTCTGAGTGAAATATGTGTAAGTGCATAATTCCATGCCTGGAATGTGGGAGATGTTCCATAACTGTTAGATTCTCCACTGGGAGGAGAGAGACGGATATGCAGCATTTAGATAGGAAGAAAATTCTGGAGTGATCCAGTCCAGTTCCTTAATAGGGAAAAATGAGGAACAGAGACAGATTAAATGACTTGCCCAAAGCCATGGAGCTGATTTACAGCGAAGCGAAGAATGAACACAGGCATCCCAATGTTGGTGACTCCTTTCCACTTCAGATTTGGTTTGCCAACAGGAATCCACAAGCAGCCAGCCCCGAGGCAACTGGAGACCCAAGACAGGAGGGAGTGTGAGAACCCAGGGGTGGAGAAGTTGATTTGGAAAGACCTAGAAGTCAGGGGCTGGTGGAGCCCCGGGGGGAGGTGGGGTCCCCACTGGAGAGGAGTCCAGTTCCCAAGAGGGCCTCGTGGGGTCTAGGTCATTCGTGAAGGACCTGGAGGGAGGGCAGAGGAGCTTGAGAAAGAGAAAGTGGGCAGGGAGCAGGTCAAAGAACAGGAGGGCAGCGTCCCAGGAGCCCAGGACCACCACCAGCCCCTTTCCAGTCCGATCATAGTTGATCAAGCGTTTTCATATTTATGGTCTTATTTGAGCCTCAAAACAGTTCTGCCAGGTGGGTAGGATGTCAGTGCTTGCTGAATGAATGAGTGAAGGAATGAATTATCAGTGAAAGCCAGCATTCATTGAGCCTGCTTACTGTTGTCATCTCCTTTATGATACTCCTTTTACAGATGAGGGAACTGAGGCACACAGAAGTAAAGCAGAGTTCAGAACCTGTGCTTTTTATTTAACTACCTCGCTGTCCTGCCAGTGAATGAGTGAGTAGGTGAGTGAATTTCCATTTTAGAGCTAAAATAACAACACTAAAGGGTGAGTGACTTTCCTACAATCACATAGCAGTCAGTGATGGAGTCAGGGCTAATTAGATCCTTTGATTCTTAATCCAACTTGCTGGTAACAAGCAGCAGCCTGCATCCCTCTACCACCTGGGTCTGCCCTGGGATCCTCCCCCTGCCCCCATGTGTCAAGTTGTCTTCAGCTCACCCACTGCCCCCACTTCCACCTCAGGGTGCTCTTGCTCCATAGTTATAAAAATGGGGGCAGTGGAAACAGCCCAGGATCAGGGTCAGAAGACCTGAGTTTGAGTTCCAGGTTTGCTTCTAATTAGCTGAGTGGCCTTGGGCAGGTCACAGACCCCCTCTGAGCCTGTTTCTCTTGCTGGAAAATGGGGACTGCGATACCCACTTTCAGTTGTGAGGAATGATTGAGATAAGGAGTGATATGTACCTAGCAGGTTCCTTGCAGGTAGGAAGCGCCCCATGAATGCTCAGCTGACCCTCCAGCTCATTGAATGCATGAATAGGAGCAGTTCCCACAGACTGTGATGCATCAGACCCGCTTCTCAGTGAGTGCCATGGGACTTGGGTTACTCCATCGCTGGAGACAGATGAGGAAGAGGGCAAGGTCTGCAGGTTGATCTTTCACTGGGGATACAGTGATGATGGTAGAGGAGGATGGTGAAGCAAACAGCTGCCATGGACCACTCAGCAATTGCACACCCAGCAAAGGCCAAGCCCTCTAGGAAGAGAGAGACACACTTGTCCATAGGAGGAGCTGACTTCAAAGAGTGGGTCCCAGGGATTCTAGGGGAGCCCCAGGCCCACCAGCAACCAGGCTGAAGCAGCAGTGGAGAGGGGAGCACAAATCTGGAATGTGGGGCTCACAAACAGAAATGGGTGCTGCAGGTTGGGCGGGGAGGGCCGTGGGGAGAGTGTGTGCCCTATCCAGAGTGAGCCGCTGATTCCCAGCTCCTACGACTGGAGGAATGCAGGCCCATGGTTGCCAGACCAAGTTCTTCAACAGAAGCCAGAAATTCAGATTCTGATTTTTTTATAAGAGCTCCTGGTGTTTAAACATTGGCTATGAATCATACATTTCTAAAAAACACTGAGCAGCCCAAACGAAACACACTGACAGTCTGCATTCGATTTAAGGTTCCATGTGGCAGAGGACCGTGTCTTTATTCACACAGCTGCCATGTGCTTGTTTCAGTCAGTCATTCAACAAATAATTTATTGAGCATCTACTGCATGTCAGGCACTGTTCTAGGTACTGGGGATACAGCTCTGATCAAAGGCAGGTGCAAATACCTGCCCTCTTGGAGATGATGGTCTGCTGTGGTCTTTACATCCTGCCTTGTGCCACTTTGTGCAGCCATGATGATGACCAGTTATTCACAATCCTCTCCTTAGGAACTTTCCGAGTGAGCATCTTGATCCCAATCATGGAGCCCAGTTGTACCAACAGGCAGGAACTGCTTGGTCCTTGATCCTGGAGCTGGCTGCTGCTGGTGCCGCAGATCCCAGACAGGGTGACTCCAGCTGTCCCAGCTCAAGCCCAGGCCCGTGGTCCTGGGTTTCCATTTGATTTTGCATTGGGGAGTTCAGGGTTTGCACTGCAGATGGCTGTGAAAACACTCAGTGATGCTCAGTCAGCAGAAAGCTTTGGAGGCAAAACTGAGGGTCCCTTGTCTGCTTAAAAGCCACAAGCCTGGCCATTCCTCAGGGTAGGGGGAGCATCTGCCTTCTCCCCACCTCTCCCTCCAAGCAGGCTGGTGCTGTATCCCAGTGTCTTATCTCATACTCACCTGCTCACCACCTGTCCTGGGCCTCTGCCATCAGGCTCTCATCCAATCCCAGGCTGTGCCCAGCCCTTGGCCTTCTGATTTGTGGTCATTCAATCTCATACATCCAGCTGTTCTCCCCTTCCAGCCCAACTGAAGACCATTCTAGGAGAAAATGGCCTTCCTCCTTAGTTATGGGGTGAATGGTGTCCCCCAAAAAGAGATGTTGAAGGCCTAACCCCCGTACCTGGGAATGTAGCCTCATTTGGAAAGAGGAATTAGTTAAGTTAAAATACGGTCCCACTGGAGTAGGGTGGGCCGTAATCCATGATGACTGGTGTGCTAAGAAGGGGAGCAGAGATGCAGACCCGGCGGAGAGGAGAGCACCTTGTGAAGGTGGAGACAAGGACGTCATGTGGAGATGGAGCCAGAGAGGGGTCTGGTGCCGCCACATGCCAAGGAACGCCCAGGGCTGTTGGCAAGCTCCAGAAGCTGGGAGAGGCAGGAAGGATTTCCTCCCACAGCGGATGCTTGGCCCTTGATTTCACCTTGATTCTCCCTGACGCTTTGACTTCGGACTTAGAGCCTCCAAAACTGTGAGAGAATAAATTCCAGTTGTTTAAAGCCACCTAGTTGTGGTAATTTGTTACGGCAGTTTGTGTCTAGGAAACTAAGACGTACTCCACAGGGGTGAAGTAGATCATGGAGAGAACGGCCAGGGGCTTCGGGTCAGGACTCACTGGTTTCTGCCAAGGATGCGGGTGGACTGTGAAGGTGTAGGAGAGAAAGGCCTGATGGCACCTCTGCTACCAGTAACTGTCAGCAGAGAAATTCCAATGAGGTTATAGGGGAGGAAATCCCAAAGACCCTTTGCAGGCCTCTGTTGAGGAGCAAGTGCTCTCTGGCTGGTGTATTTTAATTCAAATTACAGCTCAGAAACCCCTCCAAACTAAGCTATATCTTCACTGGAGTTTGCTTCAAGGGTTGAATGGCATTCTCTTCTGCCTAGTGCCCCAGATCTCTGCTCAGTGGAGTGTCCAGGGATTTGGCTGTGGCCTGGCCTAGGGGTGAGTAGATAGAATGTTCCAGAATGTTTTAGGTTCTGGGCTAATTTCCAAAGATTCCTGTTTATCCAAGGATGAATAGCTCACCGGGCACTTCAGAGTCAAAGATTAATTGGAGACTGAGGTCTCTGGGCAAGGAAGTATACATCTCCCCCTCTTCCATCTCTTACTTGTTTATTCTTTGGAGAGGTCTTGGTTTGTGTGTGGCTCATAGACAGCCGAGTGTCCCTGCCCTGTTTGGGAAATTTTCTTGGCTGTGAGGGGAATTCAGTGCTGGAGCGCTCCGTGCTGCTGGCCTGCTGGGACAGGCTTCCAGCTCTGGGGAGCCCTGGTGGGAGGCAGGTTCCACAGGTTTCCTGAATCATAAATGACTTGACTCTGCCCTGAGTCACCTGCCACCGGGGGTCACTTTCACAGGCCCCTCACTGCCACTGTTATTAGGCAGCTGTTTTCTAAGCTGCATCTAAAGCCAGGAGAGAGCTCCTCAGGGCCCCTGACTTTGGAGCACCTTGAACCTGAGGATTTCCAGGCATGTCCATGTGTGCAAGGTTCTGGAGGCCGCTCTTTTTTTTTTTTCAGGCAGTACCGAGGATCGAACCCAGGACCTCGTACATGCCAAGCAGGTGCTCAACCACTGAGCTACACCCACTTCCCGGCCACTCATTTTGTGAGTGACCCAGACTCTCCCAACTTTCCCTCTTTTCTTCTGTTTCCGATTTTCTTTCCCTACATCCTTTTTTCTTTCTGGTTTTGTTCTTCTCGTTACTCTTAATAGCTTTTCATCTATTTATTTTTCGATCCAAAATCCAATCAGAGCACATCCAGTGCATTTAGTTGCTCTTTCCCTTCAGACTCTTGGAATCTGGAGAAGTCCCCACACCTTTTTTCCTGGATTTGTCTGTTTCCTTGAGGGTTTCTGCCTCGTTCTTCTGCCTGGTCTTTCCTGTTAGCTGGAAGTTGGCTCCCAAGGCTTGATGAGATTCGGTGAACGTGTGGGGCCAGCGAGCTTCACGGGGCTGCTGCTGTGACCTCCAGGCAGCATTGCTCAGGGGCCTCGGGAGGGTCCCAGGATTGGTGATTCCAGGAAGGAAATGTGGGTCAGCGGCAGGTTTCTAAAAGCTGAAGAAGAGTTCTCTGAGCGGGTGGATGAGTTGAGTTGAGAGTGGCTTTGTGTCACCCATGGGTGGCAGTCTTTGCTTCTCTGGCTTTCAGCGCAGAATGCATCAATGGCATCTCCAGGTGTGGCCCACACGCTCCCACCCATTCCTACCCCTCCCTCATGCCCCAGCATGTCCAGGAGGGCAGAGTGGTAGAGCAGGTGCTCTTCCCACACAGTAACCATTTACTATTCATGCCAGCTCTCTGAGGTAGGAGCTGCCACTGGCCTCATCTTACAGGTGAGAAGACCAAGGTCTAGAGAGATGAAGGACCTTGCCCCATGGCACACGGCTGGTAAGGGGCAGGTTGGAGACCCAGCCCAAGCCACTGCTTCCAGGGCTGTGCCCACAGTTGGAAAGGGGGTGAGATTTGGAGAAAGAGGACAAGGCTTTGGATCCTGGCTCTGCCCCGGGGAGACAGCATCACTTGCTAATCTTAGTTGTTTCACCTATTCTGAGACTTATATGAGAAGAAGGACCTTATGGCAAAAAGGATGGTGGTGGCACCAGGAGCTTTGTCCCGTTTGGGCTAGGGCTGGCCTCCTGAATGGAACCCTCCCCATCCAAGTAAGGGCACGGGTGGTTTGGTTAAATTACTGCTGCAGGGACACTGCTTCTCAGGAGGACAGGGTGGGAGTGACTTGTTGGCACCAGGCTGTTGGGGGTCTTCGTTTCTCTCTCCACTTCCTTCCCTGTGCATTCTTTCTTTCCCTCCCTCCTTCCCACCACATGCTGAGCCCTGCTCTCTGCGAGAATCTGACCATGGCCACTCACACTGAGTGAGGATCTAGATCAGCGTGTTGCACCTCCTAAGAGTAGGGCTGTATCTCCAATTGTGGAAAAACTTTGTCTCTTATTAGAATAATTGCGGATGCCTTTGAGCTGGTGATGAGGGGGGTGTGTGTATGAGAATTCCGTGGCCTCCTTAAAATTCCATTGCATGTGCTGGAGACACAGGATATGGTGAACATTCTGGCACATAGAGCTGTGTGGTCCTGCCTAAGAAATGGAACGGCCTCTCCAACTTGCCCCTTACCAGCCGTGTAGCCTCAGCACCACCATCTCTGCAGCGGGAATAACAATCATTCCTCAAGGACTAAATGAAGTAAAGCTGCCAAGCACTCAGCTTAGGGTAAGATGGCTCCAGGCCGAATCACTGGGTTCTTGTTCTATTTCATATCTTTGTCTTCAGGGGGATCCAACACCTCTACTCAGGGTAAGGTCTGGAGGCAACTTGCTGTTTCACTGGCTCACAGAGATAATTCCTCAATACGTTGCCTCGCCGACCTCATCCCATCTCCTGTTCCCAGGACTAATGAAAATTCCAATAGGCCTCCTCCCTGCCAAGAAATGGAATGGCCTGTCTATTCTGCTGACCACATCCACTGCCCACTTGTGAGCGCTTTCTCTCTTGCAAAGGAGAGGCCTGCTAGAGAGAAAAAGTCAACGGTGCAATTAAGAAACATGCTTTTCTTTTGGCTCTTGCCCAGAAAGTTTCTTTATCATGCGTCTCATTTTTCCCTCCTTTAGGTTGCATGGTTCGAGAGTGACTTTTTGGTCACTAATGATGGGTGGGTGTTGTTGACATCCTTCTGTCTAATCCCACATTTCCCCCCATCTCTTTGCCCCCAGGTGGGGCATAAAGAAGGTTGGGAAGCCTTCTCAGCCCAGTCATCTTGTCACCTGCATCACTAATGTCCACATTCGCTGCCTTTGATTGAGGTGTATGATGCCACAGGCATTGGGTCAGATCCTACTATTTATTACTGCTAATATTCTCAGCAGCCCTGGAAGGTATGGCCAGACTGTGGGTGAGGAAATAAAGTCTCAGAGAGGTTAAGTGACTTTTCTTTGGACACCCAGCTGGCAAATGTCACGGCAGGGATATGAACGAAGTCTAATGGTTGGATCAAGTTCGTATTTCAGTATAATCATGTATTGGTTGGGGAAAAGGATAATAGGATCTGTGGCCTATTATGTAAATTTAGGGCCCCCTGAAGTGCTAACCATCTTGAAAAAGGCCTGTTATCAAGGAAATGGAGGCAAATCTATGGGATCTTTTAGAAGGTAATAGGAACATTCCTGAGAACTTGACTTTGTGTCAGAAGAGGTACAGGGGGACAGTGGCATCACGGGCCCTTGGTTGGGGACTTGTAATTCCTGCTAGTGTGATGTCAGGGTCGGCCTCTTCTGGGCTCCCAACTTTAGGCTGAACCTGTTGCCACATTCAACACATGGGCAGTGATAGACACAAACCCTGGAGCTTCCTTGGAGAACTAGGGTCCTGATAGGTGGCTCTGGGTTGGAGGCCATTTCACAGGTCTAACTACTGAGGCATCCCAAACCAGACCTCCTCAAAGCAGAGCGGGTGGTGATCTCATGTCTAGATATTGTTCTGATGCCTGTAACTACAGCCTGTGACATCTCACTTTCCAGTCCGTTGTGCCATAAGGTCCATTGGCTCTAGTGGCCAAAGAATGGGGACCTTGTATATTGTATTCTCCAGAGCATGTAGGACAGTATCTGGCACATGACTGGCACTCAGGAAATATTTGTTGAATGACTGAACAATTGGCTTGATGTATATGTATGTGTGTGTGTGTGTGTGAGTGAGATGTGTAGATTAGAACCCAAAGAGGATTTAATCATCGATAATATGCATGAATTAAAAAGAGAGTTGCTCAGCGTAAAGTTAGAATAACATCTCTGAATTTTCATAATGTGCATTTTCAAATTCTCCAAACTGTATCCAGAGAACTAAGGAGAAAACAAGTAACACTGTCCCCACTTTGCTAAGGGGAAATGAAGATATGGACAGATTAAGATAACTGTCAGTGCAAACAGCAAAGGAAGAGAAGCTTCATGTCTTAGACCAAAATCAAACAGCAACTTACCTGACTTTGGCCAGTTATAAAGAAAATTAGGCATTTATTTTGGGAAGTAATTCTATGTCTTACACAGTTTAAACATTTTATTTTTCATTTTGCCTCCCAATCCAGTGAAACAACGGTGCTGACAATAGTTAATATTTAGTGAATGCTTATAATGGGGGCAGAATTCAGTTATTTTAAGGTTAGACTGGCACTGGCTCCTGAATCCAAGTTTATTGGTAACAACAAGGAAGACGTTGCTTTCACACCTGTGCAGTCTCGTCACATAGCATTTTTTCTTTGAAATGATGAATAAATGCCATCTTCTGATCTGCTAGATTTCCATGCCTCTCTTTCACACAGTTCTCTTCCTTTCTGTTTATTTTTGGCCATCGAGTCTGACATTGTTTTAGGAGTCTACATGTAGACATTTCGTGATACGAAGTGGCTATCTGGAGCAGTTAGCCACGGAATCTGAATGCTAGGAGCCCTGAGTTAGCTAGGTACTCACGCCAGCTCTCCTCTCCTTAAAGCGGGGCTTTGTAGAGATGGGAAGAATTCCATTTACAGCCAGGACAGGCTCGATCCCCGGCCCCAGAGAAGGCAGGGCTCTGTGTTGGCACATCTGTCAGAACCTTTCAGATGTCCGATGCTTTTCCTGCACTGTATTTATTGGAAATAAAAGCACAGTACACTGTTTACACACCTCCTAGTGGTCAGAGAGTTGCTGTACTTGATTCAGCCTTTTCTTGAAGCTTGAGGACGTCGGTCATGATACTGGCTGGAATGTGCTCACGGTTCCAGGAGTTGTTTCCACTGGTGACCCCAGGGTGCTGTGCTTTAGCTTAGGTTTTTGTTATATATATATATTTTTTTCTATCTTCCTGTGACACTAGTGATGGCTCACGATGATTTTCGGTGGCATGCAAAGTGAGTTGAGGTTTCTAAGGCACTTCCAACTTGCTCATGGGAGGCTGTTTGCAGCCTGGGCAGACCTTCTCCCTGGAACACCCCTCTAATGTCTCCAGAGCTTTCCATTCTGCGGCTGCCGCTGCTTTGTTAAGAGCTGGGTCCTCTCCGCGGCTGCCTGGCGGGCTGGATTTTTGAGGTCAAAGCCTGTAGCTGGAGTGTGGCTGGAGGAGGGGCATGCATTTGCCTTAGTGCTGCCATTCCTGGAGGACATCATTTGCCTGATAGATGTGTTCTGGCTGCAGCTGCTTGGGTGGCGGTAGGGGCGGGGGATGTACAAAGCAGCCTGGATGCGTGAGACTTTAGAAGAATTGCCACGGGGATGGTAAAAGCTGGGAGGCAAAGAAGGCAAAGGAGGAAGGTGGGCTCTGTGGCCTGCTGTGTGGGGGAGAAATGGGGATCCAGGTTCTGGGGTTTCGGGGGCAGGGTGCTGGCTGTGGTCATTGCCCGACGCATAGGCCGTTGCATTACCCTAGAGGGCTGCAGTCATAGCCCTCGTCACACATGCTTTTCTGTAATGGGACTTGCCGCCTCCCCCAAACCCGACCCCTACACCAACCCCAGGAGGAGGTGGAGTCTGACCCCCTGCCTGGAATCTGGGCTGACCTGTATCTCACTGGGAACCAATAGAATATGGCGGAAATGACACCATGCGATTTGGAGACAGGGTCAGTAAAGACCACTCAGCTTCTGCCTGGTTCTTCACGTGAAGCCGGCAGCCGTGAAGAAGCCTGACACCCTGAGACCGCCAGGCCGGCGGGGCCCTGTGTGGGAGGTTGCCTTCAGATGACCAGCCCTGCCTGTGGTGGCTGCTGCAGCCACGTGAGAGACTCTGAAGAGAGAAGTGCCTGCTGAAGCCTTCTCGATGTGCTGATCCCCACACCATCAGCAGAATAAAAGGTTGCTTTAAGCCATGGAGTTTTGGGGTCATTTGTTATGCAGCAGTAGTTCCTGGAGTATTCTGGAAGCTTCGGTTATCATACATGCGTATAAAAATCTTTCTAACAAATCCATTTTACTTCATTTTATTTGAAACATTTTGAATACACTTGTAGGCAGAGTGTAGGTTGTCACAAAATCAAACAAAATCTAAGCCCAGAAACTGTGTGGTGAAAGCCTGCAGGAAGAGACTAGGGGAAGTGATGATGGGAGCAAGTGCTGGCAGCTGTCCGTGCCCTGCTAGGCACTCCGCGTGGATTCCTTCATTTACTTTTCACTCCCACTCCATTAAGTTGTGCCCATTTTTTCAGATAAGGAAACTGAGGCTCAGAGATGTTAAGGGACTCACCAAGAGCCACACAGCCAGGGCTTGGATTTGAATGCTGATGAGCATGACCCCAGAGCCTGTGCCTGCGGCCCCTGGAAGAGTTGTCCATAAGGAGACTTAAACCAGTCTCCTCTCAGCAGGGACAAGGGTGCAGGACCCAAAGGGGCCCTTTTCGTTCTGTGCTGGCTCCTCAGCCCATCAGGATCTCCTGGGGGAGGGGGAGGGGTAAAAAAGTCTGGGGTGGCGCACTCTCTGACGGTTATGACCCATTTCCAGTTGAAGCCTCTGATTTAGTCCAGCCGCCGTGTTCTGGGGGAGAACACTGAGGCCCACGGGAGAGGGGGTGGCAGATAGCAGCTTCCTGGTAGAGCTGGGGCAGGATGAAGGGCTTGCTCCTGCATGCCTTGCTGAGGAGGATACTGAGCAGAAGTTACTTCCAAACCAAGGGAGGGATCTTGGTGCATTTATGATAAGATTCTCCAGCAGCAGTTTTCCAGGGTCGGGGCTGGCGAGGAGTGGGCTGGGCTCCATGGTGGTGGCACTGCATGGGTCTGTTTGTCATCCAACTAGTATTTACTGAGTGACTCCAAGTGCCAGACAGAGGTTTGGGGGGTACAGTGTTGATCAAAACAGCCACGGGCACCACTTTCATCTTGAAATTATGTAACTACATAGGCAGGTTTTTAGGATTTACAACTTCATCGCTAGAGGTGTGTGTGAGAGAGGGATGGGGGGAGGGAGAAAAGGTGGCGGGGTGGTGGTGGTGGTGGTGAAAATGTCCAGAGACATCCAGGTTGAATTTTAGGTCTCTTTTAGACATAGTGGGGTTGAGGTAAGGCTGATCAGATTGAGAAGTTCTTCTCAAGCAGCTGTCCAAAGCCTCAGGTGGACATTAGGTTCTGCCCTCACTTCCTGAGCTCCTACCAGGGCTCAGCCATCCTGCCGGGCTCTGAGGATACAGACCTGCCCTTGCTCTCAGTGCAGCTGGACACGCAACCAGGTCATGGTCACACAGAGTCCCAAGTCTAGGGTAGAAACCAAGGTTGTGAGACTTCTCAACTCTGCCTGGGCGCTGGGGTGATTTTCCCGTGATCAGCCATCCTGTCTTGGTTTGCCCGAGGCTGAAGGGTTTCCTGGGATTTGAGACCTGCAGAGCTATCTATACATGGGGAAAAGACTGGATAAACTGGGACCACTGGTCATGCCAGACAGTTTCTTAGAGGAAGGAAGCACTCATCTCCTTCTCCAGTACTCCACACCTGGCTGATGGCACCCCCTTGGAAGTCCAAGCCTGAGCCTTAGACCCAGCTTATGCCATACCCCCTTTTCACCCACATGTTTTCTGTCCTGGTTGGTGCCCTTCCTGCCCTCTGCTTCACTCTGCTGGCATCTCTTGCCATAACTGTCTCCCAGTGTCCCTTCTCTGTTCCACTGCTCCATCCCCACCACTGCCACATCTGCCATTTTGAATTGGAAATCCAATCCCATACTTCTCTGCTGAATTCTGCGCTGATCCAACATCCAAATGCCTGGCACTCAAAGCCCTGGATGATCTGCTTCTTTTGCTCTCCCCAGCCACATCTCAGACATTCTGAACTGAGCTTCTCAGGTGGAGAATTGGTCTGGAGGCCTGGGCAGTGGCGTAATGGCTGAGATCCAAAAGAGCAAACCGCATATCATCTCTGCCTTTCCCTCCCAACACCCCATCCCCGTTTTCATTCCCCAACCAATGAGGACATGTGGGGAGCCCGGGAAGAGTGGGTTCTCAGGGCATGAGGGGACTGGGGAGGGGCAAGAGGTGAGGAGGTAGGATGCTAAAAGGGCCTGGTTTCCAGCCCCAGAATGCACCCTGAGAAGTGTCTTTTTCATTCCCCTTTCCCCTTCCTGCCTTCTTTCCTCTTCTCTGCATTTCCCTCTTGTCCCATCCTTCTGTGGGAACCTTTTCATCTTCACTCTGTTTCCTAGTGGTGGTGGGACGTGTGTCTGCAGGCTAGCGGGGGCCAGCTCTTTCTCCAGTGGTGCCAATGCTCCCTCCCCTGGTCCAACTCCAGCCCATTTCCATCCCAGAGCGCCTGCTGTTGGCCTGGCCTTGCCCCAGTCTGAGCCACCATTCTGCACTTCAGCTTCCAGCTCACTTTGGAACCCCCCAGTTCTTAGGTTCCTTATATGTTGGTTTCACAGCTATTCCCTGTACCCAGAAGTGGACCTTGCTGGCAGAAGTCTACCACGTCTCAGTGGTTCTTCTGACCTTTCTCCAGTTTGAAAGGGCTGAGAACCATCAGCAGGGGCAGCTTTGCAGGAGCGGCCTTCTTGTTCTATGGGCATAACTGAGTGCTTAGCCCTCATGCCTCTTTCTTTGTTTTGTTTCAGTTTTACCGAATTTTTGGATCCATTCCAGAGAGTCATCCAGCCGGAAGAGATCTGGCTCTATAAAAATCCTTTGGTGCAATCAGACAACATACCCACCCGCCTCATGTTTGTAAGTACCATGATTTCATGGTTGATTTGACTGCTCTCCCAAGTATGAAACCAAATGGGTTCTTGCCTCTGCTTTTCTAAGCCCTGCTGAAGACGGCGGGCAGCCCGAAAGAGAAGGTGACCAGCCCATCGAAGTAAAATTCTATTACAAGTCATGAGGGGAGGTGCTTGGTCATGTGAGAAATAGTAATTGCTCAGTACTTTGGAGAGAGAAGGGAACTCTTACCTGGGCTATGCCGACTTGTTGCCAAAGACTTGACCAGAAAGGGAGACTAAAGCAGTGCCCAGATTTCCCTGTCCTCTTTCCTTTTAGGATAAGTCTGGATTGTGCCAGATGAAGACACCAGTCTGTTAACTGGTGGGAAATTTCTGGCTGCACCACTCATGGAGACCACCCTGTAACTTCCGTGCTGGCGGGTGTCTCGAGTCTCTCTGCTTCTAGAGTAAATGGGCAGCAGCCAAGTAGCTGGTGCATGTATGGAGATGATTTCGACCTCCTCCCTCAGCTGCATGACAATTCCAACATTTCATTTCCCAGGTACCAGACACTTGGCTGAGAGCTTACAGGGATGATCTCATTAGTCCTGCCCAATATTATTGTCCCCATTTTGCAGGTGCAGCCCTGCATCCCAGAGAGACAAGGTGGCTTCCTGCAGGCATGCAGCCTGTATGTGGCAGAGCCAGGAGCAAATCTAAGCAGCCGGCTCCGAGCCCGTGCTCCCAACCACGAGGCCATGCTGTGGGTTGGGGACAGTGTGTCAAGGCCTCCTTGCTGATGCTGGTTGACTCCTGGAGAATTGCCATCAGACCTTAATGTAGCAGAGGAAATACTTAAGCTCTCCCTTGTTGCAGAACAACAGTATAACTTTTGGATGGGCAGCACCAGTAGCTTGAGGGTTAATCCTGTTTATGAGCCATTGTGTCTTCTACCTCTGGGAACTGAGGTGACTGTTCCAGAAGCTTTCATAGGGCACAGGAGGGATCTTTTTGAATTTTGAAAGAAATCCCTCCGGTTTTATGGGATGAAGTCTTGTTAACTAATGATCATCAGAAAGACCTATGTGTCTACAAACTCCCTGAAATGCCCAGAACTCCATGAGAACATTAAAGTATTGTTTCATTTGCTTTTAAATCATTACCTTTCTGCAGGAGGAAAATGATTTTTGTAAATCTCAGGAGAATTGAAAAATTAGGGTGATTGTGAGAAGGGCATTACCTAACACCTGAGAATTAAAATCCGACTCTTTCCGTTTTGCTGTAACTCAGATCATCTGTAGATCCAGAAAGAAAGGAACTCAGTGTGTGTCTCACTGGTTTACTCTAAAGGCTTGAACAGGCGGAAGCTTCTATTTACCACTAACCTCCATTCTTTAAAGACTTCACAGTTCCTGTGCTGTAAGACACAATTTGAAGACAAATGTTCACATGAGATATTGTGAGAAATTGGTGGTTGCGTCCTAGATTTATGAGCAATGGATTTTTTTAAAGTCTAGAAACAAATGCCACAAATATTCTGGCTATAGACACAAATAAGATGGAGCACATTTGCATGTTGGCAGCAGTGGGAAGGAGGCCGTGAGGAGTTATTCAGTGTTTTCATTCTCAGAGAATAGATGCGTATTTAGCCACAAATACTGTTCATACCCTCTTATCTCCTAATGAAATAAGTTAAACCTTTTATTTTGTTAATAGTAGTTGATGAATTTTCATTCATTTGGTCCCACGCTTTAGTGTGATTCCAGAATAGCATGAGAAAAATAGTGGATACATTTCTAATACTGGTAACATAAATATGAAAAATGCTTTGTCACCACATTAATTAGATGTGTTCTTGTGGGTTTTACTAAGACTTTCAATTTATCATTTGTCTTCTTTTGATCCTTGGGAACCTTAGATACTTTATAGAAGAATTTGTAATTAAAAGAACATATATTTTCACTGATATTTGTAATAGCTTGATTTCCTTAAAAGACTCAAATTTCATGATTTAATTCATGAACAAGACCTTGGCGGTCTCTTTTATTTTTGAGTGGAATGTTTACATCTAAAAGCAAACTTTCTAACTTTCTAACCAAGGTGATTTTTAAAGGCTGTTAGTGTTATCCCAGATGTTTATTGGGTAATTTGTGCCACTGTCAGGTGTGTGCGTGTTGTGTTCGTGTGTGTGTATCTGTTTGTGGGTATCTGTGTTTATGTTTCTTGTGTATGTGTATGTTGTGTGTTTTAGATGTCAAATGTTACAAGATTAATAACATCGATGATGAGGGGATGGTGTTAGGTACCGAGGACGTGTGAATAACGTCACCAGGAAGCCCAAGTAGAGTTTTAGACGTCTGTGGCACCGTTAGCCTGGGTGACTGTGTCGTTGCCAGCGTGAAAGTGTGATTCTGAGAGTTTGTTTCACTTGATGTCTCTGTGTTCCTGTTGAGAAGAAAAGGGTTGAGATTTCTTTTCATATTTACTGAGTCTTGACTTAAAATTTCCTGGCTATTTTCAAGCTGTCAGCTGCCTCGTGGAAGGATGTTCCCTTACTCAGAAGAAGTCACGGCTCCTCCTGAGAGTTTTGGGTGTATCAGAGCATCTTAAAAAAAAAAAACATTTTTGGTTTTGAAAGACTCAGTGATACCTGCTTTTAATATATTCTTTGTTGTAGCCTTTGGCGACCATTTATTTGTACATGCAGGGAGCATTCCCAGTGAGCCTGCTATAAGGGAAAGCCATGGAACCGTAGGTGATCAGAAGTCAGATCAGACATGGGTGAGCCTCAGGGATCCTGTGGGCTCCTGGGGTGGGGAGGATAGTGCTTGAACAAAGTAGGTTCTGGAAAGGGCCAGAGGAGAGGCTCAGGTAAACTTCCAGGGAGCTTCATCATCATCATCATCATCATCATCACCATCATCTCATCATCACCACCACCACCACCATAGCAATCTTGATAGTCATCACCATCATGTTAGTAATCATAGTCGTCATCTTTGTCACCATCATCACCATCATCATCGTCTTGGCGACCATCGCCACCATGGTAGTAACAACCCAGCAACCATCGCAGCGTTCCTTGGGTCCAGGATCTTTGCTCATCACTTTACATGCAGCATCTCAGTTAATCCTCCTGAGAGTCCTATGAGGGCAGCAATTTCGTTATCTCATAATTTCAGTGGAAAAACCAAACTGCGGAAAGATTAAACAACTTGCCTGGGCTGGACAAGTTGGTGGGCCAGGAATTGTACCCTCGTATCAGAGTGCAGACTCTCCATGACCATTCTGCTCCTGTGCCTCCTTGAGGTACAGTAGAGAGGAGGGGAGTAGTGTGTCACACACAAGGGGCAGGAGTGTAGAAGATGGGACAGCAAGGAGGGTGTGGACCCCCCTGAATTGGTAGTTTGGAGTATAGGTGGAGTGAAGGGGGCGCAGAAGGAGGCAAGGACAAAACTAGACTGTGGACAGCTTCAGATGAGTTCATTATTGCCTAATTCAACAGGCATTCACAAACCACCCGCTATTAGCCAAGCATGGTGCCAGGAATTGGGGGTATAAAGCTGAAAAAGACACGGTTTCTAGTCTATTGGGGGGCACAGGCATGAAGGCGAGCAGGAAGTTCAGCATCAAAGGAAACCTTTGAAGAACAGACAAGCCTCATGTGGGGACTGGGAGGTATAATTGGTGTTTGGCAGTGTCTTTTCTTTGCATAAGAAAACATCTGCCCGTGACCTGTCCTTTGCCCTTGGCTCTTTTGCCTGCTGCCATGATATGTCCAGAAGATTTATTGTCATGGACTATTACTGATTTGGTGTTGATTGGATAGCAGGATTTCCTATTCTGGAGTAGGATGCATCTGAGGAAGACAGAAATAAAGTCACTTGTCAGGGGAGGCAGGAGGGAAGAGAGACAAAGCTGACAGACAGTATAATGTTTAGGTTCTTTTTAAAAGTCTTAGACAGCTTTTCTCTTTGTGACAGGATGTAATTGTTTACCCAAAGCAGGGCCTTTTCCAGGTGTCTGCGTGTCCTGACGGTGTCTTTATAATCACTCTGCGACACACCTTTCTGTCAAATGCCAGAAATTGAGGCACTTTGGGTCCATTGTTTTGTCTGATGTGAATGAACCCCAGTGACAAACTCTTCTCTGCCTAACATCCTAACATTGGGGCTGCTCTGGGTTTGATCCCTTCTAATTGTTAGAAGCTTTTGGCATGCTTGTGCCCTTCCCCCTTCAAGCATGCAGCTCCTCGTTTTGTCATTTTCCAGAAGCATCTGGGGCCTTCCGGTGCCTTGTACCAGCACCTAGAGAATGGTCCACTCTGGGCGTAGCAGTGCCTGGGGGCTGATGACACTCCCCACGTTGGACCACTGGTGGGTGCACCAGGCAGGGCCCTTGTTGGAGTCCGTGGTCATGCAGGCAAGGGGCCTGGGAGACGTGGGCTCTTCCCTGCCCTTGGCCTCTCCACTGCACTCCGAGGGACCCAGTTCTCAGACCTAAGGGCACAGGTGGGCGTGAGTTCAAAGCACTCAAAACCATTTGACTGCACATAGGATCCTGGTACCCTTCATGCTGGTATAGTTTGGATCATTTGTTAATAGTTTTCCCTGGAAGATAATGAAATGGGAGCCAACACCCAGCAAATATTGGGTGCTCCAGCTCTGCTGGGCTCTGTGGTGGGCAGTGGGTGTGGGTTCCAGAGTGGACAGCCTGGATTCAAACCCCAGCACTGCCACTTACTGGCTTTGTAAATTGTAAAAATCACTTCATCTCTCAGTACCTCAATTTCCTTATCTACAAAAAGGGGCTTTAACGATACTTCCCTCCCAGGATGTTGAGAGCATCAAATGGGGTGACAGACATAGAACACTTGGCTGGGGGTGCGGAACATAATCAGCATCTAGTGGCTGTTAGTGAATTTCAGTCCTAGCGACAATACTTTTTTGTGGATATTATCATCATCATACCTCTTTTATAGACGAGGAAACGGAGCCTCAGAGGTGAAGAAGTAAGGTGAAGGTCACAGGGCTGATGAGTGCCAGAGCAGGGTCTTAAACCCAGCTCTCCTTAATTTGAATCTTTTCCACAAACCTTCCTCTGCAGAGCTCTGGTTTCCCAGCCTGTGGAAAAGCATCATACAAAACCATGTCCCAGACCCTGCTGAAGGGTATATATGTATTATCTCATTATGTGGGTGCTATGTAGTACAATTAATTCGTTTTTAATAATACATGCTGGGAGTGGATGTGGCTCAGGTAGTTGGGCACCTGCCTTCCACATAGGAGGCCCTAGGTTTGGTTCCCCAGTGCCTCCTAGAGAAAACAAACAATGAGCAAAAACAATGAGCAGACGAGAAAAAAACAAAACAAAACACAACAAGCAGACAACAAGCAAGACAATGAACAAACAAGGAGCAGACAGTGAGCAAAAACAAACAAACAGAAAAATGAGCAGGGAGCGATGTGGCTCAAGCAGTTGGGTGTCTGTCTCCCACATGGGAGGTCCCGGGTTCAGTTCCCAGTTCCTCCTAAAAAGAAGAAAACAAACAATGAGCAGAAAATGAGCAAACAGAAGAGGGAGCTTCTGGGGTGGAGTGGGGGACCATTGTTTAAAAAAAAAAGAAAGCTCCATTTCATCCTCAGTTTTCCCATCTGTAAAATGAGGCTGCTGGACTCGGGAGGCCCAGCCCCACTAACTTTGTATCCTTAAGGGTTCACTTAATCTTGCTGAGCTTTGGTTTTGAGGATTAACTGAATGTGAGGAAAAAAGCCCCCATCACATAGTAAGTGCTCAATCTATGGCAGCTGCCACTCACATGTCTATGACCTCTGAGTCCCTGGAAAAGAGCCTCTCTGTTCCTTCCTTTTCCAATTCCATAGAAAAGGCCTTCACCATATATGAGCTAATGCTTCCTGCTTTCTAAGGTAAGAACTTCTATCACATGGTGGTTGAGAGTATAGACCTTAGTTTGAACAGTTTGGGTGCAAATCTCTGTTTTACCAGTTATTAGCTGTGTGACCTTCAGCAGGTTGCTTCCCACTTCTCTGTTTCTGAGCTTCCTTTCATTAAATAAAGACAACAATAGAGGCTTTTTCATATGGTGGCTGTGAGGGTTGAGTGAGTTAATTTATACCACGTCTCTGGAACAGCTCATGGAACTTAGTAAGTTCCCAGTATGTAACACATACTGGTTATATAGCCTCGGCTCTTCTAACTGAGGTATGTTCAATTCAGCAGCTCTGTACTCAAAACAAGTGAGGAAAAGTCAAGCACAGAGAAGGTTCAGGAATATTCTTTGCATCCTGGAATGTGGGATGGTCGCATAAATGATTGGCTGGAATGATTTGTTCTGGTCTCTCTCAGATCTCTGTTGATAAGCACTAACCTTCACTTTCTTCCTATCCTGGACTCCTTCCCAAGGTTTGTTTGTTTTTTTTTTGTTTTGTTTTAGGAGGTACTGGGGATTGAACCCTGGACTCGTACATGCAAAGCAGGTGCTCAACCACTGAGCTACACCTGCTCCCTCCCCTCAGGGTTTTCTGACTTATTTTTCTAAGCCATGGAGACATTACTACAAGGGAAAATAATGCCAGGGGGAAATTTTGCTGCACATTTTTGTCTGCAATTCTCTGTACTTTTGGCGGTAGAAGTAATCACTGCCCACCTTGTATCTCTATACCATTGTCATCTATGACGTCGGTGTGGGCAGCAGAACAGCAACTCCCAAAGGCTTCCACCAGAAGAGTGGAAGGGGTGTGAGTGGGTTTAACTAAATCTGGTTTGCTAAGTGAAATGGGGTGCTTAGGCTCTTGGCAGAGTTTCGCTGCTCCAGGAGGAAATCAAGTTCCAAAGGTGTTGGCTGCTGGGATTTCTCTCTTAAGTCAAACTCTTGGTTAAAAATGTATATATTTTTAAAAAGGTGGAGAGATGAAGGAAGAAGTGAGACTGGCCCCAAATGCTGCTAGGCTGAGAGGAGGAAAGGAAGGCATGTGCCCCATGGGCATTTCTGCTGCGGCCGCCCTGGGGTGGGCACTGCTGCATCCCCTTGCCTGTGAGGCTCAGGAGGTTGGGGTGCCTCCGGCCCTCCTGGGTGCTTGGCATTGCCCCAGGAAGCTGTCAGTTATAGAAAAGATGCCATTGTGAATCTACCTTGGAAAGTCATGGACTGGGTTAAATTAAGTCCAGTCTGGTTGTGGGGTGGGACTCCAATTAGGAACAGGAGAGCTGAGGCTGGGAGCAGGGCTAAAGGAGACTCCCTCAGCTGTCAAGCCACAAGCTGCAAACCAGCTGGGCAGCTCTAATGACTTCCCCTCGAGATACCTGGGCCTTGAGATGCAGGGTCTCCCACATGGTGCCTCCATCTACTGTTTGGTGGGAGCACTCCTACTGTGGAATTTCCTTTGACAGCTTTTGGGGGCCTCATAGGAAAAGTCTTCCCACTCATATTTTTTTCTGGAGTTCTATTTCTATGTAACCTTAGAGTGTATGGTGGAATTGTCTTGTGATGTCTTCTTCAGGTCTACGTTTTTCTCATCTTTAAGGTTTGACTTGTTGGTGGGTCATTGCAGGGGAATTCTCTGTTTAGTGATCCAGTTTCTCCTATTTGGGAGTGTGTGGCCTGGTCTGTATGTGGCACCTCAAGTGAGAGGAAACAAGGAACTTGGCTGGTAGCATGGTGTTTGGATTTGGGGAAACAAAGAGTTCAGGCTCCCTCTTTACACACTGAGTGTATGAATTGAAACTTTGCAGCAGTGTTTCTCAATCACCAGTATCGTGCTTGTTTAAAAATATAGATTCCCAGCCTTGTTGTATCAGTATGTTGAGGGAATCAACATTTTAACAGGCCCTGCAATTGCTCAGAAGTGAGAGCCACTGTGGATCTTGTGGAAACTTTCCCTGACTTGCCAGAGCTGTTACTCCCGAGTGAGTGTTGCCATTCAGAGTAGCCCCTGGGGAAGTCCTCTGCTTATTCCATGGAAGCTCCACCACAAGGGCAGTTTTGAATCTCCTCCCAGACATCTGCCCATAGAACCTGTGTCCCATTCTTCAGAACACCCTCCATGGTGACAGGGCTTCTTATTTGACCTTTAAACCTTTCAAGTCATGCCTGATAAGGAGGATCATCAAACTGGATACTCCCATTTGTGGTGAGAAGGAAACTGGCAAGTAAGGAGAGAGGGGTTTTCTGGTGTCTCAAAAACTGTTTCCAAAGAAAATTGCCAAAGAGGAACCCTTAAGATATTTTGAGCTCTGGAAATTATTTTCAAAAACCATGCTCATTTGGATGAATTTTGTTTTCATAAATGAAAAGCATCTAATTATCTTCTAGCCAGGCCTTATAAAGCCGGAAGGGGTAGAGTCCTATGAGCTAGTCCCTCTGCAAAAAGTGACATCACAGTAAAGCACAGGTGAAGACGTCCAAAAGTGTGAATGGTTTGGGCCACTAATAATTCACTCCTCACCCCCACCTTCAACTACTAGGCCACTTGTGGATTTGTGAGATATCCAGTCTCCTCTAATATTGTTATCTTGAGAAATTAGCATTGTAAGGAAGTGATATCGATATTATTATTTTTGGGGCTGTTTAAAACAATTGACCAATTATGGAATACTGGACTAAAGACTTGAAGTGGGAGACAGAAAGCCTGGTCTCCAAGTTCTGGCCTTGCTCCTCACCAGCTGTGTGTCCACAGGCCTAACGTTTAATTCCGGAGCCTGAGAAGGTCACAGGGCCATAGCAGTAGGTTTTGTAGTGGGTGTTGGTTGCATCTGAATCCCACCAGATTAATTCATTAAGTACTTATTGAGCACCTATGTGCTCTCGGGTGGGAGAGGAGAGTGCGTGGAGGAAGGACAGAGGAGAAGCTTATGCAGGACGGCTAACCTCAGCTTTGCAGAAGAAATCTATATGAGGGGCAAAGATAAGTCATCATGATTATAGACTATTCTTTTTCGTTTAAAAAGCTGCCTCTTTAAATGTGGCTCCCAGCAATTACAAATCAATTATAACCCACAATCAGATCTTCAGTTATTCAAGTCTGTGTAGTGTGTAAATATAGATATAAATCATCCTCTCTTGTTTGAGGTCAGGAGTTCAGTAGGATCATTTCAACTAGTGAGTCTAAATGAAGCTAACTGGGACTAATTATCAGTCAGTCCTTCTTCTGATAGCAAACTGATGTCTTCATAAGGGATTATTTGTTATTTCTTCCAGGCAATTTCTTTCCTCACACCCTTGGCTGTTATTTGTGTGGTGAAAATTATCCGGCGAACAGACAAGACTGAAATTAAGGAAGCCTTCTTAGGTAGAGTATTCACAGTTCCTGCTTTCGGGGATGGGGCTGAACTTGAGAACATCAGATTGAAGTAAAACTTCATTTGCAGCAAACTGATTTTTTCTCTTGGTCAAATTAAGCTTGGGAGAGACAAGACAAGATGAACTTTAAGCCCAAAGAAAGGTGTTTACTTGTTAATGCTGAGGCCTTCGGTGGCCGCCCTCTGCCGCTGTCCGTTGTGCTGATCGTTAGCCTTGGCTAATGAGTCATAAATGTGTGCTATTCAGGCACAGAAGCCGGGCAGGGTAAAAAAGCAAAGGCAGCTTGAAACTTGGTTGCCACTGACTATCCACTCCCTCATTTGTGTCTGATAAGCCCCTATTTTAGGCAATTCAGAAATCAACCACAGACTTTTCAACAAATCACCATTGACTAGAGGCAAAAGTAGGCCAAAGCAGGTGTAAAACAAAATAGAAGCTGGAAACATGCCCCATAATTCATCTTCAGTTTGGGGAAATTTTTAGCAGTTGAGGCGTGGCTATTATGTAAAGAATAGTATGATTCTTTGTCATTGATTTTAACACCATTGTTATAACTTCTCTCATGCTAAGCCACATCTGAATATGGTAAGAGTTTGGCATTTGTAGGATCGAATCAGCTCTTATGATCTGCATTTTAATCAGATGCTAAGTAAATGACAGTATTAAAAGATAGCCAAAACCAGTTGGCTTGTTTAATACTCAAAATAAAATAGTCTACTAGGCTACAGCTGGATTTTCAGCTTTTGATCATTAGGAAAACTGAATTAGGATTTTTTTTTTTTTTTTTTTTTTTTTTTTTGTACTTCACTTAGAGGTAACACAAAACCTCACCAGGACTGTGTTTTGGGGGTGTGATACGGACTTACCTTTAAGCACAGCAGTACACTCTGGACGGATGGGATTCCTCACTAAAGGACATGTTAGTGACTGGGCATTGAGGAAATGAAAATGTAGCCAAATATGGACCACCCTTTTCTTGGTAAAGGGGGACAAGAGTGAGGGCTGTGGGCATGTGGAACAGTTGAGGCACCTCTTCCTGCCCTGAAGCTGCTCCAAGACCATTTCTAACATAACTGGGCTTTAGTTAGGCCTGTCTAGTTGAAGAGAGCAGAACTCCTTCTCAAATTAGCTTAAATAAATTAGGGGTTTAATTACATGGCTATTTCTAGCAATCTCACAGACACCCAAGGATAAGCTAAAAAGCCCAGAGGACCCTCATGGGGACTGAAAAAGAACATGGAGGCTCCCTTCTAGACTCATGTCTGCTTCTCTCTGGTATATGCCTCCCCTCTTCACGCTCCCTGCGTGATTCTCCTGCCAAACATCTTTCTGTTTCCTCATACCTTTGGCTCATATGAGGTTTGGGATTTTAGGAGGGGTTGCTTCTGCCACAGATCTTCATGGCCCTTCAACTCTAGTGCCCACCACCAAGGTTCACCGGGCCTCTTGGCCCAGACTTCCGAGACAGAGCCTCTGGCTCTGCTCATTTCTCTAGCTTGGACACAATAGTCGTGAGTCTCTGGCCAGATAGGGGAGACCCACCCTCAGGTCAGGTGTGTTCCCCAGGCTGCTTGTTTGTGGTTCTAGGGTTTTGTGGCCACACGGTCTTGGTCTCCTCTGTGGAGGTGGCAGAAAGGTGAGTTCTCCAGGAAGAGCATAGGGTCGCCACCCCCCCCCCCAACTCCCCACCTCCCCAGGACACACATGGTTCAAGCAGCCAGACAGTGGGCCGTAAAACATCCTTTTGGGAACCCTCTCAGTTGGCCCAGAAATCCCTTTGCCTCACTTTTTATTCTAGTCTCTCCCTTGGTCAAATTCCAAGAAATGTGGCTGTGGGTACAAACATGGTTGTGGTTATAATTTACTGCCAGCTCTTGGAGTTGGACGGTCATGGCTGTAAGTAGCTCACACTTGTTTTCTCTAGACCTTTTCCTCCTCAGCTAAATCTCCCTTGAGGTGACATTTCAAAATTGGATACCATATCCTGCCTCCTATACGTTAACACAGGAGGTGGAATTATGAGGGCCTGCCCTGTAAAAATGATGAAAAGCCTCCTGCCATGATTAAAAAAAAAATCATTGTTTTAAAGAAGCTTTGGAGGTTGGGGGTGGGGGGTGGTCTTTTAAAACCAAGAACAGGAAACTGGGTGCGGTTATCCAGTATTATCTGGAATTCAGGACTTTCTCAGTAAAGGTGGCTTCCTTCTCAGGTCCCTTAAGTATTCAGTTGTCTTCCACAGACTTTATCTCAGGCTTCCAAAACTGGACTCCAAGTGCTCCCCTTTATCTGCCTGTACAAATGGCCACCTCTGTAAGTCTGGTGTGGAGCAAGAGGTTTGAAACTTGCCCCATGCGGCATCAGGCTTTTAGAGATTTAGGCTGCACAACAGCCAGGTCTGTATAATAAGGAACTTTGTTCCGAAAGTTCTGCAGTGTTGAATTTCCAACAACAACAAAAAAGCAGCAGAAAGCCCGCTAATCCTCTGGAATGCTTGTAACCAGTAGTGCCTTCAATGCATAGCATTTGCGGGCCAGCCCTACCTTCTAATTCTGACACCTAGCTTTGCACTTTTTTCGTCTGATGCAGTCTGCTTTGTCTTTCTGGCTCTTTTCTGAAAGCTGCAGTGCTGTGGGGTGTGTAAGCACAGCCCTTAGGAACCAGGCCCCTGGGCCATTGTTAATCAGCAGGAGCTCCTGGTTGGCACCACTCATTTCCTGGCTTGTCCTGTCTTTCGTGCATCTGTTACAACTTTCTCTCTGATCAGTGAGAGGCCTCTCCTCATCCCCCATATTGGTTCCCCAAAAGAGGTGGTGCTATTCAGATGAAAATATTCATCAGCTCAGTTGATTTCCAGAATGCCAAGATGACGTCCACACTAAAGATCCTCACTCCAGTTTCCCACCCTTCGCTGTCGCCATCAGGCTTTGGGCTCAGAAGGTGAAGCTGTCAGAAATGGTGGTGGTTACATCGCATCCACACGTTTTCTAGCTCAGCTGCTTAAAACTTTTTGGAACTGCTCTGTGCTATAAAAAGCCAGCCAGGTTCAGAAGGTTGGGGAGGTATGTAGTATTCTGGGTTGCTGTAGCTGTCTGAAGTCTGAGGGTGATGGGAGCTCAGCTAGGGATGCTTGTTCCCTAAGACCTTATCTGTGCTCACCCATGCTTGGCCCACCAGAATAAGAATGCACCCAGCCCTGCTGGGGAAACACAGCTGTGGGTCTGCCAGACCAACCCGTACGGGGAAGGACCATAGGCGGTTCCAGTGATCTCACAGCCTGTTATCTGTCATGGTCCCGGGGAGAATACAGGGAAGATGGCCTAGGAAATTGCCCCTTCTTTCTGCAATGGAGGCCATTCAGCTTGAGAGAGGGAAGGGAAGCTGGCATTTTAGGAAGGAATGGTCTGTGTGCAGAATGTAATCAGAGGAGTCTATCTGAGGCTCCTCACGCCTGGTTCCCATCTCTGCACCCCAGTTGCCTGCTTGGTGTTTCAATGGCCGCACTGTGCTGCTGTCTCATGCTCTACTCTCTGCCTGCTGTGGCCCATCCCTCCTTTGCTGCCACGCTCAGATATGGCCAGTTGTTTCCCATCGCACACTTGGGTGATTAGTTTCCCTTTGACAAAGGTATTCATTCGAACTTGTCCCTCCCATTCTGTTTCCAACGACTTGTCAAAAGCAGGCGGATTTTGTCCCCATCTTTGTGGCCGGAGGTGGCCTGTGCCCTTGGTAACCGAGTTGGCCATTTCACAGTAATTTCCTTGTTTTGAACAACCTATTTGTTTTCTTGAGGACCATGAATTGCTCTTAGCAGCTCCTTCCCAAAAACGCCCTCCACTACTAGAGTCTTACATAAATCTCAGCTGGTATTGAGCAGTTAATATTTGCCAAAGGGAAATGGTAGCTCACATGCTTTATTATTCAACAAAGCAATGGACCAGAGCAGCAATAGGTTTTTATTGCTTGGGCAAGGTGCTTGATCTTCCATCATGTGGATGGTAATGACTCTGCCTTTTGTGCACTCCTGAGAAACCTCAGAAGAGGTGCGCGGGTCCTTGTAGGAAAAGTTCTGTGACTCATGCTACCTGTGCCCTTTGGATGATCCATACATCATCTAGAAAAGTCCTTCCAAGCTGCCTGGAGGAAGTCCCTGTGCTGTATATTTTAAAGAATGTACTCCAGAACCTTCTGCTGTTTTATGTGGCAAAAAGCACCACCCAGGCAAACCTTCAGTGAGGGTTTTAGACTCTTAACCTTCTCAGAAACGATGATTTGTTTGATAACAAATGGACAGCTGTGGGTGGGTAAGGAGTCAACAGTGAGATAATCTTAGAGTGGGAAGTTCCTATTCCATGGTAGGATTCCAGCAACTGCTCTGAATAGAATTACGTCTGAGAAGGTTGCCAGGAGGAAATAAAAAAGTTATGTGTCTTGCTACCAGTAAAAGAAATTCTACAAGCTGTAATATTAAATCTGTTCATATCAGGCCAGAAAATGATGGATGGGCTCCTCTGTGTTGTTGAAAATTTCAGTCAAGGAGGCAACATAAATTTGTCTTTGGGGCTTGGAATTTTATGAGTCACTCTCCAAAGTTCTGTCCTAATTATATTTTGTTCTAGCAATCCAAATTTCCCTCTGTTTTTTAAAGTATTGATGCAGATTTTCTAAGGTCATAAGTTAAATAGTATTATAATATAACAGTGATGATGGTGATGATGATGATGATGATGATGATTGGAGAGCCAGCTGGTTATTTTTCTGTTTGTTGGTTTTGTTTTGTAGCGGTGTCCTTGGCTCTTGCTTTGAATGGAGTCTGCACAAACACTATTAAACTAATAGTGGGAAGGTAAGTTCCAAAAAGAAACAAATGGTGGCTTAGTCTCTCAAGGCCGTGTACATAGGAACCTCACATGGTACCTTTGCCTGGCCTCTAGCCAGAGGAAGCTGGATGGGACAGATTTGAGCTCTTCTGATTTTTCCTTAGAGCATTGTCCTTCTGGACTTTCTGTTCCCAGCACAGATCTTTCCTCTCGTTTGAGCTATGAACTCATTATTTGAAAAGCAGGAGATCAGTAGTCTGGAAGCATCTACTGACCACATCTTCATGTGGGCCAAGAACTGCCACTGGCATCACCTGTCCCACCCTCTGCTGTCCCAAGTCTTGCCCACTTATTTGTCAGTTCTGGTTTCCAGTAAATAAATAAGATTGTTTATTTATTGTTCTCTTTGGGATAATAAGTATGGTTGGCAATTGAGCTCTGACATATGGTGTATTTCTCTTAGCCCCCCTGGGAAGTGATTTCTGTTGTCCATTTTATCTTGCCTTCTTCCCAACTGCTCTGGTAGTGAGTCAGTCTCTGTAGAGATCAGTAATCCAAAGGGCCTTTGGCCATGGGCAACTTGAATCCTCTCTCAGAACCTCAGTATTTATTAAGTATCTACATTGTACAAGATGCTCCCAGGCACCAAGGGGGCAAAAGATGGATAAAAGTGCGTACAGCATGAGCTCATGATGCGACATTTCTACATCACTTAAGAGTTACCTTGGGTCCAGGCCTTGCCCTACTGAGGTTCTGGTGCAGTAAGTGGGATAGAGTGGGAGAGAGGCAGGGTACAATGCCTCTGATAGGTTACCACGGGCCCTGCCTAGGTGCTGGAGCTTGAAAACCAGTGAGCCCATGGGTGTGAAATGTGATCTGATATGCACAGATAGGGGGCGCTGAGTTTACAGTTAAAGCCATGCCCATGGTAAGTGTTTTGCACTGATGTGAAGTGATTGCCATCACCCGTACATCTGCGGGCGAATCCTCACTTGAAGGAGGCAGTAAAACATGGGGTGAAGTGCGTGGGCATGAGAATCTGATGGCTGGGGTTCCGAGCTTGCCTTTACCACTTACTGGTTGTGTGTGACCTTGGGCAGGAGTGTGAGCTTCCTAAGCCTTCCTTTTCCCACTGTAAAATGAAGAAAGTTCTAGGACCTGCCTCGGGATTGTCTGTCGTGATATGATGCTGGTCCAGTGCTTATTAGCACATGGCTGGTACTCAGTGAGTACTCACTAAGTGCTGGCGGGGATGGCTGCAGAAGATGCGATTCAAGGTCAGCTGCCACCCCACTTCCCTCTAGATGTCTCCCTCCCATGTCCCAGGTGGGAGAAGCCAACCTGGGTCAACATATTGGGCTCACTGAGGATAAATGAGTCCTGCTATTTAAGGATGGGCAATTGGCCACCCAAATTCAGGATGCAGGGACAGCGCCTGGAGCCTTGGATTCTAGAAACAGCCTCTGAGATGGCAGAGTATAGCTGGAGGTAGGAACTCCGCTTTTCCTAGGTGCCTCCTACAAGCCATCTCCTTTAATCTGGAGGACTAAATCACCTTTGAGGTATTGATTTCCCCCTTTTACAGATGTGGAACTGAGGCTGGGTGAAGTTAAGTGACCCTCTCAAGGTCATAAAACTAGAAAGTGGCAGAACTGGAGTTCCAATTCAGATTTTTCTGACCCCAAAGTCTGGGCTTTTTCCAAGACCACCATGTATAGTATGCTCCATGGGGAGCCCCTCTTTTGAGAGCAGAGGGGGTTTGAAGAAGCAGCCAGGGCAGCAGGGAATGTTGGGGATCAGCTTGGGGTTCGTGTGTGATGGCAGCATTTTATATTGAAAATGTCCATGGTGTCTTTTGTAGACCTCGTCCCGATTTCTTTTACCGCTGCTTTCCAGATGGAGTGATGAACTCAGAAATGCACTGCACAGGTGACCCCGATCTGGTGTCCGAGGGCCGCAAAAGCTTCCCCAGTATCCATTCCTCCTGTAAGTTCCATGGCTGGGACACTCCTTATTTCCGTGTTTTCTGATCACTTTCTTTGGAAGTATCAGTGGAAAGAAACGTGTTGGACATGAATGTTAAGTATTGTTCTGTTTTCCTCACCGTAGCTGGTTGGCTTAGAGTCATGATATTCAGCAGGTGTAATAAGCCTGGGACAAAGCTCTGAAGATTACAGAGCATTGTATGTGTTGATTTGTGAGCTTGGCAGAGTGTAGCATGTGGCACTTCACCCCTTGGTGGTGCAGTTCAGGATCTTGAGCGCTGGGAGGGAATTTGCCCATGTTCCCTGAGGCCTTATGCTTTCCAGTTCAGTCTTCTCTCGACTTTATTCCTTCAATTAAGGTATACGTCTATTTAGAATTGTGTCCGTATATGCATATAGTGTACTGTGTCTATAATCTATCTATCTATCTATCTATCTATCTATCTATCTATCATCTATCTATCTATCTATTAGCCTGTAGTTCAAATTTAGATTTTAGATATGTGAGGTGGTATCAGCCTTACAGCAAAGACTCTCATATGAACCAGGAGCAGTGTGGTGTAGTAGAAAGAACATAGATCTTCGAGAATGACAAATGAGGGTTCAAATCCTGTCTCTGCCATGAATTGAATCTGTGACTTAATCTCTCTGTGTCTCAGCCCTTCCTGTGTCAATTGGGAATAATAATGCCTTCATCACTGGGTTAAGATGAGGGTCAAAATAAATGACATTTATGGAGTGTTCACCGTGCTAAAATGTTTAGGTGTACTATCTTATTTAATCCTCTCATTGTATGTAAAGCATTTAATCTCATGCCTGGCATATAATAGACTTTAAATAGTAATTTTTCATATTATTATTATTTATTACCAGAGCTGAAGGTTCTAGAGTATTCTGGTTCATATCTTCATTCAATCCATAAATGTTTATTGCGTGTCTTTGGTGACTGGCACTTTGCCAGGTATTGGGGAGACAAAAATAAATACCCAGTGTGTGCCCTGGGGAGCCCACAGCTAGCTGTGGACTGTGTATTTAGGTCTTTCTTGGAATAATTGGAGAAGAACCACAGGCCCAGGTGGCCACTCAGGATAGGACAGGCTGCTTTCATAATCCAGAGTCCTTGATTCCCCATAGGTTTGGTGGTTATTTACTATCGGCAAGCCTGTTACTTTAATTTTTTTTTTTTTTTCTAAATTCCTAAGACACACCCTAATAGTGGCTGGCTTAAAGGAAAACTGTATGTTCTCTCCTGAGGAGTGGTTTCTCAGAGCCCTTGGAGAATGGGGTCTGTCCCTAACAAGCCCATAGGGTGCCAGCCACTCAGAGAGAATCACCCTTAATTGCACAACAACCCGCGAGGTGGGGGGTGTTCCCATTTTGCACCCAGCGACTCTGAGGCTCAGACAGACACAATAACTCATCCAAAGGTGTCTTGGCACTTTCAATGATTAGGTACAATGAGCTATTCACACCCTCTATGAACTTAAACAAATAACCCATTTTTTTCTCTAGCTTGTTGTAGACTATAATGAGTTGAATAGTGTCCTCTCAAAAGATATGTCCAAGTCCTAACTCTGCGTACCTGTGAACGGTACCTTATTTGCAGATGTAATTGAGTTGAGGATCTTGAGATCGTCCTGGAATATCCAGGTGGGCCCTGAGTCCAATGGCAGGTGTCCTTGTATGAGAAAGGAGAGGGAGATTTGACACATTCGGTCACGGGGGTGAAGTCCATATGGATACCCATGTGAAGATGGAGGCGGAACCTGGAGCGATACTGCCACAAGGCAGGGAGCACCTTGAGATACGGAGACACAGGAGAAAACCATGGGAAGATGGAGGCAGAGATTGGCGTGATGCTGCCCAAGCCAAGGAACGAGGGGAGCCAGCAGAAGCTGAGGAGGCCAGGCAGGATTCTCCCCTGGAGCCTTTGGAGGGCGTGGGCTCTGCCGAGACCATGATCTCAGACTTCTGGCCACCAGAACTCTTGTGAGGATACATTTTTGGTTCTGTAAGGCACCAGATTTGTGGCCATCAACTTAGGTTGAACACTTAACATTTAGAAGGAAGGATTTGGCTCTAGAGTCATGAGGAGGAAGATTGAGAGAAACCACGTTACTGCGTGCATGCTCCTTTGAAATGCCCGCAGGGGGTCAGCTTGGGGTTCAAGGTTCACCTGGAAGCCTTGGTCACTCCAGGTACTTTAAGACAGAACATCCATTTGGAATTGCTTCTTCTCCATTTTTAATTTTTTATCTCTAGGAAGTCACCTTTTAAGTTTGTATCTGTTTTGGAGGAGTCGGAATGCCTGGCTAAAGGAATTCTTGCTGTATTGAGTTATGGTCCCCTTATTGTGAGAGATCCCCATGCTGGCAGAGTTCAGAGGGAAATGGAATAGTAGTCACCTAAGGTCTGCTCCTATCTGCTCTCCATTTACATCCTTATAGGGTCAGTCAAGTTCTCTGTTTTTTTTTTTTAGGGCATGTTCTGTTCTCCCAAATACGTTATGCCGAGTTTTAAGGTGCTTCGAAATTTTAAAGCAGTAAGAAAATGAATCCCTACAGGAAAACCTTAATGCTGGCCTTTCAAATGGTTGACTGGGGACTATAGCACAATTCAATATCTACTATTGCATTTGAACCCAGGAAGGAAATAGCTGTCATGTGAATACATCAAGTTGTCAGACTGCTGGTCCAGAGCAATGAGGGGCCAGACCCTAAAAAAATGTTTATTTTAGACACATACGAACCCCCTTCCCACTACACAAATGCATTTTCTGCAGGGCTGCCTTGTCAAATGCGTGGCTGATGTCCAATCTATGCTAGACAAGCTTCTTGACAGAGGCTATTACTATCTTTTGCTTAAGATGCTCCTTAAATGTTAACAATTTTTTTACTGCTTGGCAGACACAGAATCTCACCCAGACTCTAGGCTTTGATGATGCTGTCTACGTTCGCTCTCTCGCCCTGATTCAGGACAGGTCAGTGGTTGGCTTGAAGGGAGCTGCCCTGTCCACCTCTGGGTTTCTTATTGTGACTAACACCTAGCTGGATGCAGAGCACTGGGCTGACAATCATTTCTGTGCCGAATGCTAGTTTATACATTGGGCTTGAGAGAAATCTCAAGACAGAACTTCCTTTGTTTTCTTTTCTTTTTTTTTTTTTTTCTTCTTAGCAACCTTTTGGAATCCTTTTTCTATTTCTGGTGATCTGAAATTTCATCATTTCGGATGAAATGGTGCTTTACTGGGATTCTTTTTTTTTTTTTTTTTTGTATTAATTCTTCTGGTCACACAGTAGGTTCTTTTAATCTGGAACTTCATGTATTTCTCTGTATTCTCTTTTTTCTTTCTCTCTCTCTCCCTAGAACTTCTGTTAGGTAGATGTTGAATCTTCTGGATTGATCTCATCTTTTTAGAACCCTTTCTTTCTTACCACCTATCTCTTTGTCATTTTTGTTCCTTTCTCTGGGAGATTTTCTTAATTTTATCTACCTTCCTTTCTACTGAATCTTCATTATGATTTTCATATTTTTAATTTCAAAGAGCACTTTCTTGAACCCCGATTTTTAAAAAAATTAATAACATCCTGTTTTTTCCCCCAGGGTACAATATCACTTTGTTTGCAGGTTTCTTCTGCTCTCTCCCCTCTCCTTATTTGTTTGTTTTGGTATCTACCTTTGGTGACAGAAACTTTCTCTAAATATCTGGTGATCTTTGGCTGTGTGTTCTTCCTTCAGGTTAAAGCACTAAAGCTAACTGGGTGCAGCCCATTAACTGCCTTTCATTGAGGGGGGTGCAGAGAGGTTAGGCTTTTCATTGGCTGTCCCCGAGCGTTGTCATCGGCCTGTGCCCTGATGCCCAGAGGAGGCTCCTCCAAGCTCCTTCCTGGTGTAGATGAGCCTGGCATGCTGGGAGCTGGCAGAAGGGGGCTTGGGTTCTCACAGGTCAGTTTGTAGACTGTCACTTAGTCTCCCTGTTTTCAGGCTGGTGACTCAGCCCTGCCCTCAACTTGACTGCTTTTCCCAAATCCAGAGCCTCAGAGGATGAAACCTGTCTTCTTTGAGAGCTGGGGAGGAAGCAAATCAGCTTGCTCCTCGCCAGCACCGCCCTCTGAAGACTGTAGATTTATCCTGCCTCAGCTCTGGTGTCAGCGACCCTCCGCCACCTGCTTTTTTCTTTGTATATTGGGATGTGGAGTCGAGATCCTTCTAGTTGCATTTCAGATGGGATTTGTGTTCCTGTTGTTCACTCCTTTCCCTATCATTTTATTTATTTATTTGTTTGTTTATTTATTTTAAACAAATCAGTTTTATCGATACATATTAATAAAGCATCCAATTCATCCAAAGTGTACAATCATTGGTATTTGGTATAATCACACAGTGGTACATTCATCACTTCAACCATTATTACAGACTTTTCATTATTTCAATAATAATATTACCTTTTCTATATTTTTCCCCTATCAACTTAAAGCCAGAAGTAACTTCATAATGCTCTAGTAGCTTCATCGCAGAGGTGCCATTCGTTAGACAATTCTTGGTCAGCCTCTGTGGTAGTTTTGATGTCAGAATCACTGAGAACCAAGTATGTGGACTAAGAGGGTCTTTGCAGACTGAGTGTCTGGGGGAGATAGTTTCTGCTCAAAGAATCTAAATGGGTTTTAATTATGAATCAAGAAATTATCACAAGATAACATCTTTGCTAACCAACCAGGTTTAACTCCATCAAGCACTAATAGTCACTATTATAAACCAGCTGGTCCTGAGAGACAGGCTGTTGCATTAAGGAACAGAAAATAAGAGAGCCGAGGAAATGGCGAGATTCATTTGCTTTGCATCATTTAATGAAATGAGATTGCTATCAAGGGGTTTTGCTTGTAGATGGGAAGCTTGAGAAATGCCACCTCTTCTTTAAAAAATTATACAAAATGGCATGGGCCTCTTGGGTCATTGGTTCAACCAGGACAAATTGGTGGTCATTGGTCTGAGGTCAGTTTAACTTCTGTGGTTTCTCTTGTAATTAAACAGGAAAGCTTCCAGGTTCGCTCTCATTTCAAGGGGCATCTGCAAACTTGGCAAGAGTCCCTCAAAGCTTTTTTCCTAAAATTTTATTTTCTTATACATCAAGCTTTCAAGATAATTTCAGAGGTTCTGGGAAGCAACTGCACTTATTTTGCTACATCTTCTTTATCCAAATGAAGACTCTGATTGAATCCTGGGAAGCCTTGCTTTCAGAATGCTAAATCCCTTCAGGGAACAATTGCTTAAAAGCAAAATCTAGGGAACGGAAGTGGCTCCATCGATTGGGCGCTTCCCTCCCACATCAGAGGTCTCGGGTTCGGCTCCCCGTGCCTCCTAAAGAAACAAGGAAGACAAACAGATGCAGCAAGTGAAAAACAAGGGGGTGGGGAGAAATAAATAAATAAAATAAATGTGTAAAAAAAATGAAAAATAAAAGCAGAATCAGACCTCCTTCTAGGCTGGTGTTTCCCATTATCACTGCCCACTCCCTACCCCCGCTGCACCATAGAACCTTTTTTAGACACTTTTCTCCTAATTTCTCCCTTCCTATGCAGAGATGTATTGTATTGTGTATCTGTTTCTACAGGTGTGGCCCTTGGGATGGCCACAAACCATTGTGATAGCTAAGAATTCATCCCCCAAGAACCAATTTTCACTCCCTCGGGGCAATATCCCCTCCTTAAGATTGCATGTTCCAGGCTAGTGGTTCTCAGCTGGGGCAGTTTTGCCCCCCAGGGGACATTTGGCTATGTCTGAAGCCATTTTTGGTTTTCACAGTGCACGAGACTACTGGCATCTGAGGTCTAGTGGCCAGGGGTGCTGCTTCATGGCCCACAGTGCCCAGGACGGCTCCCCTTGCCCAAAACATAGAGGCTGCGAACCCCAGTTCTAGGGTGATTAAGCAAATGTATGGGAGAAACTGATCGCTCAAATGTTAAATTCATCCACTTTCCAAGCTCCTGGTCGGAATAAATGGAATATTTTTAGGAATGGACACTTTTGTTTAGTTCCAAGTACTCTTCCTAAAAGAATACCTGCCTCTGTATTTGATTTCTGTGGTTTAGATCAAAGGTTATAATTAAAGCCCAGTGTCTCTTCCTCCTTCCGCCTTTTCCCCTCTCCCTCCTTCCTTCCCTCTTTTCATCCTTCCTTCTTCTCTCTGTTTCTTTCTTTCTATTTTTCAATTATAAAAAATTTCAGACTTACTAAAGAACAAAGAATAGCTAATGAATCCCATCACAATATTCTCATCTTCTCGTTTCCTATGTTTCTCTACCCACTTCTACTCCCCCTCGATGATAACGATTTTTATTATTTTACCTTTCTCAAGATAAAATTTACATTGATATGCGTAATCGTAGCTATTCATTTTAGATAAGTGGATACATTATGTAACCTATACTCCTATCACAATTTAGAATATTTTTTTACAATCCCAGAAAGCTCCCTTACATCCATTCCCAATAAATCCTCACCCTTTTGAGGCAACTACTGTTCAGGTATTTTTTTTTAACTTGAGAACAGTTTTTGCCTATTTTAGAACTTCACATAAATGAAATCCTCCAGTCTGTGCTCTTTTGTGTCTTGCAGCTTTTGCTCAGTATAACACTGTGAGACTCATCCATGTTGTTGTGTGTATCAGTTGTCTGTTCCTTTTTATTGCTGAGGAGTATTGCATTGTAATGACTAGCCCACAGAGTGTATCCTTTCCCTCCTTGACAAACATTTGTTTTCAGTCTTTTGAAGAATGAATGAAGCTACTGTGAACATTTGTGTGCAGTTCTTTTACTGGGCATCTGTTCCCATTTAGCTTGGATAAATATCTATGAGTAGCATTACTGGATGAAATTTGGCAGTTTGAAATTGTTTGTGCAGCCTTTCTTGTTAATCCAGTTCTAAGCACTCTGTCTGAACAGTTACTCCTCCCATGGATTTTCTAAGTCCCCTGAAAGATCGGGGATGGGCAAAATCAGCTCAGATAATTTGGTTTCTGTAAGTCCTTCTGCTCTGGGAAAGCAGAGCTACACAGTGGGTGACACCTCAGCAGCTACTGACTCCAGAGATTGGGGAAAGTGGGGCCATCACCCCAATGTTCTTGGAGTGTGAGGTCTGGAGCTCGGGCTCCACCCACATGCTTGATGAAAGTGGAACCGAGAAAATGTCCATTGGGCGAGCCTGTGGAAAAGGTGGGCCCCCATGAGCTCCCAAGGAGAAGAAGAAACCATCATTTTAAGGGTGAGCCCGCCACCAGTGCATGAAAGTTGCAGTTACCGTATATCTTGGTCAACATTTGATATTGTCAATCTCTTTAATTTTAGTCATTTTGATGAGAGTGTTGTGGCATCTCATTATAGTTTTAATTTGCATTTCGCTGATGACTAATGATGTATACTTTTCATGTGCATATTAGCCATAACTTCCTTGGTGTAGTGTCTGATCAAGTCTTTTGCTATTAAATTTTTATTTGATAATTAATTGGGGGAGTTTTTTCTGTATTCTGTTTTCAAGCCTTTTGTTATATTAATGTGTTGTGAGTATTTTCTCCCATTAGTGGCTTTCATGTTCATTTTCTTAATAGTATGTTTTGATGAGTAGTTTTACACTTTGATTAAAGCTAATTTATCATTTTTTTCCCTTTATCATGGTTGCTTAGTGTGGCCCGTCTAAGAAACCTTTTCATACCCTCAGCCAGCAAAGGTATTCTCCTATGTTTTCTTAAAAAACTTTATAGTTCCCTCCTATTTCTAGTTTAAATGTTATTGTCATTAAGGGTTTTGAATTTTGTCACATGCTTTTTCTGCATCTATTGATTTGGTCATGTGCTTTATGTCCTTTTTTCTAATAGGGTATATTATATTGATTGATTTTTGTATGTTAAACCAACCTTGCATTCCTGGAACAAATTTTCCTTGGTCAAGGTGTAAAATCCTTTTTATATGTTGCTGGATTTGGTTTGGTAGTGCCTTGTTGAGGACATTTGTGTTTATATTTAAAGGGAATATTAGTCTGTAGTTTTCTTTTTTGGAATATCTTTGTCTGGTTTTGGTCTTGGAACTTCTTTCTAAAAATGTATCCCTAAGTGTTTTATGTTTTTGCACTACATTGTCAGTGGAATACTAATGTCAAGAGCTGAGCCACCAGGTATGGCCAATTAAAACATTAATCCAAAATGGAAATAACAGTGAAGTCTTTCATCCATAACTGTGATGATATAAATAAGGGGTTAGCCTGGAGAAAAAACTCCTGTTCCTCCCTGTTCGTTTTTCCCCACTCAGTGGTGCCAGGCATGGGACAGATGGATCACAGATGTCTGAACAAAAGGCTCCTGCAGTTTTATAGCCCAAGGGCTGAGTGGGGCTAGGAGGAGAAATGTGTTTTTAAGGTCTTCCCCTCTTTCCCCCTCAAAGCACCTCCCCATAAGAAGGTCTCAGCAAAGGTACCTGGAGAAGGCCTTGGGTTAGGAATGCAGATTTGGGTGTAAGCATGGCCAGCCAGGGATCCTGAGACCTTGACTGCAATTCCTTTTAGAGCCTGCAGTGCACTGATCATGCACCAAGTCTGATGGGGGGTTGGGGGCAGCTTTCCCCTGTGATGCCTGCCAGGTAAAGTCTTTGTAATTATCTATGGTCGGGACTGAAAGATCACACATACGATTTTGACCAGGAATGAACTCCTCACTTAGATATGGAAAAAACATTTGATTTTTAAAATATTGACTGTATCCTGTACCTTGCTAAATTTACTTATTAGTTTTAGTAGATTGCTAGTGATTTTGTTGATTCCTTATGTTTTTTGATACTTTTTTTCAAGTGATTTATACATTTAATTTAGGTTGTTGAACTTATTAGTATAAATTGTTAATAATATTTCCATGTTGCCTTATTTATATCTGTTAGATCTGTAGTGATACCCTCTCTTCTAGTTCTCCTCTTGGTAATTTGCATTTTGTCTCCTTTTTCTTGATTTGACTTACTTGAGGTTCATCAATGTTATTAATCTTTTCTCAAAAACTATACTTTTATCTTTATTTTTCTACACTTTTATCTCTTTTATTTTATTGATTTCTGTTCATTGTTATTGCCTTGCTTTTAATTTGGGTTTAATTTGCTCATCATTTTCTATTTATTTAAGTAGTAAATGTAACCATTCTTCCTTGTATTTGAATCAATTAGAGCTATAAATTACCCTCTAGGCTCTGCTTTAATTGTACCCCACAAAATTTGTTATGTTGTATTTTCATTATTGTTCTGTTCAAAATATTTTCTAATTTCCCTTGTGATTTCTTTTTTGATTTGTGGGTTATTTAGATGTGGGTTGTTTATTTTCCAAATATTTAAGACTTTTCTAACTATCTTGATGTGGATTTCTAATTTATTTTTTTGAGACTAGAGAACATACTCTACAAGATTTTGGTCTCTTGAGATTGACTAAGATTTGTTCTTGTTTTTCTTTTCTTGGCTGCCAAAGCAAATACCATGCAATTGTTTGGCTTAAACAATGGGAATTTATTAGCTGATGTTTTTGAGCTTAGGAAAAATGTCCAAATCAAAGTCATCATCAAGGCGATGCTTTCTTCCCGAAGACTGTCATTCTGGGACTGGCTGCTGGTGATCCTTAGTCCTTCGCTTGTCACATTGCAAGGCAGTTAGTAGCATCTCCTGGTCTCTTCCTTATTTTCCAGGTTCCGTTGGTGTTCAGCTTCTGGCTGCTTCCACTGTGGCTTTCTCTTTCTCAATCTGAATCTCTTTCCACTTATAAAGGACTCCAGTAATAGGATTAAGACCCATCCTGGTTCAGCTGGGCCACACCTTAACTGAAGTGACCTCATCAGAAAGTTCCTTCTTACAATGGGTCACACCCACAGAAATGTATTAAGTTTTTTTTTTTTGTTTGTTTTTTTAAGATTTATTTATTTATTTACTTTTATCCGTTTTTAGGCCCCCCACCCCCATTTTTGCTGTTTCTGTGTCCATTTGCTGGGCAATTCAATCCTGGGAACCTCCGATGTGGGAGAGAGGCGTCCTACTGCCTGTGCCACCTTACTTCCTGGTTTTTCAGCACATCTCTTCTTGGCTCTCCCTTGTGTCACCCTCCTGTTACGTCATCATCTTGCTGCGTGGCTTGGCGGGGCCCGACGGCACACCCACACATGGAGCCTGGGGGGCTTACCCAATTGCAGGGCCTGGCAGCCTACGTGCCTTCTATATTTTTCTTTATTTTTACGGGGAGATCCCAGGGATTGAACTCAGGTCCCTCCATATGGGAGATGGACACCCAACCATTTGAGCCACATCCACCCCCCGTATTAAGTTTAAGAACATGTTTTTCTGGGGTACCTAAAGGTCCAAACCACCAGAGTTGTATTGTCCCAGTATGGTTTCTTTGGTGAACATCTTGTGCATACTTGAAAATATATTCTGCATTTGTTGACTGTACCATTCCAGATATGCAATTAGGTTGAGGTGGTGGTGTTTAGAGATTCTTTATCCTTGCTTTATTTCTGTCTCATTGTTCTATCATACTGAGAATAGGGTTTTTAAAGCTCCAACTATGTGTATATCTTTGTTTCTTTCTTCTTTTAGTTCTGTGGGATTTTTCTTTCATGCATTTTGAAGTTCTGTTTATAGGCACATACCCATTTATGATTGTATTGTCTTCTTGAAATTTTGACTTTTTTATCCTTATGAAATGTCTTCTGCCTCTCATTTTATCTCTTCTTATTTCATGATACCACTTCATGTGGATGTGAGGCCCCTGAGCCCATCAATTGTGAAATATTTTCTTAACAGAGTCCTTTCTTGGCACTTGGTGATGGAATGGGCTTGAATTTTTAAAGAGTTGTTGGATAGAATCCTATTTTTTGTGGTTTCCTTTTATAACTGTTTCAAACCCTTGCCTTATTTGTTTATTTATTTATTTTTTAAATACTTTAGATTACATAAATGTTACATAAAAAATATAGGAGATTCCAATATGCCCCACTCCTCACCCCTCCCATACTTTCCCACATTAGCAGCATCCTTCATTAGTGTGGTACATTTGTTAAAATTGATGGACACATATTGGAGCATTGCCACTAAGCATGGATTCTAGTTTACATTACAGTTTACACTCTGTCCCACACAATTTTTTAAGTTATGACAAAATCCATAATGGCCTGTATCCATCATTGCAACGTTGTTCAGGACAATTCCAGTGTCCCAAAAATGCCCCCGTATTACACATGTTTTTCCCTCCTCGCCCCCCACAGAACCTCCAGTGGCCACTGCCTCCACATCAATGATAAAAGTTCTTCCATTGGTAGAATAACAATACATCTATAGAAGAATACCAGTAAGTCTACTCTAGTCCATTGGTCATTCCCCAATCCTGAGGATTACTGGGATGGTGATGCCCACTCTGCCTCTACTTGAGAGGGGGCTTAGATCCCATGGGGCAGATGGATGAGACTATCTTGCTTGCAGTTGCAGATTCTTTCTGTTTCTTGGGATGGTCGTTGTCCATCATCATCTCCTTGTCAGCTGTCCTGGGTGAGTCCAATGAACTGGAAAGTAGGTATTGCAATGCTGTTGAGATTTAGGGTCCAACTGGCACTTGGACAGCCCAAAGACTTAAGTCTCTTGGACATACTTCTATCAAGTCTAGTACTAACTATAGGTTCAAATAGAAGGGGCAGAAGAAACATGTATTGGGAAACCACAAATTAATCCAACTCTGTCACACTGGAGAGTGTAAATTCCAAAGCACGGCCCACTGGCAGGGCACCAATCTCCTGAGCTGTCAGCCCTGCCTATAGTGTCTGGATGTCTCCAGAGCCCTCAGGAGCCCCACTATTTGAGGCAATATTTTCTGTGGTAGTCAATGAGATCATGCTGAGATGTGCATAAGCATATCCTCTGGAATGACCTCCCAACTCACTTTGAAATCTCTTAGCCATAAAAACTCATTTCTTTTACCTTTTGCCCCTTTTGGTCAAGGTCTTTTCCAGGTGCATTGCTAGTAGGCACTTGGTAATAATCCCTTGGTGCCAGGGAGGCTCATGCCAGGGAGTCATGTCCCACACTGGCGGGGGAGATAATGCATTTATATGCTGAGTTTGGCTTAGAAAGAGGCCACATTTGAGCAACAAGGAGGCTCTCAGGAGGTAACTCTTAGGCAACTTATAATATTTGTAGCCGTTTGGCAATTTGATGTAATTATGAATTCCAAAAATATAATTGGATCATGCTTGTAAACTGATCTGTTAATCTGGACATGATTAAGTTATGATTAGGGTGTTGACTGGGCCACGTCAGTAGGGCATTGAGTCCCACTCCTTGGTGGGTGGTGGAATCGAATATAAAAGGCAAAGGACAGAAGGAACAGTTTTTGAGAAGCAGTTTTGATGTTGGAGTTTTGATGTTGGAGAGAAGGCCCCAGGAGAAGAGAAGTGAGCCATTCGCCTGATAGTCTACAGCTGACCTTGTGGAGGAAACAGAGGAGCTAAGCCCGGAGAGAAACACAGCCCTGGGAAGAGAGGAACCCAAGAAGCCTGAACCCTGGCAAACAACGGCAGCTGTCTTGCTCCAACACATGGCAATGGACTTTGGTGAGAGAAAAAACTTACACTTTATGGCCTGGTAACTGTGGACTTCTACCCCAAATAAATACCCTTTATAAAGACCAACCCATTTTTTGTATTTCACATTAGCACCTCTTTGGCTGACTAATACAATACTAGACTAAGTTTCAATTTCAGAAGAAAAGTTTCATAAGTACAGTCATCAATATCAAGGGCTCATCACAATGGTCCATATTCCTTCACTTGGTACTGCCCCTGTCCTTAGGGGATTCTTGCTGTCCCATTAGAGAATGTGGCAGATCTCCCCAGGATGGGAATTCGATATTCTTTTGGTTATAGAGTGAATATCCGCCCACCGTGACATTGCCCCATGAACACTTGAACACATTCATATGTCTTGTAGGTATGACCCAGACGAACCTCCTCCCATGCATCCCCCATTACTGACACCATGCACCAATGATCTTCCCGCCACAGTTGTGATCCCTCTGTGATCCAAAACGTCTTCAAAAATGAAACCAACAAAATAACCAAGTAAAATTAATAAGGAAATTAAATAATGATAGTTTAAAATATATTTTTTTGACACGATGTCTTTCATCACTGTAAGATCTGTTATCTTGTATGTACAGTGACATTTTCTTCCATATATTCCCCCCGTGTCTTATTTTCATTTTATCTTCAAAGAAGCTTTAGGTTACAGAAAAGTCACCTACAGAATATAGGAGATTCCCCCTCCCCCATCAAACCCTTGGCTTTTAAAACAATCTTTCAATTTTGTGCCCAGAGATCACTCAAGATATTAGACATCTTCAAAAAAAAAAAGAAAAGAAATTCAGATTTAGCACATGTCCTCTGTAATGGCCACAATTGGGAAATAAATATTTGTTGGGAAATTGTCCCAATCCACAGAGATGGGTGCCCATTCTCAGCTGGGACTCTGCCATAGAAGCATTATCTTTTGGGATTTGGGTTAATGTGGCAGTCTGAGATTATTTATCATTCCCCAAAAGAGAGATTATGTTTGTAAACTAATATATTCCTTTGGGTGTGGTATCCTTTGATTGTATTAGATTCAGCTGGCATGTCTTGATTAAATTACCAATTAAGATTAGGGCTTTTATTGACCATGTCAGTGACTCAGAAGAACAGGAAGAGAGAGAGAGAGCGCCACAGATGCCAGAGGAGAGATCTTTGTCAGTTTTGATCCTGAAGTCCCAGGGAGAGGTGAGCCATTCGCCTGATAGTTTGCAGCTGAAGAGAATAGAGCAGCAGAGCAACTGAAAAGGCCTGGAAAGAAATGAGCCCTATGCCAGCCTACAGCTGAGATTGGAAGAAGCTGGGCCCACAGAGCCTTAAAAGGAAGAAGGAAGGAGAGACCAGGCAGAGATCGCCCACCATCTTGTTTCAACACGTAGCAACAGACTTGGATGAGAAAGCAGCCTTGAGCTGGACTCTTTAGAGCCTTGTAACTGTAAGCTTTTACCCCAATAAAAGCCAGCAAATTTCTGGTGTTTTGCATCAGCACCCTTTTGGCTGACTAATACAGTTAAGAACCACCGTGCCCTCTCTTTCTGTTCTTTCAACTTCTTCTCTCATATGCATATCCTTAGAACCAGTGTTTCCTTATCTCTTTTGGATAGAACTTGTAAACATATATAAGTTATTCCGATGGGGGTCTTCCACAGCAAACATTACATTCCAGGCCTGCTTCCTTATGCCTCCCAGTGGATCTGGGTCTGCCTTTCCTACCTCCGTCAGCATCTTCTTGAAAATGCAAGCTCCTTTGACTGTGACCCCGAGGCAAGGTCATATGGGAGTTAAGTCTGCTGAAGGAAAATGAAACAGATCATTCCACAGCCAAGTCTGCATGGTCTTTGGATGATTCAAACCTTCTTCTTCTTTCCTTCCATCACCTTCTTTGTTTGTTTGTTTGTTTTTTTAACTTTATTTTGTATATATAATAATTGAAAATATAAACAATTAAAAACTAAAAAGTAAACACAGATGAATAAATATATACATTTTTCGATTAAATGTAATGGATACATATAATTTTTTTAAAATCAAACAATATATTACACAATATATTTGGTTCATAGTAATGCATTCATACAGTATTTGTCCTGTATACTTGCTGCATTCAACATAATATCCTCCAGGTTCATCCATGTTGCCATATGCTTTATGACTTCATTTCTTCTTACAGCTGCATAATATTCCATCATGTGAATAGACCACAGTTTGTTTATCCATTCATCTGTTGATGGACACCTGGGTTGTTTCCAACTTTTGGCAATGGTGAGTAAGGTTGCTATGAATATCGGTGTGCAGATGTCTGTTCGTGTCACTGCTCTCAGTTCTTCTGGGTATATACTCAGTAGTGGTATTGCCGGGTCACGTGGCAAGTCTATATTCAACTTCTTTAGGAACTGCCAAACAGTCCTCTGCAGAGGCTGTTCTATTCTGCCTTCCCACCAACAGTGAAGAAGTGTTCCTAACTCTCCACATCCTCTCCAACACTTGTAGTTCTCTGTCTTTTTAATAGTGGCCATTTGGATAGGTGTGAAATGATATCTCATGGTAGTTTTGATTTGCATTTCCCTAATCATGAGTGATGTTGAGCATTTCTTCATGTGTTTTTTTGCCATTTGTATTTCTTCTTCGGAGAAATGTCTATTCAAGTCTTTGGCCCATTTTTTAACTGGGTCATTTGTCTTTTTATTGTTGAGTTGTAACATCTCTTTATATATCCTGGATATTAAACCCTTATCAGATATGTGATTTCCAAATATTTTTTCCCATTGAGTCGGCTGCCTTTTCACCCTTCTGACAAAGTCCTGTGAGGTGCAAAAGTGTTGAATTTTGAGGAGGTCCCATTTATCTACTTTTTCTTTTGTTGTACGTGCTTTGGGTGTGAGGTCCAAGAAACCACCACCTACTACAAGGTCTTGAAGATGTTTCCCTACATTTTCTTCTAGTAGTTTTATGGTCCTGGTTTTTATATTTAGATCTTTGATCCATTTTGAGTTGATTCTTGTATAGGGGGTGAGATAGGGGTCCTCTTTCATTCTTTTGGTTATAGATATCCAGTTCTCCCAACACCATTTGTTGAAGAGACTGTTTTTTCCCATTAGCCTGGGCTTGGTAGGTTTGTCAAATCCAGTTGACTGTATAGGTGAGGATATATTTCTGGATTCTCAATTCTATTCCACTGATCGATGTGTCTATCTTTCTGCCAGTACCATGCTGTTTTGACCACTGTAGCTTTGTAATATGTTTCAGGGTCAGGCAGTGAAATTCCTCTCACATTGCTCTTCTTTTTTAGAATACTTTTGGCTATTCGGGTGCACTTACCCTTCCAGATGAATTTGGTAATTGCCTTCTCTAATTCTGTAAAGTAAGCTGCTCGGATTTTGATTGGTATTGCATTGAATCTATAAATCAGTTTGGGCAAGATTGACATCTTCACGATATTTATTCTTCCAATCCATGAACATGGAATGTCTTTCCATTTGTTTAGGTCTTTTTAAATTTCTTTTAGCATTGTTTTGTGGTTTTCTGCATATAGGCCCTGTACTTCTTTGGTTAAATTAACTCCTAGGTATTTGAGTCTTTTTGTTGCTATTGAAAATGGAATTTTCCTCCTGATTTCCTCCTGAGGTTGTACAGTACTAGTGTACAAAAACATTACTGTTTTTTGTGTGTTGATCTTGTATCCTGCCACTTTGCTGAACTCATTTATTAGTTCAAGTAGCTTTGTTGTGGATACTTCAGGATTTTCTAAATACAGGATCATGTCATCTGGAGAAACAGTGAGAGTTTTACTTCCTCTTTTCCTATTTGGATGCCTTTAATTTTTTTGTCTTGTCTAATTGCCCTAGCTAGAACTTCTAGTACAATGTTGAATAACTTTCGTGACAGTGGGCATCCTTGTCTTGTTCCTGATCTTAGGGGGAAAGCTTTCAACCTTTCCCCATTGAGTATGATGTTGGCTGTGGGTTTTTCATATATACCTTTTATCATATTGAGGAATTTTCCTTTTATTCCTATCTTTTGAAGTGTTTTTATCAAAAAAGGATGTTGGATTTTGTTGAATGCCTTTTCTGCATCTATTGAGATGATCATGTGGTTTTTTTCCTTCAATTTGTTAATGTGGTATATTACATTGATTGATTTTTCTTATGTGGAACCAGCCTTGCATACCAGGAATAAATCCCACTTGGTCGTGATTTATAAGTCTTTTGATATGCTGTTGGATTCAATTTGCAAGTATTTTGTTGAGAATTTTTGCATCTATATTCATTAGAGAGATTGGTCTGTAATTTTCTTTTCTTGTGAAATCTTTATCTGGCTTTGGTTTTAGGGTGATGTAGGCTTCATAAAATGTGTTGGGTAATTTTCCATCCTCTTCAATTTTTTGGAAGAGTTTAAACAAGATTGGTGTTCATCTTTTAGAAATGCTTGGTAGAATTCACCTGTGAAGCCATCTGGTCCTGGACTTTTCTTTGCTGAGAGATTTTTGATGATGGATTCAATCTCCTTAATTGTAATTGGTATAATAAGTTCTTGTATATCTTGTGGTGTCAATGTAGGTTGGTTATGTGTTTCTAGAAATTTGTCCATTTCATCGAGGTTGTCTAGTTTGTTGGCATATAGTTTCTCATAATATCCTCTTATGATTCTTTTTATTTCTGTGAGGTCATTTGTAATTTCCCCCCCTTTCATTTCTGATTGTATTTATTTGCATCTTCTCTCTTTTTTTCTTTGTTAGTCTAGCGAGGGGTTTGTCAATTTTATTGATCTTCTCAAAGAACCAGCTTTTGGTTTTGTTGATTTTCTCTATTGTTTTTCTGTTCTCATTTTCATTTATTTCTGCTCTAATCTTTATAATTTCTTTCCTTCTTTTTGCTTTGGGATTGGTTTGCTGTTCTTTTTCTAGTTTCTCAAGTTGTTCAGTTAAATCTTTGAGTTTAGCTCTTTCTTGTTTTTTAATATAGGCATTTAGGGCTATAAATTTCCCTCTCAAGACTGCCTTCGCTGTATCCCATAAGTTTGATACGTTGTGTTCTCATTTTCATTTGTCTCAACATATTTACTGATTTCACTTGCAATTTCTTCTTTGACCCACCGAATATTTAGGAGTGTGTTGTTCAGTCTCCACACATTTGCAAATTTCCTTTTTTCCTGTCTGTTATTGATTTCCAGTTTCATTCCATTATGATCTGAGAAGGTGCTTTGTATAATTTCAATCTTTTTATATTTCTTGAGAGCTGTATTGTGACCTAACATGTGGTCTATCCTGGAGAAAGATCCATAGGCACTTGAGAAGAATGTATAACCCGCTGAGTTTGGATGCAGTGTTCTGTATATGTCTGTTAGGTCTAACTTATTTATCATATTGTTCAAGTTCTCTGTTTCCTTGTTGATCTTCTGCCTAGTTGTTCTATCTAATGATGTGAGAGGGGTGTTGACGTCTCCAACGATTATTGTAGAAATGTCTATTTCTCCCTTCAGTTTTGCCAGAGTTTGTCTCATATATTTTGGGGCACCCAGGTTAGGTGCGTAGATATTTATGACTGTTATATCTTCCTGTAGGATCGTCCCTTTTATTAATATATAATGGCCTTCCGCATCTCTTATCACTTTTTTGCATTTGAAGTCTGTTTTGTCTGATATTAGTATAGCTACCCCTGCTCTTTTCTGTTTACCATTCACATGGAGTATCTTTTTCCAACCTTTTACTTTCAGCCGGTTTGTATGCTTGGGTCTGAGGTGAGTTTCTTGTAAGCAGCATATGGATGGCTCATGTTTTTTTATCCATTCTGTCAGCCTGTATCTTTTGATTGGGGAATTTAATCCATTCACATTCAATGATATTACTGAAAATGTACTATTTATTTCCTCCATTTTATTCTTTGGTTTTCATGTGTCATCTTGTTTTTCTTCTCTTTTTACTCTTTTGGTTATCCTTTCTGCTTTTCTTTTTCTATACTCTCCTCCAAGCCTCTCCTGTCTTTTTCCTTCAGGTCTAAGGCTTCCTTTAATATTTCCTGCAAAGGTGGATTCTTTTTTGCAAACTCTCTTAGTTTCTCTTTGTTTGTGAATACTTTATATTCACCTTCATATTTGAAGGACAGTTTTGCTGGATAAAGAATTCTCAGCTGGCAGTTTTTCTCTTTCAGTTTCCTAATTGTATCATACCATTGTCTTCTCGCCTCCATGGTTTCTAAAGAGAAATCTGCACTAAGTCTTACTGGACGTCCTTTGTATGTGTTCGTTTGCTTCTCTCTTGATGCTCTGAGAATTTTCTCTTTATCTTTTACATTTGACATTCTTAATAATATGTGTCTTGGTGTAGGTCTATTTGGTTTTATTTTCATTGGGGTACGGTGTGCTTCTTGGACATGTAAGTTCATTTCTTTCATGAGAGTTGGGAAATTTTCAGCTATTATTTCCTCAAATACACTTTCTATCCCTTTCCATTTCTCTTCCCTTTCTGGAACTCCCATGACATGTATGTTCTTGCGTTTAGTGTTGTCATTCAACTCTCTGAGCCCCTGCTCAATTTTTTCCATTTTTTTCTCTCTCTGTTCTTTTCTCTCTTCAATTTTAGCTGCTCTGTCTTCAGTATTCTTTCTTCTATCATTTCGAGTCTGCTGTTGTATGCCTCAAATGTGTTGTTGACTTTACCTATTGTGTCTTTCATTCCCATGAACTCCATTACTTTTCTGTTCAGGATTTCAAATTCTTCTTTGCGTTCGCTCAATGTCTTCTTGATATCATTTATTTCTTTAACTATATTGTCTTTCATCTCATTAATTTGATTTTGGAAATTTGTGTTCATCTCACTGATTAGTTCTCTCAAATTCTGCATCTCTTCTGGGACTTTGCTGTACTCCTTTTCTTGGGCCATGTCTTCTATTTACTTAATATGGCTCGTAATTTTTTGCTGGTGCTTAGGCATCTGGTTAGGTTGTATTTTACTTAGATGCTCCTTCTCTTTCTCTTTTATGGGTTTTAGTGGCAGGAGGCTGTGAGTTACTTTTTTTTGGCTCAACCTTGATTGTTGGGATTGTTCTGCTGGTTGCTCACCACTGGGCACAGGACCCAGTAATTGATTGTAAAGTCATTTCCTAGGGCCTTGGGCAGAGAGGCTATAGAGGCCAGGAAAAGCCTCTCCTACTTATTAATTTTCTTATGTGCATTTCCTTGGTCTGCCAGGAGATGGTACTCGTTGGCAGCTCTCAATTCAATGCCTGGTCGAAGCATATTTGTTGTGACACAGACCAGATCAATGTGGTAGAGCTTCCTGTCTGGGGGCTAAGAGCCTTGTAATTCAAACTTTCTGAGACAGTTCTCCAGACTTGTCTCGTAGCGCCCCCCTTTTCCCAGCCAGGAAATATTTCCACTCCCTTCTGAATCCTCAACAATCAGTCCCTGTTAGTAGAGGAGGAAATTGGGAGGTTTGTATATCTTTAGTCCCTTGCAGGCTCCAAGGCAAACATTGGCACAGCCCCACCTGGCCTGGAAGGGCTCTCGGGACAGGGCAGACCAAACCTGGGAGTCAAAAGCAGGGTCAGCTCCAGGGTCTCTCTCCCCTCTCCTGTGGCATCCTCAACAATTAGTCCAGGTTAGAAGAGAGGGAGGTTGCAAGGGTCGGATTTCTCCAGTCTTTCCTAGGCTCCCAGGGCAAACCGCCATGTGGAAAGATCCGTGGGGCTCCGCAGCCCAAATTTGCAGGTCAGAACCAGAGTCAGCCTAAGGCTGTGTCCCTCTCTCTCCCCTTTCCGGGAGTGGTAGATCCCTGGAGCCCCCTTTGTCTGTGGTCGCAGGCCCAGAGGCCCGAGAATTCTAAAGAGTGTGGGGGAGGGTGCCGGCAGCAGCAGAAACTGCTATACTTCCAACTCACGTTCTGTTGTCGCGATTTCCCTCTTTTGTCCCTTTCTTCTCTGGGTGGTGTGCAGCCTTCAACTGCTGTCCTAAACCCTAGAAGGTCTTTTTCGGGGCTGTTTCAGCCTGTCCTCTAGCTATTTTTCTGGAGAAGAGATTCCCATGTCTTACTAGTCTGCCATCTTCCCGGAAGTCCCATCACCTTCTGAAGTCTGCTAATTAGGGCTAAATAGCACCATCCTTCTATGCCAGCAGTGGATTAACGGCACTGGGGATATAGAAGTGTAAAAGCCATTTCATGACATTCTAGAATGATCACGGCAAGTCATGCCACAGCTTGAAGCTCTTCAGTAGCTCACAGACCACGAAAGAAAAATCCAGACTCTAATGAAGTCTTCAGGCCTTGAATGGTTGGACTCCCGCTGCTGCTTCAGCCTCGTGTCCTGCTCCCTGTGTTTACCATATTCCAGCCACACTGTCCTTTGGATGATAATGAATATTGCTAATGTTTATTGAATGTGTAAAATGAGTCCGGCACTGTGTCAAGTCTCATCCCATTTAATCCTCCTAACAAATCCGTGAGGTCAGTACTATGATTAGTCCTGTTTTCCAGATGAGGAAACTGAGGCTTGGAGAGGACACTCATTTGCCCTAAGGTCACACAGCCAGTGTGTCACAGAGCTGCACCTACACCCAGATCATCTGACATTAGAACCCAAACTCTTGCTTTCTGGGCCCAATTCTTGGCAACTCCGTCAACATGAGATAGTCTTTCCTCCCCTGTCCTTTGCATTTGCCCTTTTCCCATACTTCCCATATACTGTGGGAGCTCCATCGGTATTCCTTAAGCCCGTACTATGTCCACGCACACCAGTCCGAGTTTCACCTACCGGTAGCTGTGTCTCTCTCTCTGAGGGCTTCCTTGGGCTGCCGGAACCTCTCCTGCCTGTGCTCACAGCAGACTGGACATGCAGGAATGAATGCTCACTCCATCCCCTGGAGCAGCTCTTGGCCCATGATTAATGGATACCCTGCTCCCTTGCTGAGGTGGGACAGTTTGAGGTGTGTGTTTTATGCTGGCTCCCAGAGTTCCCCAGTGGGACCAAGCTCCAGCTGCCCACAGTGGTAGCTCATTTGGCAGAATGCCCTGCCTTCCTTCCCATCCTTGTCTGTCCTCCTCACTGGTGTTTCCTGGGATTGTCTTCCTAATAAGCTACATGCACTTGAAGGCCTCTCAGGGTCTCATTCTGAGAGAACCCAAACTAAGACATTACTCTGGCTAGCTCTTTCTGATGCCGTCTTGCTTCAACACGTGGCAACAGACTTGAGTGGGTATGGGTTTCCACATAAATGTGGCCCTTATGTTAAAGAAACCGACCCTAAATCCCTCAGATATCCCTCGCATTCTTCTTTGTCCCAGCATGTAGTTGAGTCTATAATAATGTTGACACTGTCCACTTGTGTTTCTGTCTTTGCTATTAGCCATTAGCTCCAGGAGGGCGAGGACCTTGGCCGTCCCAGCACTCCTGTGTTCCCAGTACCTGGTACAGCAAATGGCTCATAATAGGTTCTCCAAAATATTTACTGAACAAATTGATTTGTTGGCTACATTGAGTAAAGACTTCACTGAAGCTACATTTACACTTTAAGTGTGTGTTCAAGACCCCCATTCACCATTGACCCTGAGTTCTTGGAACACGTGACACCTTCCTGTGGTTAGGGTAAGAGAGAAAACCGAGCTGTTAGGAAGATGCGGTCACTCTCCTGCTAATTCACAGAGCAGTCTAATGGCACACAGCTTAACTGCCTCATCTCTAATACTTTTGGAAAATGAAGGAGTTGGATGTGGTCAGAAGTCCCTTTGAGCTATGAAATTCGGTAATCTCTTTAAGCTTCAATTTCATCAATTTTACTAAGGGTTTAAAATACCGACTAAAAGAAGTTCTTGTGAGTATAGAATGGCTTAAAGAATGCCAAGCACCTGGCACATAGTAGGGGCTTTGCAGATGTTAGATTCCCTCACTGCATCCTCCTGGAGAACTGGGGGATCCTTGCAAATGATGACTTAAGGATGCAAAGCCCTGAGTTCAGTTCCTTTCTACCTGGAAGTCTGGTGTGGGATCTAGGGGCTGGGGGGTTGGCGGAGTATAGGCAAACGGTTTCTTTACTCTACAGCCTGGAAATTTCTCGACTCTTTTTTTCGTAAGCAGTTAAAAGTTCTTTGGGAACCACTTCTGGCTTGTTTCCACCAATAAATGGATTCAATTTCAGGCCCTAAGTCCTTCTCTCTCATAGGATTATCTCCCTCAGTTTTCTGGCTTACAAGGAACTTTAGTTTTTCATAAAAATAAAATAAAAAAAAAAAAACCTTTTTTCTTGTAGGAAATAGATACTGGGTAAAATATTTGATATCTTTGAGAGCCACCTGCTGGGTCTCCCCAGATTCAGGATGATTAGTGACCTTGTTAAGAAAAAAAAAAAAGATGGCTCATACGTTTGCCCTTTTCTAATATGACTTTTGGTCAAACCTTTGAATATTTTGGACTGGATATTATTTGTAACACCTTACAAATAAAACAAGATTCCAATAATCTTCTTTCAGAATCATTCCTTTCTGGAAAAGAAGGAAAAATTACTGGCATGTGGCAGGCTGAGAGAGATGGAGCCTAATGATCAAACTGTTCATTTCTCCACATAGGTCTGTTCTATTAACTGAAGGGTTGTTTTCCCCTTTTGTTGTTATGGCTTTAGCTGCTAAAACAAATGAGAAAATGTTGCTGCATGTTTCACAATTTGACTGTTGTCACAATATTCTGGGCAAAACTCCCAATACTCTGTACAGTCTTTAAAAAATATTCATCCACTCATTCATTTAGTCATTTGATTATTTTTACAACCATTTATTCAACATATATTTATTAGATACCTACCTCCTGTGAATCCTACCTCTGCTTGGTGCTGGTGGAAAGAGTGCAGTGAATAAGACAAATGCCCTTCCTGTCCTAGCAGAATTTACAGTCTAATGACGCAGGGCTGCTGTGAGCCCAGAAGTTGCTTTTATGCCAATTAGGAGAAGGCACCCCTTCCTGCCAGCAGATGCAACCCAGGATCGAGGACATCAGAGCAGAGTGCAGGCTAATGGCCAGTGCCTCCTCCTTCCTCAGCTGGGTAACCTTGGACAGTGAACAGTCTGAGCAACCATGCTTTGCAGACTTGATGCAAAGGAATGGATATTAAACAAATACTTCCACAAATAGATATTTAATTATACTCCTCATTTGTCCTAGATGGAAAAATACAGGGTGCCATAATAGTTAAGTGACATCTACATAGTCAGAGTGTCTTGTTCCTTTGGGACAGTTACTCCTGAGGGAAGGATGGGCGTTGACCAGGCCAAGAGGAGTTGAGAACGTTTCTCTCTGGAAGAGCAGCAGGTGCTGTGGAGGAGAGGGACCCGAGTTACACTGGAAATAGAGGGGTGGGAGGGCCGGAGCACCTCTGTCATTTTATACTTTTGCATTTCTCATCTAAATACCATGACATTTCATTTTTTTGTTTTTTCTTTATATATTCATGACCACATATTTTCAAAAGAATGTCATTTTAAGACCTATCCTAGGGCTCCAAATAATATATTTGCTTTGATAACCATTAGAAAAATGAATTAAATTATTTTGTATACAACTATATTTCTGTATTGATTATGAAATGTGGCAGTTTGATATTATTTATGAATTCTCAAAAGAGATATTGATTATGTTTGCAAACTCTGGGCCTGATACCTCTTTGGTTGTATTAAGTTCAGAGGTTTCACTTTTACTTTATTAAATCAAGATTAGGGCTTTGATTCAACCATGCCATTAGGGCATGCAGGGTTGAGTCCCTGCCTGCTTGGCGGGCTATATAAACTGGTGCTCCATCAAGGAGACTTTGATTTGGCAGAAAGAGAAGATCTAGCTGAGTTTGATTTAGCTACGTTAATTAGTAATGATGAGATCTTGGGCAAGTTGCCTCATGACTTTGTGCCTCAGTTTACTCATTTGTAAAATGGGAGTTCTAATCCCAACTTTTCAGACTTTCAGGAAATTAAATGAGATAATTTAGTGCCATTTCCCCCTGAGCTCTGATTCCAGAAAGATCAGAAAAGTCTGGTCTCTCTTCTCTGTGACAGTGATGGGAGAGCAAGAATAAAACAAAATCTCTCTCGACAGGTATTCATTTGAATATGGTTACTTCACCACTATAACAGGCTACAAATCTATCATACCAATTTATTTCCCCACTGAAAGATGATTGTTCGATTATTACCTTATTAATAATTTCTTTCCTTATTAATAATGTGTTTAGCTGTGGGAGTTGTGCCATAAATTTAGCCAGCATTTTTAAATTACAGATCTCTACACTTCAGAAGCTCAGTGTCTTGCAATTTTTCAAGGTAAAAAAAAATGGAAAAGTGTTTCTCAGATCACAGCCTACTGCACATTCAAGTGCAGTGTGCCATTTAGATCATTCTTGAAAACCAGTGTGTGCTTCGAAGAATCCTTTGGCCGGTATGGCCCCAGGTGCAAACTGCCAGATCTCAGACAGTGGGGTTGAAAGTAATTACTTGCCATTTCCTCCACTGTATTGTTCATTGGATGGTGGCTAAAGCCAGAGAGTGGAATTAGCAGTCACTTCTCTAAGCGAATAACAATTTATGGAAGCAATTTTTAGAGATGCCAGGAAGTCTCTAGGGACAGCTAGGATGGCTGTCCTAAAAAGTTAGAGGTAATCTGGGATCTGTTGTTTCCTGGACCTCCTCCAGTCTGCTTATGAGAGACGAGATTTGGAATGGCCCAGGATGGCTGTGCTAGCTCATGGCGGAACTTGTGAGCCCATTGCAGGAGGAACTGGCTGCCTCCCCCAGAATAGAAGAAGGCTCTACTGGAGGACTTGGCCCACCATGTTGACCTGTGTAAATCTCGGCCAAAAGAGACTTTGTGAAAGTATGTCCAGTCCTTTTCCTGCAACCAGCCTATGCTCTCAACCTCTCAAGTAATGCTGGGTGATTAGCTGATAGAAGCTTTTTGTGTTAGCAGCAACCATGAAACCTACCCAGAGGGACTGTAAATTATGTTTCATTCTAGTCCAAGCATTGGGAACAATTAGACCCCTTATAGTGGGTGGGCACAGGTATTTTCCAACATCTTCAAAAATTCTTCTGTGCATGTTCAATGTTTAGATAGATGGGAGTTTTCTATTAGAGGAAGTCTGTGTGTTGTATTCTTCAGAGATGTTCCTACAAGAACTGTCATCTCAATCCCATGTATGGTAGAACGTGGAAGCTAAATGCTGCATTATACCATTGGCCAGCGTGGCTGGCAGGTGTGGGTGTGGGTGGCAGGGCTAGACCAGCTTGGTGGGGTAGGGCTATGGGAAGAGCCAACAGGACCTATAGCATGCGAGACCTACCTGCCACAAGTTGAGCAGGTAACATCATATGGACCCAGAAGCCAGGAGGCCCCACGGACACCTAGGAGCTCGAGCAGTCTCATCAGCATCAACCCCTTTAGTTCCCTCCTGTTCAAGCTGGTGTTGTCTGGAAGGCATCCTGCTTGTAGGTGGCCGAGGCAGAGGAGGGACGGGGCTCAGGGGATCCTGGCACCCTCCAGCTGGCCATCACAGGGTAGCCTGCCTGTGTGGTAGTCTGTGGCCACTAGCCAGCTCCTGTGTGGTGGGAGAGTCAGCAACCTGAGGTCCATGAGACCCATGTGGGGATAGAAGATTCCCAACCTCTAGACATCCAGATTGGAAGACGCCTGATGTGGTACAAGATCACACTGAGACACTTTTGGACTAGGGCAGTCTCTGCAGCCTTGTCCTCTTATGCCCCTTGAGCGTCTGACAGAGCCCCTGGGAGGAGGTGTCGTCCTCCCACCTCGGGTGAGAGCCATTCCAAAGGGAACCACTGATGCTGATTGGGGTGGGTGGGTCATACCCATCAGGAGGGTTGAGTCCAATTAGAATAAAGGTTTGGAAGTCCTGCTTCCGCTTCTCCTTCCCTGAGCAATCCGCTCACTCCCAGGACTCTGCTCCTTAACCAGCATTCCCACCCCAGCACACCCCTGAGCCTCTGTCAAGGTGGAAGCTCTCATTCAGGGCCCAGCTCAGAATCCCTTTCTCTAAAAAGCCCTCCCCATACATGGACACGAATCTCCCCACGCCCAGCCCTCACTCTGCCCTCCACCCCAGCGTACACTGGAGGGTGGAGGGTGAATCTGGCTTCCCCTCTAGGGCATGAGTCGCTGGAGAGCAAACTTGTCTGCTCATCTTCCAGTCTCTTTGGCAGCCCAGCTCAGCGCTTTGCCTTTAGTAGAGGTTCAGTGAACATCTGACAGGGTGAACAGTTGAACTTTTACAGAGATAGAAACCAGCAAAGCTGGGGAGGCTTCTGGATCGGGACTGGCAGGAGGGCCCATTGCTTTGAGGCCTAATAATGCAGCCGGTCTGAGGACAGTCAGGGGACCACAGTGTCACCAGACAATAGGACTGCCACACAGGCTGTCCCTGCTCGGACGTTTGCCAGGGAAGTCCATCCCTGGAAAAGAGGGCCTTGCAAGAGGAAGAGATTGTCCCTGAGCATCTGTTCTTGGGCTGAGAACCGGCAGGTGCCGGGTCGGTGGCACCGTTCCTGCACCGAGAAGGCATCAGGGTTCCCATGGCTGTCCACAGCAACCCGAGGTGTGGTGCAGGGCTGCCCGGAGCTGTCAGCCCGACAGCCTCCCATTTGGCCACACCTCCTACCTGTCTGATTCCAAATCCATTCACCCTTTACCCATTCCTGGCCCAAGCCTTCTGCTTCATTAGGAAAGCAATTTAATATGATGAGCATGGATTCTTTTATCTTTTCCCTGCATCATGCTTTTGAGAGTTAATGTCTTTGGAGGGGTGAGTGAAATTCTCCACCGTCTCTCATTGACAGGGTTTCCTTTCATTGAGCTGATCATCCTGTTTTTTTCTGGCCTCTGCTTATTTGTCCCCTCTGGTCACAGGTCAGAAGAAGGCTTCAGTGCTGCCACCTTCTCTTTGCATCCCCCAAGCTCAGAGAAACTGTACATGGTGCCCCTGTGGTGGAAGGGAAGACTGGTGGGCCTTCTGTGTCCCCTCCTCTCCATGCTGAGCAGAAGCGGGTTCCCAAGAGGGGGTCTCTTTCCTTCGCTCTGCCCCTGGAAGTTGCCGTGCCACTGAAAGGGGAAGGCGTGGCTCTTTTCCAGCCTTTTCATTAAATCCTTTATGAGAATGAAAATTTGACTTAGATTCTGCTGTCCCCACTCCCCCAAACCCTTTGTGCTCTTTTCCTCTTAATTCTGTCTCCCACAATGGCACGAGAAGCCCTCGGCTCTCCTCTGTGGCACCAGCCTCGAGAACATAGAGCTACAGCTACAGTCGTCCACCAGTTTCTTCAGTAATTCGTCAGGGAGTTCTAATCTGGGTTGTTTTCCAAATCGTGCTTGAACCGATTTGGGTCCTCTTCTACCCTCTTGGAGGAGAGCATGTTCCTCTCCTTTCCAGCACAGCCCTGCAAGCCACTCAGATTCCAGGCCTCATGGTCACGACCTCCTTCTTTGGCTCATGCTGTTGCCATCTCAGCGGTGCCCTCCTGACCCCTCTCAAAGATCCCCCTGCCTGACACAGGGTAGGGTTGAGTAAGTGAATTCCCATCTTCCAAGGCTGGACTTATGTTCTCAACTCTTTTTCGAAGCCTTTTCTGTGGTTCTCAAGCTCCACACTGGCTCCTCCATACTATCAATTTCTTTGCTTTGCAAGGTGGTTGTCAGGATAATACTAGAGAATATATGAGGAAACTATTGCCCATTGTAAATTCAAATGTTAAAAAATATTAAAACACCATTCTATGTGCTTTTCAAAGAAATGTCTGGAAATTAGAGGGCAAGACACAACCCTTCTGAGAACCTATTATTAAATAAAGAGAAATGGTATGATTTTGGCCAAATGTAGCATATCATAAGATTGCAAGTGACATATCTCATTCTCATCAATCACATTTTTGAAGTGAAAGTTGAAAATTGTATTTATTTAAAACAGTTAGTAATTTGGAGGAGAAATCCAGTAGGAGAATGATTATCTGTAAGTCAAAAGAAGCTTGGCCAATGTGGTGTTCTCTGTAATTTTCAGCAACAGCAGCATTTTATTCAGTGCACTGTGACTCTTCTTGACCCATTGAAAAGCTGAGGGGCGTCTTTTCTAATCATATGTTACTTTTTCCATTCTGCATTTAGCCCATTTTCATGAGGTATGATACCGTTCCTAAAGATGAGTTGTCATGAGATGCTGATGGGATCCTGAATTGTTTGCTCATGGAGACTTCATGGTTGAGTGGACAGTTCATAGGTGTTGGAATCAGAAAGACTTGACTGTGGACCCTAAAAGAGCTTTTGTGACTTTGGTAATTGCTTAATTTCTATAAGCCTTAGTTTTCTCTCATCTTTGAAATGGGTGAAATAATACCGATGTCATAATATTATTGTGAATAATATTATAATTATTATATATAATATATATCATATGTAATATTATAAGCTTTCAAAATATACTAATTTGTTTTGTTTTCGTCCACATGCTATTGAATTATTTGAGGATAATGAGTATACTCACCAAGATGGCTGGGGTTAGTTTTGGAGGTTGATTTAGATGCCAACAGTTGTTTGCAATACTAAAACTTTTAGGCAAGGGATTTCTCCTTCCAGCCCTATGGGAGAAATTGGTATTGGACCTGCCTTTATTTATTTTTTTAAAGATTAATACAATTTATAAACTCATAGCAAGAATAATCAAGGAAAATAAAGAATGAACATACAAATTACCAATATCAGGAAAGAAAGAGCTATTCCTAAAGATCCTAAATATGTTAAAGGGAAATAAGGTTATATTCTGAACAATTTTATGCTAATAAATTTGACAGCTTAAGTAAAATGGTCAGATTTCTTGCAAACCACTACTCACCAAAGCTGATACACAGTGAAATAGAAATTGAATTTGTAACTTTAAAGAACAGTCCAGACTCAGATGGTCTTACTGGTATATTCTATCTTAAGATTTAAGGAATAAGTCATATCAATCATACACAAACTCTTTAAAAATGTAGAGGAGAGAACACTTCTCAATGCTTCTATAAGCCTACATTGATAAGTTATAGAATAATCCTCATTAAATAATCTGGCAAAGATATTGTAGGAAAGAAATATTGTAGACCAGTATTTCTCATGAACAGATACAAATATCCTTAAATAAATTAGCAAGATGAGTAAAGTAATATATAAAAAGGAATTAAAATTGATCCCAGGAATGCAAAGTTGATTTGAAATTTGAAAATCAATAATTACAGTTTACCACATTAACAAAATAAAGGAGAAAAATCATGTGATTATCTCAATAAATGTAAAAAAACAACACCCATTCATCAGAAAACCTCTTATTAAAGTAGGAATAGAATGGAACTTCCTCAGTCTGTAAAAGGACAGGTATGAAAAAAACTTACTGCTAATTTTATGGTTAATGATGAAAGATTGAATGATTTCCCCTTTGACTGGGTACATGATAAAGGGATGTTTATTCCCACCATATCTAGTTCAAAATTGTATTAATGGTCCTAGCCAGTGCAACTAGACAAGAAAAAGAAATTTGAGGAAAAGAAGAACTAAAATGATCTTTATTTATAGATGACATTATTATTTATATAGAAAATCCTAAAAAATCTACAAAACATACTAGAACTAAATGAATTTTGTAAAATCATAGGATGCAAGGTTAATATGAAAAATGAAATTTTATTTCTATGTAATAACAAGAAACAATGAGACAATAAAAGATTTGAAGTTACCATTTACAGAAGCAACAAAACATAAAATACTAAGGAATTAACAAAGTAAATGTAAAAGCTGTATATTTAAAATTGTAAAACATTGCTGAGAAAAATTAAAGACCTTGATAAGTGAAAAAATATACTATGTTCATGAACTGGAAAATCCAGTATTGTTAAAATGTCAGTTCTTCCTAAATTTGACTATAGATTCAACACAATCCTATTCAAACATTTTTTGTAGAAACTGGAAAGCTGATTATAAAAATGGAAATGGGAATTCAAAGTACCTAGAATAGCCAAAACAATTTTTCAAGAGAAGGATACGTTTGAAGTACTGACAGTATCTGATTTCAAGACATCTTATAAAGCTAGAGTAATCAAGCCAGTGTGGTACTGGCTTAATGATAACTAAATGTATCTATGGTTCAGAATAGAATCCAGAAATAGACCTGCACATACACAGTCAATTTATTTTGACAAAGGTGTCGAGGTAAATTCAGTGGTGAAAGAAAAGATTAAAATTAATGGTGCTAGTAAATCTGATTAAAAGTATGAAAAAAATTAACCTTGACACTACCTCATGTCATATACAAAAAATAATAAAAAAATAGATTGTATAATAAAAATTAAATTTGTAAATCTTCTAGAAGAAAATGTAGAAGAATATATTTGTTACTTTGGGATAGGCAAATATTTCTTGGAGGGGACACAAAACACCAACCATAAGAGATATAAAACTATAAGTTGAACTTCACCAAAATAAAAAAAATTGTCTTCTTCAAAAGATGTCATTAAGAAAATAAAAAGGCAGGCCACAGACTGAAATAAAATATTTGCAATTCAAATAGCTTCCATGGGACTTGTATCACTTGTATCCAGAATATATAAAGAAATATATAAATATCTCAAGGATATTTAAAAACAGCATGATAGTTGATGAAGGCTTTCACGAAGGACTCACTTTAACTTGAAAAATAAGCAGGCTATAAGTTGTGATTACATTTAAGTGTCATTTGAAATCACACTGTGAAATAACAGAGTAATCTGTGATCAGTTGTTGTCCACTGACTCCTTAACTCAGACCAGTGGACGCCTATCGGGCCTTTCACTTCTGCTTGTCTCCCTGCCATTTGCACAATAGCTAATGATTTTCTGCAACTCTTTTCTTTAAAACTCTTAAGAATAAAATTCAAAATCTTAGAATAAAATTCAGATTCCTTACCATGCTCTCCAAGGCCCTGTAGAAATCTAGCACCTACATAACCCTCCAGCCTCGTCTCAAACCATGCTCCATTCCAACCACACTGACCTTCCGAGAGTTTCTTGACTTTCCAGCTCCTCCTTGCCAAGACCTCCTTTTGCCTTGGGGACATTTTCTAATGCTTTCTGCATAACTGGCTCCTTCTCATCTTTCAGATTGATAAAAAGTAGTGTGTGCCTCTATCAAGCAACCATTCTCTCTTCCAAAAGCCCGTGTGTTCCCTCCCTAACACTTTGTAATTATTTCTATCTCTACATTTCATAAGTCTGAGAACCAAGTCAGTCTCATTTGTCTCCCAGAGCTGAGCATAATAGCTGGCCTAGCATGTAGTAGGTACTCAATAAACATTTATTTCACAAAAACTGATGGCTTGATAATAAAACTCTCAGCCCTGATGACGATGGTGGTGGTTGTGTTGAGTAAAGGAATGTGTGTGTGTGTGTGTATTTCCTGTGAAGTTCATACATTTTTCTAAATCCTGGCAGGCTAGATTTTTATTCATTGACAGAAGGTTGTATTATCAAAAGGAATAAGTCATCTTTCTCTAAACTCGGGCATTTGGCTGCCTATATTTAGATGACCTTTCACTGAATTGCAGCTTCTTTATCTGACAGATGAAACACTGGAGCTGAAATCAGGGCGATACATCATCCTCCCCCCTCTGGGTAGAAAGCTGGGATCAGATTTGACTCCAAGGCTTTGACATTCTCCACCCTCATTCTATCACCACTGGCCATCAAAAAGAGTGTCTTGGGGAGTCTCAATAACATTATCATTTAAATTCAATGTGAATTTTCCCTGCATTCCATATGTGCATACTTCCGTGCTCCTTCCCAGGAAGGCAGTCTCTCTGGGTCAAGGGAGTGACCAGATGGACCGTTTTGACAGAATTGACAAGTGGCTTTTGAAAAAAGCTCAACTGACCGCATCTGTGACCTGCTGGAGTACTGCAGATCATAAAGCACCTTTCACCCCTGCTCCTCATTTCCCCAAAGCTACAGACTTTGCAGCAGAGATTAGGACGGCATATCAGCCATGCTGAGTTCCAGATCTCTTCCTAGAGGTGAGTGTCAAGAACTGGACCTGATGGAATTGATACGGAAAAGTTCTCTGAAGGCTGCAGTGAAGGAAGAAGGGGCTTCATCGCTGATATCCACTTGTGTTGAGGGATACGGTATAAACAGAACTTGCTCTGAGTTTCAGAGAGGTTGGGGTTCTCACCAAGTTATCTCACCATCCACGTTACCATTACCTGATGTATTGCAGTTATGAGATTGCAAGGGAAGCCACGATAGGCATGCGGCGAAAGGCGGCGGGAGCTATGGACTGACCAGCTCTGAGATGAGCCTCCCCCCCAGCACCCACCCCTGCCGAATCCTGGTGGGCTTCTCGTTCTTGCTCAGTCCTTCACTGATTTGGGGGTTTTAATAAGACAGTACAATGTGAACACATCACAAATTGATGACAAAGAAAAGCAATATATATTGAAAAAGATGCAGGATTTCATGAAAGAGGCTTTTTACTCTGCAGAGATAGTTAGAAAAATCTGTTTTTGTACTCTGGTTTACCTGAATATCACAGGGTCTTCTAAGTGGTGGGCTGGCCCCAACTAGCGTTTTCCCTTAGGGTTTGAAACACATTTTATATTTTCCTTGCATTGTGCATAGGGTATGTGAGAATGCCTAGCTAAGTGCTTATATGAATGAATGAATGAATGAATGAATGAATGAATGAATGAATGAAATTTTGAGTCCTGTATCTTCTCATTTTCCAGCTGTGACCTTGAGCAGGTTACTTGACATTCATTCACCCAACAGACATTAATTTGTGCCAGATTTTAAATCAAGTGTGGGGGATACCAACGTGAATTAGACAGCATCAGTCTTCAAGGAGCTTTGGACTAGGAAGAAGTAAAGAGCTGAGGAGGGGTTGTCCGGGGGAAGTAACAGGACCCAAATTGCGGGTGTGGGTTGGCCCTGCGATCTCTTCTTTTTGCAGGCCGGCGGCTTGCGTGACTGTGAACCTCCTCTCTCCTCCTTGCCTTGGGAAAATGACCAGGATTTTTAGCAAACCAACACACTCCAGTCTTTCAAGATTGCCAGAGACTGATATCAGATGTTTTGAATTTTAACTTCCAGAGTTCTAGTTTCTTCTTAAAATCTTGCTTTTCAAATCAGGACATTTCCCTGCCACCAGGCTGCCGGATTTTTTTATTGTCCATGCTTTTGCAAAGATTCCTGGAAGAAATTTTTAATCACATGGGGAAAGTCTCGACGTCCTGAGTAATAAATCTTCTAGTCCTGGAAATGTCCTGTCTCTTAAAGCTAACACGTAGCTGATATCTGCCCTATTTTTCTGATGTTTGTTTTCCTCTTTCTGGTGATGAAAATCGCAGAGGTGGTGGAACCAGTCAGGTTTAGCTTAAACCATTGCCAGCCCAAGCATGTGCCCCAGGTTGAGGGGGGTGCCTTTTCTTCCCTCTCTGCCTGAAAACGGGCAGGTGTCAAAAAGTGTAGACGAGGGTGTGAAAGCTATGCTTGCCATCTGCAGTGGAAGAGACGCAGAAAGTTTAGTATCCTGTGGGGTATTTTGAACTAAGCATAGAAGGTCTCTACTGACTATCAGCAGTCCCAAAATAGAACTAATGTTTATTGTGCACTTACTGTATGTTAGGCATGCACCAAATGTTCTACATGCATTGTGTCATTAAATCCTCAGGAAAACGCTATGAGGTAGATTCTGCTATTAATCCCATTTTGCAGGCAAGACCCAGTGAGTTTGTTATTTTGCCCAATGCTATTACAGTTAGTAGGTCACACAGTTAGTAGGATTCAGACCCACGTACTTAGATCTATCATGGGGAACAGATGTAGCTCAAGCTGTTGAGTGCCTGCTTCCTACATGGGGGTCCTGGGCTCGGTTCCTGGTGCCTCCTAAAAAAAACAAACAAACAACAGGCAAAACAGATGGAAAAACAGACTCAGAGGAGCTGATATGGCTCAGTGGTTGGGCACCAGCTTCCCACAAACAAGGTCCCAGGTTCAATCCCTGACCCGCCCCCGAACCTCAAAAAAATAAAAAATAAAAAAAATCTACCATGGTTCTTCCTCAAAAACCTTGTAACAAAAATAATTTATTTTCATCTTTGTGGGGATGTGTTTCACTGCTTATACTTTTCAAAGAAAATAAATAATCCAAGTCCTAGTTTAGCGTTTTTCTCAGAGCCTGTGCAAATCATGCAAAACGTCAGAACAAACAGCACAGAGTCGCAGGTGTGTGTTGCAATGAATGGGCGTGAGAGGGATGAAGTCTGTCGTTTCACCCTTAAAAAATAGCTGTATTCGAAAAATAAAATAGCACTGGAGCTTGAACTGTGCCCTGGTGTAAGAGCTGCAACAGGCAACCTGGCCGGTTTCCTTCATTCTTTATTCATTCCCACTACAAGCCTTGAGTGCTCCCTGGGCTCTTCTGGCTAAATCAATGTTTTCAGAAATCTCAGTGGCTTGAATTTTGTAATCTGAGGAATCAATCAAGTGCCTCCGGAGAATGGCATGTCTTATTCTTCTCCAAGCCTCCCAAGGCCTCTTAGAATTATTAGTTGGAGTTCATTGCACTTGAATAATGAGGTGATGTTCCGGTAGGCTTCCTTCGATGTGTCTTCTGTTTTCTGGTTAATCAAATCACCATCGTCATAAAAATGCAATTTAAAGCCTCCATAATTACAGCACTTATCAGCATCTCCTAAAACCAATTCCAGTCCACGAGTGCACTGCTGTAGCCAGCATGCATGGCGATGCTGCCCTGTGAGCATGAAGCTTTTCCAGTTCAGCTGTTACCATGAAAGGAGGCTTGAAAATGCTGGTCCTTCTTCCAGTGGCCTGGCTCGCTGGCTGACCATATCCATGGCTGAATAGTGCCTCTTTAAGACAGCTTGGTGACTGGCGCTAATTCTGCATTTGCTCCTGGACTATATGATTTTCCAGGCACCCAGCAATTGTTTAACAGGGATGATTAGTTAACAGTGAAATATGTGAACAAAATCATATATAAAACATATCTGTATGGCTTAAATAATAATATTAAAGAATATTAATAAATAGTAAAGGCATCCTATCATGTACTCACCACTTGGATTAAAAAATAGAAATTAGCTATACCCTTAGAAATCCTATATAGCGCCTTCTGGTGGCTTATCCTTCTCTCTCCCACTGTAACCATTACCTTGAAAATTTTAAATTATTTCTTTGCTTTTCTAAATAGTTTTACACATACACACACACACACATGCATGCATGCACACCTATATATATTTCTAAACAATATACCTCTTAATTTTGCCTGTGTTTGACTTTTACTTAAATGGGGTCATACAGAATATATTTTTGGGATTTGTACTTTTGCTCACCATTGTTTTTGAGAATCTTCTGTTTATTGATGTATGTAGCAGGAGTTCGTTCATTTTCATTGCTGTATGGCATTCTAATTCACGAATTTACCACCATTTCGTTTAAATCATTTTACTGTCAGTGGACACTTAGGTTATCCAGTTTGAACTTACTGTGATCAGTGTTGCCGTGAACTCCTGGTGCACTTATTGCATAAAAATATAATAATAATCTAGTTTCTATACCGGGCAGTAAGATTTCTGGGTCATTTGCTTGTCTTCAACTTGAATAAACAATGCCAAACTATTTTACCCTCTCATCAGCCAGCTATGAGAGTTCCCACTGCCCATATCCTCGTCAGCACTTGGCATCATCAGAATTTCGTTTTTGCCGTTCTGGAGGGTGGGATGTTAGCTTGTGGTGGCTAATGAATAATGGGCTGGAACATCTTTTTACATTTTAAATGGAATTTAGATTTCCTCTTTCTGTGACATTCCTGTTCAAACCTTTTGCCCAGTTTTCAATTAGGTCATCTGCCTTTTTCTCATTGATTAATAGTGGTTTATTTATTTTTTTAATATTCTGGATATGAGTTCTTTGCTGGTTATATTTGCAGCAAACATCTTCCTTTCAGAGTTTGGCTTTTTCATTCTCTTTATGTTTGTTTTGCCTTCCACAATTTGTGTATTCATTCTTTCATTTATTTTAACAATCCTTTTATTATTACAGAAGTAATAGAAAGCTAAAATATACAGAGAAGCAAACTGTTTGTTTTTTTAAAGAACTTTATATTCCTACTACCTAGAGATCAACAGCATTAACAACTTAGTGTATATTCTGCTGGATATGAGGTGCATGTGTAATTAAAATGAAATTTTCAATCAGCATCTCCAACTTTCCATCTGTGTAAATTGCCATCTTATGACATAAGCAAACCATGTGCAGATTTCCCTAACTGGCCACCAATATGGTTTACAGCTCTTTGCCCCAAACAGTATCTAATCCAGGGTTGACTGCGTATTCGGATGAACAACGTTTTCAATATTAATGCAGTTTTATCAGTTCTTTCCTTTATGGTTAAGACATTTTTCATCTTTCATCTTTTTAAAGACATATTTCCTAACCCCAAGATTGTGTTAACTTCTAAAAGCTCTTCAGTTTTGCCTTCTCTTTTTGGTCTATCATTCACCTGGAATTGATTTCTGGGTATGATGTACAGTAGAAGTCTAATTTAATTTTTCCTTATGGATGCCCATTTCTACTAGTACTCTATATTGATCCCCACTCATGGACCACACGACCTCTGCCATGCGTCATATCCGTGGAAGAATGGAGCCTTTTTTGGGGGGCTCTCCATGTTCTGATCCATGGGTCTATTCATTTATTCTGGTACAAATCCTTCAGTGTCTTAATCGTTCTAACTTTATAATAGCTTTTGAGATTTGGTAGGGCGAGTCCCTGTATTAGGATAGGTTAGGCTCTGTTTGAATATAAATCTCAGTGGCTTAAAACAAAGGTTTGCTTCTCCCTCATGGTACATCTACAGTTGTGGTCACACCAGGGTCCTGACAGGTGGAGTCTCTGCTGCCATCTCAACCTGAGGAATCATAGATCCGCTCTTTTTTTTTTTTTTTTTTTTAATTTATTTTTTATTGTGGGTAAAAATCAAAATTTTCACAATACATACCAATATTTGTAAAATGATATATAAATATATATGCATATATGTGCATTTGCTTACAAAAATGTTTTATATATATATATTTTAAGAGGTGCTTAGATTACCTAAAATGTTACATGGAACTTACCGGGATTCCCATGTTCCCCACCTGCCACACCTCCCACCACATCCCACACAAACAGCTCCCACAAGTGTGGCCCATCACCCTCAATGGACTTACACATCCTGGGGCCTTGCCATCAACCATAGACCACAGTTCACATCGTAGACCACACTTTCTCCCACACAGTTCTGAGTGGTGTATGCTGATTTAAAATGGCCTACATCCCTTGCCACAACGGCACTCAGGACAACCTCCAAATCCCAAAAAAGCCCCTGTATTTCAATTGCACATCCCCTCCCTGCCCCAAAAGTGTCAAGTGGCCACTGGCTCCACCTCACTGTTATAATTTCTTCCATTGCTAGAATCACCATATGTGTACAACAGAATACCATCAAGTCCACTCTAGTCCATAGTTCTTCCCCCAATCCTGAGGGGACTGGGATGGTGATGTCCACTCCACCTCCAAGTGAGAGAGGGCTTATATCCCATGGATATGATGGGTGGGATGATCCTGCCTGCAGATGCAGGCCCTCTTCATTCCCTGGGCTTGCCGTTGCCCATCGTTGTCTCCTCGCCAGGTGACTTGGATGAGTCCATTGAGCTGTAGGGTAGGAGTTGTAGCTCCACCGAGATTCCACGCACACCTGGCACATAGGTAGGCCAGAGGCTCCAGTCTCTGGAAGTATACCTAAAAACTCCAGCATCACATATGGGTTTGAATAGAGGGGACTGATGAACCATGTGCAGGGAGGACTTATTTGAGTCCAATTCTGTCATTCTCAGGAGCACAGATTCCAAAATAGAGCCCACTGATAAAAGGCGTCAGTCTCTGGGGCTATCCCCCCTTATATAGGACCTGGGTGTCTCCAGAACTCTCAGGAGCCCCTCTGTGTGGGGTGATAGGCACTTTGATGTTCTATGAGCTCCTACTGAGGTGTGCGTAAGAGTTACCTCTGGGATGACCTCCTGACTCTCTTTGAAGTCTCTTAGCCACTTGAACTCATTTGTCTTTACCTTTTCCCCCTTTTATTCAAGGTCTTTTTCCAGTTGTGTTGCCAGTTGGCACTTGGTATTAATCCCTCGTTGCCAGGGAGGCTCATACCCGGGAGTCATGTCCCACGTTGGGGGGAAGGTAATGCATTCATATGCTGAGTTTGGCTTAGAGAGAGGCCACATTTGAGCAACAAGGAGGCTCTCAGGTGGCAACCCTTAGGCACCCCATAACAGTAAGCTAAGTTTCAGTTACAAGAGCAAAGACTCATAAGGGTAGTCATCAATAAAAAGAACTCATCAGTGGGTCATCCTCTTTTGACAGACACTGTCCCTGCACTCAGAGGACTGTTGCTGCTCCCTTGGAGAATGTGGCAGAGCTCTCCAGGCTAGGAATTCAGATTCTCTCATTTATTGTGTGATTGTCCACCCACCGTGACCATGCTCCATCTTTTGATCTTTTGAACAATTTTGTATATCTTTCATGTATATTCAGATGAACTAACTCCCATGAATCCCCACTCCCAGACACCCCCACCAATAATTCCCTGCAGTACCCATTGTAACCCTTCTGTAATCCAAATTTTCCATGAACATGTAGTCCATAAAATAATCAAATACACTTAATAGGAAAAAGAAACAACAATGATAAGCTTATATGCAAGAGACAAATATAAGGAAACTCAGGAAAAAAAACAAACAATCAAACAAAAAAACAAAACAAAACAAAATATAATTAGCGGATTGGGACATTCAAAAAAATGGGGAAAAATGTAAAAGAAATGCATCCGCTCTTAAATGCTTCCTCCCAGAAGGGACTCATTGCAGGTGCTGTCAGATTTCACTGGCGGAGCTAGTCACCTGGCCACACCTAATTTCAAGAATGTAGCTGAGTATACTCTTGTATAACTGGAAGTAGGGGAGAAGCAGATCATCTCCTGCTTTGATCTTCAAGAGTGTTTTCCTATGCTTAGCTCTTTTCTTCTGTGTGTATTTTAGAAATTTCTTGTCAAGTTTCACAAAAATCCATACTAAAATTTTGATGGGAATTTTATTGAGTCTGTGGTCAGTTTGTGGAGAAATGGTATCTTACTCTCCAAGTACATGGTCTGTTTATCTAATTATTTAGGTTTTAGCTCTTTTAGCAGTTTTATACTTCTCTCTTTAAAGGATGTGCACATTATTTAGTAGATTTATTCTTAGTATATTCTTATTGCCATTGTAAATTTCATTTTATTTATTACATTTTCTAGCTGATGATTTTCTGGTGTCTAGAAATGCAGTTGCCTTTGGTATATTGGTTTTTGTGCAGCAATCTTCCTAAACTCTCCTAGTAATTCTAATTACTTCTTTGCAGATTATTTTCGGTTTTCTACATAGAAAGTCATATCACCTGTAAATAATATTAGTTTTATTGTTTCCTTTCCATTTATTTAGTTTTCTTGTCTTGCTTTATTAGCAAGGACCACCATTACAGTCTTCTAGAAATGGAGATAGCAAACATCCATGTCTTACTACTGATCTTAAAAGGAATGCTAAATATTTCACCAGTAAGTGCGATTTGGGCCAGGGGGGATAGACATTCTTTATCAGGTTAAAGAAGTTTCCTTGTAATTTCAGTTTGCTAAGAATGAGTTTTGAATTTTTTTTTTTTTTTGCATCTATCAAGATGGTATTTTTCCCTTTAATGTGTTAAGATAATGATTTATAGTAATCAATTTTAAAAATATTAACCCAGCCTTACTTCCTGGAATTAACACCTCCGCTTTGGTCAAGATGTGTTCTTCTTTTTATTCAGGGCTAGATTTGGTTGATAATACTCTGTTTAGGATTTTCGTAAGTATGTTTTAAGTGATGTTGTTCAGTAATTCTCATTTCTTGTACCCCACTTGTCTGGTTTTGGAATTAAGGTTACCAGCACCAGACAGAAGTACAAAAAAAGAAGTACCAAAAAAAAAAAAAATCAAGAGCTACAGAAGAGAAGTACAAGACCTATAAAATCCACCAAAATAGTCAGAAATTTTAAGGCACATTTTAGTTACTCATAGATCCATTGTCAACCGGAAAATATATGACTCGAACAGCGCAATTAACAAGCTTCATAAAATGAGTGTTCCCTCATTTTCAATTCTCTGTAAAGAGTCTATGTACAATGATTTATTTCCTTTTGGGATGTCTGGCATAATATGCACGTAAAACATTTGAACCTATTATTTTCCTTGTGGCAAGATTTTAAAGTACTGGATCAGTTTATGTAGTGTTATAAAACTCTTTGGGGTTTTTACATTTTTTTCTTGAGGTAGTTTTCATAACTTCTATTTATTCTTAGGAAAGTAGTCATTTCATATAAACTTTTTTAAAATGTATATTTTTATTAGAGAGGTTGTTACAAAACAATCATGCATATGTGTGGAATTCCCATACAACACCCCTTCACCAACACATACATTATTGTGGAGCATTTGCTACAGATTATGAGATAATGTCATCAGATTATTACCACTATGATCTATAGCATACATTTGGTATATTATTTCCATACTCCCTTATTATTATCACAGTATATCTTTGGCATTGTTGGAAGAATATTACAGTATTGCTGTTAACTATAGTCCATTATATTAATTGTATTTTTCCCATGTTTCTCCCACATTCTTGCCACCTTGCAATAGTGATGTACATTTGTTCTAGTTCATGGAAGGACATTCTTGTATTTGTACTATTAACCACAATTCTCATCCACCTATTTCATATAAACTTTTGAATTTAATGACATAAAGTATTTCATGTCAGTTTCAATTTAATATCTCAACCATTCATTTCTATATTGCTCACATGTGCCTGCCCTGTTTAATTTTCCCTTGTTCAGTTTTGCCAGAGGTAATCTATCCTACCAGAATTTTCAAAAAGCTGACATTTACATTTCTAGAGCCTCTTTATTGTGTGTGTTTTACATTTCATTATTTTCTGCTGTTATCTTTCTTTGTTCCTTCTTCTAACTTCTTTGCATTTATTCTGCTGTTCTTTTTTTTAACATAAGCTAACTTAAATGCATAGCTCAATAATGTAAGTCCTTCTAAGCAATTTAGGCTATAAATTTCCCTCTAAAGGTTGTTTTAGCTACATTCCACCAGTTTTAATACATTATTGCTTTCATTAAGTTTACATCTAATTATTTTCTAATTTTCATTGATTTCTTCTGTGACCCATGAGTTTTTAGGAGGGTTTGTTTTAAATTTCCAAACATATGCATTTTTTGTTATCATTTTAAAATGATTTATAGTTTAATTGCATTGTGGTCAGATAATGTGAGCTGTAAAGATTACCAAGCTAAGGCTTAGCATACAGTTTTCATAAATGTTCCATACAGCTTGAAAAAATGTGAATTTTTAAATTATTGGGTGCAAAGTTTTATATAATATCCCCATTGGATCAAGCTTGCTAATTGGGCTATTTCAATCTTATATAGCCTATCTAATTTTTTCTGTTTATGCTTGATTTATCAATTACCAAGATGTGGATTAAAATTTTCCACTATTACAGTAGATGTAGTATTATGTGGTCTTTGTAATTTTGTCTATTTTTGATCCATATATTTTGAAGTGATAGACAAACATAGTTCAGAATTGTCATACTTCCTGTTATACTTCCACTACCTTTATAATTAAGTCATGACCATCTTATCTCTAATACTGGTCTTCACCATCAAGATCACCTGACATTAATTTTGATGCCAGCTCCCTTTGGTTACTACCCATAACAGAGTCCCGCTGTTGGTGGGAGTTTGAGCCAGATACCTCAGGGTGTGGAGGGCCAGGTCGTCTTCATGCCAAGCTCATTTATGTTCTCCTTCCTGCCAGGCTCAGATCCCTAATTAGTCTGCAGGGCAGGGGAGATGGTGTGTGTATTCATTTTCTGTGGTTGCCCTAACAAAGTACCACAAACTGGATGGCTTAAAACAACAGACGTTTATTCCCTCATAGACTTAGGAGCTGGAAGTCTGGAATCAAGTTACGGTAAGGCCACACTGCCTCTGAGCGCTCCAGGAGAACCCTTCCTTCCTCTCCCAGTGTCTGGTGGCCCCAGACATTCCTTGGCTTGTAATTGCATCACTCCCATCTCTGCCTCCATCTTCAGCCACTTCCCTGTGTGTGCCTGAATGTCTCCAAATCTCCCGGTCCTTCTGAGGACACCAGTCATCTTAATTTAATTATATCTGCAAGTACACTATTTCCAAGTAAGGCCGCATTCACAGGTCCTGGGGATTAGGACTTCACATACAATTTTTTTTTGGGGGGAGGGTACAATTCAATCCACTACAGGTGTTTTCCTCACATAGGGCAGATGAGCACATGAAAATTGCCCCCACATAATTAGTCAAAAGGAAAATGCAAATCAAAACCACCATGAGGTACCACTTCACATCCATTAGAATTCTAGGCCATTATTGAAACAACAGAAAATAAGTTTGGGTGAGGATGTGGAGAAATAAGAATCCTTGGACATTGTTGCTGGGACTGTAAAATGGTGCAGCTGCTGTGGAAAACAGTTTGGTAAGTTTAACAAGGAATTACCACCTGGCCTGGCAATTCCACTGCTAGGTATATACCCCAAAAAACTGAAAGCTGGAACTCCATGTACACCAGTGTCCATAGCAGCATTATTCACAATAGCCAAAAGGTAGGCGCAACCCAGGTGTCCATCTGCAGATGAGGAGACAAATATAGTGTGGTGCAGCCAAGCAATGGAATATTATGTAAAAAGGAATGACGTTCTGATACCTGCTTCAACACAGGTGAACCTCAAAGACATCGTGCTGAGTGAAATAAGTCACACACAAGAGGACAAATATCATGTGATTCCATTTATATGAAATACCTACGACATACAATGTTGTACAGACAGAAAGCAGAACAGGCTCTCAGGGACTGGGGCTGGGGAGGGAAGGCTTAAGGGGTACAGAGTGTCTGGGGTGATGAGAAAGGTTTAATAATGGATGGTGGTGATGGTAGCACAGTATAGTGGATGTAATTAATACTACTGGATTCTACACTGGAGAGTGGTTAAAATGGGAACTTCTGTGTTGTAGCTATGTCACCACAATAAAAATGTGGGAAAAATGTATGGCAGGCAATGGAACAGATCATAGAAGGCAGGAGTAGTTAAGGCCACTTCCTCAGAAGGAAGCTAGGCAGGTACCTGGGGTGAAAACGTTAAGGACTCCCCCTGAAATCTATGTACCCCAAGAGGATAGTAAGACGAACATCTTGGGCAAGTTAAGGGTCACTGGCACTGCCTTCCTCATTGTCTCTTCAGTGTGTGCATTACTGTTCAAATCTTATCATCAAATTTATGTTCTGCTAAATCCATTAGAGGTAAAATAAAATTATTTTTCATTAAAATGTTATCTTTATCTTAATCCTGCCCATGTTCTTATCAGTCCTCTTTGCAGTATTATGGAAAAAGATAATTTCTCTCTTTTGAAGGCTTATTCTTGTATTTATGTTTTCGGGAACACTGGGGCATATCATCAAGGCTGAAAATAAGGATGTGTTGTCCTGGAGATTTAGACCTTGTGTCGATAGGATGCTCTGATATGCAAAACCACTTCCCATCTTTGTGACAGCTGCAGAGCTCTCCAGGGCTATGAATAACATAACATTTATGTTTCTTAATCATCATTTTTCAGCAAGCCGTGCAGGTGTGGGTGGGGAGCCAAAGGGGCTTCTGTCATTTAAGAATCCTTAATCCTCCTTTGCCGACACTTTGCCTCCTAGTAGCTGTCCATTCCCAGGATTGGTGCCTCTGGCAGTTGACAAAAGGACTCCTGCGTTCTTCCCCCAAAGTTGGTTTCTTCCCTCCTGGTTAAGCTTCCTCTGCACTTTTTGTGCATCGTGCCTGAGTTGATTTTTTTTTTCCCAGACCAAAATTCTCTTTAAAGATGCAAACTGGAGTTACACAAGGAGTTTACAGTCTGCTTTCTTTCTGTTTGCATTTCCTGCCTCTGACATTTACTTTCAAACTAATTATGAGCTGTTTGGTTCTTTTTCCTTTCCCCATTCTCAAACAAGGCTGTGAAATCTCTGTACCTGGAAATCTCCCCTGACTCGGGTAGCTTAGGTATCACTCTGCCTGGAAACAGAGGACGAAGAACATGTCCTTTCATGGTCATAGGCATCTTTCTGTCCCCCAAGGACCTTGGCATGCTGCCAGAGGGCTTAGCAGGGTCCAGTAAAGTTTGTGGAATGAATACATGGTCTCAATCATTTATCCTGTCATTTGGTCAGCAGGTAAAGTATGCCTTCTATCGCCTGGCAGGGTGCAGGGCCCTAGGGTTTCACTGGTGACCATGATGGGAGAATTAATACCAACAGGCAATTAAGAGTTGGTGTTATAACCGCAATTAGATTAAGAAAATTCAGTTTCTTAAGTGGCTGCATTAGCCTTAGATAACTAATTTGACTCTATTTCTCATCCGTAAAATGGGCCAAATACCCATATTATTGTGTTGTTCTGGGCATGAAGCCAGGCAAGGCAATGGAAGCTTCTAGCACAGTGCCTGGCAGATGACAGGCATTCACCACACCACCTCCTGCCTGTCCTTCCCCTGATGGAACACTGAGAGCCTGCTCCAGTTTGCAGGTTCCTGCTGCTCCTGTCCAGTCCTCAGACCCTTGGGATCTTGTACTGCCTCTCTCCCTGAAGGGCATCCTCAGCTTCACCTCACCTGACAGCCCCGAGTGCTCCTCACCTTGTTGCCTGGAGTCGTGCCCAGACTCCGGGAGGCAGCTGCGGGATGGAGAGGGCCGTGTTCTGAAGACCTGGGAGGAGCATTGAATCTGCAGAAGAGAGACAGGCTCTAGACAACCACAGAGCAGTAGAGGTGATGAGTGCCGTGAAGGTCAGGCGCCAAGTGCAGTGGGAGCCTGTCACATCTACTGGCAGGGTCAGGGAGGGTCTTGGAGGACATGACATTTGAGCTGGAATTTGAAGAGCTGGTAGGAAATGCTAAACAAAAAAGGGATGCTATCACTCTATTTCTTTAGCACATAGGAAGTGGCACACGAATGGCCTCCTGGCTGCCTGAGTCTGCCACCTGAGAGCTTCAGGCATTCCACAAAGTGAGATGGGAAGTTGTTTGCTTGGGCTTAGCTCACTGCCTCTTCAAGGTGGTCTACTGAGAGCCTTGGGGGCTGCAGAATTATAAGAGCCCGAGAACCTGGCTTTGGGATCCTCTCCAAACTAACACGAAGTTGTATAACTGAAGAGCTGCAAATTACAAAAGTAGACCACATGCATGCTCTTCTTTCAGAGTGAAACCTTAGGCAACCTTGATGAAGAAATCACCCAAAAAAAATCTGGATTTCTCTCTTCTCTCAGAAGATCAAACTTCTGAGAATACAGAGCTCATGTTTCCGAAGCATGGCGTTCATTGGCTAGAACTGAGACAGGGCTGTCTCTAGATGGACGGCCTTTCCATCTTACCCCAGTCCTCACCAGTCCCAGTTGTCTCCCCAGCACCATTTATCGTCTCAAATGAACCATTGATTTTTTTCAGAAAGTTAATGGTTTCTTGGATCTGAGTGTCTAGCAACAGTGGAATAATAGGAGATAGGCTAAGAGGGTAAGAAGTAGTTTCTAATATCCAGCCAGCTTTGCTCCTATTCACTACCTGCCCCACCTCCATGGGCATGATATGGTCATCCCTTGTGGTCCAGCCTCTCATTTTACAGAAGAAACTGAGACCCAGAGAGGGAAAGGGACTTCCCTAAAACCTTGTATTCAGCTAATGACAGAGCCAAGATGAACCCCGTTCCCTGCCTCCCAGCACACTGCTTCTGCTTAGCAAGGCGGTCTGCTCACTGCTGGACACTGCTGCTTGTTTCCCACATCCTCAGCTTCAGCTGGCCTTGTGGGGATGCAGTTGCATCCTCCTCCAAAACCTTTTCAGACTCATTCAAACACCTGCTATTGCCCTTCTCTCGCTCGGAGAAGAAAATACTAATTCCTTGAACATCACCAAATGGCAAATTTGTACAGATTTCCTTACCAGGGCACAATTCCAATTTTGGTGCCAGGAATGATTAGTTTGGGGAAATTTATTGTAATTGGCAAATGTGAAAAATCCAACCTGAAAAGCAGTGTCTGACCCCACCTCCCCAACCCCAATTCTTATCTCTTTTGTTCTTAAAACCTTTTTTTGGTGCAAATTTTCTTACTTCTTGACAGTATAGGATTCAAAGATCTTCTGCTTGATTTAAAAACCAACTTGGGAGCAAAGGAAAACCACATGATTGTGCCTGAATTAGCTCAGTAAACGACCTTTCTTTGCAAGAAAAGAATTGTAAACCTGTGGTAATTCATCTGTGCTGCCAGAGAGAAAAATCAGTAATTCCCCTTCCATGTCACCAGGCAGGCGGGTTGCCCCACTCCTGGGATTCACCTGGTGTCACCCCCTGGTGCCAGCTCCTTTTATTATGATGCTTTGCTCCTCTACTCTTGTTGTGTACAGCGAAGTGAGCAAGTGACCGTCTAAAGGGCCAGGAAGTGGCTGGGGAGCCACCATCTTTCATCTTCTTCTTTAGAGGCTCCAAGACACACCTCTGCATTTCACAACCAGATCAGCTGCTTCCAGCCAAGAAAACCTGCTACAGACTCAGAAAGCAGTACTCCACCTCCCAGATTGCTGCAAGCCAATCTTCTCATCAGCAGTAAAGTGTGTGTGTGTGTGTGTGTGTGTGTGTGTTTCAAAGTTCCGAGCCCCGGGATAGAGTCAGGATCCTATGGCCTCACTGACTTGAGAGTTTTCCTAGTCCTATTTCTTTTGCTGGTAATGTTAGTGGAGGAATACATTAATCCTCTCTTGTAATCTCTGTCTTCCCAAATGTCCAGTGCCCTGCCACGTATCTTTGAATGCTCATTTTTCAGTTTTGTTTCTTAATCATGCTGAAGGCTATGGCTGTGTTTGAGGGAGAGACAGCCAGCTGGAATGATCATCATCTAACTCATTCCACGCTAAGATAAAAGGATTTCTAGCCACCCTGTGGCAGAAATGTGTTTTCTTTCAGAAGAGAATAGGACACTGGCTAGAGTGGGAAAGCCTTTATTTGAAAATCTTCCTGTTTTCTTTTTTCCCCAGTTGAATTGGAAGCTGAGCCATGATGCTTCAGCATCCTAGAATCTCAGAGTTGGGGCACCAGAGATGGCCTTCGGGTCCCTGGGCCCCTAATTTTAGAGGAGAAAGTGGCAGCAAAGCTGTGGAATCATAATCCAGAATGGTTTGACAGAGTCTAGCTATTGCTGGAATAGTTATAGGAAAAGCAATGCTGCCAGGACCTGTGCTGCTCATGGCTCCCATGTGCCTCGCGGGCAGAAGGAAACCCCTTTTCAAAGGACACAAATACAGTGAGGAAGTGACAGTCACAAGGTTTAGCATGAAATTGGAGCCTCATCGTGTCGCCTAAAATAAGGGCACATGGTGATGCTTTGTCCCGAAGCCGGTAGAGTGTGTGTGGAGGTCTGGCTTCTGTCGCGGGCTCCCAGGGGCTACGCAGTGGAACTCAGCCTTGCGAAATGCTTTTGAATCCCACCTCCTTTTCAAAGAACCAGATGCTTCACCATTTTTAGAGGGGCTGCAGCATGGGTCCTGGCCCCCTCTGGGTAGGGGGAGGCTCTCTTTCGCCTGCTCGTCAAAGAATGAGCCAGAGTCCTCCTGTCCCAAAGCTGGTCCAAATTAGAGTCCCTGGAAACAGCGAGGAGATGGGCTGGGGCTGAGGATCTGTCCTCCCCAGACCACGAGGTTTCCAGCAGCCCTTTCCTTTGCCCATCCTACAAATGTGCCCTGAGTTCAAGAGGTGCTGGTTGCTTGAGTTGGGGACTCTGTCTTAAAATCTCCAAGTCATTTTTTTACAAAATTCCCGCTCACCCTCTACCGTCAGCTCATTGACTTTATTTTTTTCTCTTTTCTTTCTTTGTCCCCAGAGATGCTGGTCTGGCAACACCCAGGGCCTCTCTGACTCAAATCCTGGCGACTTTCATCTTGTAGACCTACAAAGCCCTGGGGCAGTTCTTTTCTGCTTCCCTCTTTCAGAGTCATTAGATGGATAGACTTGGTCTGATTTGAATAAAGTCCATTATTCCTCCATAAGAACTCGGGACCTCACCAACACCAACAGGGAGCCCCCTGCCCAGCCACCCTCCTGCTCTGAGACCTCCCGGGAGAGTGTAAATGATTTGAAGGAACAGAGCAGAGTGGATGAGGACAGGAAATTAAGAACCCGTTGCGCTGGCTAGGATGGTGGCCAAATGGGGCCGCTTTGGAACACCACATAAATCACTTAATACCCTTCCATCAGAGCAAAGGATCAAAAACAGGCAGGGCTGAGCAGTGCAGTTCCTCACATATTCTTACTTCAGACAGAGTTCTCAAAATGGGTCGGCCCTGCTTTGCTGTGTACTTGAGTGCTAATCGGTATTCAAAACTGTTTCAGCACACATTCCACTCTGTATTTTCTTATTTTGCTTTGCTTTTTTTCCTGGGATAAACTTGCTTTAATATTCTGTTTGAAAAATTTTTTTAACCACTGGTAACTTGATTAATTTGCATTCTGAGTAAGTTCTACTTTGGTGTAAGCTTGTGTTTGCAACTGGGACCCCTTTTAAGAAGACACATTGTTATCAGAGATAATTTGGAAAAGCTGCAGGTAATTCATTTTTATGTACTACAGCCATGATTATATTGACTCAACAATTTGTTGTTCTGCTTTTTCCACTTAACATTGTATCCGAAGTATTTTCCATAATGCTATGAAATCACAATAATTTTCCTCGTTGCATCATAGTCCATTGAATGGAAATGTCACTGGTCACTTATCTATGCCTCTGTTACTGAGTGCTTTCGGTTTTTCTATGATTGTAATTAACTTTGAGTGGAACATTTTCTAGCTTTCCCCCATAATTTGTATTATTTCCTTTAGCTGAACTCTTAGTGCTCTCTTATAAATGTGATGAATGTGTCAGGGCTTCTCAAACTGTAGTGTGTATATACATCATTTGCAGATCTTGTTGCGATGCAGATTCTGACTCAGTAGCTCTGGGTGAGCCTGAGATGCTGCATTGCCTACGAACTGCTGCTCAGACTTTGGGGTGATCATTTAAAGTTGGTGTCCAGCCCCATTTTACCCAGCCACTGTGTGGGCTGGTTTCCCAGGAGCTCTGCCCCTCAAGAACAATTTCTAATCAAGAGGGAAATTAATTAGGCTGATGTCCAGAGAAAGTGGGGAGCTGCAGCACCTGCCTTCAACAATGCCCCCAAGCCAGCGCCTCTCATTTCTGGCTGCCATTAGAATCCCTGGGGAGTTCTGATAAGAAACCCAAATGCAGGGCCCTCCTCCAGACCTGTAGGAACAGAATCGCTGGCAGTGGGACCCGCCTACTGGTATTTTTTAAGTTCCCAAGTTTTGAAAGTGACTCCCTGGATCATGTAAGGCGTGCCTTACAGCTCACTGAGTGTCCATCTTGTTCTAAACTCAATTAGATGATAAGCTCAGGGACTATGTATGCTACATCCAATCTTTACCTTTTTGACAATTGGTTCAGTGTAGCCATGAATTGCCTTTGCAATTTTAAAAAGCAATAGGCATAATTTTAGGAAAAAGCAAGGTATTTGTCATCACTGGCTTCTCCCTCAAGCCCAGTCCTCCCCAACATTTGCCTGCCCTGTCTTAGAGAAAGCCACCATGGCACAATTCTGTTGCCCAAACCAGAAATCTGCCATTCATCCTAGCCCCCTTAACTTTCTCTCACCCTTCAAATCCAAGCAGTCCTCACAGTCTTGTCTTCTACCTGAAAAAGAGCTTCCAAGCTTGTTTTTTATCCTCCATGTTCACTACAACAGCCCATCCCCCTGTCCATTTGTTCTTTCCCTTCAGCTCTGTGCTAGATTCTGTGAGTACACCTATGAGCAAAATGGACTTGCTCTGTGCCCCATGGAAGTTGGACTCTAGTAGGAGAAACAGACAGTAAACTCAGAAGTACTCATCTATATCCATCCTGTTAGTGGGGGGAAGAGCTTACGGCTCCTAGTTTCTCCTCTTTCACTGTGGGTCCTTATGCAAACTACTTAACCTTAGTTCTGTCTAAATTTCCTCATTTAGGAAATGGTAGTAATAATATACTTAAAAAATGAGTACAGGGGGATGGGTGTGCCTCAAGCAGTTGAGCGCCTGCTTCCCACGTGGGAGGTCCTGGGTTCGGTTCCCGGTGCCTCCTAAAAACAAAAAAAACAAACAACAAGCAAAACAAATGATAAAACTTACTCAGTGGTTGAGCACCAGCTTCCTATATATGAAGTCCCAGGTTCAATCCCCAGTACCGGTACCTCAAAAAAAAAAAAAAAAAAAAAAAAGTACGTATCTTATAGGATTGTATATAGGATTGCTGCAGAGTCTCCTCAACAAGATAATAAAAGTGTTCAGTGTAGAGTATGAAAATAAGCTATCAAAAACTGGTAGCTAACACAATTATTATTAGCTTCTATCGCCTTCCTCCCCCCTTGCCTGCCTTCTCTGCCTGAAACCCAACCCGCTGCCCTGAAAAACTTCTCCTGACCCCTCCCTTCTAGCCCCAATCACATTGTATTACATTTATTATTTTTGACCTTTCTTCCCCGTTTGACGGTGAGTTTCCTCAGGCCAGGAGATGTCCTTCTCCTTATCTGGTCTCCACCACCTACCTTGTACCAAAACTCTAGGAACAGGTTCATTAAAAGAATTATTTGAACAAAATCATGAATGCTCACTAATTAACTCTCTCCCTCTCCCTTCCCTCTCCCTTACTCTTCCTCTCTTTTACTTAATGAGGCCAAAACATATTTCCGACAAACAGAGGATTCTCCTGGTTAAGACAAACTGATTAGTACAGTTTTCCCCTTGGTCTAGGCGGCTTTGAAGCTTCTAGAATACATAATCATTTTGAAATTCTGCCAATTGACAACATAGGGCTGGATTTCCCTATTGCCCATCTAATGCTGCCCCTCCCAAGCCCTGCCTCTCTTGTCAGATCACTCAGCTTTGCTTTCTTCGCTATTTGAAGCAGGCTTCTTAGGTTTCTGCCCTCCTGCTTATTGTGTGTCTCCTCTGCTTGACGATAAAGCTTCAGTGCAGCAGTGATCTCGTCCATCGTGTTCACTGTTTATTCCTCAGCACATCGCATGGTGCCTGGCCTGCTGAAGGTTAAGATTTGCTCAAGGATGCTATTTTGGCATCATCCTGAGATATTCTTAGGGTCTACTCCCAGCCTGGGCCCAGGATAAACTGTGTAACTCTAGGCAAGTCTCCTGACTTTTCGTGCCTCCGTTTTCCCATAGGTGTGACCTAAACGTAGATGGCACACCATGTGGATAGCTCTCTGAGCATCTTGAAAGAAAGTTACACTGGATATTTTGATAAAGATAATTTGATCACTTTACTTCCCTGCTCAAGAGTCTTCAGTGGCTCCCATTACCCAATATATAAAACCAGCTTCATAATTTGGTCACTGCTGATCTGCCAGCCACATTCCGTGACATTTTTTCCTACTTCAAGCAGCCTACACTCCATCTACACTGACCAACTGCCCTACTGCAAAGCCACCAGTCCTGTCCCTGCCCTGTGCTTTGGACATTCATATCCTCAGGCTGGAGGCCTTTCTTCACCTCCTCCTCCTCCTCCTCCTCCCCCTCCTCCTTCAGGAAACCCAATTGTAGGTACTACCTCTCTCTCTCCTCTCTTGTTGTACCCTGTATGTACTTTTTAATTCTAGAACTTAGGACATTATATTAAAATTACCTGTTAGTATGGCCGTGTCCTTCAACCAGACTGTGAACCCTTGAGATCAGAGTCAAAAGCTGATGCATCTTTTTATTCCCCACACATAGCACAGCACCTGTCTAGCACACAAGAGATGCCCATGAAATCAGTGTTGAATGAATGAATGAATGAAGTAAAGTAAGTTTTGATCACATGCAAGCCTAAAAGGTCATTCTCCTGGTTGCAAAATTCATGCCAATGTGATCTTAGCAAGAGCACAGATTGCCTCGATGGTGCCTAGTGCCAACGTAGCCGTGGTCCTGAGGCTGTGCAAGATGGCAGGGGAGGTGCAGGAAGCTCAGGGTACCTTGTGTCCCTGCCACTGCCCCTCCCCCCATCCCCCACCCTTGCTCGAGTAACACCTGCTGTTTCTTTGGCAGTTGCCTTTTCGGGCCTCGGCTTCACGACTTTCTACTTGGCCGGCAAGCTGCACTGCTTCACCGAGAGTGGGAGGGGGAAGAGCTGGCGGCTCTGTGCCGCCATCTTGCCGCTGTACTGTGCCATGATGATCGCCCTGTCCCGCATGTGTGACTACAAGCACCACTGGCAAGGTGAGTCCTCCCTTGGGCCCAGGGCTGAGCACAGTCCCCGCCCCTTTCCTCCATCCTTCAGGGGCAGGCGCAGAAATGTACTGATGCAGGGAGAACTAAATGCCCACAGAAACGTGGCCACGGTGCGGTGAAGTAGAGGATGCAGTTTCAGAGCAAATGTGCATATGCAAGTGAGTTCTGGCCTTGCCGCCCCTGCTGAGGAACGAATTGGAGCTTTTCCTCCTTCTGAGTGCCCGGTGAGACCTTGCCCACATCCTGCCAGGATGCCAGTCCCTTCCGTTTCAAGGCCCCCTTGGCCCTTCCTGGGATTTCCCTGCAGGATCACATGCCTCAGCCACCAAATTTGTTTCCAAGTGGCTTTAGGCCCCCCTCACACATCAAACCCAAACTACAAGGACATATTTGCCACCATGGTGCTCTCCCACAGGATTTCCAGCCCAGAGGTCAATTCTAGCAATGTCCCAAGCAGCATCTAAGGGTGCGGTGGAGTAAGGCTTACCTATGTGTCTCAGTCCTGAGATATTTTTTTAAAAAGCAAATAATACAATGCAAGTGAGGGGCTTGTTCCTGGGATAAAACGAAAGCATGCTAGGCCCCTCTGCAGATACACGGCAGCTCAGAGCTGCCTGGAAGCAGGGAGCAGGGTCAGAGGTGAGGCATGGCCTTTGGGAGTGGCAGTATGCAGGGTCGTGTTTCCCAAAGGGCAGTCCTCATGTCCCCTTGATCACGCCACTGAACTAGGCATCAGACTCTTTGGGGGTCTGCAGTGGCACCTGGGAATCTACATTATTAACACACAAGTCTCTTCTTTCCAGTTAGAGCTGAGAAGCCCTGGTAAAGAGCTCCCCTCTCTGTGTCAACTTTAAACAAACAAAACCGATTAAGTGACCTGAGCGTGTCTAGACCCAGCCTTCATGGACAAATGGCCTGCTAGGATCAGCCCGTGGCCCTGCCGTCCTCTTCCTTCCCTCTCGTCCTTCTGCCATCAGGACTTGTTCCGCCTCCCTCCTTTCTGTTCCTGCAGCCCACTGCCTTGTGGGACCACCTCTTCCCTGGGCTGCTTATTCCAGTGGTAGTCAGGCAGCAGACGAGGCCAGAGGTGAGGGAGCTCCTGGCTGGGGGCACCTTCTCTTGCCATCTTCTCCCTGCTCCTTGGCTGGCCTCAGCTCCACCCTCCACCCTCCACCCTCCACCCTCCACCCTCCTGGAGCCTGTGCTCTGGGCCCATGTATCCCAGCTGCAGCTTGGAGCTGGGGGGTGAGGGATGAGGGGGAAAGAGATGCGGGAGCGTGATCTGGCAAGGTGGATGCCCCAAGGCCAGCTGATCGAGGTCTGAGGCCCACCTGCTGGGGGTAGTCAGTTGAGGCCCACAGGGCTGGACCCCTTGTGAGCCCATTTCTTCTTCTGAACTATTTTCATCGGTGACTTGGGTGAGGTTCTGGATCATATGAGCCTACGTCATGAGAGGGAAGGAGAGCACGTCACCTGAGCCAGCAGTGGCAAGAGCACACCTGCTGCTCCTTTGGAGTGGGGAATGCAGAGTTGCCCATTGTATTAGTCGGGATTCTCCTGAGAAACAGAACCAACGGGATGGATGGATTGATTGATTTAAAATAATTGGCTCACATGATTGTGGGGGCTGGCGAGTCCGAATTCTGTGGGGGCAGACCAGCAGACTGGAAATTCAGTGAGAGTGATGTTGAAATGCTGAGTCCGAAATGGTTCTCCTTGAAACCCTCAGTTCATTGCTATTAAGACCTACAGCTGATTGGATGAGGCCCACCCACATTATCGAGGATAATATCCTTTACTTAAAATCAACAATTAGCATCTACTTAAAATCAACAATTAGCATCTACTGATTGTAGATGCCAGAGCATCAAACAAGTGTACACCATGACCTAGCCAAGGTGACACATAAAAATTAATCATCACACTCATTGTGGTGAAGGCATTTCCCCCCTGAAGAATTTGATGGATTAAATAGCTTTTTATGGGCTCTCATTTGTCCCATTTCTTCTTCTGAACGTGGGAACAATAATTCCCCAATATTTCACAGAGCTGTTTCATAGCTTGAATGAAATAATGGGTCTGAATTTATTTTATAAATGAAAACATCCTGCACAATGCAAATCAGTACCGTTGTTGCTTGGTGCATTGTGCCTAAAGAAGGATGTGTCGGGTTTCCCACATAACTGGTTTAGAGGAAGCAGACATATGTTTGGAATACAATCTCTTTGTAAACTAGGAACTCCCAGTTTTCACTCTTAGTCAACCACTTTAGATTTGGGAAATGATTAAGGGCTTCAGAATTGAATCGAATTTTCCTTTACGTTGGAAAGCAGTAAGAGCCTGTGCGTAGTGACCTTGTCCTGAAAACCTAAGACAGGAGCTTGGCTCCTCTTATACACTATCTGGCTCTAACGTGGTGCTTAGCTCACCACCTAGTAGGTGCCATCGTGAAAGAATGCGGACTCACAGCAGCTGGCTTTAGGAGATGGCGGGCTTGTGAGGAAGATGGTGCACTCGAAGCCTTCTGACGACCCGGGCTTGAGACCCATCCTACCCAATTGGCACCAGAAGGAATACTGAGCAGTAAAGGGAGAATATTAGTGCTCTGTGGGCTGATGGGAAAGCAAACAAGAGAATTTATGTTAAGTGATGTGTGAGGCCAGGCTTGGGGGGCAAGCCAAAACAGTGTCATGGACCATGCTGCCAAAACTGAATGTGCCCTTGGTTGGTACAGGTCACTGATGTGGCCCGAATTACCAGCTCAGCTGCACTATTATCTACTCAATTTATATCCCAGGAGTCAGCTAGGATTGTGCCTTTCCTTGGATCCTGTAATTGGTCCTGAGTGAGGCTCTTTTTACCTGAATTCCTGCATCAATAGCTGTCACTGTCTACACCAGTGGTTTTTAACTGAGGATGACTTTAAACCCTATGCGACATTTCATAATGTCTGGAGACCCTCACGGTACATTTACCAATGTCTGGAGACATATTTTTGGTGTCAAACATGGGGCACCACTAGCACCTAGTGGGTAGAGGCCAGGGATGCTGTTAACCTAAAATGCACAGGACCGTGCCCCTGACAACAAAGAATTATCCAGGCCCAAAGGCAGTACTGTTAAAGTTGAGAAGCCCTGATCTGCCTTGTGCCTTAGCAACATCTCCCTTTCCCTGGTTATGTGTTAAGAAGCAGCAATGCTCTGGGCTGGGAAACTCTACTCGTGCAACAGAAGCTGAAGAGCAACCCAGGATGCATGCAGGTTTTAGCTTGGAGAAGTGGGTGGATGGTGAGGCTGTCGACTCCTGTGGAGGCGGGCAATTAAGGCAGGATGCCTGATTGAGAGAAATAGCACATTGCCTTTCATTGGTGAACTGAGCTGTCCAGCACCCGTGGGCGGGGACCATCCATCACGCTGAGAATCCTCGTGGAGCCCCCGAGGCAGCAGCAAAAGCCAAGTTCCCCTCCTATGGACTTGCATTAAAGCATTGCTATTATGAGGCTTTTATGACTCCATTTCAATTTTGGTTTAAGTAGCTGTGCAAGTCTATTCAATGACTTGATTACATGGTCATCTCCAGTAAACAGCACGTAACCTCAGCACCCTCATCCCTCCACCAAGGTGGCTTTGTGTCTCATTTTCTTCTAGCAGCACTCCTCCTCTGATCTTGTCTGCCTCCCCAGCTCCACTCCAAGCACATAAGTCTATTGTTTTATTAGGTGGGGACGATGTTTAGGGGCAGAGGCCAGGGCCTGGGGAGGGGCAAGGGAAACATTCAGCGGAAGACTCCAGAAGTCAACCAGCAGGATGGACACTAAACCTGTACATGCCCAACATTCCCCGTGCCTGTGAGACACACTGGCTTTCAGGGCCATTGGGAGCCGGGGGTTTCACGGATGATGCTAACTGTAAAGCCCAGTGCCTCGCAAAGAGCCCTACCTGTGTGATAACCATGTGTTTTCATACACGAAGACTTGTGGAATTCTCATGTTAGGGAAAACAAATGCCGAGAAAGAGCAGAGCATATCAGTAAACTGGCCGCTGCCTTTACTCACAATCTTGTGTGTTTAGGTTTCGGTGAGTGGACAGCTCCATCTGGGAATGACAGGAACGTGCTGTTTGCTCCATCACTAGATACAATAACAAGCCCCCCCTGCCCAGCCCCCTTCCTAGTCCGTTTCTGGACCCAGACTTTTCTCATGTGACTTCAGATGTGTGGGGCTAAGCTTTCAGCTGACACTGGTGGCCCTAATCAGGTCATTTTAAGCAGCCCCGGGTACCTGTGCGGTGTTCATTTTAAGAAAGAGCATGTCTCTCTGAACGTAAACCAGAAGAACAAGTATCAAGGAAGGAAACAGTCATTAGTTCACACGCCCAGGCTGAGGTTGGAACTTGTCCCTGTCAGTGAAGGAAGCCATCTCTTGACGCGGCTGGAGTTTTCAAGATGGCCGCCATAGCTTCACCACATTTCCTTGACTGGGTCGTGGTGGGTTTGTGATCTAAACTCAACTTATATGTAGTTATCAGATTTTAGGAGATCATCACCCTTGCAGGTGGGGATGGTTTGGGGACTGGACACTATGTTGGACTTTGCATGTGCCACCAAATGCTTGTGCTTCCAAACAACTCGGCAGAGGCTGCTCCCTCAGGAGAAACGCTCTCATCTCATTGGGGCCTGAAAGCTTCCCTCAGTGCACTCACTCCTGAGTTCTCTTTCTGTCTCCTTCTTTCTCTTCCCTCCTCTCTGTACCTCTATTTCTTTTTCTGTCTTTCTTTCTGCCTGCCCCTCTGTCTGTCTCTGTTTTTCTCTCTCCCCTTTCTCTTTCTTCTACCTCTTTCTATCTTTGTCTCTATTTCCTTCTTTCTCCTCTCTCCCTCTGTCTCTCCTCTCTGTCTCTCTGTCTCCATGTCTCTCTCTCCCCCCCCACACACACACACACAGGTGAGGGACACACACACTGCTACCCAGGTCTCCCTGGGGCTGCCAGAAGCCATCTCTAGAATTTCTAAATGAGGTCACCTGTAAAAGAGCCCAGGGAACTATATTATTGTTCATATCAAAAACCTACCAGCTTTGCATAGAACAAAACCACTGAGATTCTCCTGATATCCTCGGTCCCAAGTGATTTGAAGCCTCCTCACTTTTCCTCCTCAGTCACTGCTGCGAGTGGCAGGGTGCACACACACACATTTATCATCAGCTACAAAACGCTGCTTCCTCTCAGGAACCTCTGAGCCTTGACTGTGCATGAGTCTGCCCAGCTCTGCAACCCACCGCATCACCTCAGGAGGGCGCGGGCAGCCCCAGGGCCCTTCCGCCTTCCGTCAGAACCACTGGATGGGGAGCATTGGTCACGAGAGAGGCTTTCTTCCTCAGGACCTTCTTCCATCTGCCCTGGGTCTTTCCTCCGTTGCTTAGTTCTCAGGGAAGATGGACGTTACTTGCTCCCAAGTCTCACTGACAACTTTACTTCATTTTACTCTGGGGAGGACTCCTCCCCTCAGCTTTCTCTGGTGTTCTCTGGCTTCTCCTATTGGCTGTATGTTCAAAATATTTCCAGGATCCAACTGCCTCTCCCTACCCTGGTCTAAACCACCATCATTTGTTGCTTGGACTATTGCAGAAGCCTCCCAGCCTGTCTCCCCCTGGTGGCTTGGCATTATCTACCCCAGAAAAACATGTTCTTAATCTTAATCCATTCCCGTGGGTGTGAATCCTTGTAAACAGAACCATTTGACGAGGTTACTGCAGTTAAGGTGTGCCCTACTGAATCAAGATGGCTCTTAATCCTCTTACTGAAGGCTCTATAGGGAAGGCCACAGAGAGGGGGAAAGCCAGAGGCTGGAAGTCAGTGGAAACCTGAAGAAAAAGGAGAAGCCAGGAAAGGCTGCCATGGGCACTGCTGTGTGACAGAAAAGCCAGGGACCAAGGATTGCTGGCAGCCAGCCGCTGAGCGCCACAGTTTTCTGGGAAAAAGCATCACCTTGATGATGCCTTGATTTTGGATTTCTCCTAGCCTCAAAACCGTGAGCCAATATAACCCCTGTTTTTTAAGGCATCCGTTGCATGGTATTTGTTTTAGCACCCAGGAAATGAAAACACCCTCCGTTCCCCTCACTGTAGCCAAACTGAACCTTGAAAATCATGAGTACTCAGCACTTGTCACTCCTTGCCACAATCCTTGGTGACTCCTCATTTCGTCCAGCATCAAAACCCAAGCCCTGCAAGATGCCATCACTACCCCCACCCCACATCCTCAGCACCTCTTGGACATTATTTTCTGTTTCCCTTCCTTGCTCAAGTTCCCCCAGTTGCTCGAGATTCTTGCTGTTCCTTACACCTGTCAGACCCACCCCACCTCAGGGCCTTTGCACTGGCAAAGCATTTCCTGGGCCTGGAAGGCTCTTATCCCAGATGCAGGCATGGCTCTTTCCCTTCCCTCCCTCCTCGAATCTTGGCTCAAGTGTCACCTTCTGGCAAGGATTTCTTAGGCTCGCCATGCCATTTAAAATTGCAGCCCACACCCCATACTCTGTTCCTCTCACCTTGTTCATGTACCATCTTCTAACAAACTACTTTACTAGGTGTTGAGTTATTATCTGTCCCTATCCATTGTAGAGGGCCAGATTGTGAATGTTTTTTGACTTTGAGGGCCATACGGTCCCCGTCACAACTACACAGCTCAACCATGGTAGCATGAAAGAGCTGTAGACAATATGTGAATAAATGGGTTTGCATGGTTTGCTGACCTCTGCACTACAAGATAAGCTCTATGTGGGCAAGAACCTTTGTCTCTTTTGTTCCTGTGGCATATAGTAGGTGCCCCATAAATATGTGTAGAATGAATGATTTTGACTGTCATCTTCCTTTTTTAATAGTATAATTTTCTCTTAACTCTGGTTTTGCTAAAATTACCTTTATTCTCTGCATGTTCTTTCCTTTTAAAAATGAATTTAAAATTTACACTTTAAAAATTCATTCATTCTCTCATTCATTCATTATATCCCTGTGCCTGCGTGCCCTGCATGTGCTTTGCCAGAGGCATGGTAGGGAGCGAGGCAGCTCACAGTCTACCTGAGAGAGCATGCATCCCCTGTGCTCTGTCACTGCTTTCACAGAAACTCAAAGTTACAAAAACGGGAAGCTTCACTACTAGTAGAATCACTGGAAAGAAGAAAAAGAACAAAAATAATCACATGGGGTTGTTGAGTTGCCGGAGCTACTTGTGTTAGGTCTTGGACCCCAAGACACTCAGTGTCTCGAGTCCAGCCAGCTCCGTGGTGTTGCCATGGTGACAGCTTGGGACGTGTCCCTCCCGGGGATTTGACAGCACATCTTAAGAGGCCTTGCTGCCCCATCTGTGCCAGGGCAGGTGAGCACCCCCCAGGCACCTCAGCATGCCAGGCCCTTGGGGAGGTGCTTTCCTGAATTTTGACCTCGTGAGAAGGGGGAGGGGATGTGCTCCTTTTACAGGGACAGTTTCAAACCCAGGTGGCCTGATTCAGCAGAGTGACCTGGTGATGCCTAGGGGAGAGATGGACTTGGAGACAGGATACAACCCGGAATGGGATGAGTGAGGCTAATGGATGCACACGTGGTGGCCCAGAGAGTGGTGGGTCCTAATGCGTCCTGAGAGCTCAGCAGAGCCCCAAAGGGCACCTGGAGACCATTTTTCTCTGGCCCACATTAGTCACCTGATTGGCTTGTGTCTAACAGTGGTACAAATACACCACCTCTCTGGTTAAAAGATGGGGCTTCTTTCAGTTTCTTAAATTGGCCAAATTTGCATACTATTCACTAAGCCTGGAAAGCGGCAGGTTCCTTCCCTGCCTCCACTTCTCCACTTCTTCTGGTTAACGCGTGCTTATCCTTCTGGTCCTAGCCTAGAACCTTCCTGCTCCAGCCTAGGCCAGGTCACCCTGCCGTGTGACCTCACAGACCCTGCACTTCTCCTTCATGGGGCTTGTCGCCGAGGAGCCGTCATTTCATTTCATTTTTGGATTAGGCAGGGGCTTGTCTGTCTTGTTCAGCCTTGCACCCCAGGGTGGACACCACACCTGACAGCTGATAGGTGTGCAGCACACCTGTGTCAAATGAATGAAAGCAATGCTGACTAAGGAAACCGCAGTATTTTATCTTTCAGGGACACTGAGAGCCATCTATTTCCCATCTGAGCCCTCCAGTCACACGCTCTCATATTCTGGGTGAAGTCAGTCCCAAGTAGTCGCTTTGCCTCAATAAAGGCCTCCTTGTCCCCTGCCTGCCTTTTTGGTCAATGAAAGTCCCTCAGCAGGCGAACATGATTTCATCAAAATAACAACCGCCCACTTGACGCACTTGATGAGTCTCCCCCATAAAGTAAATAGCGTTTTGGATCTCACTTACCACCTTTCTAATAAACAGTGCCCCGGATGACTTTGCTGAGAAAGCTGCTTGCATAGACCTTCCGCTGCCCTTGTGAGTTACCTCTGGTGACTCCTACAGCATCGCATTGGCATCCACAATACCGCTTTTCACTCGTGTTAAACGGAAAACATAGCTTTGCAGGAATCGCAGTTTCCTTTCCTGCAGCTAAATCAGTAAGCCTAGGACACACATACTTGGAACGGTCAATGATCCACCTAATGAAATGCCGTGCCACAGAAATAGAAAGTCGAATTTACTGTTTGCTCTGTTTAGTAGTCAATGGCTCAAAGGCAGTTCCTATGGATCATTTTAGATACTAATAAAAATAACGTCCCAATGGGGCTGTTCCCTGGGGTTAGAGGAAAAACAAAACAGTAGTGCAGGGAAGCGGCTGTGGCTCAATCAGTAGGGCTCCCGTTTACCATATGGGAGGCCCTGGGTTCGGTTCCCGGGGCCTCCTGGTGAAGGCAAGCCCACCCACACGGCGTGGTTAGCTGACCCAGCGAGCACAAGCAGCAAGGGGGGGATAAATGAATAAATAAATAAAATCTTTAAAAAAAAACAAAAACAAAACAGTAGTGCAACCCTAAGACCTTGAACTAGGAAAAAGCCCTGGCGCGTTGCGTAGGCTGGTGGCCACGGGCTCCAGGAAGAGTTTCTCCACCTGAGGAATTGCCGTTTGTTGCATTAATCATGCGTCGAGGTCCCACTCAAGAATTCACGTAGTGTCAAAAAAAAAACAAAAACAAAACAAAACAAAAAATAGTTTTATCAATGGTCTAGAGGGAAAAAACTATCTTTTTCTCTTTTTTTTTAGTAGACTGTCATCTGAGAACATGTATGGTACTTTTTATACAGTCAGTGTTAAAATATTTATTTGGAGTCAACCTTATATTTTGAAATAAACATGACTGTTTTTAGTGTCAAAAAAAAAAAAAAAGTATTCATGGCTCGTGTTGCTTTCCGATTTCTTGGATGACAGGTGTTTTTAAGCTTATTTGAAATTTATTTAAAATGCTACAGAAGTCAGCTGGGTGATAAAAAATTGTATGGCCAGGTTAGATGAGAACTCTAGATGGCCTGCTGAGTTGCTGTGCCGGGGGGCGGGGGAGAATGAGAAGATGCCCCGAGGCTCTGGAGTGGGATGTGAGAGGGACAGCCTGAATAACAGAGGCAGACACTAACTTTAGACCCTGTTTTTCAAGTTCTTATTTTGTGACCTGATCTGATCTGTGGCATAATATTTAGAAGCTCTGTATCATTAAATCATCATCAGAGCTCAGGGAGGTGGATACTGAAATCTCCATCTGAGAGATGAAGAAACAGGCTCGGAGTGGTGAAGTGGCCTGCCCGGGTAAGGACTTCAGTGCCTTAGCCCAGGGATTCCTCCGCATGGGAGATTCTTGGGTGGGGGTGAGGGTGGGTACTGGATACCTGACCATGGCCCTAGGCTTCTCTGCTGGGGTGTGGGGATGGGTGGGGATGGGTCTTCGCCCTAGCCCATGGCAGCCTAGGTTTCACCCCTGTCTCTCCGATCCCCCTCCCCTTCCCTCCAACCCTGGTGGCCACTCATCAGAGCTGAGCAGGCACTGGTGGGTTTTCCTTGCCTTTCTGCCATATGGCCGCCATGTATTTACACTGCGTTTGTCAGACATTTAGGTTTGTGCTTTTATGGAGAAGAAACAGTGGCAATTATTCAGCTTCTCCCTTTGACCAGTTAGAATGACTCCCTTTTCTAAGTGATGTTTGATCCTAACCAAGGACAAGATTGTGGTGCACTGAGTTGTTTACTTCAGTTAGGACATATTCTTGGGCTTGGTCTGCATTGGGGTGGGTGTGGATCCATTGTAAATAGGATCTCTTCAAGAGCTTGCTTCAGTTTAGGTATGGCCCCACTGAGTCAGGTGGGGATTTAATCCAAATCACTGGAGTCTTTTGTAAGTAAAGTGAAAGTCAAAGGGAGAGAGAAGCCATGGGGCATCCAGAAGCCAGAAGTCAAGGGACCCCAGAGGAGAACAAGACATCGCCACGTGCATGGACATGTGATAGAAAAGCCAAGGAACCCCAAAGATTGCCAGCCAGCCTGAAGATTCCAACCTGGGGTGGGTGGGAAAGGCAGCCCTCTAGCCTCTGAAACCATGAGCCAGTACATTCCTGTTGTTAAGTCATCGCCTTGCATGGTATTTGTTTAGCAGCTAGGAACTAAACCAAAGACCTGTTTCCTAAATGCACCTTGGCAGAGTTTCTAAACAGTCTGAGTGCTGGGTGTCTGCAGGCTGACCCAGGGGATTCCAAGTCCGGGAACATTTAGCTGAGCCACCATGTGCTCCTTCAGTGCGGTGAGGGGTAACAGAGGCCCAGAGAGGGGAGAGGGCTCACGCAAGTCACATAGGGCAGCCACCAGAATCTAAGCCTGAATGATTGTGTGCTTATCCATTCATCTGCTTCCCTCCACAAACTTAAATCTGCTGTGAGCAGTGTGCTGTGGAATCTACAGCCAGCAGGACAGACGCAGCCCCTTCCTCCTGGACTTTAGAATCCAGTGTTAAACAGTGTACAATTAATGCCAGTTTGTCATTCTTTGCCATTCTGATTGCTCGGAGGACTCTTAAAGAGTGTGCGGGGGAAAGTTGGTCTCCTCTGGAGGTCAGGTGCAGCATTGTTGTACAGTACATTTGAATTGCACTCCAAAGGATGGAGAGAAATTGAATAGGAAACGGGGTGGGGGGGGTGAGGGACTCCTGGGGATGGAACAGTATGTGTGGTGCCCTGAAAGGGGAAGAAACAGGGTGTACTGGAGGAACAGAAAGGAAGACAGTGACTGTGGGGGGTGAGAGAAGGGGAGAGGGCACAAGATGCCTTGGGGGGGCGGGGGGCAATGCCAGATGTGTGACTTTGAAGGCCAGGGGTGGTGGTGGGGATTCTCAAAAAGCAATGCATGTGATTTTTTTGGTCTTTTTTTTTTTTTTTCCTTTTATTTTAAATTAGAGAAGTTGTGAACTTACAAAACAATCATGCACACTGTGCAGATTTCCCATATACCAGCCCTCCATCAAAACCTTACATTGTTGTGGAACATTTGTTACAGATTGTAAAAGAACACGATCAGACTATTATTATCATTATTATCACTATTATTATTATTATTATCAGCGTACACTTGGTATATTTTTTCCATACACCCCCTATCATTAACACCATGTATTAGTTTTGCACATTTGTTATAGTTCATGAGAGAACACTCTCATATTTGTACTGTTATAACCACAGTCCATCTTCCAAGCCATGGTTCACTGTGTTATACAGTCCCATGCCTTGTACATTCTACCCAAAGTGTACACTCAGTGGCTCTCATTTCATCATAGAGTTCTGCAGTCATCACCAGTGGGTGTGATTTTAAGCAAAGGAATGATGTCATCTATTTGCACATGAATAAATATCAACTGCTGTGTCCAGGCTCCATTTGCCAGCCTGGGCACTTTGGTCTACCTGCAATCGCCATCTCTGCTGCTGTCACAGAAATGTATAACTTAAAAGAGCATTTAGTTATTGATAGTTCTTTCCCTGTTTCCTACTATATATAAATAAAACTATACGTGCTAAATTACTACGTTTTTTTTTTTTCAAAAGAGCTTAAAGCTATTTACTTAGAACTTTTTACGTTTTATGATTATCCTAAAAAGATGCTGAAGGTAGAAGCAATTCTATGAAAGATAATGGCACGCAAAAATAATGTCCCTTTCCTCAAAAATTATTCCGATGATCTAGATGGAGCCAGGGTACCTATAGCAGCATCACAAAGAGACTGATTGAGTGTGATGCAAATACCTAAGCATTAAACTGTTTTCTTGAAAGACACATTTCTTGACAGCCACTCAAATGTTCACCTACAGGAAACACAGGGGAATTCGCTTGTGATTTAAACTGAGATCCTTAACACGGTGTGTTGCTTTCTGGCAAATGTTTGGAAACTCACCACCTCAAGCACCGATAGTTAAGGAAAACTCTTGCAACTCACCTGTACCCAGGGGGACACACCTTTCAGACCAGGGGCCTGCTGGGATGACAGCCATGTGGCTTTCCGGCCAGGGTTCAAGTACAACATCAGGGAACATAAGAGCTGCAGAATCAGATTCCATCTAGTTCAAGCCCCAGTTCTACCATTAACAAGTGGTGTGGCCAGAGAGGTTGGGTGGCCTCTCTGAGCCTTAATTTCTTCTTTAAAACGGAGGTTGGTGAGACTCAACAAAATAATATATGTGAGAGTAGAAACCTCCAAACGGAGAACGACAGTTCTGCACTGAAGCAAACTTATTAAGAATTCAAACTGTCCTTTGTTAGGAGAGGTCCATTGTGCTAGGACCCTTTGGGTGAGACTAATCTATAGACACAGTTTAAAGTGCACACACACACACCCAAGTGAGTTCTTCAAGTGAGGTAGTTTCATGGGGCCATTATTGAGTACCAGCTGAATGCCGTCCTTAGCGAGTGGCTGCTCTACGATGGAGGGACCTACAGGTGTCTTGCCTGCAGATGCCCCCTTCCCCAACTTGGGGAGATCTTCAGCTCGTTGGAGGAACTGGGCATTTCCCACCACAGATCTGCCATGTGTGCCAATCCTGGTGGATTGTAAAATGTTTTATTCTTTCATCTATGACTCATCCCTGGGAAATCACTTACTGCGAGGCAGAGTCCAGCCCACCCAAAGGGTTTCTAGGGCACACCAGCAAAATCGTTGGATGCAGTGGGAACTTGCTGAAGAAAAACCAATTACAGCCCCTTCGTGCATTTAAGTCCTATAGAAATGACTTGAATTCTTCTTCCATATTTAGAATTGGTTTTAAATCGGGAATTCAGGAGTACAAATTTGAGTTCATACAATGCTCAGGTGTGAGTTAAGATATAAAGGAGAGAGAATCAAGTACACATACAAAGGCAATGTTTAGGAGTTTGCAGAGGCCGTCAGGATTTGCACTGCCTGTGTGGTTTCTATTCTTTCCTTTAGTCTTTCAGGGGCCCCATAAGCAAACCAATTACTGGAGCAGGTGGGAAAAGATCTTTCTGGAAAAGCTCACTGGCCACATTTGAACGAGTAGTAACACCTTCCTCCCATTCTGCTCTCTCCTGCCTAGATTCTTTTGTCGGTGGAGTCATTGGCCTCATCTTTGCATACATTTGCTACAGGCAGCACTACCCTCCCCTGGCCAACACGGCCTGTCATAAACCCTACGTCAGTCTCCGAGGCCCGACCTCGCTGAAGAAAGACGAGCGGCCCACGGCGGACAGCGCACCCAGCCTGCCCCTGGAGGGAATCACCGAAGGCCCCGTATGACTAGCATCTTGGGAGGACGGACACTTAGCCTCGGACAGAGTCTTCCATAGACATCGTAACACAACATAAAAGGTTTTCTGTAGTGTGTTCCTCATCAGTTGTTTCTCAAAGTTCTCCTTCTGCTTCCGATTTGCCGACGGTGTCCCCACTATTCTAAATGTCTACTTTCAACTTTCTTGAATTTGCGAGGGAAGGACACCAGGAACAATCTCTGCGAGACGTGTGGAAGGAGGCTGCAGGTGCAGGGTGGGTATAGCTCGGCCAGTTCCTCTCTCTAAAATGTTTCCTGTAACAGCCACCTTCCTATGTTTCCATGGTTGTAAAACATAATAAAATCTCCCACCTGGAAAACTTGGTCTTGGCCATCCAGTGCAGCAAAAGTCATTTGGAGATGCAGTGGGTGTCACAGGTGGGACAGGTATGCGGTGCCGGCAAAACCAGCTCTGCGTGTACGTCATTCCAGGTGCTGGGCCTGGAGGCAAAGGCTCGAGTGCTTTCTGAATCATCAGCTTGTTATAGCATCTGTCTCTGAAATGGAATTGAAACGCAGAGCTACAGCCTTAGCATCCCAGGGCATGTTGGATCATTGAAGTTAAAAGGAAATGAGATGGATAACTTCATGCACAGACTGCCACCAAATACGGTGAAAATAAAATGCATGTGTGCAAGGGCAGGGGAGGAGAAGACTGCCATTGTCTGTGGGGCTGGTGGGTACAGTAGCCCTCTTCAGTCTAGGTTCGTGAGCCAGTTCCATAGCTGAGCCTCTTCCAAAGGAGTCTGTAAGCCCCTGTTGTAAGACTGTATGGAGTGGTGTAACTGAAATCACACATCTGGAAGTCAGTACCTCGGGGCTCATCTCAGTGGAATCTGGGTGACTCCCAAGGTCCGGTGGAGGTAAGATACACTGCACTGTAGGTGTTTATCCCCTTAGGAGCTGAGCTTGGGGGACTGTGTTCTGCTGAGCCAGTTTCCCATTCCCACCGCGCAGGAAATGTCCAGCACGGCAGGGCTCCAGTTGTACGGCCAGGAAGAGAATCGAGAATGCGCTCTTTGCATTGTTCAAAGGCGGCAACAACGGACAAATGCGTTATAGGCTGGGCCTAGAGCACGCTGCTGCTCCTTGGCCAGCTCGTTCTTTTCCAAGCAGCAATGTTCCCTTCGTTCAGTTCTGAGCAAATGCACCCTGGGATTCTCCAGATCCCTGAGCCTGCTGCAAGGTGATGTATCTTGATGTCCAAACGAGTGTCACTTTGCAGCAGTCAGCCTAACAGACTGCAGTTTGAAAGACCCGAGTGGGTGAATAAATCAGCTGAGCAGCACTGGCTCGGACGTGCCAGCGGGAGGCATCAGGACAGCTTTGATCAGCGCTGCCCGTGCAGTGGGCTCGGCCCTGCCATGCCGGCGCCACCTCGTACAGACCTGGTTGATTGAGCCCCATCTCAGCCCTCAACAGCCACGGTCCTTCCAAATGGGCTTCAGGTACCAGCCGTGCGATAAGCACCCTATGCATGGAGGCGGAGGAGGGCAAGGCTTGAATCGACTTCCGTCCAAAGTCAAACCACTGGTTTTTTAAAATGGCAGCACACTAGCAAACAACTCTGAAAACAACTGGGACTTACTTTAAAATCGAAACTGTAGCAGTTCACCAAACACAATTATTAGCTCCAGAGTTAAAATCCGTATAAAATTGGCAAGTTAAACAACATTCTCATCTAAATAAAAATTCTAAAGTGTTCAAAAACAAAGCTAAATATAAAAATGTAGTTAAAAAAAGATCCTTTGCCAGTGTTCCAAACAACCTGGTTTAGCCTGTCGTCGTCTTTGGCTCTGGTTTTACCCAAGCCCAGCCGTAGCAGGCAGGAGGGAAGCAAAAGGGTTAGCCTTTATTCAATGATGACTCAAAACTCTGAACCATGAAATATACATTCAATATAAATACTTACCTTTAAAGATAAATGGCCCAGAAGGACTCCACAAAGTAACAAAGAATAAAGTTTTGTTAATGCTGATAATTAAATTGAAAGTCCTAGACAAGCCATGGGAAGGTTTTGATTAAAATATAATTAAAATTACAAGGGACATAATAACACGAAGCTATGGCAGGATCCTTAGGAACCATAATTAACTGTCTAAGCCAATTCAGGATTTGTGGATCATATATTTTAATTACATGCTCTATTAATGTGAAAGAAATGCAACATTGTAATGCATCAATAAAATGGCCACGAAGAGGGCATTTGTTCCTCAGCCCCTGATCTTTTGTGGATGTGAGGGGTTACTAATTCCGGCTGTTTAGTGAAGGAGTTTGCACACAGTGCAGAAATGGAAAGGGGGGGGGCGGAGTTCTGTGCATGGCCTCATGGCATGCAAAGGGCAGTGCTAGGAGTTGGGGGTGGGGTAGGGTGGGGAAGGAAGACGGCAGTGATGCCCCATTTCTTCTTGGTGCAGCTAGCTCGGAAACTGGAGGATGGCAGTTCTCCTAATGATGAAAGGTTCTGGAACAGGGACTTCTGCTCACCTTGCTTACAAGAAACTAACTTGCCAATGAATAGATCTTCGGCACTTACTGTGCAGGAAGAGATCGTCAGAGCCCACCCTGGAGTCTGTGGTCTGCAAGACATTTCTTCCTTTGTTAAGTGAACCTGCTCAGGGACCAAATTAGAGATTAGCAGCCACAGAGTAAAATACCACAAGGGATTAGGAAAGCAATGGAGACAATGAGGCAAGTCAGGGACGGTGGTCTTGGGGAATGATGGAGACCATGGAAAACTAAAGAACACATGCCCTGGGGCGGGGTGCTGGCCCTCTAAAGCTCCAGGTTGTCATAAGCCCAGTGTTGCAGACCTTATTATTTTTCAAGAGAAGTCAAGAATCTGCTGCTTTGCTTTTTTAATGACTTGATCTTTAGAGTTGCCAACTGTCTCCATTGAGATGTCTTAAGATGCAAGTAACAAAACATCCAGGTGAAAGCAGTTTAATCAATAAGGGTTTAGTACAATTATAAATAACAAGAAATTGAAAGGGAGGGGTTTACAATAACCCCAGGACCTTACCATCCTCCACCATCTTCAGTGTGACAGTGATACTCTCCTCTTGGTCTCAGAGTGGCTGCAGCAACCCCAAGAATCACATTTTCATCTAATCATGCTCAAAGGCAGGAAGAAAGGGGCCTGCTCATGTGGCAAGTTAATTCCACTTGTGAGTTTGTCAGGGGAAAAAAATGTTTCCCAGAGTCCCCAGCAAAATCCCCTTTACCTACAATGGCTAGACCTGTGTCACATCGCCACCCCCTGAGAGGAGGGGGAGTGTCTGGAAGAGTGAGTGTCTGACATTTTAAGTCTCTTAAAAGGAGATGGATTCTGCCTGCTTGGGAGAAGGGCAGAAGAATGGTGGTAGGTTGATGACAACCAGTATCTGTGACAGCATGCCATAATACTGTTTTCTTAAACTATAATATGACAGGCTGTTTGTGCCCTTTCTTGTGGAACACATGACTTCTTGGTGAGTTTGAATTTGGGCAAAGAGCTGGCTCTTCTATCAGTCGTTGGATTGTCCTTCTAAAGAATTTCTCCCCAAAGCTGTGGAGCTTGTTGTCTAGGCATACTGCATCACCCTGGAGAGCCCTGGATGTTCTTTCCCCTGACTTGACATTTTTCAAGACACTGGCCTTTTCTTTTTTTTTGTTTTTTTTTTTTTGTTTGTTTGCTTTTGTTTTTGTTTTCTTTTTAACTTTATTTTGTACATTTAATAATTGAAAATATAAACAATTTTAAAATAAGAAAACAGTTGAATAAAAACATATACTTTTCAATTAAATGTACTGGATACAAATAATTTTTTTTTAATCATAAAATATATTACACAATATATTTGGTTCATAGTAACACATTCATACAGTATTTGTCCTTTTGTGTCTGGCTTGCTTCACTCAACAGAATGTCCTCCAGATTCATCCATGTTGTCATACGCTTTATGACTTCATTTCTTCTTACAGCTGCATAATATTCCATCGTGTGACTAGACCACAGTTTGTTTATCCATTCATCTGTTGATGGACACCTGGGTTGTTTCCAATTTTTGGCAATGGTGAATAATGCCACTGTGAACATCGGTGTGCAGATGTCTGTTTGTGTCACTGCTCTCAGTTCTTCTGGGAATATACCAGTGGTGGTATTGCTGGGTCATGCAGCAAGTCTATATTCAACTTCTTTAGGAACCGCCAAACAGTCCTCCATAGTGGTTGTACCATCCTGCATTCCCACCAACAGTGAAGAAGTGTTCCTATCTCTTCACATCCTCTCCAACACTTGTAGTTCTCGGTCTTTTTAATAGTGGCCATTCTGATAGGTGTGAAATGATATCTCATTGTAGTTTTGATTTGCATTTCCCTAATCATGAGTGATGTTGAGCATTTCTTCATGTGTTTTGTTTTTGCCATTTGTATTTCTTCTTTGAACAAATGTCTATTTAAGTCTTTTGCCCATTTTTTAATTAGGTCATTTGTCTTTTTATTGTTGAGTTGTAACATCTCTTTATAGATCCTGGATATTAAACCCTTATTGGATATGTGATTTCCAAATATTTTCTATCATTGAGTCAGCTTCCTTTTCACCCTTTTGACAAGGTCCTGTGAGGTGCAAAAGTGTTTAATTTTGAGGAGGTCCCATTTATCTATTTTTTCTTTTGTTGCATGTGCTTTGGGTGTGAGGCCCAAGAAACCACCATCTACTACAAGGTCTTGAAGATGTTTCCCTACGTTTTCTTCTAGTAGTTTTATAGTCCTGGTTTTTATATTTAGGTCTTTGATCCATTTTGAGTTGATTCTTGTATAGGGAGGAGAGAGGAGTCCTCTTTGATTCTTTTGGTTATAGATATCCAGGTCTCCCAGCACCATTTTTTGAAGAGACAGTTTTGTCCTGTTAACATGGACTTGGTAGGTTTGTCAAAAACCAGTTGACTGTATAGGTGAGGGTATATTTCTGGATTCTCAATTCTATTCCACTGATCGATGTGTCTTTCTGCCAGTACCATGCTGTTTTGACCATTGTAGCTTTGTAATATGTTTCAAGGTCAGGCAGTAAAATTCCTCCCACATTGCTCTTCTTTTTTGGAATGCTTTGGACTATTCAGGTGCACTTTCTCTTCCAGATGAATTTGGTAATTGCCTTCTCTAATTCTGTAAAGTAAGCTGTTGGGATTTTGATTGGTATTGCATTGAATCTATAAATCAGTTTGGGTAAGATTGACATCTTCACGATATTTATTCCTCCAATCCATGAACACGGAATATCTTTCCATTTGTTTAGGTCTTTTTGAGTTCTTTTAGCATTGTTTTGCAGTTTTCTGCATATAGGTCCTGTACTTCTTTGGTTAAATTAATTCCTAGGTATTGGAGTCATTGCAATTGTAAATGGAATTTTTCCCGATTTCCTCCTCAGATTGTCCAGTGTGAGTGTACAAAACCACTACTGATTTTTGTGTGTTGATCTTATATCCTGCCACTTTGCTGATGTATTTATTAGCTCAAGTACCTTTGTCCTGGATACTTCAGAATTTTCTAAATATAGGATCATGGCATCAGCAAAAAGTGAGAGTTTTACTTCCTCTTTTCCTATTTGGATGCCTTTTTTTTTTTTTTCTTATCTAATTCCCTAGCTAGAACTTCTAGTACAATGTTGAATAACAATCTAGCCTTTTCTTTAAACTCACATCCCCACACCTCCCTTAACTCTAGCACTAATGACATGTTTCAACTCACTCCAGTTTGGTGGAAATGGGTCACATCTGAGGATTTTTGCTTCCTGTTTACATCTGCAGTTGACCCCAATTGGGCAGGCTCTCTCTTCACTTGGAAAAATCTCTACACCTGGGGTGGAGCCTGGGGCCATGACTGGGCCAATCTCAATCTCACTGCTTAAGGAACAGAGATGAGCTACCTTAGTGCCAGCCTCTTAGAGGAGAACAATAGACCCTATCCCTGGGGATCCCTGGGGCCGCCCCCTACCCCGTTTTCCTACTTTCCGAGATGGAGCTCTTCATTCCTGTGAGCCATCCCTGAGTCTCCCAATGCATCCTTTTTTCCCCACTACAGTTGCTTTCTGTTGCTTATACCTGAAACAACATTTAAAGATGACTTTAACGTATCAGTGATGGCTCTTGTGTGGAGGGTGCTTTCCAAGGAGTTTAGGGAGCATTGCATTGATAGCAGGCTTCAAAATTCTACCCCCACCTTCAAAACTGGGTCCTCCAAAGACTAGCCCTGCCCACATGCAAACCCCAGCAGGAAATTTCAGAGAATTCCTGGCAGGTAGAAATCTAAGCTGGAATGTTCCCCAAATCTTTAGCATCCATTGATCCCAAACGCTGATATTCACACAAAACCAAATACCCAGGCATGAGGCGACAACGACAAGGAAGGCCTGACATGGTGCTTGGATCTTGCTCTCTGCCTCCCATTTAAAACACACAAAACCAAGAAACCCCTGCCTGAGTTGTAAAAAGTGAGATGTCAATTTCATTGTAAAATTTATCAAGAATTTGAAAGATGTGGTTCTTCGAGGGAGTATTTGTGCCCTAGTGTGTTTGTGTTGATGCCTTTAGGACTTTGGGTATGGGAAATCTCTTCTCATCGGGGACTTGGTAGACATACGTGTGTCCGGCAGACCCATGAACGTTTTAAAAATGGCCTTCATCACCCCTGGCCATTATCATCCTGTAAAAAGAGTCCTTGCAGAATAATTAACTTAGTGTAGCTTGCACCATTGCTCTCTGGGCAACAGAAGAATATTTAGAACTAGAATTCCAAAAGCCTCTGTGAGGGGAGAGGGAAAGAGGAGAGAGGACATGCCAATGTTTCTCAAGCAGAACTGGACTGGCTTCGCGAAAGTAAAATGAAATAATATAATATGGAATAAAATAAGGGCATGGTTAACATATTCTAAATGCCCCTCTTAGAGATTCTACATAGACAAGAGCGTATTACAGACTCTGAAAAGCCCTGCAGCAAAGAAACTATCTGACCCTGAAACACCCTCCAGTTTGTTCCCCTTTGACACCTGTTGGCGCCAGTGTTTGGTGTGATGCTGTCCATTCTTCCTGCTGGTGGATTTCTGCAAATGATGAGGCACAATAGGGCACCAGCAGCTTTAAGAGTAATGTCTTCACACAAATCATAGCGCGGGTGGGTGAACCCCAGTGATGGCTCTGGCGCGGCCTCTCGTCTAGCTTTGCTCTGGAAAGTTCCCCGACTGCTACAGACCACAGGCAGTTGCAGATGCCCCTGGGGACCTCACACACCGTGATGCTGAGCTCCTGCTCGGACATCAGTGGACTCATCCCCACCCAAGCCCTGCAGGAATAGCGTGGTGAGCGGAAAGCACCTAGAATGGGGGCCAGCAGCCCAGCTAACATCTCTGCCACTTTGAGCAAATGGCTCCATTCCCGCCAGCCTCAATGTCTGAATCTGCAAAATGGAAGTAATAGCAACCTTCGAGGACCTTACCGACGCTAGCGACCAAGAAGGTAAGATATCGGACCATCAGTTGTAACGACTGCAGAACTCCTGGTGTATCTGTGGCATGTATCGAGCAACACCCTGGCATTAGGATCATCCTACCGCAAGCGAGGATTGCTTCCCCAGCAATACGGTAATGGTAATCAAGTACTAAAGCCCTGAATGAATTCTAATCCCTCCACTAATTGCCACTGCTGCTAATAAGTGATTGCACAATTTATCCTCTTAGGGAGTCCCAAGTTCCCACTACAAGAAGGTTGAATTAAAATTACAATAAAATTCACTATGCTGCTTTTTGTGGAAATTAATATCTCTGAGAGGTGCTCAACATAAATCAGATACCGTTGCAGCCACCAGCTGTGTGAGAACAGCCCAGCAGCGGCAAAGCGGGGCAGGGAGAACACCTTGAGGGGTGGGGGGAGAGGGAGGCCCAAGCTAGGCCTCCTTAGAAGCCTCAGATAAAGAAGAAAAGGCTCAGGAGGGGGTGGGGAGAAACTCCACCAATCCCAGCAAGGAGCAGCAGCCTCAACAGACACTTAAATCATTGGAGAAAGGCAGGAAATAGGAAAACCCATGAAAAGACTCAATGGCTTGTGAGCCTCTTAAGGACCACTGGATGTTCTGGTTCAGGTGGAAACCATCGGGTAAAACAGCGCTTGTCCCCGCCAGCATACCAGGTGCAGAGGATAACACGGAGCTAGGAAGGACACTGTGTGCAGGGGGGACAAGACGGGCTGTAGTGAAAGGGGGTTGGGGGAAACTGAGCCCAGCTGTATTTGAAAATGGAGGTCAGATGCCCCCTCGCACACACCCCGAGACAGCGCTTGTTTCTAACTCTCACCTGGGCCTGCTTTGGTCAGACTTAGTGCAACATTCTGATCTTCAGCTGGTCATCTTCACCTGCCCAAATGGCCCAGCATCTGCACCTGGAGCTGAAGAACGCGCCTCCAACTCACTGCTCACTGCTAATGGTTCAGAGCCGGGAAAAGTTCAACCCAAGCTGGGGCTGTCCTTTGAGTTTCCTTGGTAAGTGAGGTGTATGAAATCCCATGCATATGGCAGGTAAGAGTGAATTCTGAGCTGCACCTCCTCGGGTAAGTTCCAAACCTTTTGAAGACTCGGTGATTTCACATATAAAATGGGGTTGATGTGAGGATTCAATGAGGAAAGTAGATACAGAAAGTGCTTGGCCCAAGGTGAGGCATATGCTAAGTGCTCCATAAATGTTAACTCTCTTTACTGTTGTTCAGTGTCACCTGCCACTGTGCTGTGAGGCATGGTGTGTCAAGGGACTTTTCCAGTAAAGTGGTGTCATTTTTTGTTGAAAATCTTTCCTGAGTTCTACACTCCCTCCCTCCTTACCCAGCGGGCAATTCCTAGGAGGTAACCTTTGAAGGACTCCATGATTTTCAGTAGTACTTGATATACTGTGCAACAAGTAATAATGGGATATTAATACAATTTCCATCATTTTATACATGAACAAGCAGGGGACCAGAGAAGGCAAGCCACTTGCCCAAGGTCACACAGCTTGCCAAAGAAAGACATTGGCTCCAGGCTTGTGTGCCAGCAGAGCCTGCATTTTCTGACTGGTGCTGCATCTGCATTGTAACTTTGCATTCTCCTGCCTTGATGATAGGAGGGAGGGCCAGGCTTCTGGGGGCCAGAGCCCCTCAGACACTAGGAAGGCAGAGAAAGCAAATGCATGGCCAGGTGGGTGGCCTGGAGGTCACAGGAGGGCTGTCAAGTCTTTCTTCCCACAGGGGCTCAAAGGAGCCTGAGTCACCAAACAGACATGCAGAGGGTTCAGCTTTGGGCCTGTGACCTGAGAAGTGGGTTCTCAGGGCAGGGGTCTCACCAGCCCTAAGAGCAGGACCAGGACTCCTCAGCACAGAAGTTTGGGGGTCTTTGGCATCCAGACCAACCTGAAAATCTGCACTCAGAATGGGCCATCGGCTGATCTCTCTCTCTCTCTCTCTCTCTCTCTCTCACACACACACACGGTGCTGCTGTGACTGGGGCATCCTGCCACCCACACTGCATGAGATGGGCCCTTTTCCCTGGTAACTGGTCTCAGGGCAAACGTAACCAGCCTTGCTCCTGTGCCTCAGGCACCCCTACTCTCCAGTGGCCTCCTCATTGTCAAGCAGGCATCGATGCTGAGGGAAAACTCTCCAAATCTCAGCAGGCATTCCTCCCCGGAGCCCGAGGGCTCCATGCCACGTGACAAGGGAGCTGGAAGCCAGAAGTTGGTTTCTGGGAAGGATCAGGGCAGGGCTAGGGGTCACAGGATGGTTTGAGATGACAAAACAGGGCTTATGTCTCAGTAGAATGCCCTTCTCTCTGACTGTCACCCTGAATTTTGGTCAGTTTCTCATGGGAAGCAACAGGAAGAGGCAGAGAGAACAATGGGCAAAGCCTCAAGGAAGCAGGGTTCCAGCATCCCTTCTGACAGGGACAGTCGTGCCTGTGGGGATGTCACTCCAGCTCTCTGGACTCTGTCCTTCTGAACCCCACACTGTCCAGCTCCTCCTCACACCATGTTCTCGTGGCACGGTGTGGTTTGGGGTCTATGGAGTAGCATTCTCCTGGGCACAAGGACCCCGTCAGCCTGGCTCCCTTTACCCCATGTGCAACCTCAGTGCTTTCCCAGCCTTGCATCAGGTCTTCCCAGGACCCTTACAGGCTTAGACTAGGTGGGCTTTGCTGCAGCTTCACACTCATAGCTGGGGCCCGTCTCCCCACGGGCCACCTGTGTGTCCTCAGCAGGGTACCTGAGGACCTGGCAAGGAGATGTGACTCAGTGTATCTGGACCACCCCAGAGGGCATCTGGGATTCAAAGCTCACCCAACCCAGTGGCTTCAGGTCAAGAAAGAGCCTCACCTGTCCATTGTGATGTGACTGGAGCACATTGTTCCCTTTCTCCCAGGTGCAGAGTTTCTCAAAGTACAATGCTCAGGTGACTAGCAACCTGTGTAATTCATAATCACCTGCCAGTGATTCTCAGGAAGGTAGGGTTTGGGAGTTGTTGCTTCTGCTTTTCTTTCTCTCTGACATACATCATGGAGATGGGATGATTTTGTAGGGCTGTTCTTGGGGTGATTTCTACCCTGGGGCATGTCCTGGAGAAATGATAGTATTGTCCTGTATTTGGTTGATATTTTAGTCAGCACCTTGTGTACTGTGGGACCATCATCAACTCATCTGCTTAAGCCAGAATCCTAGGATTTCCCTTAACCCAGGTGTTAGCAACTCCTCTTGGTCCTACCCTAAGATACACCTTAAACCTATTCACTCATCTTCACTCTTGCCATGCTGGTCCAAGCTACCACCCTTTCTAGTCTAAACTGCTGCAGAGCATCCTACCTCTTTGTCCACATCCACTCCTGCCCATCCCCCCCCCAATCCATTCTTCACTCAGGAGTCAAAATATGTCTGTGTGTGTATGTGCATTCCTCCTTTTTATTAAGCTGTTATTTGCATAGAATAAATTTCACCTATTTTAATTGTACAGTGTTTTAATTTTGATAACTGTATATAAATGTAACCACCACTACAATCAAGATATTGAACAGTTCCCTCATCCTAAAAGTCTCCTTTTGCCCTTTACTCTCCATTTCCTCCCCGTCTCCCATTCACATTCCTGGCCACAGCCAACCAACCATGAATCTGTTTTCTGTCCTTAAAGTTTTGCCTTTTTTAGAATTTCAGACAAATAGAATCATGCAGTGAGTGTACTTTTGTGTTTGACTTCTTTCTGTTTTTGAGATTGAGCCATGTGTGTATGAATATTTCATACCTTTTTGTTGCTGAGCAATATTTCATGGTGTGGATGTTCTACAATTTGGTTGTACACTCATCCGCTGAAGGAAATTTTGTCTGCTTAGTTATTGGCATTATGAGTAATGCTGTTATGAACATTTGCATAAGTGTTTTTGCATGGGTACACTTTTTTGCTTTTGGATAAATATGAGATGTGGAATGGCTGGGTAATATGGTAAATGTCTGTTTAACTCTATAAGAAAGTATCATAATGTTTTCCAAAGCAGTATACCATTTGCGCTCCTACCAGCAATGTATGAGCATTCCAGTTGCTCCACATCTTTTGTCAACACTTAATGTTGTCAGGCTTTTAAATTTTAGCCATTATTGCAATTGTGTAGTGGTATTGAATTAAAGTTCTAATTTGCATTTACCTGATGGCCAGTGATGTCAAGTATCTTTCCATGTGCTGATTGGCCAAAATTATGTATTTTATGCATAAAGAATTTGTCATCCCTCCAGTGCCTTTCTATTGCACTTAAAGTCCTTACTACAACATACATGGACCTTCATGGCTTGGCTCTTCCCCCTTCTGTATCTCATCTGGGCTCCCTTTCCCCCTTGCCCATGCTGGCATGCTCTCCGTTCATTAAACGAGCCAAGCTCTGTCTTCCGTTTGCACACGCTGCTCCCTCTGCCTGGATGTCTCTTCTTCAGTTCCTCCTAAACTGGCTCCTTCTCCTTCAGGCCTCAGCTTAGATGTCACCTCCTCACAGCTCCCCTCACTGTGCTGGCTCCTCCACCCCTCTTCTCACCACCACAGTTATTTTAGTCCTATCAATTTCCTTCATGTCACAATTCTATCAGTCATATTTTTTCCCTTCCTGTTCTCATTAGAGTGTAGTTCTCCTGGGAGCAGAGAGCTCCTCTGTCTCATCACAGCCATATCCTCAGAGCCTGGCACAGTGCTTGCTGAATTAAGGAATGGGTGCATCATCTTATTTTACACGCACTATTATCTCTATGAGATTGGCATATTTTGCCATTTTGCAGGTGAAGAGATTGACAGCTCCTGAAGTCTAGGCTACCTCCCTAAAGTGCCTCTGCTAAAAGTGAGGGTGCACGCACTCCCAATCCTGTGCCCTTCCAGTTACACCAGAGTTCCCAGAATGCCTTTATGAATGAGATAAAACCTGAAAATAAAATTGACTGTCCTTTCCTTCTTATATGATTTGGGGTGCTTGCTCTCCTGAAGGTTTTTCCTGATGTTCAAAGCTATCTCATTTGGAGTTGGGGTGGGGGGGGCAAAAATAACAATAAAATGAACCCAGATACCCTGAAGGTGAGTATCTGCACTAAACAAAGCAACCAAACAAAACCTCCTTTTCCTAAACTAAGTTTTGATCATCATATTAATTTATAAAGTGAATGTCCATTTTCATCTAATGCGGTTCCCTCCTATTTCATTTACAAAGATCTTTCAAGAAGCTGTTTGTTGCCCATCTACAGCTGCCGGCCTGTGGATTAAAACATACCTGCAAACCAAAAGGCATTTGCCAGAATGTCCAAAAAAGAGAGGCAAAGGTGGATTTTGGACTGACCCAGAAGGGCTATGAGAGAACAAATTCAAAATGCTGAGTACACGTGGGGAAGAGTCTGGGAATTCAGGGCAGGCAACGGAGAGCAAATATATTACTTCTTTGAGAGGCTGTGCCTTGAAGCAGGTTTGCAAGAAGAAAGCACATTATATGAAATCATTTTTTACACAGGCTTCCTAAGTGGGGTAGCTAGTACTTCAAGGCAAAATTAGGTAAGCCAGGGAAAATGGCAGGCAGAACGCTGGATTGCCAGCTCAGCCCTGGTGTGTTCTAACTCTTGCTATTTTCCTCCTAGTGATCGCACCTCTGTCTTTCTCTGCATCCTTCGGAGTGTCTTTCTGGGCCTTGGTATATCTCTGTGTGCCTGTAACTTCTATGCTCATCTCCCTCCTGCTGTATGTCTCTTCCTTTGGGTGTATCTCCCTGCGTGCCTCTGCCATTGTCTCTGACTGCCTGTGAGCAGAGTTTGGCAGGATGCAGGAGAACTTCATCAGCCTCCCCAACACTGAAAAGTCCAGCTCCTTTGTGGAACAAAAAAGCATTGCAAGGAGAGAAAAATCCCTTTAAGTGCACAAATGCTATCTCATTATCCCAGGACTGGAGAGTGGAACCTTTCAAACTTTGTCATTTTGTAAGAAAGACCTTTGATATATATCTTTAAGATCATCTTCGCACTGTGTCCTTTCTTTTTCCCCCAACAGCTGAAAAATGGGTAAATAGTGCTGAATGCTTATTGGCTGGTCCATGGAGGGCAGGGTAATTTATTGAGATATTAGCTTGGCTTCTGTCTTTGCCGCTGAAGGAGAATGAAAAAGAATGAGAGGCTCGGCTAACCTGCTCCCTGGGTGTTCCCTCCCCCCCTTCCCACCTCCGGGACCTGATATTCTTGGCCCTGAGGCTTCCGCAGCGCTAATAGGGGAGGATGCCAGCAGAACCGCTTTCTTAAGGGCCTGAGGTCACTTGAGGCAATGATGCTGGCTGTTCCAGAGAGCAGAAAGGCGGGGATGGTTGTTGGGGGCAGTTTGGGGTCTGCATACCAGGCCCTAGTTGAGGCACTGGGGAGACTTCAGAGAAAAAAAGACAAAAATCCTTGCTCTCAAGGAGCTGACGCTCCAAAGGGGACGGAGAGCTGTGATAATGTCAATGAGTGGGGACACTTATGGTGCTCTGGGAAAGCAGGCGGACTTCTGGGGGCGTGTGGGAATGTGGGGACGTGGGAGGGGTGAGCTATGAGGGACCCCAGACCTTGGGGCCACCAACTCGACTGAGATTGATAGGCCCAAGAACGACAAGAAGGCCACTGGATTTCTGGACTTGAAGGAACCATGTGGTTTGGGGCAGTGAGTAGATGGGCAAGGACTGAAAATCCTCCACATCCTCTACAGAAGACTCCAGAGCCATTTCATGATGCTAGGTAGGGAGAGACCCCAAATTCACTGAGCCTTAATTTTTTATCAGCCAGTTGGGATTGGAGTAGGGGATCAGAGACAAAGTTAATTTGATTTAAAGAGAATAAAGTAAAAATATGCCTCGTCCTTTTATATTTGTAATGGCCTAATCTCACCCCCACTACAACGGAATACAAGTGCTAGCAGCATTGTACGTAGCTTGCTTTTGTGCTTCGGAATATTGCCCCCCATGCCCCATATATTTTGTTGGCCCTCATACGGGGAAAGCAGGTGCTCAACCACTGAGTGACATCTTTTCCCCAATGAGAACTGGGTTTTGTGTGTGTGATTTTTTTCTGTTTCTTTGTTTTTCGGAGGTACCGGAGATCGAACCTGGGACCTCGTACATGGGAAGCAGGTTCTCAGCCACTTGAGTTACATTCACTCCCTCTATGGATTTTTGAAAAATTTTATTCTAGTAACATACCTACAACCTAAACTTTCCTGCTTTTAACCCCAGTCCTATACTTTTTGAAAAGTATAGCTGAGTGGGTAAGAGTGACAGCTCTGGAATTATTGTGATTTTAGCTCAAACACAGATTTATACCCACAGATTTATATATCCTAGCTCTACCACTAACCAGCTGTGTGACCCTGGAAAAGTTATTTAGATTCTCTTATCCTCGGTTGTTGGTTCATCTGTAAAGTGGGAATAATGACAGTAATTACCTCAGAGGATGATTATGAGGATTCAATGAATCAATGCATATAAAACACCTAGAAAAAATGCCAGGTACCTGACAAGTACTTGAGAAATGTTGGCTATTATTTTCACTATCACTGACTGACTAATATTGGAGAAAGGAGGTATTATTTACTGATCACCCATCCTGAAGCTTTGAATTGGATGACTTCCAAAGTTCTATTCTGCTCTAAATCCCATGGACATGGGTCTCTCAGATGGCCTTAGGCTCCACTCTGGTCTACCTTTTACCAACAGTGGGCAAAAGCCATGATTACAAAATGGATTGGCCAGGCAATGGCTTAATAGTTAGAGAGAAAGACCTGAGGTTCACAGAAGACCAATCATCAATCCAAGTCATATGTCAGGGAGAAGGCAGAATTGGTTTTGGGTTGTATGCTGCAGCATTCTTTGTCCAGTTCATGAATATAGCCTCCTACTTTGGAACACTGGGCCCTCCGGGAGAGAATGCAGCTTTTCCTAAGAAATGAGTAACTAACTTGGTAAGAGAACTGGAAAGAAGACAAGAGTGGAGGGAACATAGGGACGTTGGTCCATCCAACTTGTACAAAAGAATTTGCCATAGAGTGGCTGGTGTCTTAACAAAGTCTTTCACTTGCATAAACTCTGGGTCTCTGTTGGGATAGGTATATTCAGTGGCTCTTTGGCTACCTTAGATAGTGACTCCTCGAGAAGGATGCAGGCAAATGGTTTCAGATAACCCTAGAAATTGAGACTATGCATTAAAAACAGTTGCATGTGGGGTGGGTTTGGAGGAACTGTGAATGTACTGATGGTCTTGACTGACCTGGATATGGAGGGCTGATCTTCAATTGTCTCGATCCCTTTGGGATGGATTCCACAAGCAGCATTGACAGTGGATCCAAGATGGCTGTGTCATCCTGGACAAACCCCAGTCTTCTCATCTGTAAAATGGCAATGATATCTGCCCTACCTAACTCACAGGGTGGTTGGAAGTTTCATGTGAGATAGTGAGTATGAAAGGCTAGGAAACTGACTGGTTGTAAGTGCATTAATGGGGATAGATTACTTGTCCCCTCTCTTTCCCTCTCCCTCGTGCACGCCCTTGTATCTGTAGTCGGACATAACCAGTAAATTAGGGGCTGGATTAGGAGTGCAGCGGGTGGTCACACAGCAGGGCATGGAGGGTAAAGTGGCACCTTTGCCCACCTAGCAGCCGGCCCTACCACACACTGCCATCCGGCCTGTGCCCGCCAGCCAGGCCGGGGCTCTTCCGCTGAAGCCGGGTGCTACCTTGGAGTCATAAGATCCCCTTGCTTTGTAGACATCACCTCAAAGTCTCCCTTATGGTGGAGACTTGCCTCAGGGGAACTTCTGCTCCTTGAAGGAACTACTATGAGTCAGTAATCTGTTAATCACTAACAGAGACCCTAAAGAGAAAACACGGCCTCTTAAATGAATTCATCAGCCAGAAGGCTCTTGTCTGTTATTTATGACTCAAAACAGTCTGTCACATTTGTCTAACAGTAAGATTAATAAAACTCTTGGAAGAGACATCAATATAGCACACTTAGAAATGATGACCCCAGCACTTCTAATAAAGCAGAGAAAGTATGGAGAAATGCCTACAACTTTACAAGTTCATGTTGGTAAACCTACCTAGTAAATAACGAGTCATAAGAGTAGTTTTATTATTAAGTGTCAGTAATGAAAACACGAAAACTTAAAGCTGTCAAGAATAAGTAAAGACAACCACTACATATTCTACCATTGTCAGTCCATAAAATGTCTGACTGCTGATGAAGACAAATTTGTTTCTAATTGTTCTTGATAATCTCACGTTCTTCTACTCAGACAAGACCAACTCAGGAACCAACGGCCATGGTCAAATGATGACTGGAAAAAGCAGAATCCTAATCTGTTACGGAATCCCAAGACTGCATGGGTCCTTATAAAAATGATCCTTATAATGTCCTTATAAGGGTGATGACAAAGAAAGCAGAGTACAACATGCCATCCAAAAACTCTGCCGCCTCCTCTGCAATCAGTTTTGTTAATTAAACTTTGGTGGTTACCTACTTTCTTCTGCTGTCCTACATCCTTTCTCCTTGATAGCATTCAATTTTTCTTGGGAAACTACTCATTCTTCCCGTAGTCCAAGCGGTAAATGGGGTACTGATTCCATACCAGCTTCTCAGTCAAGCATGTGACCTAGCCTGGCCAATCAGAACATCACATCCCTCTGCTCTTACTGATTGGTTAAGAGATGGACGTGTGGGCCACAGAGGCCCACTTAGAACTACTGAGACTCAATTCCGGGACTTCAGTTGGAACCATTGAACAAGAGTAGTCTTTCTTGGCTGGGATTCCTGTGAGGGTGGAATGGAAACCCCAGACCCTGCAGTCATCTTTCCATCACAAGAGTCTGCTTGTGGTTGGAGCCCACACAAAGGAAATCAGAACTGGAATATAGAAAGAGTAAAACTGGGCCTCTGGACCCAGTTGTGCTGGAAACCAGCCCTGTCTTGTCTTTTCAGTTATGAATTCCTTTTTCCTCTTCAATCAGGTTTAGTTAGATTTTGCATCCCATGTGATTGAACAAAACGGATCCTGCTTTCAGCAAGGGCCTACAGCAGTGAGTCCAAGTCCTAAGACAGGAGCAATACTTACTTCCCCCTTCTCACTAGTTTCCTTTCTCTTGAGTGGGGGTCCATCTGAGCCTTGCATTTCTGCCATGACAGTTTCATTGTCGCCTTCATTGCTCACCTGCAACCCTTCAGCCAGCCCTAGTACTGCATTCGTCCAGCTAACGTTTAGAACCTGTAGAGGGGAACATTGTGCTGCTCAACTTTCTCCCTCATTAGCACACTGTTTTTCTGACTTGGGTGATGCAGGCCGAATGCAAAGCATCGCGGTGTGCTGGTTTGAATTCCACAGACTCCTTTCATCAATCTGAGTATTTGTGCACACAGAGCTGGGCTACAACTTCCATTTCAATCTGATGGCTCAGAGCCACGACTTTACCCTGTTGTTGATGCCCATTATGTCATTTTGGAAAATGCAGGGATAGTGATGTCTAACTTCTCCAAATGTGTGAATATAAATAAATAAATGTACATTTAAATCCATTCTTACTTTGATGGGATCTGAGGAGAAAATGCTGTCTTTGTGGTTTGTTTCCCATGGAAACAAGGAAAGTGGTTTAATACACATCAATATCACAAGCAATAACAAAACACATTAAATGTCATTTGTAAATTACTTTTATAATCATCATGTTAATTTTCCATAAGGGGTTGTAGAGAGTGCTTCCTCAAGCAGATGATGTCCAACTACAGGCAAATGGGGAGGTTCCAGGATCCCAATTTTATGTTGAAGTGAGAAGCGCCATACCTTGGTGGGGAAGTGGTCACTAAGCTTGGTGTGCACCAAAAGAACCACGTCCCCACACTGCATGATGACGTGGAGGCTTGGGACACTTTTCAGAAAGCCCATGTTAATGAAATACTCTTGCTTCTATTAGCTGGCACATTGGGCCAAATAGTGTGTCATCTGAATTGAAGTAAATAATTGTCTTGACTCTCAGCTCCATTTTGTGCCTGAAGTAAAGCCATTGTGTAGTATGGAAAATTGAGATTCTGTCTGGTAGATAGGGATGTTCTAGAAAAAATAAGACCCTATAGAAAAGTTTTCATCATAATTACTTGGGCAAATTAGGACCCACAAGTCTACTTTTATGAAGCAAGAAAGGAACTTACTAGGAACTAGCTGAGTCTAGTATTTCCAAAGAGTGGAAAATAGTACAGGCAGGAAAACACTTGTTTGTGGTTTAACATGTGATTGTGGAGAAGCGGCTGTGGCTCAATCAGTAGGGCTCCCATTTACCATATGGGAGGCCCCGGGTTCGGTTCCCGGGGCCTCCTGGTGAGGGCAGGCCCGCCCGCGCGGCGTGGTTAGCTGACCCAGCGAGCACAAGCAGCAAGGGGGGGAAAAATGAATAAATAAATAAAATATTTAAAAAAAAAAAAAAAAAAAAAAACATGTGATTGTGTTTCTGAACAATATTTCCAAATTGTAAATGCTTTTTTAATAGAAAGGAAAGAAGGAAGGGAAAGAGAAAAGGAGGAAGGGAGGGAGGCAGGGGGAAGCAAGTAGTAAAGGAAGGGGAGAAAAAAAATAAAAGAAACCCAGAGGCTCAGAATTCTATGGAGTATCACTGGCTAGAGGACAGGATACTTGAAGGTTGATAGGGCTTGGGACATAGGAGCAGGGGTTGGAGCAGAGTATGACACTTCAAGAGCCATCATTTGCAACCAGAGTTGAATTGGTTTTGTCTGTTCATTTGTTTTTGCATAGGAGGAGGAAGAATTAGAACCAATAAGTAGGAGAGAGTCTTAAGTTTAATTTTAAGAATTTTCTTAATAGAGAAATGGGCTTCCAAGAGAGAAAGTGAGTTCCTTGTCTGGAGATGTTCAAGCAGAAGCCAAATACTTACATATAGGATGTGTTGACAAGGGAATTCATACCTTTGGGGAAAATGTTAGACTAGTTAACTACTGAGATTCTATGTTTCATGCTTGATTCTTGGAAATTAGGAAGTGTTCTTAATAGGATATCTAAAAGAAGCTTGAACCATTTTGGAGCAAGTAATTCTTCAACTTATGGAGAATTTAGACGAGGAAACAAAGGCAACAACAACAAAATACGAACCAAGTAACACTTTGCATTAATGAGGAGGCAATTATTTCCCTCCAAAAACCCCACAGGGAACAAGAGTAGGTAGAAGTTAAATTGCAGGCATTTCCCCTCATTATCTAGTAAATAATTTGAGCTGCCTTTTTAGTTAGCATGAGTGTGCAGCCCTGTTGCTATCAATTCTGGAAAGCTCTCCAAACTTAGATGGTTATAAAAGTCGCTCAGTCCCAAATCTCTCATGGTCATTGTTGACCACAAAACTTACACCCATACAACTTCATGAGTAAGGGGCACAGTAGATGCCACTTAAACTCCAGGACCTACAGCATGACATTTGGAAATACTTCGTGACCCTGCAATTCAGTGAGCCTCAGCACATTCTGGGAGTGGACACCTACCCTTCTTAGGATTTGAGACTTGCTTTGCCCCCAATTCTATACATAAAGAGCCTTGTCTCAAGTCCAAAGGGTATGTGTGGGGGTAAGGGTGACATTTAAAGGCTTACATTTGGGGAAGTGGATATGGCTCAAGCAGTTGGGCATCCGCCTACCACATGAGGGGTCCTGCCTTTGGTTCCCAGTACCTCCTAAAGAAGACGAGCAAGACAGCGAGCTGATGCAACAAGATGATGCAACAAAGAGACACAATGAGGAAACACAATGAGAAACACAAAAGACAGGAGCAGAGGTGGCTCAAGTGATTAGGTGCTTCCCTTCCACACAGGAGGTCCCGAGTTCAGATCCTGGTGACTCCTAAAGAGAAGATGAACAGAGAGCAGACAGCAAGTGCAAACAACGAGGGTATGTGTGTGTGTGGAGAAATAAAATAAATTTTAAAAATAATAATAAAGGCTTACATTTAAATTGATCACATTTTTTTTGCTTCATTTTGTACATTTAATAATTGAAAATATAAACAATTAAAAACTAAAAAGTAAACACAGATGAATAAATACATACATTTCTCAATTAAATGTACTGGGTACATATAAATTTTTTTTTTGAATCAAACAATATGTTACACAATATATTTAGTTTATAGTAACGCATTGATACAGTATTTGTCCTTTTGTGTCTGGCTTGCTTCACTCAACATAATGTCCTCCAGGTTCATCCATGTTGTCATGCTTTATGACTTCATTTCTTCTTAACAGCTGTATAATATTCCATCGTGTGAATAGACCACAGTTTGTTTATCCATTCATCTGTTGATGGACACCTGGGTGTTTCCAACTTTTGGCAATGGTGAATAATATGGCTATGAACATCGGTGTGCAGATGTCTGTTCGTGTCACTGCTCTCAGTTCTTCTGGGTATATACCCAGTAGTGGTATTACAAGGTCACATGGCAAGTCTATACTCAACTTCTTTAGGAACTGCCAAACAGTCCTCCACAGTGGCTGCACCATTCTACAGAGTGGCTCTACCTGGGCTGCTGGGTGTGACCTCTGCAGCCAGCCCAGGTGGGCTTTCAAGGAGACTGGACACCCTCCCAACCAGGTGCCCCCTTGGCAGCTAGACATAGCCTCTCCCAAAACCAACCCACAGAGGTACACCCCACGGGGCTTCCTACCCCCCTCCTTTTCCCATGTGTTCAGCCCAGGCAGACACACAGAGATTCTGGTATGAGCCTCCCACTACCATCCTGGGTATCTGGACATCCTGTATCCAATTCCAGCACTTTCATGCCAAATCTACTGTCACCGTGCGCCCTCAATCTGGTGACGCCCACTTGGTCATTCAGCCAGAGATGGGTGTCACCCTGGGCCCACTTCTGGTCCTCCCTACCTCTAGATACCTTCATCCTGGAACCGGGAACCCTTTCTGCTCTGTCCTCTTCCCTCCACCACCCACCCTGGGGTCCCAGACGATCCTGAACCTGATCACATTTTTAAAGGAGCTAAGCAAAATATAAGTTCCCGAACTACCACTTGAAAGTCCTTTTCTCCCAGCTGTTCTTAGCACATTATATTCTAGATACATAGTGCCTGCTACTTTCTGTAATCTGTGCTAGGTAGCTATTATAAAACCATAGTTATTGAATTTTGGGTCACTTTTTTTTTCTTTAAAAAAAATTTTTTTTTAAAAGATACTTAGATTACATAAATTTTACATAAAAAATGTGGGGGATTCCCATATACCGCACTCCCTACCCCTCCCACACTTTCCCACATTAACAACATCCTTCATTAGTGTGATACATTTGTTACAATTGATGAACACATTTTGGAGTATTGCCACCAAGTGTGGATTATAGTTTACATTATAGTTTAAACTCTCTCCCACACAATGTTGTAAGTTATGACAAGATATATAATGGCCTGTATTTGTCATTGCAATGTCATTCAGGACAATTCTAATGTCCTAAAAATGTCCCCATATTACACCTATTTTTCCCCTCTCCCTCCCCTCAGAAGGTCCAGAGGCCACTGACTCCACATCAGTGATAAAAGTTCTTCCATTGCTAGAATAACAATAAGTCTATAGTAAAATAACAGTAGTCTATTCTAGTCCATCGTTCATTCCCTAATCCTGAGGATTCTGGGATGGTGATGACCACTCCACCTCTAATTGAGAGGGGGCTTAGATCCCATGGGGCAGATGGATGGGAATATCTTGCTTTCGGTTGTAGACTCTTCTTGTTCCTTGGGATGGTCATTGTCCATCATCATTTCCTTGTTAGTTGTCCTGGGTGAGTCCAATGAAATGGAGAGTAGGTGTTGCAATTCTATTGAGATTCAGGGTTCAACTGGCACATGGACAGCCCAAATATTTAAGTCTCTTTGACATATACCTATCAAGTCTAGTACTAACTATAGGTTCAAGTAGAAAGGGCAGAAGAGCCATGTTTAGGGAAACCACGAATGAGTCCAACTCTCACACTGGGGAGCATAAATTCCAAAATAGGGCCCACTGGCAGGGCACCAAATGCCTGAGCTGTCAGCCCTGCCTATACTGTCTAGATGTCTCCAGAACCCTCAGGAGCCCCACTATTTAAGGCAATATTTATGATGGCAGTCAATGGAATCCTGCTGAGATGTATATAAGCGTAACCTCTGGGATGACCTCCCAACTCACTTTGAAGTCTCTTAGCCATAGAATCTCATTTGTCTTTACTCTTTCCTCCTTTTGGTCAACGTCTTTTTCTAGTTGCATTGTTAGTTGGTGCTTGGTAGTAATCCCTCAGTGCCAGGGAAGCTCATTCCTGGGAGTCATGTCTCATGCCAGGGGAAAGGTAATGCATTTATATGCTGAGTTTGGCTTAGAGAGAGGCCACATTTGAGCAACAAGGAGCCTCTCAGGAGGTAACTCGTAGGCAACCTATAATACTAGTCAAAGTTTCAATTTCAAAAGAAAAGGTTCATAAGTACAGTCATCAAGGGCCCACCAATGGTCCATCCTCCTTCACTAGTCACTGTCCCTGAACTCAGGTGATTCTTGCTGTCCCATTAGAAAATGTGGCAGAACTACCTAGGATGTGAATTGAATATTCTTTTAGCTATTGTGTGGATCTCCACCCACCGTGACAAAGCCCCATGAATACTTGAACTCATTCATATGCCTTATAAGTATGCCCCAGGTGAATCTCCTCCCATGCATCCCCCATCACTGACAGCCTGCACCAATGATCCTCCCCTGCCACAGTCAAAACCCTTCTGTGATCCAAATCTTCTTAAAAAATGAAGTCAACAAAATGACTGAATAAAATTAATAAAAGAAATAATGACAGTTTTTAAAAATGACAAATTACAAAAATATAAAAAGACTTTGAAATAAAAGAAATAATATAAAAAAATTTTTTAAATTTGTCATTATTTCATCACTGTAAATCTGTTGTCTTGTATGTACAGTGACATTTTCTTCCATTTATTCTTCCAATGTCTTATTTTTTTCATTTATCTTCAAAGAAGCTTTAAGTTACAGAAAAGTCACGTGCAGAATATAGGGGATTCCCATATACTCAACATCTTCCCCCTTTTCCCTATTAATACCATTTTACATGTGGATGGTACATTTGTTACAATTGATATACAAATATTGAAACATTGCTACTAACCATGGTCAATGATTTACATTATGGTTTACATTTTGGTACATATACTTTTATAAATTTTGACAAAAATTAATATGGCCTATATCCATCATTGCAAGATCATTAGAACACTTCCAATACCCCCCAAATGCCCCATTTTCCATCTATTCTATTCCTTCCTCCCCCTCCCCTCAGGACCCACAGCAACCACCAAGCTTCACTCCTTGAAGAACAAGATTCATAGTTACTTGCAACAACATTAAGGGCTTGACACACTGGCCTGTCCTTCCCCATTAAGCACTGCCTATGCTCTCAAGAGACTCCTGCCCCTCTATTTGAGAACATAGCAGGACTCCCAGGATGGGAGTCCAACACCTTCCCGTTCATTGTGTGGGTCTCCACCCACTGATACAATGCCCTATGACAGGATGAACACTCACATACTCCCCAGAAGCCTGCTCCAGGTACACCCTGTCCCACATGCCCCCCACATCCAACACCCTCAACCAATAAGCCTCCCCTGCCATATTAACAACGAAAGAACCATTCCCAGCATTGTAGTTTCAACCACATACCTGCAAATCCCCAGAGTATATCTGCCCCCTCCCCCCAGTTCCATGAAGAGTGCAAACCCCCACCCTACCCCCCTCACAGATCAGCACCACCCAACCTAATAGCATCACTACACCACTATCATGCCCATCCACTTCACAACTACATCCTTCCACCTTACCATAGATTTTGCCCATATGGGCATTGGCTCACAACCCTCTATCCTTTCTGTCTCCTGTAAACCTATCTTCCAGACTCTAGCTCTGTGAGTCTGCTCAATTTGCTTAATTCATATCGATGAGGTCATGTAATATTTGCCCTTCAGTGTCTAGCTTGTTTCACTCAACATAAGGTCTTCAAGGTTCATCCATGTTATCCTATGTGTTAATACTGAATTCCTTCTTACAGCTGAGTAATATTCCATTGTATGTATATACCAGAGTTTGCTTATCCATTCATCTGTTGATGGACATTTGTGTTGTTTCCAACTTTTGGCAATAGTGAATAATGCCGCAATGAACAGATATCTGTTCGTGTCCCTGCTTTCAATTCTTCTGGGTATATACCCAGTAGTGAGATTGCTGGATCATACAGAAGATCTATAGTTAGCTTCCTGAGGAAGCCCCAGATTGTCCCCCACAGTGGTTGCACCGTTCTGCATTTCCACCAGCAGTGGATAAGTGTTCCCTTTACTCCCCATCCTCTCCAACACTTGTAGTCCTCTGTTTTTATAATAGCCACCAGTCTAATGGGTGTAAGATGGTATCTCATTATTGTTTTGGTTTGCATTTCCCTAAGAGCTAGTGATGTGTACATTAAAGAAAAGAATCTAGCATGATTCTCCAAGAATAAAGGAGAAAACCAGCACACCATCCAAATAGAGTCTCATTTTTGCATTATCCTACTTACATCTTCTCTAAGCTTGTCAGTGTTTGCTCTTGGGGTTTTTCATTCTTTGGCACTGAAACCTTTATAGGCATGGAGTGAGGGGTTAGGGATAGTCAGGAGATACCTTTTCAGAGTCCAGAAGGGCTGAAAAGAAAAAAAAGTTATGAGCTCAATGGAAGGAATTTATCTAATATTTATTATTCTCATCTGCAGCAATAAGCCCAATTTTGGCTCCTCCAAGGCATAGGCTGTCAGCTGGCCTCTGAGGATGTTTTAAAAGCATTTGGTTAATTAGAAGTCAAGCACCTCAAATGGGAGACAAACATGAATAGCTTCTGTATTAGTCAGCCAAAGGGGTGATGATGCAAAATACCAGAAATCTGCTGGCTTTTATAAAGAGTATTTATTTGGGGTAGAAGCTTACAGTTACCAGGCCTTAAAATGTAAGTTATTAATACTTCCCTCACCAAAGTCTACATCCACGTGTTAGAGCAAGATGGCTACCAATGTTTGTAAGGGTTCAGGTTTCCTGGGTTCCTCTCTTCCCAGGGCTTGTTTCTCTCGGGGCTCAGCTGCTCTGCTCCTCTGTGTGCTTACTTCCCAAGCTCCAGCTTAAAACTCCAACCTCCCTTCTCTGTGGTGCAGTTTTTCTGTGAGTCCCCACACACCAAGGAGGCAGAGAATCAATGTCCTACCGCTGTGGCCCAATCAAAGCCTTAATCATTATTTAATCAAGTAAATCTCTGAATCCAATATAATCTAATATGCCCAGAGGAAAAGACTAATTCACAAACATAATCCAATATCTATTTTTGGAATTCATAAATAATGCCAAACTGCTACAGCTTCATATTCAAATAGTATGACAGGGGTAAAATCAGTTTCTAATTAAAGAGGTTTGAAAAAGAGGCAAAAACAGACCTAAGGCATTAGGTTCCTAGTCTCTGTGTATATGGACTAATTTTTCTCCTGATTATGGGCCATCTTTTCTTGACATGTATAGTAATTTTTCATTGGTTAATGGACAGCATGAATGTTATTATTGAGTATCTGGATTTTGTTGTCTTCCTTTAAAGAGTGTTGGAGTTTGCTCTGAAAGATTGATCCTTTGGAGGCTTGTTTTTTGGCTTTGTTAGACTGGCCCTAAAATACAAAGGTATGACTCTTATGGGGTCTTTACTAAATACCCTAGGTGTTCAAAGTGGTCTCTCCACTCTGGTTGGTTGAAACTAGAATCTCTCCCAGCCCTTTATGAACTCTGGCAATGGTTCAGTTCCCAGGTAGCTGTTCTTTGCCCATCCTTATAGAATTTCACCCAAGCATGCATATCCCTATACCTAACCATAGACTCAAAGAGACATTTTTGCAGATTTCTGGAGTTCTTTCTTTGTGTAGCTCCTTCTTCTCCAGTACTCTGCCCTGAAAAGCTGCCTCAGTCTCTCTGAACTCTGATTTCTGTCTCCATAGTTAATCAAAACTGTTTTGCCCTCTTGGGGTCTCTCTCCCTGCACCATGGTTCAGAAATTGCCTCTAGACCAAAAACAAGGACAATTGTTTGTAGAGCTCCCCTCATTTATTTCCCTCTCTTCATGATTTTGATCTTGTGCTGCCTGTTGCCCAAATCTGAAAACAGTTGTTTTATATATTTTATCCAGTTTTCTAGTAGTTGATGGTGGGAAGATAAGTCTGGTACCAGTTGCTCTGCCTTGGCCAGAAGTGGAAGCTCTCAACTTCCTCATCCCCGGATATATTTGTAATGCTATTCCTGCTGTCAACAGTCCATTGGACAATAAGCAGTTGAATGGAAAACAGGACCCAGATGTTGGGTAAGGGAAGAGACTGTAACCCAGTGGGAGGAGAATTATAAATAAGGTCACCATGGGGAGAAAAGTAGAGAAACATTCTGGGCATACTCCAGACCAAACTGTGGGGTGGGCAGAGTATACCTCAGGGGCTTGGTTTTATCCTGATCTTTCCTGTCCAAGATTTCCTCCCCTGTTACCCTCCTAAGCCTGGCTTAAAAACTTATTTTCCCCTTTCTGTTATTAATTTTGCCCCACACTTTTCCTAGTCATGCTCTTCTGAGGGGTGACAACAGATGCTAATCTTGTTCTGATGAACCCATCTGGACTAGGCATTGTCTTTGTCCCTAAGTCCTGGGATCTAGATAGGATGTACACACTGGAATGATGGTGCCTTCATTCCAATGGGAGAGACTGGTATTAGAGGGGCCTTCAAATCATACCAGGCCGGCAATTGCCAGTAGATGCCCTCAATCCCAGCTCCATAGCTTTTCCCAGGCTACACATCTTCCCCAACTCCCCAGCCAGGAAGACTCTACCTGTTCTCTTTACCCACCCATATACACCTAGCCTTCAAGCTCAGCTCTAGCCCATCCCCACTGCAGGCTTCTTATATCACGTGTGCCAGGTTTCTTGCTCACATGTATGTTTCTTGCCAGCAAAATGGCAAACTCTTTGTCTTGGCACTATGCATCTCTCCAATATGATTCATCCTTCCCTTCTGGTATTGCACTTTGGGGAAGCTTTTGAGCTTTAACCATTTCAGGAAACAGAGTTACAGAAGAGCTGTTTGCTCCTGGAACCGCTTCCTAATCCAAATCAGAGGGTGAATGACTCGAGTGTCACTATGTGACTTTCATAAGCCAGGGCAGGAACTTGAAAACCATTTGGTGAAGAATAAAGATAAGTTGTTCAAAGGATGAAAACACACCTGAGGAAATGCCACAAAGCACTGAGAATAATAAATATTAACTACAGTCAGTGGAATTATATGGGGATTATTAGTGACTTGCAGTTTCTGCCGCAAGTACTGAAATCCAATCTCTTTAAGAAAGGCAAAATCCAGGTTTCATATCTGGGTTTCATTTGTAATTCTCAAGGTTGATTGAAGGGTGTTGCAGCATCTTTACACAAAGAGGGCTTGCCAAAGCCTTTCCCTGTGCATGGAGATGATGCCTCTTTTGGCACAGGGTTTGGTACCCAGCTAATGAAATTTATAGACATGTCTGCCTTGAGTTGAAAACCTGGAAGAAACAGAAAAGAACTCAGAATTTTGCTAAAACGTCCTATATTCTACCCAGAAAGAAAGACATCTTACGATGATAGAATTTGTAGATGTTAACCTGGCTTTAGCAACTCTAACTTTTAGAATCTTGATTTAATAAACTGGATAGGGTCCACACAGATGTTCTGTATATATATGTGGCTCTTTAATAAAGATACCATGAAGATGCAAGGAGGATGTCTTACCTTCACTCTTTTTTTAAAAAGTAATCAGTTTATTGAGAAAACAAATGAGTGAGTAAATTGATGACTACACAAAGGGAACAATAGTAGTTCAAAACCAGAGTAATGGAATAGAAAACTGACTGAACCAGGGGCCAGGAGACATAGTTCAAACCTCTGTCTGCTTTTTTTTTTTTTTTAAGTTAATTTTTTATTTTTAAAAAAGCTTTAGATTACATACATTTTATATCAAAAATATAAAGGATTCCCATATATCCCACCCCTTTCCCCTCCCACACTTTCCCTCATTAGTATGGTATATTTCTTACAATTGATAAACACATATTGAGGTGTTGCTACTAACCATGGACTTTAGTTTACGTTATAGTTTATCCTTTGCCTCACACAATTTTATAGGTTTTGACAGAATGTATCCTTCACTGCAGTGTCATGCAGGACAGATCCAATGTCCCTGAAGTACCCCATATTGCACCTATTCTTCCCACTCCCTCCCCTCAGAAGCTCCGGAGGCCACTGTCTTTTTATCAGTTATACAAGTTCTTCCACTACTAGAATAATCTTAAATCTACTTAAGCCTGTACCTGTTGGGGAATTTGATGTAATTATGAATCCCAAAATTATAATTGGATCATGCTTGTAAACTGATCTGTTAATCTGGGCATGATTAAGTTATGATTAGGGTGTTGACTGGGCCACGTCAGTAGGGCGTCGAGCCCCACCCCTTGGTGGGTGGGAGAATTGAATATAAAAGTCAAGGCAAAGGACAGTTGAAGAAGTTTTTGAGAAGCAGTTTTGATGTTGGAGAAAAGGCCCCAGAAGAAGAGAAGTGAGCTGTTTGCCTCATAGTCTACAGCTGACCTTGTGGAGGAACCAGAGGCGCTAAGCCCGGAGAGAAACGCAGCCCCGGGAAAAGAGGAACCCAAGAAGCCTGAACCCTGGCAAACAACGGCAGCTGTCTTGCTCCAACATGTGACAGTGGACTTTGGTGAGAGAAGAAACTTAACGCTTTATGGCCTGGTAACTGTGGACTTCTACCCCAAATAAATACCCTTTATAAAGACCAACCCATTTTTGGTATTTCATATTAGCACCCCTTTGGCTGACTCATACAAAGCTCATAGTTGCATTTCTCCTTTATGTTTGTTCATTCCTCAATCTTGAGAATTTGAGGATGGTGATGTCCACTCTGTTTCTGATTGAGAGGGGGCTTAGATTCCATGGGGGCAGTTGGATGGAACTGTCTTGCTTACAGATGTAGATACTCTTTTTTTTGGGGGGGGGGGGCTGGGGGGATAGGCATTGTCCATTATCATCCTTTTGTTAGTTGTCCTGGGTGAGTCCAATGAACTAGAAAGTAGGTGTTGCAACTCTGCTAAGATTCAGGGCTCAACCAGCATATGAACAGACTGAAGATTTAAGTCTCTGGGACATATATTTAATGAGTATAGTGCTAATTATAGGTTCAAATAAAAGGGGCAGAAGAGTCGGGTGTAGGGAAATTGTAAATGAGCCTAACTCTGTTACACTGGGGAGCATTTATTTCAAAGGCCAACTGAGAGGGTGCCGGATTCCTGAGATTGTCTGCCCTGCCTATAGTGTCTGGATGTCTCTAGAGCCCTCAGGAGCCCCCCTGTTTGAGGCACTGTTTACTGTGTCAGTCAATGAGATCCTGCTGAGATGTGCATAAGTGTAACCTCTGGAATGACCTCCCGACTCACTCTGAAATCTCTTAGCCATAAAAACACATTTGTATTTACTAGGTCCCTCTTTGGGTCTGACCTTCAGTCTTGAAAGACACCTAGATACAGGGTAATATTCTGCTCGCACACCTAGCTGTGAAGGCTCTATGTGAGCTCCTGATTCCTTACTCCCATTTTTTTCTAACTTTGAAGAAACTGGTTAAAAGAAAAATCCTCAACTTTCATGGCAAAAGGAATAGTTTGGCCCTACTGGATTCTTCTTTCCCCCCAGGGCAGATTTCCTTATATGTCCAAGTCTATCGTAACCCATCCACACTGCCTCTGTGGGAATATCTACATCTTCCCTTGGGGTTCTTGTAACGGAGACCTGGGATATGGCTTCCTTGCTCAAAGAAGTACCCTCTCTAACACCAAGTGTTTATCACTTCATTTCTTTAGAAGATGCTGCCTTGTTCTACTACGCCCTGCAGGATGCTAGCTGCTTTCTGGAAGGAGGTGGCTGGGCCTGCTGCTGCTGCTGCCTGCCTTCGCAGCATGATACATCTGCATCTGTCTTTTCTTTGGCAGCTATATTCTTGCTGTAGGCTATTCCAGTGGGAGGGGAATCTATTAAATCAACTTTACTGAAGTATAATTTACACCAATACAATCTACAGATGTTGTATGCAGTTTGATGACTTTTGACAAATGTATACATCTGTCACTAACTACCACCCAATCAAGATGTAGAATATTTTCATCAGTCACAAAGTCACTTCTTCCCCTTGAGAGTTAATCCATTTCCTGCAGGAGGCAACCCTTGATCCAGTTTCTATCACCATAGATAAATGTTGCTGGTTCCAGGACTTCTAGAACTTAGCATGCATTGTTTTGTCTGGCTTTTTTTTTTTTTTTTTTTTTTTTTTTGGCTCAACCATCTATGAGGGTCATCTATTTTATTGTGTACAGCATCAGTTCTTTTATTGCTTTTACTATTTATGGTTAAGTATATTCCATTATAAGAACATAGCACACTTTGTTTATCCATTCACCTGAATCTGCTAAGATTCAGGGCTCAACCTGCATATGAACAGACTGAAGATTTAAGTCTCTGGGACATATATTTAATGAGTATAGTGCTAATTATAGGTTCAATAAAAGGTGCAGAAGAGTCAGGTTTTTGGACAGTTGGAATGTTTCCAGTTTGGGGGCTAATATAAATAAATCTCCTATGAACATTTATGTCTGTGTTTTTGATTTACGTAAGTTTTTATGTCTGTTGGGGAAACAGAGTAGAACTGTTAGGTTTTAGGATAAGTATATGTTTGTTTTTATTTTAAAAAATCCGAACAGGTTTCCAGGCTGTTTGTACTGTTTTACAGTCCTACTAGCAATGTAGAATTCCAGTTGCTCCATCCATATCCTCAGCAAAACTTGGTATTGTCAGTCTTTAAAATTTTTGCTGTCCTAGTGGGTGTGAACTGGGATATCATTGTGGTGTTAATTTGCACTTCCCTGACATTGAGCATCTTCTTATGTGCTTTTTGGCCTTTCACGTGTATATGTATGCATGTGTGTATGTGTGTCTATTCAGTGTTTTGCCCATTTTTATTGTGCTGCTTGACTTCTTAATATTGAGCTGAAGGAGTTATCTATGTATTTGGGTTATATGTCTGTGTTAGTCAGGGTTCTCTAGGGAAACAATCAACAGGAAGTATCTGTAAATAGTATGAGATTTTATGAGTCTCTCACATGACGTGGGGATGCACAAGTCCAGGTTCTGCAAGCAGGCTGTGCCAATGAAGGTCCAATGAAGATCTTTGATGAATTTCCGGAGACATTGGCTGTCCAAAGACCAACTGGAAAATTCTCTCTGAATGCTGAAATCACTTCCCCTTTTAAGGTATTCAACTGATTGGATAAAACATCACTCTTTGCAATCTCCCTGATTATCATGGAATCAGTCATCCATGCAGTGAACTCACTGATGACTAAAGCCTATAACTGTCCTTGTATTACAATTAGCCCAGTGCTTGCTTGACCAAACAACTGGGCACAATTACCTGGCCCAGTTGACACATTAGCCTAATCATCACAGTCCACCCCTTGTCAACTCGGCAACCATACACATTACCTTAAACCATACTTAGTCTCTAAGTAAAAACCATAACAGACATGCATATGTATCTATTTCTGCCTAATAATGTTCAATTCATCTGCATACAACTGGAAATGCGTTAATTCCTTACAGAATAGGATACAAGTCCTTGGGTAATATTCACTCTTAAACTTGACATCCTTAAATATTATGACATGAAACTAATACAACTTCTCATATGATAAGGGAAAAGATTGGGGAAGAAATTCATTTTGTGTACATGTACAATCATACTCATAATGAAACAAGGAAGAAAGATTCATGACTGTTACACTCCTCGTTTCTGTAACTGGTCGTGTGGTTGAAGTTCATATTTATCACTACCTTCTTGCACTACCCATTCCATGTTCCTGTTACCCTCAGCAAGCACTTCAGCTGGCTGTGGCTCTTTGCCTGGTGGGGTGACCCAAACTTTCATTCCTGAAGATTCTGGGCCATTGTTAGTCCTGCTTGGATTGGGCTGTTGCAATTTTCCATTGACTTTAAATCACAGGGCATGGCAGTACTAGGAGACGCCCTAGAGGATCTCCTGTGTTCCAGGCAAACTCTTCTTTACCCTCATTATGTAGATGCAGTCCTATTTCTCATTGATAGGATCAATCACCCAAGCCAGTACAGTAATTCCCTTCTTTGCCTGTTGATTCAGATGCAAGAGGATCCAGTGGAATCACTGTTGTCTTCCCTGGTGGCGGCACTCCTTCTTTTGGGAGTACTGTAGACCAGCAGAGCTTAATATTGCAGGAACAGGAAGCAAAAATTTTCCTAGTGGGTCATAAGTGGTAATAGTGAGTGGTGCCACTCCCATTTCCACCCCTTGATTCCCTGTGAATCCTGGTTATGGGAGAATCAGCACCATAGAGTGGATGCTGATTTAGAGTGAACACAGCCTCCTGGAGAATACTGCCCCAACCCTGCAAGGTATTGCCACCTAGTTGACACTGTAATTGAGTCTTCAAAAGGCCACTCCACCATTCTATCAATCCAGTTGCTTCAGAGTGATGGGGAACATGGTAAGACCAGTGAATTCCATGGGCATGTGCCCATTCCTGCACATCATTTGCTGTGACATGGTTTCCTTGATCAGAAGTAATGCTGTGTGGAATGCCATGGCAGTAGATAAGACATTTGGTAAGTCCACAGATGGTAGTTTTGGAAGCATTGCATGCAGGAAATGCAAACCCATATCTGGAGTATGTGTCTATTCCAGTTAAAACAAATTGCTGCCCCTTCCATGGTGGAAATGGTCCAATGTAGTGAACCTGCCACCAGGTAGCAAGTTGATTGCCTTGGGGAATGGTGCCATATCAGGGGCTGAGTGTGGGTCTCTGCTGCTGGCAGATTGGGCATTCAGCAGTGGCTGTAGCCAAGTCAGCCTTGATGAGGGGAAGTCCATGTTGCTGAGCCCATGCATAACCTCCATCCCTACCTCCATGGCCACTTTGTTCATGAGCCCATTGGCCAATGGCAGGAGTGGCTGGGGAAAGAGGCTGAGCATTAGCCACAGAGTGGGTCATCTTATCCACTTGATTATTAAAATCTTACTCTGCTGAAGTCATCCTCTGATGAGCATTCACATAGGACACAAATATTTCCATGTTTTTGCCCACACAGAAAGGTCTATCCACATACCTCTTCCCCAGACCTCTTTGTCACCAATTTTCCAATCATGTTCCTTCCAAGTCCCTGACCATCTAGCCAAACCATTGGCAACAGCCCATGAATCAATGTACAAACGCACCTCTGGCCATTTCTTCTTCCAAGCAAAATGAACAATCAGGTGCACTGCTTGAAGTTCTGCCCACTGGGAGGATTTGCCCACACTACTGTCCTCCAGTGGCATCTCAGAAAGGGGCTGCAGTGCTGCAACTGTCCCCTTTCAGGTGGTATTTGCATATGGTGCAGAACCATCTGTGAATCAGGCCCAAGTTTTCTCATCCTCAGTCAATTGATTATAAGGGACTCCCCAAGAGGCCAAAGCTGTGGACTGGGAAAGAGAAGGTAACATGGCAGAGTTGGTGACCTTGGGCATTTGGGCTACTTCCTCATGTAACTTACTTGTGCCTTCAGGACCTGCTCAAGCCCTATCTCATATATTCCACTTCCACTTTATTATGGAGTGCTGCTGTGCACACCCAACTTTATGGTTTGGTGGGTCAGACAATACCCAGATAGGCAACTCAGGTCTCATGGTAACTTGATGGCCCATGGTTAAGCATTCAGTCTCTATTAAGGCCCACTAGTAGGCCAAAAGCTGTTTCTCAAAAGCAAAGTAGTTATCTGCAGAGGATGGCAGGACTTTGCTTCAAAATCTTTAGGTTCTGCATTGTGATTCTCCTATAGGGTCTACTAAAGGCTCCAGACAACATCCCTATTTGCCAGTGAAACTTCCAGTACCATTGGATCTGCTGGATCATATGGCCCAAGTGGTAGTGCAGCTTGCACAGCAGCCTGGACCTGTTGCAGACCCTCCTCTTGTTCCGGTCCTCAACCAAAACTAACAGCTTTTCTGGTCATTCAGTAAATGGACCAAATTAGCACACCCAAAATGAGGACTACGTTGTCTCCAAAATCCGAAGAGCCCAACTAAGCATTGTACCTCTTTTTTGGTCATAGGAAGGGCCAGATGCAACAGCTTATCCTTCACTTTAGAATGGATATTTCAACATGCCCCATGCCACTGTATATCTAGAAATTTCACTGAGGTGGAAGGCCCCTGTATTTTTGTTGGATTTATCTCCCATCCTCTCTCATGCAAATGCCTTACCAATAAGTCTAGAGTCTTTGCTACTTCTTGCTCACTAGGTCCTATCAACATGATATCATCAATATAATGGACCAGTGTGATGTCTTGTGGGAGGGAGAGACAATCAAAGTCCCTGCAGACAATATTATGACATAGGGCAGGGGAGTTGATATACCCCTGAGGCAGAACAGTGAAGGTATATTGCTGGCCTTGCCAGCTGAGAGCTGTTTCTGGTGGTCCTTACTAATGGCAATTGAGAAAAAAGCATTTGCCAGATCAACAGCTGCATACCAGGTACTAGGGGATGTGTTGATTTGCTCAAGCAATGATACTATCTCTGGGACAGCAGTTGCAATTGGAATCACCACCTGGTTAAGTTTACATTTTCTACTGTAATCTTCCAAAATCCATCTATTTTCCCCACAGGCCAAATAGGAGAGTTGAATGGGGATGTGGTGGGAATCACCACCCCTGCACCCTTCAGATCATTGATGGTGGCACTAATCTCTGCAATCCCTCCAGGAATCTGGTATTGCTTTTGATTTACTATTTTGCTAGGCAGGGTCAGTTCTAGTGGCTTCCACTTAGCCTTTCCAACCATAATAGCCCTCACTCCATGAGTCAGGGATCCAATGTGGGGATTCTGCCAGTTACTGAGTATGTCTATTCCAATTATGCATTCTGGAACTGGGGGAATTACCACAGAAATAGGTCTGGGGACCCACTGGACCCACTGTGAGACGGACCTGAGCTAAAACTCCATCAATCACCTGACCTCCATAAGCCCCTACTCTGACTGGTGGACCACAGTGACGTTCTGGGTCTCCTGGAATTAGTGTGACTTCTGAGCCAGTGTCTAATAATCCCTGAAATATCTGATCATTTCCTTTTCCCCAATGCACTGTTACTCTGGCAAAAGGCCGTAGGTCTCCCTGGGGAAAGGTGGGAGGAAGATTAACAGTATAAATTTTTGGCAGTTTAACAGGATCCTTCCCCAAGGGGACCTGGCCTTCTCCTCATTCAAGTGGTTCTAGGTCTGTAAACTGTCTCAAGTCTGGGAACTGATTAAGTGGCTGTGATTCTCTTCATCTGTAATCGAGTTAGGGTTTTGTTTACTCGACCTAGAACTCTTCTGCTTATACAGATCCAGAAGAAATTTAGTAGACTGCCCATCTATTTCGCTTCTAGGTACCCCATGATCTATTAGCCAACACCATAACTCCATGCGACTCAGACTATTTTGAGTGCTGCTTTGAATCTGCCTTTCTTTGCAGTAGCCACACCCACCTTGTCTTTGGAGATTAACTGCGGATACTTGACTTTTACCTGACCAAGATCCAAACATCCCCATAATATTTAAGGATTCTAATTCTATTACAGCCTTCCCTGCAGTAATATTGGGACTACAGAGAAGAGCAACCACAGAGCTCTTCAGGGAAGATGGAGTTAGTCTAACAAATTCATTCCTCACAGTCCTGGTTAAAGGTGTGTCCTCTGGACATTCCTGGGGTGGGTGGGCAGGTCCTAAATGGTAAATCCATTCTAGCATTACAGTCTCTCTTAGCCTTTGAATCCCCTCTTCTATTGTCTAACAGGGCAAATCGGGCATCTCAACCTCAGACATGCTAGGCCATCTTTTGGTCCATGTTTCAGTCAGTCACCAGAACAAACTGTTAGAGCCCTTTCTCACCCCTCGAGCTACAGCGTTGAATACAGAATTCCTTATTAGTGGGCCCATATCAATAAATTCAGTATGATCCAACTTTATATTCCTTCCACTATTAACCCATACCCTTAGTTTCCTTTCCCACACATAGTCCCCTGATTTCTGTCCATATAAGTTGGAAAACTCATGTAGTTCAGAGTATAGTGTACTTCCTCATGGGTCACACTTTGTATTTCACCTTTGGGGGCTTGTTGTGATTTTAGTCTAGTAATAGGTTTAGAGGACAAGAGGGAGTTGTGGGTGGGTAAGGAGAAGGATCAGAAATGCCTTGCAAGCTACTGACCTCAGGGCATTCCTTTGCATTTTCTTCTGGTGAGACAGGATTAATTTCTTCAGGGAGGGTTGGAATGCAGATTCCTCAGGGCGGGGTAGAGGTTGGGCAGTGCTTGCTGGATTGGGCTGGTGCCTGCTTCAGGACTGGGAGGAGGTCTAGACTCCCTGGGGGAGGCTGGAGGCTGGGTGGTACAAGGTTGACAATTGTGGTCTCCACAGGGCAGGCCATCATAGGTTTATCTGCCAAAGTCTTAGCAGAATTTAAGGTTCCAATGTCCCCACCAATATAATCATCATCCCTTATGTCTTCATCCCAATCCTTGGGGTTCCACTCCTTTCCAATCAATGCCTTTACATTAACCGCAGATACCCTGTGGGGTGGAGATTTTAGTTTCCTTTGTAACTCTGCTACTCATAAAATGAAAATCTGAGTTTTGGTCTCAGATATCTCAAGTCTGTGGCTGCAGGAGACAAGATTTTCTTTCAGAGCACACATAGAAACTTTCACATAATCCATGCATTGTTAAGTTGCAAATTTGGAGCCTTTAGCTCATCTCTTTCTTTTGTAACTGTATCCAGAGTATCTAATTATACTTTTTGACTCCACAAAACTCTGTTAAGATGTTGAAAACACTCTCACTCAGATACTTGCTTCTTATAAGCGTGGAAGTAGGGGAATCCAGTGATGCTATTTTGCATATCTCCACTGCCAGCTCACGCCATGGACTGTTGGTGGCCTCTTCCTTATTGGAAAGGGAGTCATTAGTACCCTTGAGTCCAATTGGAGTAGAGAGCCAATTGCAAAACTCCCAGAATCACCTCAGGCATCCCATGTTTAAGATTCTGTTCCTCAAGAACCACCTCTGGTACTAAGCTGTATTACTCAGGGTTCTCTAGGGAAACAGAATCAACAGGAGAGATCTGTTAATAGTATGAGATTGTATGAGTCTCTCACATGACCGTGGGGATGCACAAGTCCAGGTTCCGCAGGCAGGCTGCAAACCAGGGGCTCCGATGATAGTCTAATGAAGGTCCTTGATGAGTTTCTGGGGAGACATTGGCTCTCCAAAGATGAGCTGGGAAGTTCTCCCTGAATGCTGAAATCACTTCCCCTTTTAAGGCATTCAACTGATCGGATAAAACATCATTCATTACTGATGGCAATCTCCCAGGTTGATGGAGATGTAATCAGCCATCTATGCAGTAAACTCACTGATGATTAAAGCCCATAAATGTCCTTGTATTACAAATAGCCCAGTGATTGCTTGATCAAACAACTGGGCACAATTACCTGGCCGGAGATGACACATTAGCCTAACCATCACTGTGTCCTTTTCATACATATGTATTGCAAATAATTTCTCCCAGTCTGTGGTTTGCCCTTTCATTTCCTTAACAGTGTCTTTCAAAGAATAGAAGTTTTCGATTTTGATAAAGTGCAACTTATCAATTTCTATCATTTTGATTAGTGCTTTTTATTTTCTGCCTAAGAAATCTCTGCCCTATTCAAGATGGCAAATATTTTCTGTCATGTTTTTGCCTAGAATTTCTGGTTTTAGCTTTTACATGATCCATTTTTAGTTACTTTTTGTTTAAAATAAACATAATAATTATATGCTGTGGAAAATTATATGTAGGAGAAAAATATAAAACAACAATAGCACAAATAATGGGAAGGGATAGGGGAATGGAAGTACACAGTGCTTAGATTATACCTGAAGTTACAATAATGTTATTTAGGTAGACTGTGATAAGTTAAGGTACACAATTTAGATCCTAGAGCAACCACTTTAAAAAGGAGATATAGTTAATAAGCCAATAGAGGGGATAAAATGGAAGTAACATTCAGCCAAGGAAAAACATTCATTTACAATAGCATTTAAAGAATAAATATGTTGAATGAATCAACAAGATGTGGTATATATATATATATGATAGAATACTATTCGGCTATAAAAAGAGATCAATTGGGGAAGCACATGGCCAATTGATTTTTTATTTTATTTTATTTTTTTTTTTTGAGGTATTGTATTAGTCAGCCAAAGGGGTACTAATATGAAATACCAAAAATGGGTTGGTTTTTATAAAGGGTATTTATTTGGGGTAGAAATCCACAGTTACCAGGCCAGAAAGTGTAAGTTTCTTCTCTCACCAAAGTCCATTGCCACGTGTTGGAGCAAGACAGCTGCCGACGTTTGCCCGGTTTCAGGCTTCTTGGGTTCCTCTTTTCCTGGGGCTGCGTTTCTCTCCAGGCTTAGCTCCTGGAGCTAAGGTCAGCTGTAGACTATCAGGCAAACGGCTCGCTTCTTTTCTCCTGGGGCCTTCTCTCCAACATCAAAACTGCTTCTCAAAAACTGCTTCCTCTGTCCTTTGCCTTGCCTTTTATATTCGATTCTCCCACCCACCAAGGAGTGGGGCCCAATGCCCTAATCATAACTTAATCATGCCCAGATTAACAGATCAGTTTACAAGCATGATCCAGTTATATTTTTGGAATTCATAATTATATCAAATTGCCAAACAGCTACAGGTACTGTGGCCAGGGATTGAACCTGGGACCTTGTATGTGGGAAGCCAGTGCTCAACCACTTGAGCCACATCGGCTCCCCAAGGTTGGATTTTTTTGTTTCTTCCCACCCACTCATTGTTTGCACTTGCTGTGTCTCTTCATTTTCCTTGTTTCCTTAGGAGGAACCAGGAACCGACCCGGGACCTCCAATGTGGGAGGGAGGTGCTTAATTGATTGAGCCACCTCTGCTCCCTAATTGATTTTTGATGAGGATGCCAAGTCTACTCAATGGGGGAAAGAATGGTCTCTTCAACAAATGGTGCTGGGAAAACTGGTTATCCACATGGAAAATAATGAAATTGGACTCCTTCCTCATATTAAATACAAAAATTAACTCAAATGGATCAATGACCTAAGTATAAGAGTTAAAATCATAAAATCCAGAATAAAACCTGGAGGAAAATCTTCAAGACCTTGTATTAGGCAATGGATTCCTAGACTTTACACTAAAAGCACAAGCAACAAAAGAAAAATAAATGGGTCTTCATCAACATAAAAAACTTTTGTGCATCAAAGGACATTATCAAAAAAGTGAAAAGATAACCTATTGAATGGGAGACAATATTTGAAATCATTTCTCTGATAACTGTTTAATATCTAGAATGTATAAAGAGCTCCTACAATTCAACAACAAAAAGAGAAACAATCCAATTTTAAAAATGGGCAATGCACTTAAGTAGACATTTTTCCAAAGAAGATATATACAAGGCCAATAAGCCCATGAAAAGATGCTCAATATCATTAGCCATTAGTGAAATGCAAACCAAACCCACAATGAGATACCACTTCACACCTTCTGAGATAGCTATTATTTTTTAAAACGGAAAGTAATTAGTGTTGGTAAGGATGTAGAGAAATAGGAACCCTTGTACATTTTTGGTGGGAATGTAAAATTGTACTGCAACTGTAGAAAACAGTTTGGCAGTTACTTAGAAAGTTAAAGATAAATTTACCATATGGCCTGCCAAGACCGATTTTGGGTATATATCCAAAAGAACTGAAAGCAGGGACTCGGATATTTGCACACTGATTACCATAGCAGTGTTATTCACAGTAGCCAAAAGATGGAAGCAACCTGAGTAGTCATCTATCAGCAGATGACTGAGCAAACAAAATGTGTACATACACACAATGGAATAATATTGGGTTTTGAAAAGGAATGAAGTTCTGATATATGCTACAACATGGATAAACCTTGAAGATGTCATATTGAGTGAAATAACCTATAACAAAAGGACAGATATCATATGATCTCACTAATGAAAAATTAAAATATGCAAATTCATAGTCAGAAATTAGAATACAGATTGCCAGGGGTCGGGGTACGGATGGGGAATGGAGAGTTTAATGCTTTAGGGGTTCAGAGTTTCTGCTTGGGGTGATGGAAAAGTTTTCATAATGGCTGCTGGTGATAGTGATATAATATTGTGAATTTAATTGGTATCATTGAAATGTACACATATAAGGTGTTAAAATGGGAGATTTGTTTTGTACATATGCTACTACAATACATTTTTTTAAAAAAATCAATAAAAAAATGGGCAGGTAAAGAATTAAACAGGAAAAATAATATATTGGAAATATAGAATAGATTTAAACCCAACCACATTAATAATTAAATGTAAATAGTCTAAACACTCCAATTAAAAGGCAGAGATTATTGGAGTGAATTTTTACAAAGTAAGTCTCAATTATATACTATGTATTATAAATTCACTTTATATTTAAAAGCAGGTTGATTAGAAGTAAAAGATGAAAAAAAATATACCATGCAAGCACTAGTCATAAGAAAGCTGTAGTGACTATATTTAAAGGACCAATGATGAAAGGGCCAATTAATCAGGAAGACATGTCAATTTTAAATGTGTATGCACCCACTAACAGAATTTTTAAATACATTAAGCAAAAAAAATGACTGAAATGGATGATAAGATAGACCTGCACTGTAGTTGGAGATTTTAGCATTACTTTCAATAATTAACAGAGCAAGTAGATGAAAATATTTAGTTAAGGATATAGAAAAGGATATAGAAAATCACCAATAGGCTCAATTGACATCTGTGGAACACTCAACCCAATAACTGCAGAATATACTTTCATTTCAAGAATACATGGAGGGGAGCGCATGTAGCTCAAGTGGTTGAGTGCCTGCTTCTCACATACGAGGTCCCAGGTTTGATCCCTGGTACTGCCTGAAAAAATAATAATACATGGAACATTCACCGAGATAGACCATATGCTGGGCCATAAAATAAGTCTCAATAAATAGCAAAGGATTGAAATCATAGTGTATGTTCTCTGACCGTAATAGACTTAACTTAGAAATTAATAACAAAAATATATCCAAAAAATTCTGCAAATTCAACAACATACTTCTACATTGCCCATGGGTCACAGAAGAAATGAGAGAAATTATAAAATATTTTGAACTGAATGAAGATGAAAACACAACATATAAAAATTAATGATATATGACTAAAGAAATGGTTATAGGGAAATTTATAGTTTTAAATAATTATATTTGAAAAGAAGAAAGCAGTAAAATCCATTATTTAAGTTTTCATTTTAAGAAGATAGACAAACAAGAGCACATTAAGCCCAAAGTAAATAGGAGGAAAGAAATAATAAAGAGAATGTGGAGACTAAGAATTGTTTAAGGCTCCCCTAAGTCCCTAGGGCTTTTCACATAGTAAGTGCCTTGTAAGTGTTTCTCCAGTTGGATTGAAAGCCTCTACTTTCTACTATCAGGAGAGGAAAGATGTGGCTTAGTAGAAAGAACATAGGAGAAAGAACTTGAACAGTCTAGGGTTTAAACATCTGCACTATCACTTCATAACTTGTACCAAATGACCTGGTACAAACCACTTAACTCCTCTGAGCTCTTAGAAAAAATAGCTACATTTATTGAGTGCTCATTGGGCTCTAGGCACATTACATGTATTGTGTCATTTAATCCTCACAGCTACTCCTCAAAGTGAGGAAATGGAGTCTCAGAGAATTTAGAAACCTCCCCAAGATCACACAGCTGGAAAGTGGTAACACTGAGTCTGAAAGACAGGCTCATTTGATAGTCTTACTATTCCAGAACATGCGGGAAACTTCAGTTCCTTCCTCTGTTAAAATAAGCATGTGTGTTCAAGGTTGACTGAAGCTGCATTCCAGAAGGCAAACAACAGGAATGTAAGAGGCACTGTACACAAAACTCCGCACGGGACCCTGCCATGCCCACTGGGCATAGGGAGAGTAAGTAGGGGCCGTTCAAAGATGTCTTCCAGCCCTGGGGCCTGCCGGAGGAGAGGATGGGTCTGTATTACGCTGGCCCTTGGTGCCGTCTACCTTGCTATGCCCGGTCCCTAGAGCCCAGGCAGGTCAGGAACGCAGCGGCGAGTGAGGCAGACTGTGGCAAAGGGAGCTGGAGCCGCTAAGAGTCCATAAGCCCCTTGCCTCAAACTCCCCGAGGCCATGCAAGAATGAGGGCCCAGCATCACCACGTCTGATTTTTTTCAGGAAATGCCAGTAATCTAGCTTTTAAGTTAAAATATCTTGATTTTTAAATATTGGCTAATTTATGGTTTTTTTTTTTTTGAACCCAGGACCTTGTATGGTGGGAAGCCGGTGTTCAACCACTGAGCCACATCGGCTCCCCTGAGTTGGTTATTTTGTTTGTTTTGGTGTTTTGTGTGTTTGCTTGCTTGGTTTTTTGTTTGTTTTGTTGTTTAGGAAGCACTGGGAACTGAACCCGGGACCTCCCGTGTGGGAAGCAGGCGCTCAACCGTTTGAGCTCCCCTAATTTCAGCTTTTTAAGAAAACACTATGGGAGCTGAATCAAGCTGTGGGCTTTAGCTCCTGGAAGCCAGTTGATAGTTTTGGGTCTCTATCCAGTGCATTTCCTGAGGATAGTCCAATAATCACAACAAAAGTACTTTTCTTGTCTTTAAAATTCCACTGAGTCATGATTCCCCCGTATTCTGTGGACAGCAAGAGGTTGGGAGGAGTATTTACATTGGAATGGAAAAAGAGTGTGATTTTTCTCTTGAAAGATTCCAAAAAGAAGACAAGGTGATGAATCTTATTAGTGGTTTTTTTTTAAAAAAAGATCCTGTGAGCATCTCTAGGAGACCTTTCTTTTGATGGAGGCGTCTTGCCAGACAGCAGCCTGCCAGGAGACACAGAGCTGCCTATTGGACTCCTTTGCCCAGGAGTCATCTCTGCCCAGCCTCTCCCACACTCCCCGGCACACACCCTGCACGCCTGTCCCCTCTGCCCTGTGTCCCCTTCATTTATGATGCACCCACCACCTTTGCCCAGTTGTTCTTTCCTCCCAGAACACACTTCACCCTCCCAGCTGTCAAAATCACATCCCAGGACCAGCTCAAGTCCTGATGGGACCCGACTGACACAGATTGCACCCCATTTTGTGTGGTTTTAAATTTCTGCTTATCTCGATTCCTGGGCTGTGCTCTATCCCTTACCCCTCTTACAGTTGCCCAGAAATCTCTCTCTGGCCTGATTGTCACCCTCAGCTCAAGAGAAAGACAGGTGCCGCTCTGTGACCTACAGGCAGCTTGGTTGTAGGAAATCCACCTCCCCTGGGCCTCTCCTTCCAACATTGCCTTGCCGAAGCAGGCTCGTTTCATCACTCAGCATGCGGTATCTGCATACCCCCTTCATAATTATAGCCTCTTTCCCTCTGTCCTCTAAAATAGTAGTTTCCCCATTTCCATCCTCCTCCCAGACACACAGCAACACCTCCCATTCATCTTCCAAAATAGCAATACTTGTTTTCTTTTTAAACTAGTCCTCCCCTGTGTCGTTCCCAGCCTGCTCCTTCTCTCTCTTCTCCTCCCTTCTCCTCTTTTCAAATATAGCCAGTGGTCTCTGAACTTTAGTCTTTCTTTTATATGTCCTCCATCCTCACTTCCCAGAAGAGGAGACATTGTCTCTTTCTGAAATGCTTACTTCAAATGTCTTCCCCTTAACTGTTTGTTGACATAGGTGTTCAACCAACTTCCATGAATAACTCATGGCAACAACCTAAAAAATATCCAATTACTCTGCAGCCATTGCTCATTTAATTTTTACAACCCCATGAAATAAATATTATTTACTATCCCCACTGCACAGAAGAGAAAGTTGAGAAACAACCTGTCTAAAGCCATGCAAGCAGAAAACGAGAGAGGCTTGATTCAAATACAAATCCAGGCCACTCTGCTTTCGGAGTTAACATTTAATTCTGCTCCCCAAACCACATCACCAGTTACAGCTTCAAAGGAGAAGGCGTATTGTCAGCTGCTCTTCGCCGTCGAGGCTGCCTCACGCTTGTGCCCAATGCAAATTCAGGTTTTCATTCCATCTTTTTTTTTTTTTTCACTTAAAGATTTATATTATTTATTTATTTCTCTCCACCCTCTTGTTGTTTGCATGTGCTGTGTCTGGTTGTGTGTGCTGGTCTTTTTTAGGACACAATGGGAACTGAACTCAGGACTTCCCGTGTGGGAGGGGGCACCCAATCGCCTGCGCCACCTTCACTCCCTGCTTCGCTGGGTCTCTCATTGGTCGCATCATCTCACTGCGGTCCTCTTGTTGGCCGGTGTGCGGCGCCAGCCCGTCTTCTTCAGGAGGCGCCGGGAACTGACGCCGGATCTCCCATGTCAGTCGCCTGAGCCACATCCACTTCCCTATCATTCCATTTTAATAATCGAGGAGAGTCCTTTCAATTCCAGAATTTTCTGAGGATAACAAAAGTAATCTTGGAAATGAAAGTAACATATAAAATAAGCAATATACAAGGGATCATCATCATTTGTGAATCCTGTATGCAGGAATTGGCACATTTGCTTTAAAAAAAAACCTCCCTGTGTTTTGCAGGCAACTGCGGACATGCATATGCGCAAAGCTGCAAAAAAAAAAAAAAAAAGCTCCAGCTGAGGACAATCAAGGCTAGTTCAGTGTTGGCTAATTCAGCGCTCATGGAGATGCTAAAGGCCTTTTTTATACCATAATTACCCACAAATAACGAAAATCGACCAAAGCGTAAGTGCCATGCAGGTTTAATTAGTTTGAATGCCAATCTGTGGATAATTCCTCCTGTGAGTTGAAGGAATTCCCAGGGGCTGAGGGGTGGGCCTCTGCTTGGGCCTGGATTGTTCTCTTCCTTCACTCTCCTGGCTCCAGGTCTACCGGCCCCCTCTGCCCATTTGCACATCCCTCGCCGGCCTGGCCCCCTCGCTGCAGAGCTCTCTTATGCCGGCCTTAGAATCTTTCATCTGAACACTTAACCTATCAACTATATGTCCACTGCAGCCCCTAACGACTAACTCAAATCCCTGACATGGTGTGTGCTCGGGCTCCTGTGCTGCTGACACTGATGCCCTCTGCCACATGCCATGGTGGCCAGAGGACGGTTGTGGCCCGCTGGGGACATCACAGGGAATGACTCCTTCCCAGTTGCGTGCCGCTGCAGGACTGGTTAAGTTTAAATATAGCTGCAGGTGGTGTCTTCTAGATTGTTCCGGAGTCAGACCTTGCAGAAATGTCTGCTGAGGTTGGCAGCAGGACCGCGGTGGCCAGCGGACTGGGCGGTATTGCTAGGCTCTTTCTGGACAAGTGCCGTAGCCAGTCACAGCCGGTGCTCTGTGGGAAGGAGAGCTGCATGGGGACATGGTTGAGCGCATTCTCTCTAGGGCCCCACGGCCTCCGGAGGAGGGCGACGGCAGGAACTCCAAGTGCCCTTAATGCGTCCGCTGACGGCTGCTGGAGCCTGCAGATTTGGATGAGCCAGCTGGAGCCAAATTGCTCTCCCAAGAAGGAAAGAGACATTTCGGGACTCGCAAGCCCCTACCAATGTGTTGAAATACTCCTGTACCCGTTGGCAAAGAGTCATTGTCCCTGCCTCTTCCCCAGGACCCACCTGCCCCTGGATAATCCAGCCACTAGCAGCACCTCTTTGGAATGGTTGGTGCTTGTGCTGTTGCTTGCTAAATATTTGCATAGTACCCCTGAGGCTCAGGGAAGCCTGGAACCAGTGAAACTGCTCCCTGGGCAGCCAGGGCAGAAGGAGAACACTGCCAGGAGCTTGCAGCCAGAAGGGCAGGGGACAAGCAGCGAGCCAAAGGGGATTGCTGAGCTTGTGTGTCCTTTGCAAAAGCTTCTGATAAACTTGTGCTTGGTCCTGACTTTTTCTGGGGAATGTGAGTGGGGCTGAGTCCTTGACCAAAACCAAGTTAACCTGCAGGGGCAGGGACATAGCAGGTGCTTGGGACAGATCCCCAAGTACCAAGAGTCTGGGATGTCACTGGGCTCAGAGCCCCTGAGCCCTGCTTGTCCTGGGGAGAGATGTGTTCCTGCTGTGAGTCCAGGGAACAGATGGGTGCAGCCAGGCTCACCAGGACAGATGGTGGCAAAACACAACTTGAGCTTTTACCACCTTCAGTGTGTGGATCATCCAGAAGTGGAAGGGGTGTCCTATTTAACCATGTTTTCTTATAGAGAGATGAGACCTCTCTGAGGATCAGTGAAACTGAGGCAGCGGTTTCTTGGAATATTCCATCCTTGCCTCCAGCAGGACTTCTTGTTTCTGCCCTAGGCATCTTCACAGTCAGCTTTTGCCCAGAGTTGAGCGTTGCTCCACCTCTGCCCCATGCTACTGGAGGCCAGGTGCAAGCTCAGAGGCTGCAAAATGAACCGGATCCTGGTTTTGGACAGATCCCCGCCTAGCTGTGGGCATCAGCCCTTGTTCTCCAGGGGTTTCTGTGTGGTCAAGAGAATGCCCCCCCCCCCCCCCCCGCTCAGTTCATCTTATGGGAGGGGTTTACCTCTTCTTTGTCTTCTGCCTGCCTGCAAACAACTTCCTTCCTCCACCCCTGGAAGAGCTCCTCTCCAAACTGTGTGTGAGACTTTTCCCCATTTAATGGCCAAGCTCTCTGAAGTTTAACAACTTCTTCCTTCCCCTTCCCCTAAGGATGTTACTTAGGGGTCACATCCTTCTAGAATTCCCTGGGCCTCAGTTCTCCAATCTGTAAACTTAAGGATTGGGGCCAGATTAATTTAATTAAGGTCTGACATCCCAGTCTTCTTTTTATCACTTTTTAAACCTTGCTAACTGTTGCTAGCCCATAAGTCTCCTTTATGTGAGTTATAAAGTGGTCTCTTCCTCCAGGAAAAAGCCCCAGTTTGGTGCCCATGACTCGGTGAGCAGAGCGAGGGCTGGATTTCAGCCGTCCCTTACACCTGGCACTCTTGTGTACCTCGTGCATCCTGTCCAACTAAACATGGTACATGTTTTCTGAGTACCAGCACAGCGTACAATTGCAAAGAACAAATAGATACTAGTCAGAGCCTTTATTCAGAACAGTGGTTCTCAGCCAGTGCGATTTTGCCCTCCAGAGGAACATTTGTCAATGCCTGGAGATATCATCTTTGATTGTCACGACTGGAGGGTGGGGGCGTGGGGGCAGGTAGAGGCCAAGGATGCTGCTAAACATCCTAGAATGCACGAGATAACCCCTCACAACAAAGAATTATCTGGTCTAAAATATCAAGAGCACTGAGAAATCCTGGTTCAGAATATTAGCTGCAATAATAATTAGATATTGCATAAACAAAATAGGTGCTTATTAAGAAACTGGGGGAAGAGGCTGTGGCTCAATCAGTAGGGCTCCCGTTTACCATATGGGAGGCCCCAGGTTCGGTTCCCAGGGCCTCCTGGTGAAGGCAGGCCCGCCCGCACGGCGTGGTTAGCTGACCCAGCGAGCACAAGCAGCAAGGGGGGGATAAATGAATAAATAAATAAATAAAAAATCTTATTAAAAAAAAAAAAAAAAAAAAAAAAACTGGTAGCAAAGTTTTTAAATTGGGAGTAACTTTAACAGATATTTCTGTTTTTGAGCCCCTGTCTCTTTCTGTGCCTCTTTGAACTATACATCTGCTTGCTGCAGTACTTTCATCTTTGGGAAGAAGATGATTCTCATTTGGGAAACCACAGAGAAAGTCTAAAGCTTATGGCCTTGAAAGATGATTCTCTCAGTTCACGGTTCATTCTTTTTTGTAACTTTCCAAATTCATAGAAACCCCTTGCTAAATTGCAGGTTAAAATTACAAGGAGAATTTAAAATTAATACTTAATTTTATGATGTGAACTCAACTATAAATTAATTGCAATTGAGTCTATAACTTGATTATGCACTCTACACAAAAGCAGTAGGTAAAATGTTATTTTAAATCCTTATTGTCTTTAGTTTTAAACAGTAAATGAAAGCTTGTTGGACTTCAAAAGATACTGAAGAATGATGGTGTTTGGTGTTTTATTATTGAAATTACATGTTTACATAAATAGAAATAGGAAATCAGTAGAAATTCCAATTTTAAAATGGAAATCAGGTTAACTATTCACTCCTTTTGTCCCTGTTGGTCTTGACTTGAAAGAGATTCAAGAATCAGCTTCCTCTTAAGAGGTAGAAAGGAATACCTAATAGGAAAGAAAAGGCAGATTATCTACAAATTAGGTAACCTAATTGTAAGGCAACCTAATTCAAAGAGGGACAGGCACTGTTGAGGGGAGATGGGCCACACGAACTGGGTCACCTTTGGCAGAGCAGGGGGAAAGAAGTGGCCGCCATACAAATGGGTAAGAAGAAATCATCTAATACATTAATGAATTGTAAAAGGACAAGTGTGTGCGAGTGTGTCAGTGACCCCAGCCACAAAAGAAGTTCACACTCTCAAACGCTTCTCCACCAGCGTCTACTCATGTTCGTGAGAAAGATTAGGGACAAGGCCAGGGGCTGGGGAAAGCCTCCATTGGGGAAAAATGGGGAAGGCTGTTGGGAGGGAAATGGACATAAGCCCCTGCCCTCATCCTTCCCTCCTTCCCTTCCAGACTGCTGGAGGGAGGACAGCAGACCCTCTTGCCCCCAGGACATAGGCAAAGATGGATTGTCTGGGGAAAACACCAGTGTTCATAGCGGCATTATTCACAATTCCCAAAAGATGGAAAGAACCCAAGTGTCCATCAACTGACGAATGGATAAAGAAAATGTATGTATATACAATGGAGTATTATTCAGCATTAACAAGGAATGCACTTCTGATTCATGTGATAACATGGATGAACCTTGAAGACATTATGTTGAGTAAGATTAGCCAGACACAGAAGGACAAATATTGTATGAACTCACTGATATGAAATAATTAAAATAAGAAAAATCATAGAGTTAGAACCTCAAATATAGGTTACCAGGGGATAGGTTGAGTGGGGAGTTAATGCTTAAATTTTACAGAATTTCTATTTGGGTTGATTATAAAGGTTTGGAAATGGGTAGTGGTGATAGTAGCAAAACATTCTGAGTATAATTAACAGCACTGAATTATATAGGTGAATGTGGTTAAACGGGGAAATTTTAGTTTGGATATGTGTTACTAAATTAAAAATTAAAAATAAAATATAGGACTGTACAACATACAACACAGTGAACCCTAGTGTAAATGATGGACTATAATTAATAGTACAATTATAAAAATGTTCTTTCATGAATTATAACAAATGTACCACACTAATGCAAAGTGTTAATGATAGGGTGGTATATGGGGAAAAATATACCCTAATGTAAACTAATGCCTATAGTTAATAGTACAATTATAATATTCTTTCTTTAGTTGTAACAAAGGTACCACACTAATGCAAAGTAATAGGGGGATGTATATGGAAATGCTATATTTTCTACATGATTTTTCTGTAAAGTTACAACTTCTCTAATTAAAAATTGAAAAAAAATCTCTCTGGCTCTGGGATAGGGGCAAGAAGCTGAGTTGGGCCCTGGACTGTGCACTGATTTAATCAGAGATCTCTTACTGTTGGGGAAGGGATAGGAAAATCCTTCCCAAATTCAACCACAGATACAAGGCAGAGTTTGGCTGCCATGGAAAAAAGGTGTAGAAGCACCAAAGCCTCACCCCAAGCCCAATCAAATGGGTCTACTTAAGCCTAGGGGCTGAATGAAGAGATCTAAGAATCGCCCGCTCTTCCCCCCCATAAGTAAGGGCAGTTCACCACTGGGAAGGGAAGGCAAGGGCAAGGATAGAGGTGCCCTCTGTGGCACAGGTGTTCCTGGATGGCTGAAAGCTGAAGGGTAAGAAGGAAACCCGAAAAAGACCTCAGCCCCCACTCTAAACATGAGGCAACATGATTCCCACCTCTAGAGGAATTGGAAACCTGTGATCCACTGAAGGTCACAATGGCAACAACAAAACCTAAGCCCAGTTTGACTGCTGGCTACGTTGACTCAATCCTTGACAGTAATGCCCCGACAGAAGAAGAGGCAAGCCAATCTTTAGGCATAAATGCTATTTATCTCCAGCTCTACTATCCCATACAACTAAAAAAATATGAGGCACACAAAAAAGCAAGGAAAAAAATTGTCAAGAGAAAAAGGGTAATCAATAAACTCAGACTCAGGGGTGACCAAGATGTTGAGGCTTTCAGACAAGGACTTTAAAATAATTATGATTAATACATTAAAGGATCTATAGAAAAGGTGAACAGCATGCATGAACAGATAGGAAATTTCAGCAGAGGGATGGAAACTGAAAGCGTTAAATGGAAGTGCTGGGGGGGGGAAAATCAGGATATGAAAGATGAAGAAAGTCACTAGAGTTTACATTTAGATGTGACTTCATCCATATAGCTTCTTTAAGAGAACTGGAGCTTAACTGTCACTTTATGAGATGAACATGATTATAATATTTTGGGGTCTCACTAATAATTTTACAACTCCAAAGGATTTGAGATATCAAAGGTAATTATAGTTCTAGATAAGCCTTCTAACTGGAACTAAGATTCTATTATAACAATCAGAGGAAACTTCCCTAACTTGAATGGATACGAAAAAGATTGGAGAAGGGACTCTAAGGAAGAAAGCTCAGAACACTTAGAATCTGTTAGAAACCCAAATTGGGTTTAGTTGGTTCTGTGATTTTCTGCATAATAAAGCACAAACTTTGAACAAATGTTCAATCCAACTTAAAAATAAGCAGGTTTTCCCCATAAGACTAGCCCCTTTATTTTTATAAAGAACATGATGCCAATATGTGAACGATACCTCTAACAAATGGATTCAAGAAAAAGAGATATAGAAGGGTGTAAGCTCTGGTCCCAGACATTAAGCAAATTGCCATTCAGAAAAAGATGGAATGTTCTTTAGTTTTACTTTAACTTTTTATTAAATGATAATTTATTTACAAGTATTCTAAGTGTACAGCTTACATAACTTTCAAACTGAAAACATCCAAGATCAGGAAACATAACATTATCAGCTCCTCCGAATCCTCTCTTATACTTTCTTGCAATCTATACCCAACTCCCTCAAAGATAACCACCACCCTTATCTCTTCTAGCATGGATTATTTTTGCCTGTTTTTTTTTTTTTTTTGTATAGACTCTCTTGTGCCTGTTTTTTTTTTTTTTTTTTTTATTCAACACACATTTATGAGGTCCATTCTTATTGTTGAGTGTAGTTGTAGCTTATTCAATCTCCTTGTGGGTATAGTATTCTAGTCTACTGTTGATTGGCATTTGGGTTGTTTCCAGTTTGGGGTGATCGTGAACAAAGCTGTTGTGAACATTCTTATATAAGACATGTTATGGGCAAATGTTTTCTTTTCTTTTTGGATAAACCTCTATGAATTGAATTGCTGAGTCATAAAGTATATATGTGCAGCTTAATAGATACTGCCAAACCGTTTATGAAAGACGTACCAATTTATATTCCCACCAGCAGTGTTGCGAGTTTGCTGCTTCTCTAGGGATATGAAATTTTAAACAGTAGCAAACACAATCAAATATAAAGTACTTATTGCTGCATGCAGAGTATGAGAACCATAACTTTTCTGAAAAGAGAGACATTAGTTTGAGCAGGAAAGGTCAGAGGAAGTGTCCTGGAAAGAGAATGGCAATGGATGGCACGTGTGAGGTAGACTTTGGTTCAAGCCCAGGTTCCACAACTATGACCTTGGGAAAGTTACTCGACGAAGCTGAGCCCCAGTTTTATCATCTGAAAAACGAGTAAAACAATGGCGCTGTTGGTAGGACTAAATGAGATAATGCATGAAAGTACAGTGACTGACACATAGAAACTTATTCTCATTTTGTTACTACTGTAGATAACAGGCGGGACTGGACTTGGGCTTTGGAGGATGGATGGGATTGAGTAGGTAGGTAGGTGGAGGTGCTTTCCAGAGAGGGGAGGGACAGTGGAAGGGCAGAGTGGGTGTGAGCCTGGTGTCTTCAAAGGACAGTGAGAAATACGGTGTGACCAGAGCCCGATCAGTTATGTGCTGAAATATCAGGTTAGCAAGGTAGAGATAGGCCAGGCTGAGGTCAAACCCCAAATAATAGACTTGACATAAGAAATAAGAGGCTATTGAAGACTTTATGGCAGATGATTCTGAGAAAATGTCAGACTCTGATCAGAAGGACAGCAAAGAAGTGACGGTCCGGTAAAGAAGTCCAGCCAGTGGGTGGGTACAGTAACTGAGGCATGGGTTGGTGAGGCCTGGGCTACCGCAGGGGCTGCAGGACTAGAGAGGAAGCAGATGTCCAATTTTCGGAGGAAACTGATGTGGGACCACATGGATGAGGGTGTGTGGGTAGTTAGAATGATGCCAAGGTTTGGTCCATGGACACTGGCACCCAGGGATGCCACTGTTGAGGCAGGAGGCTGATCTCAGGGAGCTAGGATGCAACTCTGGGCTGGAGAGGTGGCGCGGGAGTCTCAGGTCCTTGGACACTGTGCTAATAGTGGCTCCAAACTGGAGGGTGGGGTGAAACGTAGGGCTTTAGTTCTGAGGACCTGGTTTTTTTTTCATTTTCAAAGATTGAATTACAAACTTATCTATGTTGATTTTATAAAATTAGAAAATATAGATAAGCAAAAAGAATTTTGAAAATCCATAATAGCACAATCCAGAGGTAACAAAAGTTAACGTAACAGTGTATTTCCTTCCAGTCATTTTTTTATATATGTGAATAGTTTAACAAAATGGGACAAGTGTTGAATCACTTGATTTCCCACCTTAACAATACATTGTAAGCATGTATCCATTCCCCCTCCCTCACACCATTCTGCCTGATCTGACTTCCTTTCTGTCCCTTAAAGGCTCCAAGCATGCCTCTACCCCAGGACCTTTGTACTCTCTGTTTGCTCCCCTGGAACATGCTTACTTCAAGGATCTGCCACCCCAAGGATCTAAATGGCATACTCCTTTTCTTATTCAAAGCCCAGCTCAGGGCTTTCTCTGACTACTTTAGCTAAAATAACTATCATTCTCTATTTTACCACGATTTATTTTTCTTCACCCCACTAACTGATATTTCATTAAAAATCATTGATTGTAATGAAAACAACTTGTTGATTGTTTATCTTTCTCCCTTACAAGAGTATAAGCTGTCTGTAGGCAGGAATGTCAAGGTCACATCTTTAACACTTAGAACAGTGCCTGGCATATAATAGGTGCTCAGTAAATGTTTTCTGAAGAAGTGACTAAATGGATTCATTAATGAACCTACCATTATTTATTTAAACATTAAAGGACCTTTGGGTTGTCCCAAGGTTCTGTGATTATAAACAATGCTGCCACAGTCGTGAACAGGTTTGCACACACATTTCCCTGACGGCTGGAACATTTAGACCGTAGCTTATTAAACGTATTAATGAGGAAGAGCGTGTGAGAAAGGAGAAGTGTTGTGTAGTACCAGAAGTTGTTAGAAAACCTAACAGAAGCCAAAGAGGCAGAGGGCAATCATTTCTCCTTGTCCGTCATCTTTAGCACGGGCTTGCCCATTCTAGGAGGCCCCTCTGTGGTTCCCCCACCACCCTACCTCCCCTTAGCACCTGTGTGTATGTCTCTGGTTGCACACACTTAACTGGAACTGTTGGATTATTTGCCTCCCTTTTCCACTGAATGGTAGAGCTCTTTGACCAAGAGTTTCGTGACTTAACTGAAAATTGTAGGCTTCAGTGCCTAGAAGAGGGCTATTGTTTGATTCTAACAAAGGATTATTAAAACACTTACTATGCTAAGTGCTGGAAATCACAAAAATATGTACTGTCCTTGGTCTCTTTCCTTAATTACCTACAGTCTAGATGAAGAGACCTATTCCAGTCATTAAAAGTTAGCAGGTAGGAATTAAGCATATGTCAATTATTCAATAAGTGGTTGAGAAAAGGGACTTGTTACTTCCAGGAAATCATGAAAATGTGTGTTACAAGAGTTTATATAAAAGAACCAGATTAAGAAGAAAAGTTTTAATGACATAAATGACAAAGGGTAGTAAAGTGAAATTAACACTGTTTTGCAGCCATGATCCAAGGGTTAAAGGCTAATAATAATTTACCAAGTAATGCCAAGGTAATAAGTTTGAGTTGGATTAGAGATTGTGGCAATAAAAAACAATTTATACTTCTATTTTCCATTTTCCTTTAACTGACTTAAGGTAGAACAAATGGAAGCAATTTCTCACCCAAAAGCATCAACTTGGCTTCCACTCTCCATTCCCTGACTTCATTTTGGAATAATTGCCTGCCTGAGGGGAGGAGAAAGGTGTGATTTTTCCCTTTATGAAGAAAAAGGGAAAAAGGAATGGAGTTGGACATAAAATACTCACACACATTCGAAAATAAAATATTCAGTAACTTAACAAAATACCTGATTTAACTTCTCTGGTGAATCATCCCCAAGGAATTCCAGAAATGTTCCTCAAGAATCAGGATGTTTTTCTTAGAAGCTTTAAAAAAAAATTGGCATAGTCATAAATTACAAAGTCAGAGGAGGGAAACTGGGGGTTGTTAACATCAAAGAAGGAGGTGAAGTTGGCATGAGGTAGGAATAAACAACTGGAGACCAGAGCTGATGGATGTGTGACCCCAGGGCCTGTCCTGGGAGGGCAGCCTGCAGGAAGTGGCACTTGTTGTCTAGAACTTTCTTCTTAAAGGGCAACTGACTTCTTAATTTATAAAACATGGCATCAAAACACGGCTCCGTCAGAGCTGAGTGCCTTCCCACAAAATGTATCACTGGATATTCCGGCTGTCAATAGATGATTGTGGCAGCCATGAAAATGTTCTCACATCTCCAAGTGCAAGGAGCGTAAGTGCCTATGGTCCCAGCTGCTGTTCCTTGAAGTCTTTGGCATCACGCCTCCCATGCGCTGGTCTGTAGAGCTCGGTAGTGACGCTAAGGGAGGCTTCTCCTGGGAGATGTGGGAATCTTCTGTCAGGAGTCCTTGCCATGTTTCTTAGGATGACTCTGTAGTCTAAGACTTTGCTCCCTGACCTTCCTTCCTGCCCAGTCTCCTCTTCCTAGGTCTGCCAGCTCTCTCATGGGTGTTTATCGTACATGTGAAGCGCCCTCAACCACTGAGCTATATGTTGACATAGATTTGTCAAAACTTAAAAGATAATTTAAAAGATATTGCAGGCGGGTGTAGCTCGGTGGTTGAGCACCTGCTTCACGTGTACGAGGTCCCCGGAACCTCCTAAAGAAAAAATTTAAAAGACAGTGAATGCTGGATGTTCAGGGCACCTAACAGTAGCTATTATTTCCTGAGGGCTTCCTGTGTGCTTTATACTGCTCACTTATCGTCACAATTCCCATAGCAATTATGTATTTATGTTCCCCACTTTACCGATTGAAAAACCAAGGCACAGAGGGGCTAAGTGACATAGCCAGAATTTGATTCCAAACCCCAAAGCCCTTAAACTTTTTGACTACCACCCTATACCTCTTTCCCCAAATAGAATGTCCTTGGGAAATGCTTGTTGCAATGCTATCACTAAATCCAGTGGATTTCTTCTACTTGCTACCCCTGCAAACAACCTTGTTGCCATTTTGTTAAGGTAAAACGAGGAAAGGTGTGTAAACCATGCCTGTTGCTGAGTATGTGCCCACTGGAATGTAGCTGTTATAATTATCACGATTTTTCGCTTTGAACTGCAGCTTCCTCTTTCTTTGCAGCACCGTGGATTCTCCCCGGTAGTGTGTTCTCCAGCTTTCCGATGGGGTGCCTGCTAATTGGGAATTGAAACTGACCAGGAAGGAGCTGAGTTATAAACATTCCTCTGATTACTGTAGCAGTCAGTTGTCAGTTCTGATATTTCCTTGTACCCTTTGCAAGCTCTCATCCCTTTATGGGGACTCTGCTCTGTCCTCACCCGTCCCTCTGGCTCGAGCTGCTCCCCGCCCAGGGTCGTCAATGATAAGAGGCCCCACAGGCAGCTGCAGGACATTAAAGACAGGTGGTGATGGAACAGAGCGTCCAGCCTCCAGTGTGGACTGCATGGGAGGCGGTGCAGTCAGCCTACAACCTGGAGGGAAACGGGCTCAACTCTGCAGACAGCGACCGTGGCCAGAGCCCGGGGGCACGCGCGGCTGCCTCGTCGTCGTCGTGGGCTTTTTTTTTTTTTTTTTTTTACCGGGAGGTCCCGGGGATCGAACCCGGGTCCCTCCATATGGGAGACGGATGCCCAACCAGTTGAGTCACATCCGACCCCATGTCGTGGGCTTGTTATAGAACAAACAAGTACAAGTTCTTCCTAAGCTAGAACACGTGTGTGCATGTAGCTCTTTTTATTCGTATCCGTCTTTGTCATGCACTAATAACAAGATCACACCCACATTGTACAGGGGTTCTGGACATATAGTAGGTGGAACTTTTCAGTTTAGGTGGGAGTTAGTTCTTGACATTGCCATCTTCTTCTCTCTCCTCCTCACCACTCCTTTAATCCCTCTCGATACCCTCTTCCTGACAACTTTCACTTCCCTGTGTTGCTTGGATTAACAGAAGTGTGAGTTTTATGACTCACTCTCCCAGGGTTCTATTTTATCAATACTTGATCAGTTAAACTCACTCATACTATTCAATTCTGTTCACATGTGAGCATCTACAGTACTAGGCACATTATAGGGCATAAGAAAATATAAACCGTGGTAGTTGTCCTCGGGAACTAGTGATCTAGTCTAGTGGCCTCACAGCTTCAGCGTGCCTCGGAGTCACCAGGAAGACTTGTTAAACCACAGATTGCTGGATTTAGATTCAGTACTTCTGGGGGGTGGAGTCTGAGAATCTGCATTTCTAACAAGTTTCCAGGTACCGCTGGTGCCCCTTTGAGAGCCACTGCTCTAGCCCGAGGGGCGCATCTGCAGGAATCCAGGTAAGTGGGATAACAGCGGCGGCAAGGCCATGTGGGTGGGGCTTTCTTAAAGCGACATCCCAGAGAAGATGACATCTTTGCATTCCCAAAGGCGCCTTCCGGAGATGTAATGACCAGGAAGCACATTTTGTGATGGATGCTTGGACATTGTGGCAAACCAAAGAAGGGCTTGGGGTTGGGTGACGACTGTAGCATCCCTGAAACCCACTCATGTGACTGTCTCCTTGAGCTTTCCCATGCTTTCTGTGACGCAGGGTAAGACTGTACTATTTACACCAGAAAATCTTTGTGCCCTCCCATGTGATTGGATAACCTATTTTTCTTTTCTTTTCTTTCTTTCAGTTCTATTTCGGAGCCTTTAAGCCATTTGACAGGCCTGTGGATCAATAAGGACCAAACACTCCACGGTAAAGATGTTCATGAAAGGTGACCCAGAGGAAGCACAGAGAGCAATGCAGAGGTGAGAGGGAGGTGGCCGCTGTTCTCCAGAGCTCCCAGCCTGGAGGGGCCGCTGAGGAGCCCCAGGGTCTTCAGCACGAGGCAGCATCTGAGGTACGACACGTTTATTCATTTGTTCACTAACTCATTCGCTCCTTAAACAAATGAATTATTATTATTGGGATTAGTATTTTAAGAACATTATATAGAGGAGTTGGGAACAAAAATCAATGACACATCCCTTCCGGTCCTCAAGGCCCAGGGAGGAAGACAGAGGTTTAAACAGAGACTTCTAATGGAATTTGGTCATGTGATGAGGAACTTGGGATTCACACCCCCTTACTATCTTTTTGTCAGGGTCACCCTTCCTCACCTATTGCTTTTATTTAATGCCAGCGAATGCTTTAAACTCAGTTTAAGGCTTCTAGGTTATGTTGGTGGATTGTAAATGTGTATCTACTTTTATTCCCTCCAGAAATCCCACTAAAATAACAAGAAAGGATTTTTTTTTTTTAAACATATAAACCCTGAAAGATAGGAAGAGTACGAAAGGTGACAATAGCAATAAAATTTTGGAAGCTGGGATGCACACAGACAAGACCGTAAAACTAGTCCTAATCCTAGGCCTGCAGTGGAAAGCTGAGGCCAGCTTACTTTACAAATTCCCCCTAAAGCTCTGGAATTGCTATACTACAACTCTGAAAGTGGAGGTGATGGAAGGGGGACTAAAATAAAGAGGAGAAAATGGTGTAAGAAGCAGTTAGATTCCTCGGTCCCTCCTTCTCCATCTGGAAGAAGACTGAATTTTTCCCTCTTGCAAGGATAAAACAGGATTTCACGTAGTTTCACAGTTGGGCATAGGGGCACTGTCCCTAAAATAGGGGAAATAAGCAAGCATACTAGATACTAAAGCCTCCAACCTTCTTCCCCAAATTGACTTCCAAAAATGTTGATGGCTAAGTGGGCCCTACTTTGGAATTTATGCTCTCCTTTGTGACAGAGTTGGACTCAGTTGTGGTTTCCCTAAACATGGCTCTTCTGATCCTTCTATTTGAATGTATGATTAGTACTAGGGTCTATGTCCAAGAGACTAAAATCTTTGGGCTGTCCATGTGCCAGGTGGGCCCTGAATCTCAACAGAGTTGCAATACCTATTCTCTGGTTCATTGGACTCACCCAGGACAACTAACAAGAAGAAGGTGATGGACAATGCCCATCCCCCCCAAAAAAAACAGTATCTACCACTGCAAGCAAGACAGTCCCATCCACCTGCCCTATGGGATCCCCTCTCAAAAAGAGGTGGAGTGGACATCACCATCCCAGAATCCTCAGGATTGGGGAATGAAATATGGACTAAAGTAGACTTACTGGTGTTCTACTATAGACTTCTTGTGTTTCTAACAATGGAAGGAATTATATCATTGATGTGGAGGCAGTGGCCATTGGAGGTTCTGAGGGCAGGGAGAGGGAAAAACAGGTGAAATATGGGGGCATTTTTGGGACTTGGGAATTGTCCTGAATGACATTACAATGACAGATATAGACTATTACATATCTTGACATAACCTACAATATTGTGTGGGGGAGAGAGTGTAAACTACAATGTAAACTGCAATCCATGCTTAGTGGCAATGCTCCAAGATGTTTTCACCAGTTGCAACGAAGGTACCACACTAATGAAGGATGTTGTTAATGTGGGGACATGTGGGAGGTGTAGGGAGTGGGGCATATGGGAACCCCCTATATTTTTATGTGACATTTATGTAATCTAAATATCTTTTTAAAAAATAATAAAAAATATATTTAAAAAAAACGTTGGCTTCTAACCCCTTGCCCCCAGCGGTAGATTGGGTCAATCCCTGTGGCGTCTAATTGGCTCTTGAGAAAAGACCTAAAGATTATATTATCCACGGCGACACGCTTGGCACTGTGCCTGGCGGCACGGTGGTCTTCAGCCTGCAGCCCACCACCCTCTGCCAGCCCCGGCACCTCCTCCAGCGGTGGTCCGGAGGCAGGAGGAAGTGAGGCGGGCGGCAGCGGCAGCTCCCATGCCCTGGGAGGATGTTTCCATTGCTGCACCAAGGGCACAAGTCTTATTATTCATCGGGATTTGGAATTCCTGAGAATTGCCTTCATGAAAAGCTGGAAATAATCTCTCTAAATTCCGTCTCTTAGTTTTCCATTTTGTTGCATTTCAGAGGAACATAAAGAAACCATGAGAATGTTCAGTAATGAAGAGTGTGACTGCCATTTCCTTGATGAAGGTTTGACCACCAAGGACATTCTGAACCAAAAAATTGATGAAGTTTCTTCTGATGATAATAAAGATGCCCTTTATGTTGCAGACCTTGGAGACATTCTAAAGAAACATCTGGGATGGTTAAAAGCTCCTCCTCGTGTCGCCCCCTTCTGTGCTGTCAACTCGTGTCACCCCCTTCTGTGCTGTCAAACGTAAGGCCAGTAAAGCCGCAGTGAAGACCTTGGCTGCCTCAGGCACCGGATTTGACTGAAATCCAGTTGGTGCATCTCGGGGTGCAGCCAGAGAGGGTAATCTATGCAAATCCTTGTAAACAAGTGTCTCAAATGAATTATGCCGCCAATAACCGAGTTGATGGGAAGCGAATGTGGCTCAGGTGACTGGGCTCCCACCTACCACATGGGGGGTTGCTGGTTGGGATCCGGGTGCCTCCTAAAAGAAGACAGCGAGCTGGCGCGATGGGCAGGCGCAGCGAGCTGATGCAACAAGATGCGCAGCAAGAGACGTGGGGAGGAAAAACAGAATGAGAGACACAACAAAAGCAGGGAGTGGAGGTGGCTCAAATGGTTAGGCACTTCCTCCCACATCAGAGGCCCTGGGTTTGGCTCCCAGTGCCTCCTAAAGAAACAAGGAAGATGAAAAGACACAGCAAGCGAAAAACAACAAGGGGGTGGGGAGAAATAAATAAATAAAATAAATCTTAAAAAAAAAAAGTATAAAAAAATAAATAAATAAATAACCGAGTTGAGATGACAACTGTTGACAGGGAAGTCGAGTTCATGAAAGTGGCCAAGGCCCATCCAAAGGCAAAGTTGGCTTTGCGGGTTGCTGCTGATGACTCCAAAGCAGTCGATCGCCTCAGTGTTAAATTTGGAGCCACACTTGAAACCAGCAGGCTTCTTTTGGAACGGGCTAAAGAGCTCCATACCCATGTCATCAGTGTCAGCTTCCGCGTGGAAGTGGTTGTATGATCCTGAAACCTTCCTGGAGGTCATCTCTGGTGCTCTCTGTGTCTCTGACATGGGAGCTGAGGATGGTTTTGGCATGTGTCTGCTTGAATTGGTGGGAGCTTTCCTGGATCTGACGATGTGAAGCTTAAATTTGAAGAGATCATGAGTGTCATCAATCCAGCATTAGACAAGTATTTTCCATCAGGCTCTGGAGGGAAAATCATAGCTGAGCCAGGCTGATATTATGTTGCATCAGCTTTCAAACTTAGAGTGAATATCATTGCCAAAAAATTGTATTAAAGGAAGAGACAGGCTCTGATTATGACGATGACTTGTGTGAACAAACCTTTATGTATGGCGTGAATGACGGAATATGTGGGTCATTTAATTGCATCCTTTATGATCGGGCACTTGTAAAGCCCCTTCTGTAAATCAGATGGGAAATTTTATTCATCAGTATATAAGGACAGGTGTGCGATCAGATCGTTGAGCACTGTGACCTACCAGAAATGCACGTGGGCGATTAGATGCTTTCACTGTCGCTGCCACTGCCACTTCCATTTTCAATGGACTCCTGAGATCAACCATCTACTATGTGATGTTAGGGCCCATGTGGCAAGTCATGCAGCAAATCAAGAGCTGCAAGTTTCCACCTGAAGCAGAGGAGCAGGGCATGGGCAATCTGCCCATGTCCTGTGCTCAAGAAAGTGGGATGAAACACCACCCAGCCATTTGTGCCCTGGCTAGCATTAATGTGTAAATACCATTTTTGTAGCTATTAACTGTGAATTTAGCTTAAATGGAGGGATTTGGGTGGACCATTTAACTTAATTACTGTTAGTTTTGAAATGTCCCTGTAAAAGTAGGATTGGCACAAGTGCAGTGATATAGAAGACTAGGGGGTGGGGTCACATATCTGTGTTCCTATGGAAACTACTTGATCTTTTTTTTTATATGGATTTTTATTCACTTTCAAACATGCTTCTAAAGCAGGGGTTCTTAACCTTTTTTGTTCCACGGACCCCTTTGCCAGTCATGTGAAAACCATGGATCCCTTACTAAGTCCACACTCTACTGTGTATTATTTAATAAATATATCACACACGCAGCAACACAGCCTCACAAGAATAATGTTTTTTTCAATTTCAATTCAAGCTCATGGACCCCTTGTTAAGAACTCCTGCTCTAAAGGATGTTCCTTAGCTGCTGAGCAAGTATTTGTAGCTTGTCTAATGGCAGAATGGGCCAAAAGCTTAGTGTTGTGACTTTTAAAAATAAAAGTATATTGACATTTTAAAAAAGATTATATAATCAGAGGTTCTCCAACTGAAAGTTCCCACCAGTTCATCCTTGATAAAAGTAACAAACAAACAAACAAACAAAAAACAGTCTAGATGCTCAGAGCATCTAATCAGCTCTTTAGTCTTTAAATATGAACAGACAATCAAGGATCACCAGGCATCTGAGGAAAGTCTTATGGAAGATGGAGCTACAAGCAAACAAAACAAAAAATGAACATGCCTGGGAGAAATAGGTTATGCAGGGGAAAAATGAAATTTCAGAGAAGCCATCTTTACTATCCTCGGAAATAATAGCTGAAGACTTGGAACAACGCGACCAGAATGAGATCTCATGAGAAGGAAGGCTCAGGGAGCAACAGCAGCACCATTAGAACAAAACCACTAGAAATTTAAAATAGAGCAAAAATGAAAGTCCATTTTAACATTTGGAAGATAAAGACCCCAGAAAGTAGAATAAAAAGACAAAAATAGGAAAGAGATGAGACATTAGAAGACAAGTGTTGGAGATACAACATCTGAACAATGGGAGGTCTAGAAAGACAGAAGGGAGGAAACGGAGGGGACAAATGTCTTTATAGGAAACAATTCAAGATAGTTTAATAGAACTAAAAGGAGCTCACCAAGCACCCAGCACAGGAATACTCAAGAAGGTTTCAGAACACTGGGGACAAAAAGAAGCTCTTACAAACTTCCAGAGAGTAAAATGTGTTCATGTTCAAAGGGTTGGGGACCAGCATGGCAACAATCACTCTGAAGCATCACAGGAAGCTAGAAGGTAAGTATCAATGCCTCCAAATTCTGGAGGGAAAATTGTCTGCCTAGAAGATGCTGTCAGTGTCCAGTTGTGTCCCCCAGCACTACCTGTACCTGTATGTTATGACCAGATGGCTTCCTAGTACAAGCATCTGTGACTCTGCCTGACACTCTGGAGGGAAGATAATGCCCCAGGAACATCCTTCAACCAAGGATGGTTTTTCTTGCTTCTCAGGTGGGACCGCTCGGAGGCGTGCTCCATTTCCCAAAGGTCCCCAGGACTGGGGCCCAGTTGCCCACATTGGCAACCTACTCATAAACACGCCTGTCTTGGCGTCCTTCCTTTTCCTATCTCAGTTTCCCACTCCGCTATCAGTGCCTCTGGGATCACCTCCCAGATAAACTACTCACACTCTCTTCCTTGTCCCAGTATCTGCTTCTGAGGAGACCCAAACTGAACACCTTCTAACCAATCAAATATCATGGTAGAATAGAGACATTTCCAGACATGCAAGTTCTCAAAAACTTTACCTTCTAGGCACCTTTTTTAGGAAGATGCCAGAAGCTGTGCTCTACCAAATCACGGTCCTCTATCAAGGAAGAGGAAGACGTGGGACACAGAAAGCAGGATCCGCCTGAGGAGAGAGGTGAAGGGAGGACGGAGGACTGTAGCTGGTACTGGGCATAGCTGCAGGCTCTGGCAGGGAACTTCTTAGGAGGAGGATCTTGGAGTACTAAATGTACCTGGACTTCCTGTGAGGCTGTTTAGCCAATTGTTTATAAATCTTATCTTGAATTAGTGATAAGAACAGAGTGTACTATGCAAATGTTTTAAAGAAAAAGAACGATTATCAACTCTAGGAAAAAACACAAAGTTAGGAGTTCCTCTGTGTTATGAATTCACAATATTGTAAACACTGGATATCGAATCAATCAAAGCCACAATGAAACTCCGTAGGGAGCATGAGCGGTAGAAAGAGGTATGTGTGAAGTAGGACTGAAGTCTTAACTTCTGTAGTGGAAAGTGAATGGAGAATTCCTAAAGCTGAAAAAGCAAAAGATAGTGATTCAAGCATGTTTTTGAAAGACATGGAAATAAAAATGAAAATACCCAGCTAAGGCGGGTGAACGTGTCTGCTTCCCAATGAGAGTTTGGAAATGGTCGGGGAGAGAGGGACCTAAGGCTTTCTGTAACAAATCTGGGAAACAGTTTGACTTTTTAAACCATATGGGCATTCGCCTTGACAAAAATGACCCAAAACATAAAATAAAATCTAGCCTAAATGCCCCTCCCCATGCTCTCTCTGTGTGAGGGACGTTAATAGCTGTAGATCTCATCTTGGCTTTCCTGGTGGGTCTCCCCAGTGAGGCTCTAAGCTCTTTGATCCCAGGGACCGTTCTCAATGCAGCTCTGTATGCCCAGCCCCCACACAGAGCACACAATGGATGCTCCAGCAGTGCTCACTGCATGTGTGAATGAATGAAGGGTGTCCAACTACACAGGTACCCAGGGACAGCTGGATTGCAGAGGAGCAGGGCTCAGATCTGCAGGAGGACAGAAAGGGGGAAGTGCTGTTTAAGGGGGTTTCCAAGGAGGACCCAGGTGAATGGGAAAGGTGGGAGCAGCTGTTCAGAGGCCCAGGAGAGTAAGAAGGTGTTGTGTACATGTGTGTGTAGGCACATGCTTAGAGAGAGAGAGAGAGAGAGAGAGGAGAAGTCCAAAATATGGTGCACTGGTGAGCAGGGGTCTGCAGAGCCTTTTAGGCACATTGCTTGAAAGTCAGGGGCTCCCAAACCTGAGTCCTCATCAGAGTCACCAGGGGAGCATTTTAAACATATATATTCCTGAGCCCTAGCCCAGGAGGTTTATGAGCCATGCATCTGGGATCAGACCTAGGAAACTGTGTCTGTTAGAAAATGCCCCAGATGTCAGGGATGAGCCAGGTCTGGGGACTGATTTGGCTAAAGGGGAGGAGGAGTGGAGGGATGAGGGTCTTAGGGTCAAAAATTACATCTGAGACTTTTCCTAAAACCCAAAGCTGATATATTTTAATCTATTTGAATCAGAACAAAATGCACAACACCTTCACATTGATTTAGAATACAAACAATCCAGAAGTTACTTCGTGAGCCCTTCATCATGACCAAATCTACCGTGTTATTGTCAAAATGAGGTGATTTAAACAAGGAAAATTAAGATTGATTTCTAGCCAACCTACTTTCATTACTGGAATTCAATAAGTTCTCTAATTTTCTTTCTCCTGTAAATTAGTAACAGCAAAATAAGTCCTATGGTAAGTTAGTATATTTCACATCTAATGTACGACATTGGTACTGTTCAAAATATCCAATTTTATTGAGGGAAAATGCTTTAAAAATACCCTAAGGAAATGCCGTTCCCTAAATATGCGTAGTTTGCTTAATATTCCAATATTCATTTACTTCAGTCTTATCTTGCCTTAAAATCTATCAGTATCCGTTGAGTTCCTCTTCCGTGCAAAGCCCAATTTGGGAAGCAGGGAGCTTAACTTCTATAAGAAATATAAGGAAACATGAGTTATGAGCCCTGCTCAAAAGGAGTTTACAAGCTGACTAGAGATAGGACTACAACACATGAAAAATTACTAATGAGACAAAGCAAGAAATGTTAATTGCAAGTGGAGGTGCAGACAACACACACTATGGGAATTCAGACAAGGACGAAAGAGGTGTGGGCTCAGCTTGTCAGGGAAGGCTTCATGGAGGAGGTGTGGTCTGGGCTCTCCTAGAAGGTTGGATGGGATTTTACTGGGCAGAAATGAGGTGAGGCACTCCTGGGGTGGGGTGGGGGGCATGAGTTCAGTGGGGGAAACATGTAAGACATCCAGGAAACAATGACTAGATCAATGGAAGATCCTTCTTTGGAAGTCTCTGGAGGTGAGACTGGACAAGGAGCTGAGGGAAAGACCCTGAATACCAAGGCTGAAACAGCAGGCAGGAGGGAGTGGCTGATGAGTTTTGATTAGGTTTGGGAAATGGCAAATGAATATAGAATTTTGGGAAAGCTAATCTGGAGGAAGAGTGACCAATGGATTGTGAAAGCGGTGAGACCAGTTGGGAGGCTGTTGTAACAGGGTAAGTCTAAAAGAATGAGATTCTGAGATAGACCATGGGTTCCTGGGTTGATAAGGAAGGGACGGTGGCTGGAAACATTGCAAAGGACAAGTGAATAGGGCTTTACAGGCTGTGGCCAGCAGAAGGGAGAGAGGAGGCAGCAGCACACTGAGGTTTTGGATGGGGATTGTTGGGTGAATGACTGTGACCCTGGTGGAAATGGGGAAGCCAGAAGGAAATACTGATTTGGGCAGAAGGAAAATAATTTCTGTTGCAACAAAGTTGAGTGTGAGTGGGCAGCAGAGGGAAAAGCAGACAAGAAGGTGGAGATGCAAGGCTTTATTTAGGAGAGACTTAGAGACTTTGGAGTTATTCTCGTGGAGGTGAGAGCTGAAGCTGAGGAGTGGAGAAGATTCATTCATTCATTCATTCAACAACTACTAATTAAGTACCTATTATGTGCCAGGTACTTCCTGAGGTTGTGACAATACAGTAGAAAACAAGGAGGGCAATCCCTTGTGGAGCTTGTATTTTATTGTGAGAAGCTGACCTGAAGCAATTTGACAAACATCTGGAGGGGAGAAACTCAGAGAAAGAGCTGAGCAAGCAAAGAGCACTGCACATTTCAAGGGTGGGAGAAGAAATCAGAAATGTAGGAGCCAGGATCACACTGAACTTCAACACCCAGTAGGGGAGTCAGGGGAAGCCAAAATCCACTGTCACCCGCCCAGGGCCTTTCGGGGGCTCTGCCGAATTGTCCCAGGCTACACGACCTCACAGGCAGCTGCGAGGTTAGGGCCAGTCTTAGATTGTGAATTAACCGAGGAATTTCTGTGACTGATGTCTCCATACCACTGTCTAAAGGGGCCGGAAGAGAGTCACTGAATAGTAAACAGTCAGCATTAGCCTCTTGCCTTCAAAGGGGACCAATAAAGCCATTGGAAAATGAATCAATTAGTGGCGTTCCCCACATCAGGCTCATGGGAGCCAATAATTCCTTCAGAGCGGCCGAGAGGCTTCGTGATGAAAGCTGTGCTCGTGTTCCCATCAGCTAAATGAGGCCTCTCACGGCATCGTCATTCTCAGAGGAGGGAGTGATGGTGATGTGACTGATACATTATGCATCGGCCGATTCATAATAATGGCAGAGAGCTTAGAACCTGGGCTGCATTTTGCATGAGATCAGTACAGTGATAGAAATAAGTGATGGATTTCAGCCCCAGCTCTCGCCTGTGCACAGTGCCCCCCACCCAGGCTCATGCGGCACGCTGTGCAGAAGAAGAGGACGAATTCTCGGGGACTTACTTGCCTGGCATCTCTCCTGGCCTTGGAGATTGTGTTTTATCAAACATGGAGTGCTCAGAGCTACATGTATAGCACAAAATGTCTGAGCCCAGCTGGATGCCTCTCATGGTGGAGGGGTCGGGGTGTGGAGGTGGCTACAGGTACAAAGTGCTCAAACCCACTAAAGCAATCCTGGAGAATAAGGAACTTCTTTTCAGATTCAAGCATAACGTTCTAGTACCAGGAGGCATAGATGAGAAAGAACGTGCAGGCAGATGCAGGAAAATGTTAAAAGCTGTGCAGACCTGAGATAGGTCAGCTTGGAAAGTCCTGCTTGGAAAGGGGTGGAAAAGCCGGGAAGTAAATGGGTCAGCCATGCAGAGGCCACTGGGGAGATCAGGACAAGCACTGTGTGCAGAGGAGGAGTAGCCCAGGAGTCTCCAGGACCCTCTAGCTTTCCTCTTGTCTGCTACTTCTACTGCCTTCCCCGACTGGAATACAACTTGGCATAAGCTCTGTGTTGCCCCAGGCCATGTTCTGAGTTGCAGGAGCTCAAGGAGATGGAGGCCCTGGTGAAGAGGAACAGCTGTGGGACCCACAGGGAGGGAAGGCAGCAGGCCATTCTTGGTCCAGCAGGGAAAACTAAGAGGACAATGGGGGGGAGGGCTGGGGATTGGGGGCACTTTCTAGTAGGGACCCGAGGTTACCCAAGGGATTTTAGGGGACTAAGGCAAAGCACAAAATTTCACGTTAGGGATTTAGCAGAAAAGAAAATCAGAATCAAATGACCCCTCCCAAAAACTATCTTCCAGTTGGGATCGGAATCGTTCAGCAACAATCCAGCCCAATTTACTGTGCCTTCTACATTCCTTTTGTGAGACCCCAGATTCTCTCATCAAATAATCTATATGTTGCTGGGTTCACTCTATTGTACATAATAAGGCAGAGATGTGGATGCTATATATTTAGGAAGTTATTGTAAAGGTTGATATGTAAAGAAACAAAGGATTCCTGAGTAACAGATAATGGTGCATGGGTTGGATTCTTTGCTTACTAGTAAAAGAAACCAGTTTAAATAATTTAACACAAAAGGGTGGGCGGGGTAAAAGCGCACATTCATTGGAAAGAAGCAATTAAAGGACAGTGGAACAATCAACCTTGGGAAGCTCCAAGGATCTGGGGGTAGGAACTCAAGGCCATCTTTAGAGGGTCCTGTCCACAGAGCGACTCAGTGCCAGCTGGCTCCCTCCTTGGTAAGTCTGCCCCAGAGCCGAGACAGAGAGCTGGTGCTTTGTTTGGAGCATGCCTCTCTCCCTTGGCCCAGGGAAGAGGTCATTGAGGCTGGCAGTGGCCAGGCCCCTGTCGGGTCCATGTTCCCGAATGGGGAGATGGGAAGAAGAGGGAACGTGGGGGAGGGCTGAGCCTGAGACGCCTGGGTTTGAAGCCCAGACCTGCCTTGGCTCTCTGCCTGGCCATGGGACGTAGCTCTGCCCCCCTGTAAAACAGGAGTGCTGAGCGACCGCAGGGTCTGTGTGAAGACCATGTGACGATAATGCACATCAGATGGCCACTCGTAGTTCCTGATACCCAGGAACAGTAGCATCTAATCAGGAGAGAAAAGTCCCCACCAACTTCAGTTAGACTATGCTGTCTACTCCATGGGATTTCTGGCTCTTTGGAGCTTTCCTTTACTAACATGTTTTATTTATTTACTTACTTACTTATTTATTTATTTTTATTTTATTTTGAAAGAAGCTTTAGATTACATAAATGTTACATAAAAAAATATAGGGAGGGAGCAGAGGTGGCTCAAAGGATTAGGCCCCTCCCTCCCACATGGGCTGCCCCGGGTTCAGTTCCCAGTGCCTCCTAAAAAGAAGACGAGCAGACAGCAAGTGAAAACAATGAGGGGGGGGGAGAAATAAAATAAAAAATAACTAAATGATAAGTAAAAATAAAATAAAAATATAGGGGATTCCCATACTCCCCTCCTCTTCCCCCTCCCACACTTTCCCACATCAACAACCTCTTTCATTAGTGTGGTACGTTACTAACATGTTTTTAATTCCTAGAGTATAAATGTAGCTTCCAAAACCCATTCTGGGTCTCAATGACGGCCATTTCAGGATTCTTTCAAAGTCTAAATGGTCTAGCTGATGAAAAGATAAATTGTCATGTTATGGACATTATGTGATTTGCACAGAGACCCAAGCTGGGCCTGGGGGTCTGGGCACTGCCCTGGAGCCCAGCTTCCAGGGGTGGCTCTGCTGCTCATCCTTTGGAGACTCGGGCCCTGCCCAGGCTTCATTCTCTTCATCCATAAAAGCAGGCGTTTGAACAGGACGGCCCCAAATAACGACTAACATCTCTACTGTACTTTGCAAGATGCAAAGTTCTTCGACGGCTGTTATGACATTTGATTCTTCATGTGTGACGCTCAACCATTGGGCCAACTTGATATAAACCTCTGTGACCCTCCATTTGTCTATGAGATCCGCCCGTGCCTTGCTGTTCTGACTCTCCGTGAGCACACGGCTTCGTGCCATTCTTCTCCATAAAGCTGCAGACACGACAGCCTCCCCTCAGCCTCAGCGAAAAGTAATTGAGGCAAGAAAGAAGCTGAGCAAGGCACCGCCCTGGAGAAGCTTGAGCCTGGACTAGTTAGCTTTCCATGCATACCCTCCTGGAAACGGTACTGTTGTACTGTCTTGGGAGCAAGACTTCATAAAAGTAATACATTCATTCACAACAGGATCTCTTTCCTTCTCCAGGGTGGAGGGCCTGGAGCATCTCACCTCCTGTTCTTTATCAAGGTTAAGTCTAACCTGGTAGCTTACCACATTGTCAAACTGATTTAATTGTACTTGTAGTGAATGGAAGTGTGAACTTGCCCTTGGTGACTCCAGGGAAGTTCATACTCATGGAATGCCTCTGTGAGTAAATATTTCCTCTCTAGTAATGGAGACTAAAGGCTTAATTCAGTTCTTACACACTAACGGATTTTCATTTTTCTCTACCATTATCTTTTGCAGACATTTCCCGGTCCCCTACTTAGAGTCGCCGATCTGGGGGACTGCAAATAACCCAGTCTTTTATTAATGCAAATTAACTGGGTCACTTAGAGGTTAAGTGAACTGTTCGAGGTTATAGGGCTCAGATTTCAGGTTTCCTGACACAGGTCCAGAGACCTTTACACTTCACTGCTCTGCCCAGAAGGAAGACTGCAGGAACATTCTTTTATCATCTCTGGTGTCAGTTCACAAACAAATAGTAACAAAGAGCCAGAGATGCAGAAGAGTGGAACACTGGAGCTAGGAGTGGGTGGGCGGCTGGCATTATAAAATTAGATGCTGGTAATAAATTACGAGAGAGAAGCTGTCAAGGCTATATTATAAAGGCTCACTTGGCAGAAGCCTGGCCCAAAACAGCAGCAGGGGATGCAGATGATTTCAGCCACAGCCTTCTTAAATTTCAGCAATGTATTTTCAGTCTGCTTTTGGGCCCAGCTAGACATTTTTAGATATAGTTAGCATGTAAAACTAGTTAGCAAGGCACTGGGCTGAGAGTGACTGCGTGCAGACTGTTTTCCTGACCATTCTAATAGAGACATGTTTGTTTTCTTCCTGGGCTAGCACGTGGTTGCTACGTGGCAGGGAGGTATGGCCAAAGCCAGTCCCTGCTCTGGCACTTCCAGTGTGGGGAGAATGAGCTAGGATGTCTCCACCCAGGCCTGCCCAAGGGCCTCAGCTCGGGAGACTTCATTCAAGGGGAAGGACAAGTCCTCCTCCTTGTGCCTAAGAACAGTGGGGCTTTGCATGTGGGTAGGATCCTGCATGGAGCTCCAGTCCCTTCACTACTGGAAGAATCTTGCCACCCAGACCCAGGCAAGATCTCATTCCTATTCCTTCCCCCACCGACCAAACTCCCCAGGAATGGCCTTGCCTTGAGGATGGGAGGTACCAGTGAATATGCTACCATATCACTTCTGTCATTAGGTTATAAATAAGTTGGCCTTGAGTTCATCAAAAGATGATTATCCTGGGTGGGCCTGATCTAATCAGGCGAGCCCTTTAAATGAAGGTGGAGGAAAGCAGCCCTGTTGTGAGCTGCCTATAGAGGGGGGCAGATGGTCAGGACCCAGGGTGGCCTTTAAGAACTGAAGACCCCATCCCCTTGCTGGGAGCCAGCAAGGAAACAGAGACCTCAGTCCTACAACTATAAGGAATGAATTCTGCCAACAACCTGAAAGAGCTTGGAAGAGGACCCAAGCTCCAGATGAGAACTCAGCAGGCTGACAGCTTGATTTCAGCCTTGCAAGACCCCAAGCAGAGGACCCTGCAGCATCACACCTGGCCTGCTGACCTACAAAACTGAGGTAACAAATGGGTCTTGTTTTAAGCTGCTAAAAATGTGGTCATTTGTCTTGCAGCATAGAAATCGACCCAATGTGAACTTCAAAGATGTGCCTGCAGAGCACACACCGCCATCAACCGCAGGTGGGTCATCTCCACCACAGGGAGGTCAGCTGACTGTAGCAGACCCCTACACCAAGCCAGATGGTGCCTGAAATATCCCCCAGCCCCAAACTGCCCCACCTCCCCCATGCCCCAGAGAAGGCCCTTCTGAGGCTGCTCCCCTTGAGCTCACGCAAGGCAGAGAGGGTTTGGGGCGAATTTCAGGACAAATCTGTAGCAAGGGGATTTGAGGTTTGTTCACTTGCCCTCAGACAGTGGTTTCTTTTTCCCCAATGACTCTGCCATATAAGTCAATGTGGTTATAGAAAAGGGATGCCTCGTAACACAGAGTAGCTGCCCGCACCCACAGTTTCCTTTGATCACCCCTGGAACACCAGACTGGGCACAGAAATTTGGAGAAAGGGGGATGCAAGGGAAATGAGGCACTCAGGGTGGTGGGATCCCTGGGGCAGTGAAGGTGTTGACTGGCTTCGGGGCAGCAGAGCATTCTCTGTGGGCGCTGTGGACAGGCCTGGGAATATCCTTTAACTGTTGCCCATGGTGACTGCTCCTTCCGGGCACAGCAATGTGGCTCCATTTCATGGGTGCAGAGGAGCCCAGGCTTCCAGAAGAGCCTGTTACTTTTCTATTTTGCAAAAACATAAACGTCTACAAGCAATACAAGTGCATTAATACTTAAATCACTTGAGAAACACTTAAAATCAAACACTTCATACTAGAATACTTGATTCCTGTCAAATACAGTTTGAAACCTCACTTTAAATAAAGCAATTATTTTCTGCTCTATCCAGCCTGCTACTGGGGAGGCCAGCGACAAGTCTAGGAGAGGCTGAGCCTCGAGCCTCGAGCTGTCCATTACTGCTCCAGGCCATGAAGCCAGGTGACTTCCTCTGCACAGAGGGGCCAAGAGAAATTGGGAGCCTTTTCCTACTTTCCTATCCATCGCAGCCATGACCCCAGCCACTCCCTAGTCTGCCCCAGTGGCAGTGTGGCCTGATGGGCAGGTTACCAGACACTGGAATCCTGCAGATTTGACTGAATATTCTCACTGCTCATGTAAACTTGGGCAAGTAACTGGCTCTCCCTGAATGTCAGTTTCCTCCTCTACAAAGGAGGAGCAATATACATGCCTTGCACGATTTTGAGGAATAAATGAAATGATGGATATTAAGAGACAGGAAGAAAGCCCATGCTCAAAAGATTGGCCCCTCTTAACCTCTTATTGTAATTTAATGAGCACATTAAATTACTTTTTGTAATTTAATGAGATCTAAATAGCTGTATAGCTATAGATATTTGTATCTATATCTCTATCATTTATCTAGCTTCATCATCTATAATCTATATCTATCACCCATCTATATCTGTTTATCTATCTAATCTATCTAGTTATCATTTATCTAGAGAGAAGAGAGAGAGAAAGCTTTTAGTTTAAAGAGTAGGCTTCTGTGACTGTGGGGGGCTGGGAAGTCCAAAATCTGTAGGGCAGGCTAGAAATTTGGCAGGAGTTGGCACTGCATTCATTTTTCTTTCTTTCTTTCTTTCTTTCTTTCTTTCTTTCTTTCTTTCTTTCTTTTTTTTTTCTTTTTCTTTTTAAAGATACTTAGATTACACAAATGTCACATAAAAAATATAGGGGATTCCCATATGCCCCGCTCCCCACACCTCCCACATTCTCCCACATTAACGACATCCTTCATCAGTGAGGTACATTCACTGCAATTGACGAACACATTTTAGAGCATTGCCACCAAGCCATGGATTAAAGTTTACATTGTAGTTTACACTCTCTCCCACCCAATTCTGTAGGTTATGGCAAGATATGTAATGGCCTGTATCTGTCACTGCAATGTCATTCAGGACAATTCCCAAGTTCCAAAAATGCCCCTGTATTATACCTGTTTTTCTCTCTCCCTGACGTCAGAACCTCCAGTGGCCGCTGCCTCCACATCAATGATATTTCTTCCATTGCTAGAATCACAATATATCTATAGTAAAATACCAGTAAGGCTACTTTAGTCCATAGTTCATTCCCCAGTCCTGAGGATTCTGGAATGGTGATGTCCACTCCCCCTCTAATTGAGAGGGGGCTGTGATACCATAGGGCTGATGGATGGGACTCTCTTGCTTACACTTGTGGACTCTCTCAGTTCCTTGGTATGGCAGTTGTCCATCATCATCTCTATGTTAGTTGTCCTGGGTAAGTCCAATGAACTGGAAAATAGATGTAGCAACTCCGTTGAGATTCAGGGCCCAGCTGGCACATGGAGATCCCAAAGATTTAAGTCTCTTGCACGTACACCTACCAACTCTAGTACTAATTGTAGGTTCAGATAGAAGGACAGAAGAGCCATATGTAGGGAAACCACAAGTGAGTTCAACTCTGTCACTCTGGGAAGCATAAATTCCAAAGTAGGGCCCACTGGCAAGGCACCAAACTCCTGAGCTATCTGCCCTGACTATAGTGTCTGGATGTCTCCAGATCCCTCAGGAGTCCCGCTACTTGGGGTAGTATCTACTTAGGCAGTCAGTGAGATCCTGCTGAGAAGTGCATAAGCGTAACCTCTGGAATGACCTCCCGACTCACTTTGAAGTCTCTTAGCCATATAGACCCATTTGTCTTTACCTTTTCCCCCCTTTTGTCAAGGTCTTTTTCCAGTTGCATTGCTAGTTGGAGTTTGGTAGTAATCCCTTGGTGCCAGGGAGGCACATCTCCTTGAGTCATGTCCCATGCTGGGGGAAAGGTAATGAATTTATATGCTGAGTTTGGCTTAGAAATAGGCCACATTTGAGCAACAAGGAGGCTCCCAGGAGGCAACTCTTAGGCACCCTATAATCCTAGCCTATAATACTAGGCTAAGTTTCAATTTCAAGAGTAAAGGATCATATGTACAGTTAGCAATTTCAAGGGACCGTCAATGGATTATCCTCCTTCACTAGTCATTGCCTGCATGTCTACACTTGGCAGCCTGCTTATCCCACCCTATGGCTGTCCCTGGGACTTGCTTTACCTACAGAATGAGATAGAAGTGACACTGCACCATTTCTAGGCCTTGGCCATGAGGGTCCTGGCAGCTTCTGCTCTCCCCCGTTAGAAGCCAGCCACCATGTGAAAAATTTCCACTCCCCTGCTGTAAAGAGATGCTCTAGCAAACTTTTCCTGCAAAGGGCCAGATGGTAAACATTTTAGGCTTTGCAGTCCATGTGGTCTCGATCATGACTACTCAAATTGCCATTTTGCAGAAACCATATAGACAATGTATAAGCAAATGGGAGTGGCTGTGTGCCAATAAAACTTTATTTACAATAAAACAGACACCTGCCGGATTCGGCCCCCACAGGCTGGCTCCTGCTCTGGAGGATGGGAGACTATGGAGAGCATGAAGAGACCCAGCCAGCCCCCGGGTGTTCCACCTACCCCAGCTGAAGCCCCGGCCAGGTGAAAGCGGCCACCTCTGATCCTACAGCCCTGGGAGATCTGTCCCAGACAACACCACAGTTGGTCCCCACCGTACCTGCTCATTCCTCACCCACAGAACTGTGATCAGTAGTATGGATGTGTTGGGTAATAATTATGTTTGTTTTGTATTTTTCACACAGCAATAGATAACTGGCTCCATTCATCAACTGGGAAAGTTCACCTAGGAGTTCAGAGTTCCAGCTTTTCTTGAAAAAGCCGATGATCTGGCCGAATGGACCTCCATTCCCACAAGGCCACAATTTCCTGAATGGTACAGTTTGTAATTGGGGGATGAAGCCGCTACTCCCCAGGCTGTCCCAGCCCCGACCCCTTCCTGTGGCCACCTCAGTAGGGAGGCCAAGTATCATTCACTGCGTATGCTCAGCCGGCAGTTGTTTTCCTTTTTCCTGGCCTAGTTCAGTCATTTGTTTTGTCTGTTTGGTCCCAAAAGGCATTTGAGTTTGTCAAGCCCACTTAGATTGATGGCCATAAGAAGTGCATGTCTCCGCCCCATGATTTCTCCTTATAAATCTGGAAGTAGAGATGTCTGAGCTCCTAGGGAATGGCAGGGTCAAGAGGCAGAAGGAACCTGGGCATCTAAATTGCCACACAGAGACTTGCTACTTTCTGACCACACTCTCCCATATAGGGCAGGTAATTGTGTGAGAATTAACCTTCTGTCTGCCAAGCTATTGAAATGTCGGGGTCTACTTGTTACAGCAGCTACTGTTAACCTGCCTTAATCCTCCCAATAAGCCTTTTAGGTCGGGATTTTATCCCCCTTGTACAGATGAGCTGACCCAATGGGTAAGCAATTTGCCCAAAGCCCCAGTAAGAGGCAATGGAAAGACTTAAATGTAGGCAGAAGTGCACTTACTGTGAAACTAAGGAAGCTTCACCTTCAGAATCTCTCCCTCTCTTGTGTGCTCTGCTTCCAGAGCCCTGGGAGAGGCCCTAGAAATGTGTTCATGAGGTCATATGTTACATCTCAAATATAAAAAGAATATGACAGAGGGTTTCACAAATTTAACCACAATCCTAAACTTTGCATGATATTACCAACAAGTTATGAGGCTAAAAGAGATGTTCATAAAAATAAAAAAAGAGATGTTAGTAAGTTATCAATAAATAAAAGAACATAATGTAACTTATGGATGATGGATGATAGCTAATATTGTAATATTGTAATATTTTCAGTAATGGCAAAAAGATATTCAACAATGGGGGATATAAAGGGGTATGGGATTTTTCCTTTTGGAATAATGAAAACGTTCTAAAATTGAGGTGATGACCTCACAACTCTGTGGTGAAAATGAGAGCTACTGAGTGTACACTTTGAATAGATTGTACAAAGCATGGGATTATATAACACAGGGAATCCAATGGTGGAAGAAGGACTGTGGATAACAGGATAAACATATAACAAATCTATAATACTAATATAGGGTGTTAATAATTGGGTGGGTTGGGGTAAAAATACACCAAATGTAAGATATAGGCTATAGTTAGTAGTAATATTTTAAAGATGCTCTTTCATCATTTGTAACAAATGTTTCACGATAATATAAGGCATTGGTGGTAGGGAGATGTATGGGAGCCTTGTATGATGATATGCATGTTTGTTTTGTAAATTCTCAAATTTTGCTATACATTTAATGTTTATGTATGGTAATGTATGAATGATATACTTCAGTAAAATTTTATTTTAAAAAAAACACAAATGTTAAACAAAGGTGCTAGAGTGAAGGCTAGGTTAGCTTTCCATTTACTTTAGAGAAAATGTCATAAAATCATTGTCACATGAAGAGAAAGAGGCCTAAAAAGTCAGTAGCCAAAAAGAAATTATGGGGAAACTCCTAAACAAGTCAAGCAGTTAATTTATAAAATTATCGTGCTATTTTTCTGCATATATTTATACTATTTGTGGTATTTGTTGGATTTGTAAAATTTTAAATTCACTGTAATTTCATTTTGCATTCCAAATGAACTTTACATACACTTTATTTTAATTTTTGTACTCTTAAAGAGAGCTCAAAACTTGTGCGAGCTTTGGGCCCCACAAAATTTCGATTGGTTTGTAATCCAGGGAATCTGAGCAAAAATCCCATGCTTTGGATGTCTGTACTCTAGACGTAACTGGAGCTATTTACAGTTGTTGAGCCCGTCCTGGAAAAAATATGCTTGTTCTCATTCTCCATAGGAGAATTTAATGAGCTTACAGATGGGCCTTTCCACCTGACCTTAATTTTGAAACTTCTGGCTATACACCTTGTCCTTGCTTTCCCAAATAACACATCACAATGTTATTGCTTTTGAAAAAAAAAAAAAATTAATTTGCTATCTCAAGAATTTATGACATGCTAGAAGGAATTTGGCCATCACGGAGGGGATTGCCAGGCACTGCCTGGCATTTCTTTGTGCAATTTGAGGGCTCTTCAGGCAGGTTTCCTAGTAGCAAAGGGGCCCTCTGGATACCCCAGACCTTCTCTACTTCCTACATTTTGAGCCTACTCTGGGCCTCTCTGGTTTTACTATCTTGGGTCATTTCATATGGGAAGACCACGGGGAAAGAGAGAGAGGTGTTAGGCTTCTGTGCTCAAGCTAACTTTCCCATCATTCTCGTTTTTGTTTTTTAATAGGTGAAATCAAACTACCTGCTGTTCATGTAGTAATTTCCATGTTTGGCCTTAATTCTGCCAGCTCATGTTCTATTCTTTCAGGGTTGTTTTTTGATGGGGAGAGGCTGTGTTTGGTTACATCCTTGCTATTTCTTTAGTTTTCTCTTATTTGGAATATTCATATTGGTTTGTTTGCGTTTATTTTCTAGGGTGAATGAAAGTTGCAACACTGCTTTTAACTCTTCTAAAGACTATTTAAACTATGATTTCTGTAAGTATCAAAATCAAAATGAAACCAAACCTTCTGACTTCATCTAATATAAAAAGAAAAATTGAGCATGCTTTGTATGTACATCCTGTTTTAAGTCTTCTAAAGACAATTTAAACTATAATTTTTGTACTTATCAATATCAAGAAAGCAGCTATAGATTTAAGCACACTTTTTACCCACTCTATTCCAGCTTTGGTCATGTAACTTGGAGATGTGAAGTCTTATTTTCTGAAATATTTTTACTCAAATCCTTCACATTCATTCTTTGAGAAAGTTCATCTTCATAATTCCTTGAGCCCATTGTCTGAGTTTTCCAGAGAATATTTAAGATCCTTGAGATAAAGCACATTTTGAATCTGAGTACAGTGCTCTCCCTGGAAATTTGTTCCTCAGTTCCAAGAATTGAATGCCATAATATTAAGATGGTTGTCTTCTTTGTTAGTCCCCTAGCTGTATGTTTTTGATCTCCCTATGAAAAATACTTGGGAACCTTTAAAAAGCTTAGCCACAATAAATCTGGCACAAAAAATTGAGGTCAAATGTCCAAGGTATAATTACCAAATTTGTGTCCAATTTATTTGCCTCATTTTTTCCCACTGAATCTATTAGTTACTTTTATCAAAGATTCCGATTCAGCAAATCTAGCATGGGATCTGAGCATCTGTGTGTTTTTTGTTTGTTTGTTTGTTTGTTTGTTTTTTTCAGAGATTCAGGTGATTCTAAAACCATCTGGCCGAGAATCTTTACTCCATCATCTAATAGCAAATGTTGCCCTTTCTTATTTTCTGCCTCTTTCTCACTGGCGAGCTCTTTCAGAACAGGTAAATATTCTGCTTGCCCCCTGCAGTCCCTACAGCATTCAACAAAGGGACTTGCCAATATCCCATTTTCAAGTATTCCATGAATAATTGTTGAATTGAGATGGGAGGGAAAACTAAAGTCTAAATATTCCAAACTTGGTGAGCATTGCCCAATTATTTATCAAAGGCTACCATCCTCCAAGTCCCGGAAGGGTTACCAGCTTTTGATCTCCCACAATACACTGATCAATTGTGCTGTGTAGCCAGCTTTCCCTGGGCTGGCAACATAAAACGTGTCCTTGGGTGATGATGACTTGAGTTCTTACCCACAAAGCCATCAGATGTTCTTCCAGAATGTTCAGTCTCATTTCAGGGAATCATGTTTGTTCTATAAAAGTTTGGAAGCTGTAAAACAAAAACAAATCTGTTTTTCTCCTCTTAGCAGATTCTTGAGTACCTTGGCTCTTTCTACTCCAAAGCAAGATAGAGTAAATGCTCTATAACACGAGGGTGTAGGTTAAGCAAAATGGCAGAGCCGGCTTCCCATGCTGTATGAGCGAGATGCTCACGGGCCCTGGGTAGCTGGGAGCCACGAGCAATTGGCACTGTAATGCCAGATTTGTGAACAAGTCAGTTGTTTGCACCTGGGGATCCCATGTTTGCTGTAGAGAAGATATTTTCAGGAAAATAAATAAGGACAGATCAGTTTTTACTTTTTTATTATTTATTTATTTGTTTGTTTGTTTATTTATCCCCCCCTTACTGCTTGTGCTCGCTGTGTCCATCTGCTCTGCGTGTTTCTGTGTCTGCTTGTCTCCCCCTGCTGGGTGATCCTGCTGTGTCAGCTTATCGCGCCGCGCGGGCCTGCCTGCCTTCACCAGGAGGCCCCGGGAATCGAACCCGGGGTCTCCCATATGGTAAACGGGACCCCCATCGACCGAGCCACATCCGCTTCCCTAGATCCGTTTTTAAAAAAATGTTTCCTCTATTATTCTGTATTCCCAAATTCTCTATGATAAGCAAGTGATAATCAGAGGCATAAATAAGCATCATTTAAAAATCAGGATCCTGATTTTAAGCTTATGAAACATTTGTTATTAACTGAAAGTTTGCCCATCTTTTAATGCCAAGTGAAAATAATCAATTGGGTTCTTGAAAAAGTGTTAGCGTGGTTAACTTTGACTTGACAGGAGAAGTAGTAAGATTAAGTCCTTGCCTAAGTAGGGATGAGTTCAGTCATTAATTCATTCAGCAGATATTTATTGTGTGACTACTGTGTGCCAGGTGCTATGCTAGATGATGCAGATGGAGCCGTGAACAAGACGGACCCCCTCCCAACCTATAAGGAGCTGACGTCTCTGGGAGAGATGGACACTGAACATAATAACACAGTCATCATTTTTAATAATGGCTTTACTGAGGTATAGTTGACATGCAATAAATGCATACATTTAACATGTTCAAGTTGATATGTATACAGTAACATTATCACCACAATCAAGACAGCAAACGTATCCATCTCCTCCAAAAGTTTCTTCTTGCCCATTGGTCTCTCCAGCCCCTCTCCAACTCCCCATCCCCAAGCAAGCACTGATCTACTTTTGGGGGGTTTTATATAAATGCAATCATATAGCATGTATGGTTCTTTGTCTGGCTTCTTTTACTCAGCATCGTTATTTTGAAATCCATCCATGTTGTTGTATGTGTCCATAGTTCATTCCTTTTTATTGAGCAATAGTAGTCCATTGTATGGATGTATGAACATTGGTTTATCTCTTCTCTTCTGATGGGCACTTGAGTTGTTTCCTGTTTGGGGTTATTACAAATAAAAGCGCTGTGAACATTCATGTACAAGGCTTTATATGGACATATGTTTATGTTTCTCTTGAAGAAATACCTAGGATCACATACTAGGCATAGCAGTTTGGCAGTATGATATAGTTATGAATTCCAAAAATAGATATTTGATCATGCTTGTAAACTGGTCTATTCATCTGGGCATGATTAAGTTATGATTAGGGCGCTGACTGGGCCACATCAGTAAGGTGTTGAGGCCCACCCCTTGGTGGGTGGTGTCTCAAAGATAAAAAGACATGGCAAAGGACAGAGTTGGAGTAGTTTTGATGTTGAAGTTCTGATGTTGGAGTCTTGAGCTGGAGCCCTGGGAATTAAGAGAGCTTGGTCGTGAGGATGGAGAGAAGGCCCCGGGAAAAGAGATGAGCTGTTCGCCTGAGAGTCTACTGCTGACCTTGTAGAGGAAACAGAGGAGCTGAGCCTGGAGAGAAATGGAGCCCCAGGAAGAGAGGAACCCAAGAAGCCTGAACCCTGCAAACATCGGCAGCTGTCTTTCTCCAACACGTAGCAACAGACTTTGGTGAGGGAAGAAACGTATGCTTTATGGCCTGGTTACTGTAAGCTTCTACCTCAAATAAATACCCTTTATAAAAACCAACCGATTTCTGGTATTTTGCATCAGCACCCCTTTGGCTGACTAATACACTAGGTATATGTTTTATTTAAGAAACTGTCAAACTGTTTCCAAAGTGGTTGGATTTACATGCCCACCAGCAGGATGTGAAAGTTCCAGCCCACAGTAGACTTGCCAACACCTTTATGGTCAGTCTTTTTAATTTTAGCCATTCTAGTAGCTCACTGCCTTTTTTTTTTTTCCCTTAGGCCAATAGAAAGAATTTATTTGGGAAATGGGGGAAAGAACAGAGCTTGCTGAGAAATGGGAAGACAGAAATATGTACCAAGATTTGATGTGGGTCCCTCTAGGCAGAGAGAGCTAGCTCTGCCTTGTGTGATTGCCTTTTAAACTATTAATTATTCTACCCCCTTGCTAATGATAAGGGGATGGGCCCCGGCGGTTATCGGTTACCCCACCTCCCCACCAATGGCAAGGACTGTTTGGAATATCCGTGGCCAAAGGGGAAGTCCCGGAAAGAGAAACTGGGACTTCAAGATTAAACTCAAGGTCTCAGCAAGGTCTTACAGCCATGTTGTCTGTCAGCCATATTGTCTGTCAGCCATGTTGTGGATCGTCTTCTCCTCCATTACCCTGTACTCACCTGCCTCAGCTCCCCCCTCAGAGAGTTCAAGCCCTTATTCTTAAGGGGGTGCTGAGGGGCGATGATCATTCTTCTGTAGTTACTTCCTGCTGGTTAGGGCAGTAGTCCCTGTCTGACAGGGCATAAACCTCTCTGGCTATTCTACTGAGGTTGAGGGAAGATGGGTCTGACAACTATGGTTGGAACTGGCTGAAATGCCTGTGTGACTAATATCTTGTTTTGGAAGGTGTTGACTCTGAAATAAACTTAGCTAGAATTTTGAAGATATACGGCCCCACTAAAAAGATAAAGAATATGGTGGTAAGTATGCCCAAAAAGGGGGGCCAGCTATGACATGCTGGACCACGAGAGTGAGAAAGGCCAGGTGCTGCCAGAGGCTGAATCCTCCTGACGGTGATGGGCTTCGTCTTGCAGGTTTTGAATGCTGTTTAGGACTATTCCAGAGCAATTTATGTAGAAACCGCATCTTTCTTGAGAAATGGGTATGTCCCCTTGCCCCCCCCCCATGCTGCTGTTAGCATGTTCAGTGCTACAGCAGCAAGATAGCTTGCTCGCTGTCTTAGGACTTCTAAGGCACAGCTAGTTTCTTCTATGCTGTTAGCTTCAGGGAGAGATTGTAATAGATAATGGGGTTTGGAATAAATTGCCAATCCCGGTTTTCGATGGTGGTGGTTATGCTTAAGACAGCTAGCTAAGAGGGGGTGTGAAGTGGTGTTGCCCTTTTAGTTATTGTATGGGGAGAAACTACAGGAAATGAAAAGAGCCAAGATTTTTAAAGGGGTGTCTGGTTTGCCCTCCCCCTAGCAATAGGCGTTTAGGCTAGAGATAGAGGGAACAGCTGGCTTTGACACAGACACTACTTAGCTTTGTCTCTTGAAGCGCTGTTTCAGGCCGTCCAATGACTGGCACACGTACATCCTGTCAGGTGCTTTTAGTGAGCTGGCACTTCCTTGGGCAGCTGGCTTCACTCGGGATAAGTGACTCAGCTGGCAATTCCTTAAACTTAAATAGCTGCAGGAGCGATCAGAACCACGGAAAAAGGTCCCTTCCATTTTGGCTCTAATTGAGAAAGAGGCCTGTTCTCCTGCCAGGTTTTGATCAGCACCTGGTTTTCAGGTCCTGGGTGAGGAGAGGTTACCCACAGACCTCCTTGAAGGGGCTAAGCTGAGGTGGGTCCTAGCCACCTGGTTTGTTGTTTCCCTTCTGGATGGCGTGTGGGTCTGCCAGTCCTCCCCAGGGTGTGAGAGGGACAGGTTCTGGAATAAGGGCCAGGAGGGAGACCTGGGTTAAGCACATCGTTCACCTGGTGTGGAGCTCATTGTCTTTTGATTTGCATTTTCCTAATGACTAATAAACACAATCATTATTTAATTGTGGTTTTGAGAATCACAACTGCAAGTGTCATGAGGTTGTGTAAGTGGAGAACAAACCTCAGCTATCTGAGTGCCTTTTCTCTTCAATACTAATTAACAAACAGTTTCCAAAGCCCTCACATATCTTTCCAGTGGATTTAGTCTCTGGATGAATTTGACAGTTAGTTGAAAATATTTTGACATTTGACTACACAGCTTCTTTTGTAGTCTAGTGCTCTCCATCTGGATATGGGTAAGCCTGAATGTTTCTCTGCATCTGGTTCTTTCCAGCTCAGTGAGGTTGGGGGGTAAATGACTAAGCTCTCTGCCCTGCACCCCCCATCCCTCACTTTACGTTCTTCCTGTGTTAAACTGTGCCAAGGCACATGCTTCCTGGACAAGAGGGATGTTCAGAGCCTTTCCCTAGTTCAAGGACGAGGGCCAAATCTTGCCTTGGTGCCATAAGGCTGGAAACATAATAAGATCACTGGTCCAAAGAGAGAGCTAAAGGTGGCATACAAAATTTAAGTCATAACTCAGGGAACGGGAAGCGGCTGTGGCTCAATCAGTAGGGCTCCCGTTTACCATATGGGAGGCCCTGGGTTCGGTTCCCAGGGCCTCCTGGTGAGGGCGGGCCTGCCGGCACGGCGTGGTTAGCTGACCCAGCAAGCACAAGCAGCAAGGGGGGGATAAATGAATAAATAAATAAAATCTTTAAAAAAAATAAAAAATAAAAAAAATAACTCAGGGAAGGAAAAGAAGAGACACAGAGCTGGCTCATCTTGTCTGGGTCCTTCAGGCCAGTTCCCCTGCATTGCCAGGTGGTCTGGCTGGCCTCTGGGTATAGGGCTTGTCCGCACTGCAGATAAGAGGGAGCGGGAAGCAGGAGGTGGGCTGGATGAGCCTGAGAGGCAAGGAGCAGGATTGCTTAGCAGCCAGGATCTTCCTTTGCTCCCTGTAGCTTCCTTTGTGAATTCCCTGTAGCTGACTAAGAGGAGAAAAAGGGAGGCAAAAAAGATAATATAACAGAATGCTATTCTGTCACCATTTTTTATAATTTCCATTTAATCCCTATAGTTTTTCATTCCCTGGTCAAAAAGAAAATTCCATTTCTTATTTCTTCAATATTTAAAATATTTCCAAACTTATGGCCAAGAGGAGATTAAAAATTAAAAGAGAATCAAGAAGAAAAACAAGCTATTGTCCTTTGGGAATGTTTGCAGGAAAAGTGAAGAAAGACATTTGTGTTCCTAAGAGCCATTCCCAGCTGCTGCATCAAGATTTTACAAAGAAGGGCCTCAGCTATGGGGAAAGAAAAACCTTCTCTATAGAATTTCCATTCCTCACCTTGCCTCTGACCCAGGTAGTTTGGCCCTTGACAATTCAAACCTTTGTGGCTTTTCTCTGCTCTCCCTAGCCTGATGGTCTTATCTCTTTTACCCTCAGAATGCCTAGGACTTACTGAGCCTATGGCATTTTAGATTTAGAACTATTTATCACTGAGATGATTTTTTTTTTTTTAAGGAGGTACCGGGGATTGAACCCAGGATCTCGTATGTGGGAAGCAGGCGCTCCACCACTGAGCAACATTTGCTTCCCTATCACTGATCTGATTTTAATCCTCTTTCTCATCCCTAAAAACATTCCACTACAAGTATTTGAAAGGTATTCATCTAAATTAATTTTATTTTGGAAATTGCTGGTGAATTTTATGAAATGGTTTGAGATAATGTGGCATGCAGGCATGAGGCAAGTTTCTCCTGGAAAGAGGATCAAATCTCCCAATGCTAGTCTAGGAAGGCAACTTGTCATCCTGGTTGTCATCAAGGTTATTTAGTGGCAGGTGTAGTGCCAAGTATCTTTGAGCATTATCTCTGTTAATTCTCATACAACTCTAGAGATAGATGCTATTATTTTCCCATTTTCACGGGTGATGTTAAGTTACTTGCACAAGATCACACAGCTGGTAAGAGCAAGAACAAAAATTCTATCCTTAAACTGTCTAGCTCCAAGCACAGGCTATTAAGAACCATTCCTTTATGGATCTGTCATGCCCTAATAAGCCAAATGTCCTTTTCCATCTGGCTATGACAATCGTTTGCAGCAAATTTATCATTTATCATATGTGGCTTCAGCTAACTTCTCCATGTCTCTCTCTTCTGCCTTAACCACTGTTCATTTCTGGATCAACATTCTTCTCCCAGAAAGATTTTGTAAATTGTGTGAGCATCTTATCCTAAGGTCCAAAGAAAACAAAAAGTAAAGAACATACTCAAAGCCGTTCTTAAACACCCTGACAATCAACTGTGGCAGGAAATATGATTCTAAGTGGACTCTGTCTCAAGCAATTTGCCTGCTCATTCTCTGGGTGTACAGACAACTTGAAATATTAGATTATATTGTCCTCACTATGCTGTAATCTTTTTTTCTTAAATATCAAATGCCAAAGGTTCCATTTCTATCTTGATTTGTGTTGTAAATGGCTCTGTCTATTTAATTATTTGCCATCATCTTTATTGATAATAGCTCTAAAAGTTTTAGTGCCATTTTAGGGACACAGCTTGGTATTTGATATAAAATGACTTCTTTCTCCAAAGAGAGATTGTAATTATTTGGGTTGTCGTAATGTATCTCCCCTCATCTTATATTACAAGTAATATTCATGATTAGGCTATCAATAGCCAAACAGGACATTAAATTTTGCTCCTGGGTAAAAGATGTGAAAGGGTCAACCATTTAATTAAGATCTTGTCTGTCTTAAAAAGGATGTTTACTTCTCCCCTGAAAGAAAGCCTCTGAATGGAACCCGAGATTTTCAAAGATGAAACTGCTCCCTGATTCGTTTTTTCAGGGATGATACTTAGCTAGTGCTAAGTCGTTAAGCGTTCAGTAGCTTCTTGTTCTGATCTCTCAAAGATTTATAACACTGCCAGCTAAAATCCATCCTTCCTCTCTTCTCCCAAATCTCAGAGGAGGATATGAACAGTTTCTCTGCTGAAGCATTTAGAATGGGTCATTTCTTTCAGACCAGGCATTTTTGTAAATCAAACAACAAACACGGTCTTAAATTATTTGTTTCCCTCAAGTTTCATGAGCTTAAAAGAATTTCTTTGGGGAATTTTATTTCTTTTGCTCTACTTTTAATATCTCCATTAAAGCTCTTGGTTTTTTCCAGATGCCCAGCTGTGCATATTTGAGTGTGGAATGTAATTTTCTCTGGCCAGAGCTAAGAAGAAGCTTCTTAAAATGTTCAATTTAATCTAAAATGTGAAATACAAGCAAATTTCTCCTGCTAAAATAATGCGCATTCATCTCTTATTTCAAGGGTCTGCAAACTCTTCTGGAAAGAGCCAGAGAGTAAATATTTTAGGTTTTGTGGGCCAGATGGTGTTTGTTGTAAGTACTCAACTCAGCCAGTATAATATGAAAGCAAATGAGGGTAGCTGTGTTCCAATAAAACTTTATTTATGGACACTAAAATTTGAATTTCATATAATTTTTACATGTCACAATATAGTATTATTCTTTGGGTTTTTTCCCAACTATTTAAAAATCTAATAAGCATTCTTTGCTCATGGGCCATATTAAAGAACAACAACAACAACAAAAACAGGTGGTAGACCAGATTTGGGTCATGGCTTGTAATTTGCCAACTCCCATAATAATTCATTGAGTCAATAAATATTTACTGAGCATCTATTATCTGTCTGGGGGAATAAAACAGATATAATACCTGCCTTATATTGCTTATGGGAGAGAAAACTATTTGGAAAATTGAAAACAGGTAAAATTTTAAGTTTGGGAAAATGATAGCTTATATTTAATTATGTCCCAAGCAATGCTCCCCAAAGTCTTAACCATAGCAGTTCTCTAAAGTTATCTCTAAGTATCACTGAAAACCAATGAGTATTTGACTTAATACTGGTAGTTCTGTACTATAGAACATGAACCATTTCTCTGTCTATAAAGTACAGGAACATAACATCTCTCAACAGATTCCTCCTAAAGAGTGTGAGCTCCTTGGAGGCAGGGTGTTATAATCTGTCATCCTCTGATAGGTACAACTCAGTGCAATGGAAGTCAGCAAAGAAGCAGTTAGATTTCTTTAGAACTATGCCATCCAATATGGTAGCCACTAGCCATCAGTGACCGTTTATATTTAGATTTGAATTAATTAAAATTAACTACAATTTAAAATTCAGTTTCTCATTTGCATTAGTCACATTCCAGTGCTCAATAACCAAATGAGGCCAGTGACTACTGTATTGGGTAGCAAAGGTAAAAGACCGTTTCCATCATCATGGAAAGTTCTCTTGGACAGAGATGCTTTAGAAATAGGAACACTTTTCCTCCCTTTGCTGTTGCACAAACTCATCGTGAATGTGTGAATTCTATAATTTATCCGTCCCTCTGCAAATGGTGAACAGATATTTAAAGATATGATTAAGAAGGTGGTTACACTGTGGATGGCAGCAGCAATATAGTTTTTACATTTTAAGTGGAAGGGTTTCTCAGCAAGTTCTGAAAGGGATGAAGCAGCCCACATAGACTCTCAATAAGTGAGCCAAAGATTTTATATCCAGCAAAACAGACTTTGAAGTATAAAAGACACACTGTTTATCAATATGAAAGAAATCAGTGAACATCCTTTACATGATCCTTCCTGAAGAACATACTAGAGAATGAGCTTCAGATAATCAAAAGAACTACAGAGACATGTATGTAAAGACTTGGAATGAGCATTAAAGATACAGTTATTTGTAGGACTACCATTAAATGAAGGTTAAAAAGGAGAGAGTATAGTACGTATGGCTACATGCTGCTACTCTGTAGATATGGTACAGTTGTTTTTTAAAAAGGGAGCAGGGAGAACATATGCAAAAAATTGCTTTTAGTAATAATACTGATAGTTTTAATTGTGTTCTTGTTATTGTTATTCTGAGGCTATTGGGTCTATATTGTGGAATGAAGCAAGTGAGTTGTCACCAAGCTCTGAGGATTCTACTAGGATTCTTAGGTGGACGATAGGAGATACAGATGCAATATACAGGAAATTAGGTAAAACCCCAATAGTCCTGCAAATGAATTAGAAATATGTATCAAGCCATGAAGCATTTTTATCTTTTCAATATATATAAACAGGAACATAGAAGCATACACACATATCTCAGTTCTCTCCACTTAAAAGCCTGGGAACAATAACCTACCCACTAGGAGTCTTAAAATATGTTCTCTTGAAAGAAATTAGGGCTGATTCCAGATCTGAGACAGGAAAGTACAGGTAAGCCTGGAACACATTGCAGACTAAATAGCAAGAAAGTAATCAAAGACGTTAGGTCATGTCAAAGGATTCCTCAGGGGAGTAGCTTTAGCTCAGTGGTTTGAGTGCCTGCTTCCCAGGTCCAAGGTTCCACTTGCAACAGATGTCATAATTTGTGCTTCAATAAGGATAGTAATTACAATGGATTAAAACATCAAATATATTTAAGTCCATGAGCTCATAATGATAGTTATAAACAAAATGATAGTTTTAAACAATAATTAATTGGCTAACTTTTATTATCTTGGAAACTGGTAAATAAAGGGAAAGAATCCTGCCTTTTCTGTATGAACTGTACCACTGGGTAACCAAAGAGTAGTAAGGGAAAGTATCTCTATATAAAAGCATTCCAGTAAAAAGCAAAGAGAAATGATGGAGTTAGAATGTTACCATTTTTAAATCCCCCAATCAATTAACAGATATAGACATTTTAGATTAATGGATTCTAATATCACAAAAAGAGAAACAACTAGATATTATTTGCCTCCTATGTAATCAAACTCGAGTCTAATCGAGTTTGGACTGACAATTTTCAGGAGATACCTAGGACAGAGGGACATGCTGAACAGTGTGATGAGTGTACAATCAACAAAATCCAGACTGTTAGAAATTCTACAGGTCAAATGGCCTGAGTGTTTCAACAGATAAATGTATGGGAAAGAAAAGGATGTAGGTAACCTTGGAGATTAAAAGAGATTTAAAAGACCTATCAAATTAAAAAAACAAAACCAGATGAAACTAGTCTCTAGGGATGCACACTTGGATGAAAAAAAACTAAGAAGAAACACAAGGAAATAATTACTATAAAAGTCAAAATGATTGCTACTTTGGGAGAAGGCAAGGGGTTATGGTTTGGAGGCAGCCCAAGGAGGAGGTCTGGAGTGGCTAACAAAGTTTGATTTCTTGACCTGGCTGATGGTTGTAAAGCTGTTCACCATAAAAGACTTCATTTAGCTATACGTTTCTTTTGTGTGACTTTCTGTATCTTTTTATTTTACAATAAAAAGGATTCTTAATCAGATGATAGCATTAATTTCAGAGGCTGGTTGAGCTACTGAATCAGGACAGGGTTCCCAGACTCCTTTAGCCCCAGTTAGATCGGACAACAGGGAAGGGGACCAGGTGTGCTAGTTCTTAAGGGATCCCCAGGTAATTCTAATACACAGGCAGGGTTGAGCTCTACTGGCCAGCAGCTTCCAGATCAGCTGGGAATTTGTAAAAAATGCATTGTCTTCAGCTGAGAACGTTTTAAACATACAAGTTTAGTAGGCCCCACACTGCCTACTAAATCAGAAACTGTTGGGGTCCAGCAATCTGGTTTAACAAGCCCTCCAGGTGATTCTGCAGCACACTCTAGCTTGAGAACCGCTTGGCTTTGCCAAACAGACCCTGCTTGTCCATCCACTACGTCAAGGGCCTGTGCTGGGATGAAAAAGCCAAAGACTTTAGAAAGTGCTGGGAGTGGCCATGACTCTAGATGGAATTCATCTCTACTGAGAAGCCCTCTAGCCTGCCTTCCCGGAACAGTAAGTACCAGAAGAAATGCAAATGCATGTTTGGGCTGCTTTTCAAAAATGGCATATTGGTGGGTCCTCTCTGCCCTGACAATGTAATATTCGAAGAAGATGATTATTGCTTTAGAGTAGGCGTATTTTCAACTCTAAGCTGGTTTCATTACTGAACCTTAATGAATCTTAATATAACATGGCTGAAATCTATATGTAGATTTAATACGTGGCAATTAACTTCCTTAGAACAGTTAAATAACGACAAAAAACAAACCTTAATCTGTGCCCACTTGAGCTTTTGGTCCATCTCTGAGCCCATTAGGAGGTATGCACAGTGGAAGCTCAGGCTCCATTTAGGGTTTTGGCCAAGAAAACTGTTTCTTTTTTTATTTGTAAATGCTGGGGCAAGGTTTCTGCAGCCTTTGAGCAGCATGTAAGCAGAAAAGTCTGAAGATTGCCGTTTCCCTCTCAAAGTACCTTATGGTAGACCTGACACTAAACCAGGGCAGCTTCGTTGTATTTAATTGTTTGAAAAGGGAGACTTCTTAAAAAGTGAAGTCAGGAGGCTGTAACTGTTCCCTTTGGGTTTGCCTTGGCTCTCTGTACCGATTCGTCAGCGAGAGTGGGATGTGCACTATTGAACTCGCGCCCCGAAGGCGCGGGCTTTGTGTCGTCTCAGTACTGGGAGAGATCTGCACATTTCTTTGGGAGGCAGGAACTCCTCAGGTAGCAGCTCTCCTGCTCCAGTCTTAGTCTGAGTCAGGCCACACCTGTACCTGCAGGGCCCCTAAGCTCCACCTGGTGACAACTTCCTCATAACCCCTGCAGGCCTTGGGATGCCCATTCCAGAAAGAATCATAAAAGAAATCGGGGAGAAAAATGACTTTCTCCAGAACCACCCGCACATTTGTTTTCTGGTTTCTGAGACCAAGGGTATTAACTATATCAACAAATATTTATCAAGTGTCTGGTGCTAAGGTTGCACTAGCATCTATGGATACAAAGATGGAGATGGTCCCTGGCCTCAGGGATCTTGCAGCACAGTGAGTTGACAGGCACTAAGCAAGGATAATATAGTAGGATCATTGCTTTAATGATGGGATGTGTCTGAGTTCGGAAAGAATGTGGAAGGCCCCTCAAGAGGGAGCCAAGGAGGCTTCTCAGAAGAGCTGGACTCTGAGCTGAGACTTGAGTGGGGGATGCTTTTGGGGGCAGAGTGAGATCAGCCTCAGCAAAGGAGGAGGCCTGGGGCAGCAGGTGAGCCCGTGATTTCCTGTGTTTGGATATAACCTGCAAGGTGGGGAGCAGCAAAGAGAACGGACTAGAAGCTCCTATAGCTGAGTTAAGGAGTTCAGTCTTAATGCAGTCTGCAAGGAAGGATCTGAACAAGGAAAGAACATGAAAATAACTGTCAGCCTTAGCATTACTGTTCCTGTAGGCCTATTATGTGCTAAGCGCTGTACTAGGGATTCCCACAAAGCAGTCAATTCTACGCTCCAACTCTATGACACGAATATTACTCTCCTCATTCTACATACGGAGACATAATTCCAGGAAAGGTAATCAGCTGGCATGAAGTCACCAGCTAAGAAGTAGCCAAATCCTGAGATCCGGCTTGGTCCGATTCCTCAGCCTGAGCTTGTTAACCCACTGGCAATTTGGAGTATGCCAAAGAAACACACTGGACAATGTCAGGGGCGAGGATGACTTTATTCAAGAGCTACTGTAGCAGAGGAGGGAGAGAGACCAGAAACCAAAGCTGACTTCAACTCCTCCGAGACAAAGGGCAGTAGGTTTTATCTTTTATATTTTTAAGGCTGAGGTGGGCTAGTGGAAAGCACTGGAGGATGTTAAGGGGCTCATCACTGGGATGTATGGATGGATGAGTGATTTCCTGAGTTTTCCAATTAGCACCACTTGTTTGGATGATTTCTTTTGCTTGATTAGGCCACCTGTGACTTTTAAGGGCCAGGGGAGAGGGGGAGGGTGATAAGAGACTGCTGGTTCGGTTCTTGTTAAGAGCCAGAATGGGATAGGGCCAGGGTGAGAGGGAAGTCAGGGGTCCAGCATCAGGATAAAACTTGTCTAAGAGTTAGTCAAGCTAAGAGGAAGTTAAGGTCGTCTTGATCAAGTATAAATGGAGGGAAAGAGACTAGAGGCTCAGGGGGACTGCCAAATAGGGAAGTAGCAGGCCTGAGTTAGAACTGAAGGTGAATGTAGCATTTTTCAGTAAAAGTGACGTCACATTAAACTAAGCTGCAATTACTTCTACATTACTCGTTCACTTATTCAATCTACCATATGCCGGGGCACTATGGCAGGTGACGGAGATGCAGTGTCAGCACAACAGACACTGTTTCCCCTTTCCTCTGGGGAGTTTACATTTTAATGAGAGAGTCAAACATTAATCAAGTAATTACACAAGTAAGATTTGTATTAAAAACTATGTCTTGTGCTCCAAAGTGGGTTATTCTGAGCTTTGAGAGCTTGTAATGTAATAGGGAATCGGATGTAAAGTTGGGGGTGGGGTGGGGGCTGTGGCTCTGAGGAAGTTCCAGAGATGGGGCAGGTGTTAAGTGGCTGAAAGGTGACCTGAGCAGGTGAGGGGAAGAATGTTCCCTGCAGATGAAGCCCGTGTGTCAGTGGTGAGAGGGGTAATTGAGAAACAGAAGGAAAGCTAGTGTAGCTGGAGAGCAGGTATAAAGAGAGGGGGAAGCAGGATGGGCAGGGAGGCTAGGAGGCAAGCGCGGCCTGTTCTGTGGGGGCATCCTCTCTACGTGAGCAGCTGGGTCTGTGGACTAAAGCCCGGGGTCTCAGCCCTGCAGCGCATCGGAGTCACCTGGCGAGCTTTAAAACACACTGGCCACGCCCGTGGAGATCCTAGTTTTAGTTGTTCTTGGGTGCTGTTTGGGAAATGGGATTTTAAAGGGCATTCAGGTGATCCTGTGATCGCAAGGCTGAGAGCTACTGGATGAAAATATTTGTAGTGTGTGCTCTTGATCCTGATCTGCATTTTGAAAGCAGTCTGGCTGCTGTGTAGAGAACAGATGGACAGGGCAGTGCAGGTGGGATGGGGCCAGCGAGGTGAGCGAAGTGGCATCCTTGGCAGCTGGTTGCCAAGCTCTGCAAGGGGTGACTCATTGTCCATCCCGGCAGCCGAGGCCAGTTAAAAAATTTTTTTTATTAAAGAAGTTGTAGATTTACAGAAAAATCATGAAGAAAATAGAGTCCCCAAATAGCCCCCCATTAACCCTTTACAGTGGTGTGGTACAATTTCATCTTACAATTGATGAAAGAATATTATTATAATGGTACAAGCAACAATCGTGTATACTTTACATTAGGGTTCACTGTGTTGTACAAGCCTATGGGTTTTTAGTTTTTATTTCAGTAACATATATACAACCTGTAATTCCCCTTTTAACCTCATTCAAATATATGATTCAGTGCTGCTAGTTACACTCACAGTGCCATGGCACCATCACCACACCTATCACCAAAACTTTTCATCACCCTAAACAGAAACTACAATTTAAGGATTAACTCCCCATTCCCTGCCCCCACCCTGGCTCCTGGCAACCTGCACTCTAGTTCCGACTGTGAATTTGCCTATTCGAATTACTCCCTATCAGTGGGATCATATTTGTCCTTTGGTGTCTGTTTCATTTCCCTCAACATGGTGTCTTCAGTGTTCATCCATGTTGTCACATATATCAGAACTTCCTTCCTTTGGGAGAGGTACTTTTACTTCTGTATTTCTTTTCCTCCTATGTTTTTTTAAAAACATTAAGTTCAATCTGCTCTCCTAAAACTTGTAGAAATTGCTCCTTGAGACAAGAACACACCTTCTCCCTCGTGTACACAACAGCTTTTCAGTAACGGGGTTTGATTATGGTGCCCCAAAGTCACTAGATGCTTGGACTTAGCAACTTTTTCTCAATGGGATCTTGGTTTCCAGAGGCCGCTCGTAACCAAGCACCACACACTGGATGTCTTAAAACGACAAAATATCGCCTCTCAGTTCTACTGGCTAGAAGTCTACAATCTGTAAGGGACAATCCTTCCTTGCCTCTTCCTGGCTTCTGCTGGGTTGCTGGCCATCCTGGGGCTTCGCTCACTGCTTCAGTCATCACTAGGTGTGTTCACATGTGTAGCTGTCCTATGTCCTATTTTCCCCTTCTAAGGGCACCTGTCATGTTGGATCAGGGCCGCTACTAATCCAGTTTGGCCTCATTTTAACTCATATCTTCAAAGACCCTATTTCCAAATAAAGTCACATTCACAGGACTGGGGGTTTAAGACTTGAACATGCCTTTTTGGGGGGACACAATTCAACCCATAACACATTAGTTCTAGATCCCTCCTCTGAGTATATTCTAGTTTGTCATTAGTCCTTAGAATTTGTTTGCTTGCTGCATAATGGTTTCTTTTTCTATTTTATTTCAATAAGCCACTTAAGTTGTGAAGGAAAAATGCTAAGAAAATATTGTGCCAAGAACAAAGCTTTGATTTTAAAAAATTACCCTTTTGTTTTCTATAACGAATGTTGTTATTTATAATATATGCAAAAAGGCACTTAAAACTTTACTCTTGGCCTTGGAATGAGTTGAGATCAGCAACTGAAATGCTAACTTTCCTGTTAATTCTGTATGCTTAATTAATGCAGTGTCTTTTCAGCAAGAAAGTAGACATTACAGGGGAATTTCTTTCATTTTTTTCATTTTATGTTATTCCATTGGAGGATTTGACTTAGCACAAAAAAAATCTTTTTTTTTTTTTTATCTTTGTAACTAGTGAAAACAATATCAATCCACATCATTACCATTTATCAAGCATTTGCTGTAGCTGGCACTGAGCTCATCCTTTTGCATATGTTAACTCTCATTTAATTCCATCACAACTCAAGAAAAAGGAGCTACCGTTAGCGCCATTTTATAGATTGAGAAGGAGTTCAGTGCTTTGCCCAAAATCACACCTCCAGCAAGAGGCGGAACCAGGACTCAAGCCCAGCTTTCCAGAACAATGCCTCACCTTTTTCTGGTCTTCCTGTGCTTTTGATTCCCACCTTCAAAAGCAAGTTTATACTTGATTAAAGTGTGAGGGCCAGCATAGGTCCCTACTCCTTCCTGAACCTTTCCCAGATGACGTGCCTGCATGACTATACCCTCCTCTGAATGTCATCACACTGACATCTGTTATTAACTGAGGAATTGCTACTTAACATCTTATCTCTGTGACTTTTCTCTCCAAACAGACTGTGCTTCTTGGGGAAGGACTGTGTATTACAAGTCTTTGCTTTCCCATAGTGCCTAGCATGTTGCTCTCTCCATGTGGGATAATCAACGTTACTTGAATTATAAATGAATGAATGAATCACATAAGACGTACTTCCAATAGTCAGCTCTCCTGGAAAACATGGTATATAGACTGTGGAAAAATGCCTTAGAAAACAAAGAGCAGAGACGTGGAAGGGCTAAAGACCTAGGCATTGGAGTTGCATGCTTCTGCATTCTGCTTTCAGTTCTGCCACTTGCCTTGGGCAAGTAAAGCTGCTTCAAGATTAGGTACCTCATCCCTAAAATATGGATTAATAATATACCCAGCTTGGAGAATTGTTGTGACTATTAAATGCGATAAGATATATTAATCCCTTCACCTAATTTCTTGCCTCTAATTACATTCACATAAATGGTAGTGGCTATTGTCATTCCAAATATCTGAATCATGCTTTATCACTTATCAAGAGCACGAGCCCATGTGACTTGACAGGTGTGTGTGTGTGTGTGTGTGTGTGTGTTGCAGGGTGCAGGCACCAAACACAATGCCGGGTGTGTAGTGATGAGCACAGAGGCACAGTTCTTGCAAAGCTGGGACCGGCAGGTGAGTGCTAGTTCTCATTTTACTGATAAGGACAAGGACACCGAGCACACAACAGAGGCTCCCCACTCGGCCACCAGCATCTGAGCTGCGCTTTGTCACACTGTGGGCAGTGCTGTTTCCCAGCCATGGACGTGGTATTCGTTTTGAGTATGTTCACAGGCATGGATATTAAAGCAGCCATAGTCATTAACTCTGACTTGTTTGATGTTAAATAAACCTGAACAAATGTGACACTGTATAAAATTAAGTACTATTTGATTCCTTAACGTATTTGCTACTAATGAATCAGTGTGAATGCCAACTCATAAGGACTGCAAGTTTTATTACTTTAGGTCTATGTCAGGACTGGCAGGAAATGTAAAATAGGTAAAGCTGCTTAAGATATTCTATTCCAGGGCTATTGGCGAAGTAATTTAAGGGTTTTAGAAAAATTTCCACCACCTCTGTTTTCTCCCCATTACCATCTACTTGCCCATCAGATGTAAAGGATTTTTACTTTATTTTCTTTTTAAAATTCTTATTTTAATTTAAAAAATGTCTTGTGGTTTTATTTGGTTTGGGTTGTGATCCTTAGAAGCTTCTCTTCTTTATGTTCTATACACTTCTGTGATGACCCGTGATGATGTTTGATTTTAGCAAAAATGCCTGGAAAGAACCCAGAATTTGGATTTGGATTTTTTTCCAATCTCTGCCATTTGGAATCTCCTTTCTTTCTGCCTAGGCGCCGATGAATGATGTTTTTATCTTCTCCATAGATAACTCAGAGTCCCAGGGCCTTGAAATATGGATGCCTCCTTGAGTGAATCTTCATTCTAGGATTTGTGTGACCTCTTTTAAATAACTTTAACCCAAAGATAGGTCCACACTGACAAGATTATGATTTAATAGTGAAAAGGAGATTTGGATTTCTATATGTTCATTTCTATATGTTCTATGGTTTATCATTGCCAGCAAATTTCAAGCTTCCTGAGACTTCAAAATGGAGCTAATGACTGCCCCCAGAGAACCCCTGTGAGCATCAAATGAAATCACACGTGCAGACCTGCTTTGTGGGTTGTAAAGTGTCCTAGAGATGTGACATATGGCTGACTCTTGCACATCGAGTCCCTTGGCTCTGTGTACTTCTGCAGATATGGGAAATCTCCCAGATGGCTGGCATTCATTTGTCCCCAGAGCAAGTAGCCCATTGATGACATCTCAGGTATAATTGAATTTACACTTTCTACAAAGACTTGAAAGAAATTGGCAGGTAAAATGCCAATTAAAGGGAAAAAAGGGGAAAAAACAAACAACTGCCCATGAAGTGAAACAGTAAACAGTAGTCGGGATCTAAAACAGTGTGAGTTTGAGACACTCCACCCAGTGGTTTTTCCAAAACACAGAAAACAATTGGAAAAGACCGGAAGGCCTAACATAACCTTATTCTTCCATCTCCCACGTATGGATTGAAAAAAGCTGAGTAGTAGAGCTGACCTGGTTAAATCTTCATGGGCACGCTATAGCTCAACATCAGGATAATGTAAGGACAGCAGGGAAATGAAAGCAACAGCAGACCTTCCCCGAAAGCCTAGTCCCCAGAATGCCGGCAGGGTAGTGCCACACAGCCCGTTGTTAATCTCAGTTACCTGGAAACTACCTGCAACGCATTAGGCAAAAAGCAGTAGATGAGGATGTTCCCAGGTAAGTGTGGCTGGAGCCTGTGGAAGGAGGAAGGAAACAGCCTGGCAGGTAAGGGATGGGGCAGGTCAAATGCCTCATGTCCTTCAGTCATCAGAGACCAGTGACTTTCATCTGGGATTAACCTGGGCAACTGGCCTTCACGCGAAGGAGGCTGACAGCTATATTAAGCCCGCCACCACATCCTGACTCCGCAGAAGAAGCTACATTCCGTCTGGTGGCGATGAGCGTACAGGATGACGGTGGCACTTAGCAAGGCTACTCAGGTCAAAAAAAAAAAAAAAAAATCACCGAGCTCTGTCTTGGCTTTCTAGCCATACTCCAGCCTGTTATACATCTCAAAATAGGCACTTGACCTTTTCTCTGTGCAGTGTTTTAACAAAGGGGTTTTAAAGCTATTAATATAAAAATGTCACAATTCATGGAAGAAAATTTGGAAACTACGGAAAGATAGACATCATTTATATTGCATTGTAAACCTCTTTACCATTTGTTCCATTTTCTGTTTAGCCTTTAAAATAAGCAGATAGTTTAAAATAAAAACCAGAAGCAATGCATTTTCAGTTTTCTGTGGATTTTTAACTTAACATTATATCATGAGCATTCCTCCAAGTCACTAAATATTCTTCAGAAATAATGGCGTATAATACATCACTGGACCCTCTCGCCACAGCTGCCATGTTCTGTGGGGCAACACTGTTTCCAAACTAGGACAGTAATGTTCATTTTAAGTACATTCGTGGGCATGGATATTAATTTCGTTATAACCATTGGCTGTGATTTGTTTGCAGCGTAGTCTTTTGTATGAATGTGTCTTTGTTAACCAGCTATTCCTCTGTTGTTGGTCTTTTAGATTCCTTCAGATTTTTCACTACAAATAAACACTGCTATGCTTTATTTACTGTTATAAATAAAGTGAAACCATTTAAATCTTGTCTTTCCTGGCAGTAGCATATATTTTAAGCCTATAATAAACAGTGCAGCTATGATATAAGAATCAACAGTCATGAAATAGAAACGGCCAAGAAAAAGATCATATATATACATATATTTAAAAAATGCAATATATGACAAAAATGCATTACAACGTATGGCCAAGAAATTATTATTTAACAAGTAGTATTGGAAAATCCTAAACTCATACTGTGTCAGCAGAATAAATACTACATGGATTAATGAATTAAATGTTTTAAAAAGTGAAATCATAAAAATGCTGGAATGAAGTCCTGATGACTATTTGTTCTCAGAGAAAGACTAAGCATTAAAGCAATGGAAGAAATCAAGGGAGAAAATAATACATTTGCCAACACAAAAATATATAACTTAAGATGTAAACAAATAGGTATTTGTTCCTGTGGATGCCATAGATGAGTAGTGAGTAAAACAAATTACCCTCATCAAGGAGCTTATATTATAATGAAGATAGGCAAAAATAAATACATTTAGAAGAAATAAGCCGAGAAAAGGGAAAGAGAATGGACATGCTTGTTTTTATCAGTTGTGGTTATCTGGATGATGTACATCCTGATTATGACTGTATTCATAGTCACCATTAAGTTTTTCAAAGACATTCTTTAAGCTCTGGTCCTTTAATTACCAAGGACAAGAATGAAATGTTGACCTTTTGTTGCCTCCCATGTAAGAAGAATTTAACAAGTTTTTACTCATACACTCCCTACCTTCCTACTTGTTCTTTAATATAGGTTGTGATTGTATACCTAGAATACATGATGAAATTATCATATCTCCTTTTAATTATATTTTAAAAATTCATTTTTGTAATCAGATTTACAATTAGACTTGACTTTTAAACTAATTTCAGGACTTGCCACAGGTACCTTTTTTTTTTTTTTTGAGGTACCGTGGGCCAGGGATTGACCCTGGGATTGACCCTGGGACCTCATATGTGGAAAAATGGCGCTCAACCACTGAGCCACATAGGCTTCCCTGAGTTGGTTTTTCATTTGTTTTCCTTGTTGTCTGTGTTTGTTTTTTCAAGAGGCACCAGGAACCGAACCCAGGACCTCCCATGTGGGAGACGGGTGCTCAACTGCTTGACCCACATCTGCTCCCACCACAGATACTTTTATACCGGAATTTCCCCATAGCAAGTATTTTCACTTTTATTTTGCTTAAAATTGATATCTTCAAGGGTTTATTATATTTTTAATAAGTAAAGATATTTTCTTCTAAGCTTTTGCCTTTCCGATAATGTCTTCCTTGTCTGTAAACAGCAACTTGGCATTGAAAGTTCTTAGGAATAAATCTTTGGCCCTCATATCATCTCTGTAGTTTTCATTCTGTTTGGGCCCTTAGCGTTATAGAGAAAAAAACTGGCACCAGCACAGTTTTTAATCCTTTAGAGAGAGTCTATTTTTTTAGCTTGGTTTTCCTGTTGAGGATGCTTAGAGGATTTTAAAATTTATTTGTACAATTCAAAAAACTCTCCAGCCTATTTCAGTTGTGAGTCTTTTCGTTAATATTGCCTGTTCCATGGTGACTCTTCCATATATAAATATATATTGTCTTGTACCTCAGGAAGGTTTATTACTTAGTATGTCTTTACTATTTTTTAGTTTTTATTTCTTCCCTAGGAAAACCTAAAACACTTTGGCTTGATCTTTATACTTCATATTTTATATCTTGCCTCTTTTCTTTCATCATTTTGTTCTTTTGTCTCTTCCTCTGCTTTCTGGAAGAACTCATTTTTTCCTAAATATCATTGATTCAATTTTAAGTGCCACTTTTTTTTTTTTTTTTTTGCCTCCAAGGCAAGTTTTGATTGGGCCCTTTTCTGTCTTTGTTTTCTCAATCCCTTTCTCCCTCAGCTCACCCTTTCCTATGTTAGTATATTGCTCTTTCAAAAGACCAGGTATTTTTGTAAACTATTGAATATGCCTAATAGTGTTCTAAATGTCTTTTGATATTTGGAGTGAATCATAATTATATTCTTTAAGTTTTCAGAATTATTTTCCTTTTCACTTATCTTAGTTATTTTTTTCCCCTTTGTCCTAAAACAAAGGATAGAGCTACACAGAGCTGGTGTTTCAAACAGATGACTCTCCTGCTTTCTGACCCTCTTCCTCCTCTTCCACTGTCTACTTGGGGCTTAGTAGAATCTCTGTCTCAGGACTTCAGGCAAAGATAGTCACATGTGAGGTCAGGTACTCATGAAGTAGAAAGGAGAGAAAGAAAAAAATATATATATATATACACACAGAGACACACACATACATACTTATTTAGGCAGTGTTTTTTGTTTTTGAGGAATCAGAGATTGAACCTGGGACTTTGTACATGGGAGGCAGGTGCCCAACCACTGAGCTACATCTACTTCCCTAGAAAAATACCTGTGTATATATTTTTTTCATTTGACAGATTTTCCCTGTTTGATGCCACAAAGCACGTGTCAGTGCAGATTGTGGATATCCATTCATATCAGCAGGTCTTGTAGACAGCAAACATTTATCCCAGATCCTTACAGTAGATCGACTGTCTGCTTTTTTTTGGGGGGTGGGGGGAGGAGGTCTTCATTTTTTCATTTTGTCTTTAGTGGTATGTTAGTGAGAAGTTGGGAGAGGCTGAACTGGGATTCCTTGCCAGACAATGTATTTACAGAAATCTCAGCCATGTATTTTTATTTGAATGCTGGTAGTAAAACTTTGAAAACTGAAATAATGTAACTGACTGTATTAGTCAGAGTTCTCCAGGAAAACAACCAACAAGAGAGATCTATAAATATGAGACTTTTATAAGAATTGTATCATGCAAAAGTGGGGATAGGCAAGTCCAAATTCCATAGGGCAGGCCACAAGCTGGCAACTCCGATGAAGGTCCTCGATGAATTCTCCAGAAGATGTCTGGCTGAAGCAGAGATGGAAATTCTCTCTTCTGACTGCTGAAATCAGTACTTCTCCTTTTAAATCCTTCAACTGATTGGGTGAGACAGATCTTATTGTTGAAAGCAATCTCCTTAATTGATCATAGACGTAATCGGCCGTACATGCAATCAACTGACTGATTTACATCTACGACATATCCTCATGTAACAATTAGACCAGTGCTTGCTTGATCAATCAACTGGACACCATAACCTGGCTAAGTTGACACGTGAACTTAACCATCACACTGGCCGACTGTCAGTTGCTTCTCTGGCTTATTGGGAAATTCCCTACTAATTTTGGGCAGTTTCATCTTGATCCAGGACAAGGTATTTCCTTTGTTTTTCCACCTCCTCCCCCAGAAGTCAACAGGTTAGTTGCTTGTGTTCTATGAAATAACTTGGCACCTAGTGGTGTTTTAGCCACAATACTGAGCACTGTAACAATTAAAAGACATATAGGAAACAGTTGTCACTTTACAGACTTCTAGCAAGGCATATTTGCATACATGCAGTACTTGGCTATGTAGAATACATGCCCATGAGAGACCAAGTACCACACTTTACCCTTCTAGACATCTGACTTCTGCCTAGTGCGGTAAGAAGTGGCGTCATGGAGGATGCCGAGCTGAGCCCTGAAAGATGACCTCCTTCCAAGGGGACTCACGGCGGCTGTGGAGAGCGTGAGCAAAGGCAGAGTCCAGGAGTCAGAGAGCAAGCCCAGGAAACAGCAGATTCTTTACCCCTGCAGCACTAGGTTGGTGGGGCGACCCTACTGGTGCTGTGGGACGTGGCGAGGGACGGCTCTGCTTCGTTTTGCCTGGGGAGGGTGCTTGTTGCCCAAAGCCGCCGCCTCTGTGTCGGCGCTGCCCCGGCACTTCCACCAGGGCAGGTGGCGGTGGCTGATGGCAGGGGCAGAGGCAGAGGCAGAAGACCTGCCATTGTGGCCTTTCTGCTCCCACTGGCATCACCTGCCAGCCCTGCAGCTCCTCAGGACCTTCTATGCTTTCCCCTCCACCTTTGCTTCCTCCTCCCTTAGCTGTCACCGAAGCCTCTGGGCCTGGCTTTGAGGTGGACTCACCATTGGCTTCTGACAGCCGCACAGCTTCTAGCTCTTCCCACACTGAAGACGAGTCTCCCTTCTGTTCCCAAGCTGGGTTTCCCACAGGGAAGTCTAACCAGCACACAGATCTGGGCTGCTTTTCCTCCCCTTGGGCTTTGGGAAAGGCTTCAAACAGAATTTAAAATTCTCTTCAGCTGGTGTTTTACATGCAGGTGCATCCATGCCCTGATTTTCACTCTTGAAGTGATTTTTTTTTTTTACCCCTCCTTGATACAAATATTATCATTTTAGAGGCTTAATAGCAAATTGTATCTAAAAATAAGCTTAAAATCTGAATTTTAGGAATCTAAACCTCTTAATTAGCTTTTGCTGATCTCATTCTAAACAGCTAATATTTATATTTTTCTAATCAGGATGCATAATATCTAGGCAGAATAGGACAGATCAGTCCTAACAGGAGCAGAGGGGTGATTAGGTGTCTGAAACTTCCTGACATGGAAAGCATAATAAAGCCACCCCACAGTTTAGTTACCAAAATATTGCCACTGTCATTATTTGAGTGGGTTCTATCAGCAAATCCTAGTGCTACCTCTTTCCCCATACCTCCCCCTCCGCCCAGCTCCTTGTCCCCCTCTGCACTGCTCCTTCCCTAGCCAGGCCGTTATCACTTCTTTTCAAATTAATACATCAACCTCCAACTGACCTTACAGATTCCATCCAGTCTGGCTGCCACTTCCCAACCCATCCATTTTCTCACTGCAGCCAGAGTGATCTTTCTTGTGTGTAAATCTCCCAGTGTCAGGTCTCTATTTAGAGCCCTTACCATGCTCCCCTGTCCCCATTGCCCTTAGACTTCAGATCTGACTCCTCCTTCCTGGGGCACACGGTCAGCCAGATGTGGCCCTTGCACCTCTCTCCAGGCTTGTTTCTTGCCACTCCCCCACCCATGCTCTCCTCTCCAGCCTTCCAGGGTCTCGCCTCTACTTCCTTTCCAAGATCATGGCTCACCCATCCCTCCCCACACACCCATATGCTGATCCACAGCCTCTACGTTTCTTGGCTGTCCTGCTTGCTCTCCCTTATAAGACTTTGCAAATGTTATTCCTTCTACTTGAAATTCAGCCTCCCCATTTACGTTTTAACCTTTGAGTATTTTAATGCTACCATATCAGTGTCAGATTAATCACCAAAACAGGTCAGTTGGAGGGTATTTGAGCATTTGAACATCTCTCTGGGTTCAATGTCATGCCCAGTGCTGTGAGGGACACGAGATACTGAGATGGTTTACCATCAAACACACCATATTCCAGCAGCTGAGGCAGAGCAGATTCACAGAAGCCCAGACCTGAACCTCTCACTTAGCCTCCACAGTTGCAACTTCCTAAGCCTCAGCTGCATGTGTAGAGTAGGTGCCTTGTTCAACACCTTTACTAGTCTGGATTTGTCTTTTTTTACTGGTGAGAAGTTTACCCTGAGCACTTCTAGACTCTCACTGGACACTGAAGGACTTACCGGGATTCTTCTGGGTATGAAGTTATACATGAAACAAGGGGGAAAATTGTGATGCGCACAACACTCAACTGAAATCAGATGCATATTTTACAAGCACGAGGTTGCAATAGAATCTCAATTGGATTTGAGCTTAGGAAGAAAGCATATCAACTTGTAGCCGGAATGTTTTATGGCAATATGCCTGCGCCAGCAGTTCCTTGTTTTCTGAGAGAACAGCATGCACCTTGGTATCTCGGGGGTCATTCCATTTCTGTTCAGCTCCTAAGAGCTAAGCACCTACTGTGTGCAATGTACTATAAACCCACACTCCTCACGAATGCATACCTCACACACACACACACATTCCCACCACGTACACATAGCAATACAGCACAAACGTTGTTCCTGACCTTGTGGGGATTTTAACCTTTTTATAATCTGATGAATATCTGGACCTTCTCTACCCAAAAATATATAAACACATATAATTTGGCATACAACTCTGGGGCAGAGGTCACATTCTTCCTGAAGTGCATCCATGGACCATTTGGGTGGTGGTTCTCAATCCTGGCTAGGACCAGGATCACCTGTGAATTTTTATAAAAGAATCACATGGCCAGGGTCTATACCAGAGATTCTAATTCAGTAAGTTTGAAGTGGGTTCCAGGATCAGTATATTGATGGGGGCCTCCAAGGGTGATTCTGATGAGCAGCCAAATTTGAGTGTCTAAGGGTTTATGGGCCCAAGTGAAGATCCTTTGCATTAGGAGCTATAGAGGTTCAGAGGGGTCTTTTGGGCTGGGACAAGCATTAACCACCCCACTGAAGAGAAGATGAGAGGTCGGTCTTAATGCTTTCTTATGTAGTTTAAAGAAAGAGGGGGAAGGCATAGGCTAACCTACTGAGGTAGGAAAATGTGAGGCCTTGCCAAGGAGTGGAGAACAGATTCATTGAGTCTCAGCAGAGAACTCATTTAGGGAGCAATGGGAGAGGATGTTGTGAAGGTGACTGAAAAAGATTCTTCTGGTAAAAGTGTGTGGGACAGCTTGGAATTGGGTGGGGGGAGCTGAAGACAGAGTGGCCAGTTGGAATGCCCTCCTACCGCTACCAACTTGTTATGATAGGGCCATATCTAGTGGTGGGAGGAGGACGAAGCATCTAGATGAGAGAGACATTACACAGAAGGCACAAGCACAACTGGGTGATGGGCTGACTGTGCGGAGCTGGGGGTGGGGAAGCAGCTTGTATTCTCTGCCAGACTGGAAAGCTCCATGCAGGCAGGGCAGGGACAAAGTCTGCTCTGCTGACCACTGTATTCCTAGAATGTGGCTCAGGGTCCTGCCACTTAAGGGATTCTCAATACAAAATTTTCAGTGAATGAATGCTTATGTGGTGATTAAGGATGAAAGGGGTCTCAGATGGCTCTTGTGTTCTAAATGTGGGTGCCTGGAAGCGCACTTGTGCTGTTCACTAGCAACGAAATCTGGGAGTGGAATGGGGAGCAGAGACGAGTTGCACATTATATACGCATTAGTCTGATGTCAGGTCATCTTGGCCATGGAACCAGGGGTTCTGGTCTTCAAGGTCGACTATGCGGGGTGGGGGGTGGGGGAGATAGGTGAGAAAGAAAAATAGACTAATCCGAGTAACACGGAGAGTCGATCCAAATTTGAGTTCTACTTCAGTTACCAACTCACTTCCCCTTTCTGGGTATCTTCTCCTCTATTAAGAGCTGGTATCAGCTGGCCTCTAAGGACTGCTTTAGGGCTATAACTGTATATTGTATGGGATTTGGGGGCAGGCAGACTATGGGCAGTGATGCTCAGGATGACACTGAAAGGGCAGCAAGTGAATTAGACAAGGGAACACAGCAGAGGCTAAGCGTGCACTTACGCTGAGGCATGCTGGGACCTTGGACAGCTCCCTTGCCTTGCTGTTCCTTCTGGGCAAAATATTATAGAAGCCCCGAATGCTACACATCATTTAGGACAGGATTTCCCTCACAGTGTGTTGTATTTTACACACATGGATATATATATATACACACACACAAGGCTACATCTTCAAACTAGTTTGTGGAACACAATATTAAATAAGTAAGGAAATTTCTTTACTGCTGGAATTTTCATAGCCCTACATATGTTCATTTTCTCTCTGGGATGCTAATATATTGGATATGCTTCCTTAAAAATATTAAGGAGACAGTACTCAGGCAAATCTCAGCCTACAGAAGAGGGGAGCAGCTGACTCCTGAAGGCTGGTGGGGAGCCCTCGCTGATACCTTTTGTTGAGATGACTCTTGGTGGAGTCATTAGGGTGAAGATCAGGAGAGAGTCCCTCTATTGTCTCCTGGACCCTGAGGGCTTCTCCAAGGTTAAGGAAGCTTCTGTGGATTTGTTGTGCACATCTGGCCTGTCTATCCTGAGCAGAGATCTGGACCTGTGGCTGTCCCAGCTTCCAGAGGCATTTGACTCCCATCAGTCAAATGATATCAACTGCTTAGTCATGTTTGCCTCCAAGCCCGCGTCCTCCTCACCCTAAACTGTCTCCAAGTTTGCTCACTTCTGGCTCTGTTTTATTTCTGCAGCATAAAACAATGAGGACCATGAGGACTCCCAGCTCTAAAAGCTGGGATTGATTCAGGTTTGTCACCAGTCAGCAAAATGCCCCAAAGGTGTGGTTGCTGCCTACTGCCATTCAGCCAAGGGCATGCTCGGGGAGGGCAGTGCTACACGGCGGCTCGATACCTACTTGCTGTCTGACTGTTGACTGTCACTGGTGTCTGATCATTGTGGCATGGGATGAATGTCTTCAGGAGCAGAGCTTTCTCTGTAGAGCTGTTTGTTAAATACAACCAGTGAGTATCAGCCAAGCATTTATTGAAGGGGGCTCCTGTTATTCTCTGTCTCATCCTTTACCTTTGTGAAATTCTCCTCGTTTCATGTGATTCTAAAGGCTACTTACCATAATCCCTGCAGGACTCTGAGAGGGGGCAGAGCCTTTGGGCCATGGCTGTGCTTAGGCTGGAAGGGGAAATAGCATTTAGAGGGTGGGTAGGACACCCAAGGTGGGCAGGGTTTGAGGGAGGAAGCCATATGCATGCCTTCAAATTGTGGCCAATGTCTTGCCCTAAACTGGTTTAGGACAAGCCTCAAACAGTAACTGGTCTCCCCGCCGGCTGTGTGTGATTCACCTCTGTGTCCCCCAGCACCACACTTAGCAGGAGGTCAACAAATATTAAAAGCATCAATAGGTGAACAACTAAGCCATCCCTTCTCACACACCATATGCCAGGCAGAGTGCTGAGCACATCACCACCTTCATCACTTCGATTCTCCTAATAACCCTGGGCAGCAGGAAGTGGTACCATCTTCCCTATTATAGAGGTGAAAGAGGGGCTAAGAACTGAAGCCACTTGCTTGAGGCTACAATAGCTACAGATGGCAGAGACAGGGCAGAGTCCAGGGCTGTGAGTACAAAGCGGCTGCCCTTGACCACGGGCTGAAGGCGAGCAGGTGGGGAGGTGGGTAAACCTCTTCTTTAATCCACGTTAGAGGTCACTGATGGGAAGACAGCGGTGGGCAGACATGCCGCCCTGAGGCTATGTTGGAATCCCTATCCTCAACCTGCCTCCCACCCTCCAACCCCGGCTGCCCTCTCAGAGATGGCCACCTCATCCTAGAATTCCAGCTCTCAGGGCTGCCTACCTTTCCCCAGGCAGACACCAAGTGGTATTTTGTGCTCAGGGATATTTTTGTGCTGAGTCTTTGACAGTGAGAAGCAGAATGGCATCAAATCCTCCCTTGTTTTATGTTCCTTCCGGAGTGTGGGGGTGAGGTCTTTCTGGAATGAAAGCTATCAAAAACATGCCTGTCTGAAATACTAATGGATGCTTTTATTCAACTCTGTATATGTTTTACAGTTAATATTTTCAGTAGTGAATATCAAAACAAAATTTAGCAAAACTGAGATTACTACTTTCAGATTTATTACTGCTGACCAGCTAGAAAACATCTCTTGAGTTGCACAGTTACAAATTCAGCAATTTATTTTTCTCTATTAAAAATTCAACAATGTGAATCAAATTTCATTTTCACCAAATTCATATGAAGGCACTCAATTTTGCCAACAGGCTAATTTAATTTTAGTTTGATTTTGTTTTCATTAAATAAAATAATGGTTTTAAATAAAATGGAAAGTTTTATTTGAATTTCATTAAAACATATTTATTTTAGTTCTTTAGAACTTTTAGTTAATGAAGTTCTTCCCCAGTGGAAAAAAAGTAAAAAAAAAAATCCCAAAAGATGTAACAATGAAACTATAACCTGGAGTAGTCCTCTTGTGGGTAAGTCTAGGATATAATGTGGATATTTGTCCTCAGATGGAAGGAGATGGCAGCAGAATACCAGTGTGAAGTGCCTTGTTTTCCTAGGTGCATCACCTTCTGAGGGTGAGTGTGTTTTGGTCTGTTCTGTGTAGTAGCTGTCTATTTTAGAGAGGTGGAGAGCAAAGAATTTTGTTACAAATATCTTTGCATTTAAATTTGAGCTTGCATCCAGTTCCTACTTCTACATGTATTTGGTTCAAGAAGATGCCACCAAAATGAGTTGCATTAATTTCTCTTTCTGGATGGAGGTGCTTCTAACGAAGCAATTATGCACTGGCCTAGACTAAACATTCATTTCATTTCTATCGGGAGCCTCTTTCACTTTGCTTGCAAAATAGAAGGTGTGAAATTGGTTATCTCAATACTAAGAACAAAGGATGTGTTTAAATTACATAAAAGATGTTTCAAGCCAAAGCATCTAGACTGACTGCTGCAGCAGTAACCCAGCCAGAGGAAGGAGTTGCATGGAATCTTTCAAGTTTGCCATCTCAAGAGAAGTTTTATTTTATTTCCTCTTCCTACAACAATGTTTCTCATGAAAATTAGTCTATTGAATATTAAGGTTCAATCTATTCTCATTCTGATTGTGTGGCATTCTCAGAACCAAACAACAACAACAACAACAAAAAAAAAAAAAAACCCTAAGGAAAGGAAAGTAGGTGTCAAGTACATATTCTTGTTTCTTAACATAATATAAGATAGAAAATAGTATGGAATGAGTTAAAAAAAAAATTTTTTTTTGGAGACAATATAAACTCTCCATTTCATAGTTTCACTGCTTGGCAAATTGTTCCATAATTGTAATAAAATGAGATTTCACCACTTCAACTCAGGAAAGCAATTGGCAGTCATTATTCTCTGGCTCCTGAGAATTGACTTGAATAAAGCACAGTTTGACTTTTTGCAATTATCACTTAAAGATATTGAATACAAACTTATCCTCAGTTGTCTTTGAGTGATAACACTTCTCAAATCCTTAAGCCTACATTGCATTCAGACATAATAAATTGAGGAATTTTATTATACACTCAGATGTAAAAAAATTTCCACATTACTTTTTAAAAAATTTAATGTTAATTTAAGATGAAAGTAAAACATGCAAAGAGCTAAAGAGTTAATAGTCCTAAATATATATATCCTGCTAGCCTGGCCCAGTGCTGTCCACCAATAAGACTCTTCCCAGAGACAACTACTTTCAACCCTTTCAGCTATATATATTTTTTTAACTTTATTTTGTACATTTAAAAATTGAAAATATAAACAATTAAAAACTAAAAAGTAAACACAGATGAATAAATACAGACATTTCTCAATTAAATATAATGGATACATATAAAACATTTTTTTTTAATCAAACAATATGTTACACAATATATTTGGTTCATAGTAACGCATTCATACAGTATTTGTCCTTTTGTGTCTGGCTTGATTCATTCAACATAATGTCCTCCAGGTTCATCCATGTTGCCATATGCTTTATGACTTCATTTCTTCTTACAGCTGCATAATATTCCATCGTGTGAATAGACCACAGTTTGTTTATCCATTCGTCTGTTGATGGACACCTGAGTTGTTTCCAACTTTTGGTAATGGTGAATAATGTGGCTATGAACATCGGTGTGCAGATGTCTGTTTGTGTCACTGCTCTCAGTTCTTCTGGGTATATACCCAGTAGTGGTATTGCAGGGTCACGTGGCAAGTCTATATTCAACTTCTTTAGGAACTGCCAAACAGTCCTCCATAGTGGCTGTACCATTCTGCATTCCCACCAACAGTGAACAAGTGTTCCTATCTCTCCACATCCTCTCCAACACTTGTGGTTCTGTCTTTTTAATAGTGGCCATTCTGATAGGTGTGAAATGATATCTCATTGTAGTTTTGATTTGCATTTCCCTAATCATGAGTGATGTTGAGCATTTCTTCATGTGTTTTTTTTGCCATTTGTATTTCTTCTTCAGAGAAATGTCTATTCAAGTCTTTGGCCCATTTTTTAATTGGGTCATTTGTCTTTTTACTGTTGAGTTGTAATATCTATTTATATATCCTGGATATTAAACCCTTATCAGATATGTGATTTCCAAATATTTTTTCCCATTGAGTCGGCTGCCTTTTCACCCTCTGACAAAGTCCTGCGAGGTGCAAAAGAGTTTAATTTTGAGGAGGTCCCATTTATCTACTTTTTCTTTTGTTGCACGTGCTTTGGGTGTGAAGTCCAAGAAACCACCGCCTGCTACAAGGTCTTGAAGATGTTTCCCTACATTTTCTTCTAGTAGTTTTATGGTCCTGGCTTTTATATTTAGATCTTTGATCCATTTTGAGTTGATTCTTGTATAGGGGGTGAGATAGGGGTCCTCTTTCATTCTTTGGGTTGTAGCTATCCAGTTCTCCCAACACCATTTGTTGAAGAGACTGTTTCTTCCCATTAGTGTAGGCTTGGTAGGTTTGTCAAAAACCAGTTCACTTGGGGGCGGATGTGGCTCAAATGGTTGGACGTCCATCTGCCATATGGAGGGACCTGGGTTCGATCCCCGGGACCTCCCGGTAAAATAAAAAATAAAAAATAAATAAATAAATAAATATATATATATATATATATATAGAAGGCGCATGGGCTGCCAGGCTCTGTGTGCTGGTGAGCCACCAGGCCCCGGGAGCCATGCAGCAAGATGATGACGTAATGGGAGAGACAAGACAAGATGCTCCAAAAGCTCCAGAAACCAGGAACCGAGGTGGCGCAGGCGGCAGAACACCTCTTTCCTGCATCGGAGGTCTCCAGGATCGAATCCTGGTGAAGACTGGAGGAGGAGGATGAGAAGAGATGGCAGGACACAGACACAGAGAATTGCCCAGTGAATGGACACAAAACAGCAAATGAGGAAGGGGGGGGTTAAAATGGATAAAGTAAATAAATAAAATCTTTAAAAAAAAAACAAAAAAACCAGTTGACTGTACAGGTGAGGGTTTATTTCTGGATTCTCAATTCTATTCCACTGATCGATGTGTCTATCTTTATGCCAGTACCATGCTGTTTTGACCACTGTAGTTTTGTAATATGTTTCAAGGTCAGGCAGTGAAATTCCTTCCACGTAGCTCTTCTTTTTTAGAATGCTTTTGGCTATTTGGGTACACTTACCCTTCCAGATGAATTTGGTAATTGCCTTCTCTAATTCTGTAAAGTAAGCAGTTGGGATTTTGGTTGGTATTGCATTGAATCTATAAATCAGGTTGGACAAGATTGACTTCTTCACCATATTTATTCTTCCAATCCATGAACACGGAATGTCTTTCCATTTGTTTAGGTCTTTTTAAATTTCTTTTAGCATTGTTTTGTAGTTTTCTGCATATAGGTCCTGTGCTTCTTTGGTTAAATTAACTCCTAGGTATTTGAGTCTTTTTATTGCTATTGAAAATGGAATTTTCCTCCTGAGGTTGTACAGTACTAGTGTACAAAAACATTACTGAGTTTTGCGTGTTGATCTTGTATCCTGCCACTTTGCTGAACTCATTTATTAGTTCAAGTAGCTTTGCTGTGAATACTTCAGGATTTTCTAAATACAGGATCACGTCATCCGCAAACAGTGAGAGTTTTACTTCCTCTTTTCCTGTTTGGACGCCTTTAATTTTTTTGTCTTGTCTAATTGCCCTAGCTAGAACTTCTAGTACAATGTTGAATAACAATGGTGACAGTGGGCATCCTTGTCTTGTTCCTGATCTTAGGAGGAAAGCTTTCAACCTTTCCCCATTGAGTATGATGTTGGCTGTGGGTTTTTCGTATATGCCTTTTATCATATTGAGGAATTTTCCTTTTATTCCTATCTTTTGAAGTATTTTTATCAAAAAAGGATGCTGGATTTTGTCAAATGCCTTTTCTGCATCTATTGAGATGATCATGTGTTTTTTTTTCCTTCAATTTGTTAATGTGGTATATTACATTGATTGATTTTCTTATGTTGAACTAGCCTTGCATACCAGGAATAAATCCCACTTGGTTGTGATGTATAAGTCTTTTGATATGCTGTTGGATTCGATTTGCAAGTATTTTGTTGAGAATTTTTGCATCTATGTTCATTTCTTTTTTTGTGGAATCTTTATCTGGCTTTGGTATTAGGGTGATGTTGGCTTCATAAAATGTGTTGGGTAATTTTCCCTCCTCTTCAATTTTTTGGAAGAGTTTAAACAGGATTGGTGTTAATTCTTTTAGAAATGCTTGGTAGAATTCACCTGTGATGCCATCTGGTCCTGGGCTTTTCTTTGCTGGGAGATTTTTGATGACGGATTCAATCTCCTTAATTGTGATTGGTTTGTTAAGTTCTTGTATTTCTTGTTGTGTCAGTGTAGGTTGGTTATGTGTTTCTAGAAATTTGTCCATTTCATTGAGGTTGTCTAGTTTGTTGGCATATAGTTTCTCATAATACCCTCTTATGATTCTTTTTATTTCTATGAGGTCATTTGTAACTGCCCCCCTTTCATTTCTGATCATATTTATTTGCATCTTCTCTCTTTTTTTCTTTGTTAGTCTAGCGAGGGGTTTGTCAATTTTATTGATCTTCTCAAAGAACCAGCTTTTGGTTTTGTTGATTTTCTCTATTGTTTTTCTATTCTAATTTTCATTTATTTCTCCTCTAATCTTTATTATTTCTTTCCTTCTTTTTGCTTTGGGATTGGTTTGCTGTTCTTTTTCTAGTTTCTCAAGTGGTTCAGTTAAATCTTTGAGTTTAGCTCTTTCTTGTTTTTTAATATAGGCATTTAGGGCTATAAATTTCCCTCTCAAGACTGCCTTTGCTGTATCCCATAAGTTTTGATATGTTGTGTTCTCATTTGCATTTGTCTCAATATATTTACTGATTTCACTTGCAATTTCTTCTTTGACCCACTGAGTATTTTGGAGTGTATTGTTCAGTCTCCACACATTTGCAAATTTCCTTTTTTCCTATCTGTTATTGATTTCCAGTTTCATTCCATTATGATCTGAGAAGGTGCTTTGTATAATTTCAATCTTTTTATATTTATTGAGAGCTGTATTGTGACCTAACATGTGATCTATCCTGGAGAAAGATCCATGGGCACTTGAGGAGAATGTATAACCTGCTGAGTTTGGATGCAGTGTTCTGTGTATGTCTGTTAGGTCTAACTTGTTTATCGTATTGTTCAAGTTCTCTGTTTCCCTGTTGATCTTCTGTCTAGTTGTTCTATCTAATGATGTGAGAGGGGTGTGGAAGTCTCCAATGATTATTGTAGAAATGTCTATTTCTCCCTTCAGTTTTGCCAGAGTTTGTCTAATATATTTTGGGGCACCCAGTTTAGGTACATAGATATTTATGACTTATATTTTCCTGAAGGATTGTCCCTTTTATTAATATATAATGGCCTTCCGCATCTCTTACCACTTTTTTGCATTTGAAGTCTGTTTTGTCTGATATTTAGTATAGCTACCCATGCTCTTTTCTGTTTACTATTCGCGTGGGTATCTTTTTCCAACCTTTTACTTTCAGCCGGTTTGTACCCCTGGGTCTGAGGTGAGTTTCTTGTAAGCAGCATATGGATGGCTCATGTTTTTTAGTCTATTCTGTCAACCTGTATCTTTTGATTGGGGAATTTAATTCATTCACATTCAATGATATTACTGAAAATGCACTATTTATTTCCTCCATTTTATTCTTTGGTTTTCATATGTCATCTTATTTTTGTCTCTCTTTTTACTCTTTGGTTATCCTTTCTGCTTTTCTTCTATACTCTCCTCCAAGCCTTTTTCTCCTGTCTTTTTCCTTCAGGTTCTAAGGCTTCCTTTAATATTTCCTGCAAAGGTGGATTCTTTTTTGCAAACTCTCTTAGTTTCTGTTTGTTTGTGAATACTTTATATTCACCTTCATATTTGAAGGACAGTTTTGCTGGATAAAGAATTTCAGCTGGCAGTTTTCCTAATTGTATCATACCACTGTCTTCTTGCCTCCATGGTTTCTGAAGAGAAATCTACACTAAGTCTTACTGGACGTCCTTTGTACGTGATCCTTTGCTTCTCTCTTGCTGCTCTGAGAATTTTCTTTATCTTTTACATTTGACATTCTGAATAGTATGTGTCTTGGCGTAGGTCTATTTGGATTTATTCTCATTGGGGTACGGTATGCTTCTTGGACATGTAATTTCATTTCTTTCATGAGGGTTGGGAAATTTTCAGCTATTATTTCCTCAAATACACTTTCTGCCCCTTTTTCTTTCTCTTCCCCTTCTGGAACTCCCATGACACGTATGTTGTTGCGTTTAGTGTTGTCATTCAATTGTCTGAGCCCCTGCTCAATTTTTTCCATTTTTTTCTCTCTCTGTTCTTTTCTTTCTTCAATTTTAGCTGCTCTGTCTTCGGTATCACTTATTCTTTCTTCTTTCATTTTGAGTCTGCTGTTGTATGCCTCAAATGTGTTTTTTACTTCACCTATAGTGTCTTTCATTCCCATGAACTCCATTACTTTTCTGTTCAGGATTTCAAATTCTTCTTTGTGTTTGCTCAATGTCTACTTGACATCAAGATGTCTACTTGACATCTTATCTCCCTAAGGATATTAATAATTGTTTTTTAAAAAAAAAACACAAAACAAAACTTTAGCTTTCTGCTTTGTTTCCTCCCACCTTTCTTTTCCCCAGCTTGTTTTGATTTCTTTCCTCATATTTCTTTTTGTCCACCTCCTTTAATGAATGAGGCACTAGAAATGCTGCTTTGGAACTCTGTTTGATGCAGAATCAGGGCAGAGGGCTAGTAGGTTGGTAGCATAGTTTAATGCAGGGTGGCCTGGATGCTGCTCTTGGGGTAACTCCAAAGGTAAATGTGTGAAAGTGTTTTCTCTGTGATCATTAAAGGTTTTCATAGATTAATATACCAGCTTCCTGCATAGGGAAGTGTATACATTGCTTCACTGCCCTGGAAACAGACTTTGGGATGGGGACTGGGAACCCCAGTGTTCAGAATATAGACTTTCACTTGTCCCACTCCATCACATTTTTCTCTCTGAGCATCACCTCTTCACGCCACTCTTCTGGTGTCCCTGAGATTGAAAACTTCCTAGTTAAATTTCTCCTGATAATAAACATTCCATTTTCTATAGCAGGAAGAGAGGTAAACTAGACTTTTTTGCTGTGTAGGATGATAGGGAGGACTTGGTGGTAAAGATGGGGCGGGGGGTGGGGGACAATCACACTGTATAGAGACTTTTAGCCCTACATCTTCCTCTGTTTTCCATGGTCTCTGGTCCCAGCCGGAGGCCCTCAGGGTCCTCCAGGGTGAGTTGGCTTTCTTATCAGAAACCACCCCCCATTGCACATCACACCTCCCCACAACACATACATAGGCTTTAACTCACCCTCTGTAGTCATTATTTCATCTAGCTTTTATCTTCAAAAAATGCACTGAATCCTTTCAAGAGCTATTTTTTCTTCTCCCAATCTCTCAGAGCTTAATAACTGCAATTTTACTAAGTGTGGTAGTATAAAAAGTGAAAGGAGAAACATTTATAATTTATCATGTTAAAACAAAAGTCTCTTTAGTTGTCTAAATAAAATTACTGCTGACTCTAAGAACCTACCCACCAAGTTGGTGAGTTATCTAATCTTGGTTTGTGTTGTAGTCCCATTCCCTTCCCTAGAGCTTTACAAGGATTCAAGGACTTACTTGGCGTCTGGGAAACAGAAAACTGCTTTTAGACTACAGTCCCTCCTGGTCACCACTGAGATGTTCATTTACCAAACCCACTGGGTCCAGTTGTGAAAGAGCTGTGTTGCTTCTGTGCCAGTCTTGGCCAGGCCATCTTTGCAAAACTGGTATGGAAACCTTGGCACTGGGCACTTCAGCCTCTGGATGTCATGCTACTTTCCTAAGGGGTAGGAGTGGGGAACTGAACTTCAAAACCCCATCCTTCTAGGGTGTTCCACTTCTGGGGCAATTTCTTCTGCTGCTCCTTCAAACAGCCTTCTCTATCCCCACCCTCTCTGAAAGGCTTCCAAATAGCCTCCTCCAGAACATCCTCAATAGCAGAATGTTGGCCTCTCGCTCCTGGGGGTAGAGTGGGAAATGACATGCTCTGACCAGTTTGTTTTTTACATTTGACTTCCTAATGGGTTATGGAGGCTTCTTCTAAAATCAGATGCTTTCAAGAAGAAAGCACTTCCATTCTGCACCGGAGAGAGGAAGCTATACCATATTCCTCCTCCTGCCCCACTTTAGTTGGCATCAGAACAATCTTTTTTAAAGATTTATTTTTATTTATCTATTCCCCCGCCCCTCTTATTGTTTTTTTGTGTTTGCTGTGTGCCCTCTGTGTCTGCTTGTCTTCTCCTCTGGTCTTTAGGAGACACTGGGAATGATCCTGGAACCTCCAATGTGGGAGAGAGGCAGTCGCCACCTCAGCTCCCTAGTTTGTTGTGTGTCTCATTGTCTCTCCTCTTTGTCTCTTTTTGTTGCACCAGCTCTCCACACAGGCCAACTTGTTTTCACCAGAAGGCCCCCGGAAATGAACCTGGGACCTCCCATATGGTAGATGGGAGCCCAATTGCTTGAGCCACGTCCACTTCCCCAGAACAATCTTTCTTATCTTCCAAGCTACCTCCTGATAATTCTTTTAAGGAGGCTACCTTTCCCCCAAGTATTCCCTTCTGAGATAAATGGCATTCACTCTGAAATAAATAGCAGTTCTAATTCCATGGTGAAAGTAGCATAAAATAGTAGAGAATATAATCCTGGTACAGGACCAGTCCAGGTTTTAGTCCAGGATGTTATAACTCTCTGACTAGTCACATCACCTTTCTTTGTGGTCATTTAGCTTTGTGAACTTGGGGTAAGTCAACCTCTGTGTTGGTTTCCTCATCTATAAAACAGGATCATAATAGCCCTACAATACAAACATATTGTGGAGAACCAGTGAGACAATGCATGTGCAATGCGATGCTAATTACTACTTTTTATGTTGTCTGAATATTTGGGCAGAGGCTTTAAATTGGATGAAATTCTGGAATTTTGAAACTGGAAGGGATTAGAATTTTAATTAACCGACAGTTATAGAAAAGCTGTGTCCATCCCAAGAGACCATACAAGAAGTGGGAGTATGAGTCCCATCACAGTACTCAGAGGTAGTAGGATAAAGAATAAAGTTGTTTTGGCTTGCCTCTAAGTCCAACTAATTAATCTGCAGGGCCTGGCATATATTTAAATAACCAAAGTTTTACTCTTTTCATGAACTCAGGATAGTATATATCTCATTAGACCCATGTGGGGGGTTTTATGTTTGTTTTTTTTGTTTGTTTTTTCTATAACCAGTGGGTTGGTTATGAGAGGAGGCATGTTTCTTTCTTCTGTCAGTCAGGGTAAGGCTCAGGTATGTTTCTGTAACAATCCCAATGGCTTAAGCCAAGTTTCTTTTCTCGCTCATACCTGCCAACTGTGCGTTGGTGGGGGGAAGGAGGAGGCCCCCTCTAGTTCCTCAGGGGCTCAGGCTGACAGAGGCCCCACTGTCTTGTCATACAGTGGCTTCTAGGGTCTCTGAGGAGGTGAAAGTGAGGCCTGACCCATCAGCCCGTGGGCAGGGAGGGGACCATTTGGGATCCATGGCTACTCGGCATCCTTCTCGCTTCCTAACAGCACCATGGATTTATCTTTGATGGTGGGACCATCAAAGTGCTGGTTAGACCTGGAACAAGTTCCTCACCCAAACTTAGCCACTTGTATTCCTTTTCCCAGGCCTCTACCACTTGAGCTGAGTAATCCAAGGACTGACAAGAACAGCAGAATCTCCAGCCCAGCGCTGGTGCCCTCTGAGACAGCCAAGGAGGTCTTCCTGCTCTAGCACCCCAGCTTTTCTCTGTCCTTTTACTGAGCCTGGTCTCCAGCTTCCCATCTACTCTGCCTCTCTCTGTCCCCCACCCCCAACCCCACCCCGACTCTCTGTGTTTCTCTCTCTCTCTGGCAGGCACTGTGCCTCACTAGCAACTCTGATTTTATTTTTTATTTTTTTTTATTTTTTATTTTTTTTAAAGATTTTATTTATTTAATCATTTATCCCTCCCCCCTTGTTGCTTGTGCTCGCTGGGTCAGCTAACCATGCCGCACGGGCGGGCTTGCCTTCACCAGGAGGCCCCGGAAACCGAACCCAGGGCCTCCCATATGGTAAACGGGAGCCCTACTGATTGAGCCACAGCCGCTTCCCTGATTTTATTGATAGTGACAATATCACCCCTAAATAGTGACATTTCTCCACTTCCCTTGCTGTGTGTCACAGTTCTAGCCAATGCGATGTAAGCAGAGGTTGGGTAGATTTTCTTGGATGGGGTGCAAACTCAGCTGGCACATATCCTTCTTCCTTCCCACTTCTTCTTTCTCCTGTTTAGAATAAGGCAACTATAGCTAAGGATCCAGAAGCCAGTTGAGGACATGAGGACAAAGTTGGGTCTTAAGGAGGCTGGAAGAGAAGGACCAGCTCTAGAGTGAGAGAAAAGTAACCCTGTATCTTAAGTCTTTGGTACTTAGGTTTTCTGTTACCTGAAGCCAAAGCTAATCCTAGCTAATACAATCTTCAATAAATTTCCTTTCTGCTTAAGTCAGCCAGAATTGTTGCCTGCAAACTGTCTGTGATTCTGTTTCTCCTGGGCCCACCTGTAATTTAGGTTGTGGCTGGGGTGGGCAGTCCCTGTGCATGCTGGCAGTGTCCCACCATAAGTGTCCACCGTGGTTCTTAACCTTTCTGCCTCGTGGGGATTCAACAGTGCCCAGAAGCACAGGGGAAACTCCACTTCTAACCCTTAAGCAATGGGAGCAGGAGTAAGTGGATCAGTTCTCCAGCTCCCATCCTTTGGGTGAACAATTCTGAGCCACATTCTAGATGGTTCCTCAGAGATTGAGCCCCAGGTGGCTCAGCAGTAACAAGCTCCATGGCACACTCTCCTGGTTTCTCCCCTTTCCTTTTGTACTCTTCCATTTACCTCTTATTCTTGGAGTTAACTATTGAAGTACTACTTGCACCTAAGTCTTTGTCTCAAGCTCTACTTTTTGGGGGAATCCAGATTAAGTGACAACTGAAGATCTCTAATGGATTGCCATAAAAGGCCAGTACTTTGACAATCCCTTTTGATAGGTTTTTGATCTCTATTGTCCACCAAAAGCAGAAGTGTTTGATTCAATGTGAGCATGCACCTGGGTCATAAGCAATACCTTTTTCAGTCTGCAATGACATATCCTTCTGTGTTCTTTCCTTATTTAGAAAATTCCCACAAGGCTCTGTGCAAAATACCTTAGCGTATCAGCAACCATGTCAAAGCTAATGGTTAAACTTCACCAAACTTCTTTTCAAGAAACTCCTGAAAGAGGATGAGATTTGTTGATCACTTGGAGACACAATAATCGCATGATTTTGACACTGGAAAATTCCAATAGGAATTACATTAAAATCCAGATATTGTTTAGGAAGAGGAGTGGGTCATGTGTCCTGTGCCTATCTGTGTGCAAACCCTTCCAGGATCCAGTCCGAGTCAGGAAGCAGGGAAGCCTGCAGGGACTCCCACCGGGAGAGGGCACCAGTGCAGAGGGTGGCTCTAGCAGTATAGGGCTCACTCACGCAGGCACGTTCTTTTTTCAAAGGATTTTCAGGCTCAGTGTCTACCTGGGTCTCCTGCTCCAAAACCTTTGTCTGGAAAGATGTGCAAAGTCTGTCTTTTCCTTCCAAGCGAGTCTCAAACAGTAGGGCATGAAATCAGACAAACTTTCCTAATCCAGACTTCCTGCTTGCAAAAAGTCTCTCCTCCCCAGAACCTAAGGAAGGGAAGAAATGCTTGGGTGATATTTGCCCTTTTCCTTCTACCTGCTGCTGCTGTTTTCCAATTCAGTAATCATTTGGGGATCCTACTTTGAGCAAGGAGCTGTTCTAGATGCTGGCAGTCCCAAGGTGGCTGGGTTGGACTCCTTCTCTATTCAAGCTTATAGAGTACCAGGAGGAGGGTCAGAGAGCAGAATCTGTTAGGTTTTTCGTGGTTGTTGTTTTTATTTTAATGGTTATAGACTTGTAAACATCATATGGTTCATCATATGAGCTTTACTTCCATTATTTTTTAGAAAAATCACACAAGAAATCTGTTTCAGATATATTAGATAAATGATTCAATTCAAAGCAAAACTGAACTTCTAAAATTCAGATAAAATAATTTAATGAGTATCTCTAGATGTTTTCCTTGCAAATAAATTCAGAAATGAAAATGACATCGGGAAAACTGATGGCTCTAAGTGTGGTTTTACAGCAATAAACACGTGTAAAATATGCAAGTGAAAGTTTGAACAAAACTATTTCCTAAAATAAGTGATAAAAGCAATATTTCTCAGTTAATATATTAGTTCTTCAAACTTAAGTACATTTGTGTATTTAAGTTAATAAACATTATATTTAGATATGTGACTACTTCAAATGCACCCCTAAAATCTGATATATTCAAATTGGCCAAAACTGGGTATTCTCATTGGAAAAATGCATGATTACCTTATTCGGGGAAACATTTTGTATTTAGACATATATGGTATTTTTGTTTATATTTATAAAATACAGCTCTATAAATGTTGTAACCTGCTTTATTCTACAATGTATAATTATAATAAAAATTAGGAGTTGTGTACAGATCACATTAGTGTTTAAATATGCTAAGCAAAAAAGAAAAAAGAAAATTTAAAAATATATGCTAAGAATTGTTAACCATTCTGAATATATTATTTCAAACTGCCAAACTGCTACAAGGCATTACTACATCTGTTTTGTCCTCTGGTTTTCTGTTGTCATACAGTTCTATTGTCTGTCTTATCCTTTAGTTTACCCTTCCTAATAAGCTTCATTTCTCTTCTCCAAGTCTCTCACCCTTGTTTTTTTTCCTTTCAGGTTGCAGCACCCCCTTTAGTATCTCTTATAAATCTGGTCTTTTGGTGACATATTCTATCAATTTTTGTTTGTCTGTGAAGACTTTGAACTCACCCTCATTTTTTTTTTTTTTTTTTTTTATTATGGGTAAAAATCAAAATTCTCACAATACATACAAACATTTGCAAAATGATATATAAATATATGTGCATATATGTGTATTTGCTTACAAAAATGTTATTTATATATATATACATATATTTTAAGAGGTGCTTAGATTACCTAAAATATTACACGGAACCCACTGGGATTCCCATGTTGCCCACCTCCCACACCTCCCACCACATCCCACACAAACATCTCCCACAGTGTGGCCCACCACCCTCAATGAACTTACACATCCTGGAGCCTTGCCACCAACCATAGACCACAGTTCACACTGTAGACCACACTCTCTCCCACTCAGTTCTGAGTGGTGTGTGCTGATTTAAAATGGCCTACATCCATTGCCACAACAGTACTCAGGACAACCTCCAACTCCCAAAGAAGCCCCTGTATTTCAACTGCTCATCCCCTCCCTACCCAAAAACTGTCAAGTGGCCACTGGCTCCACCTCATTGCTATAATTTCTTGCATTGCAAGAATCACCATATGTGAGCAAGAGAATACCATCAAGTCCACTCTAGTCCATAGTTCTTCCCCCAATCCAGAGGCGACTGGGATGGTGATGTCCACTCCAACTCCAAGTGAGAGAGGGCTTATATCCCATGGATATGGTGGGTGGGATGATCCTGCCTGCAGATGCAGGCCCTCTCCATTCCCTGGGATGGCCATTTCCCATCTTTGTCTCCTCACCAGGTGACTTGGATGAGTCCATTGAGCTGTAGGGTAGGAGTTGCAGTTCCACCTAGATTTCATGCACACCTGGCACATAGGTAGGCGGGAGGCTCCAGTCTCTGGAAGTATACCTAAGAAACTCCAGCATCACATGTAGGTTTGAATAGAAGGGACTGGTGAACCATGTGCAGGGAGGACTTATTTGAGTCTAATTCTGTCACTCTCAGGAGCACAGATTCCAAAATAGAACTCACTGATAAGGCATCAGTCTCTGGGGCTATCCCCCCTTATATAGGACCAGTCACCCTCATTTTTGACGGACAGCTTTGCCAGATACAGAATTCTTGACTGGCAGTTTATTCTCTTTCAGTACCTTGAATACATCATTCCACTTTCTTCTCTCCTCCATGGTTTCTGATGAGAGGCCGGCACTTAATCTTATTGAGTTTCCCTTGTATGTGATGCTTTGCTTTTCTCTTGCTGCTTTCAGAATCCTCTCTTTATCTCTGATATTTGTCATTCTGAATAATAGATGTCTCAGGGTAGGTCTATTTGGATTTATTCTGTTTGGGTGTGTTGTCCTTCTTGGGTACTGATATTTATGCTCTTTATAAGGGTTGGGAAGTTTTTAGTCATTATTTACTCAAATATTTTTTCTTCTCCTTTTTCATTTTCTTCTCCTTCTGGGACACCAATAATGAGAATGTTTGTACATTTCGCATTGTCAGTCAATTCCCTGAGACTCCATTCCATTTTTTCCATTCTCTTCTCTTTCTGTTCTCCTGTCTTTTCTAGTTCAGATGTTCTGTCTTCAAAGTCACTAATTCTGTCTTCAAGTAATTCAAGTCTGCTCTTATGTGCCTCTAATGTATTTTTAATCTCATCCATTATGCCTTTCATTCCCATAAGGTCTGTTACTTTTCTTTGCAGGTTTTCAAATAGTTCTTTATGCTCTCCCAGTGTCGTTGTCTTTCTCTTTTTAAGATTTATTTATCCCCACCCCCACCCCCACCCCCATTGTTTGTGCTTGCTGTGTCTGTTCATTGTGTGCACAAGTTCTTTTTGAGGCACTGGAACTGAACTTGGGACCTCCCATATGGGAGGGAGGTGCCTAATCACTTGAGCCACCTCCACTCCCTGCTTTATTGTGTCTCTCATTGTGTTTTCCTTCTTGCATCTCTTTGTTATGTCATCTTGTTTTGTCAGCTTGCTGTGCCAGCCCTTCATGTCAGCTTGCTTTCTTTCTCCTTTCCTTTAGTAGGCACCAGGAACCAAACTTGGGACCTCCCATGTGGTAGGTGGGAGCTCAATTGCTTGAGCCACATCTGCTTCCCCCAGTGTTGTCTTAATATCCTTTATTTCTTTAGTCATATTGTCTATAAATTCTTGTGATTTAAGAGAGTTGTGTGATTATCACTGATTGTCTTAATCCTGTATCTCTTCAGGATATTTGGTTTGTTCTTTTGGCTGGGCCATCTCTTCTTGTCTCCTAGAATGGCTTATAATTTTTTGCTGATGTCTAGGTATCTGAATATGTTAGTGAATTTACTCTGATGTCCAATTTCTTTCCCTTGCCTATTGGTTTTTTTTTTTTTTTTTTTTTTTTAACAGCTCTTCTTTGACATTTAGTTCAACTTATTTAGACTTTAAAATTGCCCAGCTTAATTTTTCAAAATTGGGCCAGGGACTGACTAGTGGGGCGCAGATTTTCTCCCAGGGGTTGGATACAGAGTGTGTGAACAGTTTTTGTCCATGCAATTTCCAGACAGGCTAGCAGATGGTGCTAGTCAGTGACCCTGTCCATGAAGTTGTTTCAGTCTCAGCTTTCCTGTGTTCCTGTGTTGAATCTCCGGATCCAAGATTCAAAGAGAGCTCTGCTGGCCGAATTCACTGAAGAAAAGCACCTGACCTCCTCTCCCTTTTCCCTTGAAACAGCTGACATGGAGGAAGATGTCTGTTCCCCTCTCAGTCGGCTGCAGTGAGCCAGGAGTTTTACCCCAGCTTAATATCTTGGGAGTGGGGGAGGGGAGCCCTTTCCAATCACCACAGGGGCTTGGTAACTCACGTTTGTCATTTTGGCTTCTTCATCTTCTGTCCCTCACCCTCCTGGGAATTATGTAGCACTGCCTTTTTGTCTGCTGACCCCTAAAGCAGTTCCCTCAGACAGCTTTTGGCTCTTTCTCCATTTTTGTGAGAGCATTCAGCTCTGCCTGTTAGTCCATTGCCATCTTCCCACAACCCCTGATGTGTTCTTTAGTTGTCTCACTTCTTTCCTGCAACAAACATGTTTTTGAGATTCACTCAAGCTATTCTGTGCTAATAGCTTATTCCTTTTTTGCTGCTGAGATGTATTCTACTGTAGGGATATAAAACAATTTGTGTATTTTCCTGTTGATAAATATTTGATATTTGGATTGTCTCCAGATTTTGGCTACTAGGACATTTTTGTACAAATCTTAGTATGTGTGTGTTTTCATTCCTCTTGGGTAAATCTAAGAGTACAATGTCTGGGGCATAGGATAGATGTATATTTAACCTTAAGAAACATCCATGGAGTTCTCCAAAGTGTGCAGACCACATTATATTCCCACCTGGAATGTACGTTACTCTACGTGCTCTTCACAGATGGCACTGAAGTAATTCTTGGGTCTGCAGCTCTTTCTTTGTTTGTTTCCTTTTGTTTTTGTTTTCTTCCAGCTCTTCCTATTCCTTTTTCTTTTCCTGCCTCCTTTTGGGTTAATCCAAATATTTCTAGTACTTTATTTTATTCCTTTTGTTGGTTTATTAGCTGTCCTCTGTGATTTTTTTCAATGTGCATCATTATTCAGTTTATAATAATATACTGCTTCACAAGCAATGTAAGATCTTATAATATAATCTCATTTATCCTTCCTGCATTGTGTTCTTTTGTCATATATTTTACTTCTACACATGCTATTATCCCCATAATACATTGTTTTTGCTTTAAAAAGTTGATAGTCTTTTCAAGAAATATGTGTGTATCTTGAGATAAGAAATTAATAAATACCAGATATTTATTCTCTCTGGTGCTCTTCATTACTACCTGCTGACCTGGTCCTCTATGTGGTATTATTTCCCCCACACTGATTGAAGAGTTTCTTTTAGCATTTCTTGTAGTGTAGGTCTGAAGACATTTCAGACTTACTTGTCTGATCATGTCTTTAATTCATCTTTATTTTCTGAAGAATAGTTTTGCTGGATATAGAATTCTTGGTTGACAACTTCATTTTCTTTTTTTTTCCCTTTGCTGCTTTTATCAGAACTTTAAAGATGTTATTCTGTGTCCTCATCTACATTGTTTCTAAGTATAAGTCAGTGTTCACTTGTATTGTTGTTCCCCTGTATGTAATGTATCTTATTTTTTTTTCCAGCTGCTTTAAATTTCTTTATCTTGCTTTACAGCAGTTAGACTACAAATGTGCCTAGTTGTGATTTACTTGGCATTTATCCTTCTTGGAACTGGTGTTTGCTGGGCTTCTTGAATTAGTTGGTTGCTAATTTCCATCGATTTTGGAAAGATCTATTATCTTTTAAAATATTCTTTCTGGCCCATTCGCTTTCTTTTTCACAACAATTGCACATTACTTAGGCCATTTAATATTGTCTCACAGATACTGGATGCTCCTTTTCTGTTTTGTTTTTTGTTGTTGTTGTTGTTGTTGTTGTTGTTGTTGTTTTCCCCTTTCCTTTGTATTTCATTTTGGATCACTTCTGTTGGCCCATCTTCAGTTTCATGGGTCCTTTCTTCTGCTGAGCTCCCTCTACTTTTAAGCCTATTGAGTGAATTCATCATTTCTGATATGGCTTTATTTTATTTTCCATTTCTAGTATTTCCATTGTGTGGAATAGTTTTCACCTCTCTCTCATCTAGTAGGAAAGGTGGAGAGCCATGGAACTGATAGAAATTTACCTATTTGTCAGTTATTTTAAAGTCTGTCTGATAATTCCAAAATATAGGACATCTCTGTGTTTGCTCCCTTTCCTCTCTCAACCATGCATCATATTTTCTTTCGTGTGTTTATGTTTCACATAATTTTTTGTCTACTGAACACTTTGTGTAAAAGAACAATAAAGATTGTGGCAAATAATGTTCATCTCCAGAAAAGGGCGTATGTCTTCTCTCTAGTCCACGAGTGAAAAAGCTAAGTCAACCTCATCTGCAGGTGGATGGGTCTGGGCTCTGTTGCAGTTTCGTTAGATTCAGGTCACCACTGCCTCCATGAGTCTTGAAAGAAAGATCGGGAATTTCTCTTCATTTGGGACTGAGAACTGAGCTTTGGTGAGATTCCAGAGACTTCCGTTAGGATTTCCCATGGAGCCACCAGTTCTCTGAACTTTTAGAGATCTCTCTGTTTTTTGGGTAACTGAGAATTCCAAGTCTTTGCCTTCCAGTCTTGCTTCTGACTTTCTGCACCTGGTAGATTGCTCTGCTCTGCTGCCTGGGCCCCTGCTGTTGGAGGGGGTACTGACAAGCACTTATTAGAGTCCAGAGTGGGACAGGTAGGTTTTTATTTTAACTTAATTTTATTTTCCCTTCTTCATTATAATGTTCTTAATAAGCGATAGATATGACAAAGTAATACAAATAGCCAGAAGTCACTAGGATAAAGGAGACAAAAGATTAAATTCAAAAATGAGTTTCTTGATCCCATTTTTCTCCCATATTCCCTGGCACCCTGACTTCCCCTTTGCCTAATAGCGTTAATCTTTCTCTCTACAGACGTTGCTTCCTCTCAGCCTAAAACCACAAAACTCTTTTGTTCTGAATAAATCCTCTTGGAACATGCCTTCCCTGGTGACTGCCCAATTTCTCTCTTCAACTTCTCCAAAGGGAAGTCTTTGCTTCTTCAGCCTCCATTCCCTCCCCAACTTACTGCAGTCTGACTCCTACTCCAATAAAATCACCTCTCAATAAAAGCCAGCTGCTGTGGCCACCCCACCCAGAGGGGGGTTTGTTTCTGTCTGCAGCCTCTGAAGACCTTCTAGTGAGCTGAGCCCAAGTACAGGGGATAGACAGGGCAAAGACCAAGGCTACTTGGATCACATTTTTCCTCATCGATGGTCTACATACTTGAGAGAGGAGAACACCACTGTCCCAGCAGTTCAGCAGTGTAGCGGGGGCTGGACCTGTTGTTAATTTTGCACTGTAGTTTGCTGAGACCGACCCGAGTCGGCGGAGACTTAGCCTTTCCTTTCTTCCTCTCTCAAGAGTACATGGGCCTAGCCTGGGAGGCCGGAGGGAGGAAGAGAACTGGCTCGCTTGCTTGGAGCCCTCAGAGCTGCTGCTGCGTACAAAAGCTGGGTACGAATATGAGCTGTTCATAATAAACACATAAAATTAGACAAAGAACCTGTGAGTGATCATGTGAGATTGTATAAAGAAATTCACTATATGACAAAAGTGAGGGCTAAGATAAAATTTTTACACTGAGTACTATGGCATGGGTTAATCACACATAATGACTTTGGCCCTTCCTTCACTAAGTAATCTCTATAAGGACTCTCGTTTCCTTTGTCACCCGTAACCCAATTTTGCATTCAAGTCCCCCAAACTGGCAGACTTTGTGGGAAAGGTGATCTGTTATCTTGAAGGCTCTGCCCACCCTGCCTCCAGGTCATGCCGAGGCTGGGGACTGTCCCCAGTGCCATGGCCTGGCGTGGGAGGAGGTGGGGATGGACGGTGACCCCTGGGCCATCCTCTGCCTTCATGTGTGGGCTCTCTGCTCACCCTGAGCCACCCTGGGATGGGGATCTCTTTGCTGAAACTGGGAGCCCTGTCCTGGGTCATGTCTCTCTGGACACACCACTAATGCAGACCCTCTAAGCTGCAGTCCCCTCCTTGGTTTCTACTCCCAGAGGCCTCCCACTGTCAAAACTACCTCTCTCCAGCCTCCCCTGCCCCCCACAGCACATCTTTTCACCTGATATTTCCTTCAGAGTTGCCTGACCTGACCCTTCACTGGGATTGGGCTTTTAGAAGCAAAATCCAGGAAAGGAAGCATTTTACTGGCAGCTTCCTTCTCTCTGCCCATAGGCCCTTACTGGGACAAGGAAACACACAGCCTGCTGTCAGCTTGAAAGGGATGGGGTAAGGAGGACAGGGAAGAAAGGAGAAATGCGGGGAAAATAATCTCTCAAAATATTAGCCAGTCTTGTACATTTTTACATAATACCAGACAGGCATTATATTAATGATGTGAGGAAATGTTCAAGATGTATAAGCTGTAAATAGCAGGGTCAACTCAGTACGTGTACTAGAAGGGCATTTCTTTATTACAGAAACACAAGCATGGAGGAAAGGCAGATAGGAAACGCACCATGTTTTCTGTACTCTAGGTAGTAGGATAGCAGATTTCCCCTTTTTGCTTTTCTCTGCTATCTAATTTCTTTATGGTGAGCTTGCTTTAGTTGTGTAAACAAACAGAAGAAATGAGATTAGCTAAAAATATTAGGGAAAAAGAAAACAGTCTTATGATATCTACTCTTTTTCCTGTGCTCTACCCACCCCTTCCATGCCTCCCACACGGTTTTTTTTTTTTTTTTTTTTTGTTTTGTTTTTTAGGAAAAGATGCTGGAGGCCACACAGCCAGGGCTGCTGAACCCCCTGCCAGGAGACCGTCCCAGTAGGTCAAAGCCTGTGCCTCAACTCCCCATTGATCTCTGCTTGTGGGGAAAGGGCCCCCGAGTCTCTGGCAGCTGCCTCGGCTCAGCCTGCCCCCGAGGTCTAAAATGTCCCTCAGTACTTCCTGCCTGCCAGGAAAGGATTCTTGCCCCCCACCCAGGCACCTGCTGGGAGGTCTGCCAGTTGCAGGGCCAGGTGGGGTGTGGGTGGGAAGTGGGCTTTGTGTCCCTCAGCAGTGAGGACTTGTGCACTGTGTAAGTTGGATTGTAAAAATGAAGTTGGGGCAGCCAGCACTGGGCTCCACGTGTTCAGTCTCAGCCTTGCAGGTACCTTTTACCTCCTGGCCAGTGAGGTGGCTCAGGGCCTCCAACGGGAAGCCCACTGCATCCCTGAGCTCACCTGGTGGTGGGGAAAAGCCTCATAGTGAAGCACCTGCTCCTGCAAATGCCCTTTTGAGCTAAAAACAAATTGGTGTGCAGAAGAGAGTAATGGAGGTAACAGGCAAGTCACTTTGTGCTATGTCTTGGAGCAGGAGCTACTCCAAGTCTAATCATCCATCCTCCAGATGCCATAGTTGCCTGTAACACCCCCTCAGGACAAACCCCACACTATCCCTTGGTGGCTGTCCATTTATTTACCTATGGCTCCACCAAACCCAGCTCGCCAGGTTGCATTCCAAATGGAGTGTTCCAGAATGCTCTCTGCAAATGGAACCAGGTTTTGTAAATGTGAGAGATGATTGGGGTTGGCAACCATAGGCTTGGAGGGCACATTCCCAAGTTGTAAGGTTCCGTGTGATTGAGGCCAAGGCTTCGGCCAGGCCTCTGACTGCAGGCAGCATGAGTAATGAATGGGCTATTCTGATGAGAAGAAATTTCTTAGATAAGTGCCAGAATCCCTCCTCCCCCATCTTGGACTAAAGGGCACATAAGGCAGCAGCTCATTTACCTTCTGTTCATAGTTTAGTGTCTTTGTGATCTCTGGGCATTGATTTCCTTTCACCCGAAACCATGGCCCCTCCCTGATGAGTCCATTTCAAGTAGAATTCTGTTGGTACAGCATGTGGTGTGGTGTTCATTACATATTAGCGATGGCTCGGAGTCTGGGGTCACTGTAGCTTTAAGACCATCTTGGGAACTGCCTAGATTGTCCCTTATTCTACCTCTCCTCAAACCTTCTTGGTTGAGAGGGTTAAAAGAAAAAAAAAAAAAAGGCAAGCTCCCTATTAGAACAGCTGGTTTCAGAAAACCCAGTAAAAATAAATAAAAAGAAATGGATGCATGACTGATTTCTCATTTAGCCAGTGAATTCTAAAATAGTTTCTAGAATGCCCAAGGCTGAAAATTTTTGCAGAATCCAAAAGTAGGATCTGACAGTTAAGTTGTGAATGCCATTTCACACACTGTCCAGAGTTCCCTCTAGTTGAACTGGTGTTTGTAGTTCCAACTGGACTCAATGAATGTGCTTTTCTGCCCCACCAGTTGTTGACAGGATTCACTGGAACAGCTGGAAGCTGTGGGGATCAACTGGGAGTCAACTGGCCACATTTTCATGGGGATTCCACTGCCTCTGACTGTAGATAGAGGCCCCATCAGACTCTGGCCATTTGTGTCAGATCCGGGTTCTCAAACCCTTCAGAGCCATCACCATTTCCTGAGTGTCCTTATATCTATCCCAACCAACCCCATTTCCTTCGCCAAGTTCCAAATTACATGGCCAATTTTAAAAGGAAGGTTTTTTCCAAGCATGGTTTGGAGTCCAGTAGAGCTCTACTATGATTTGCTTGTGTGTCTGCCAATTCATTTTATTGACCAAGCCATTTCCCCCGAGGTGCATCTCCCACAACAGAGAGAACTTGACAGCACACAGCTGTCTGGGAGGACTTGTCCATCATCTCATCAGTGCTCGGTGCCATAGGTAGCAGTTTGGCCAAAGATAAAACCATTTCAGAATACAGATGTTTGTGAGAAGCATCCCCTCGTGGGTGAGAAGGCTTAAATTAAGCCCATCACTTAGTCTGATTAAGGCAGGGGAACACAGTGGGGAAGATAACACATTAAAACATTGCTAGACAATCAGTGATGGGTTTGTAAGGTCAAGAAACAGGAAAATGTGAGTGCTGGCAGTAATGGGCTGGCAGGGGACACTTGCCGTTTTGAACACTGATTACCAAGAGGCATTAAGGATGCAGGATGCTTATCAAGCAACTTCTGGGACAGCAAAAACCACTTCCTGATCATGTTCTGCTGAGAATTTTTTTCACCTATAAAAGGTCGTTGAGGAGAGCAGGTATAGGTGGCCCTGAGGCGCAGCCTGGTTTGCTGTGCTGTGGACAGTCAGTGCACAGTACAACGCTGTGAGGAAAACAAACACCAAGATCAATAAATGCCCCGAGCAGCCCAGTGTGGCAAGCTAGCTGGCAGGGAATCGGGAGACACAGGCTCCAGGGGAACGAATTTGCGGAGAGGCTTGTTGCGGCTGGGAAGGCGACCTGCCCTCTGCCAAAAGGAAACTGGGTTCCCTTACCCTGGGAGGGTAATCGTTAGCAGGTGGTACAAAAGGAAGGTGTTAAAACATAAAAAAAAAAAAAAAAAACCCTCCATGGGGGTTGGGAGGTGAATGTCCTTTTTTTGAGGTACCAGGGATTGAACCTGGGATCTCTTAGGTGGGAAGCTAGTGCTCAACCACATCAACCACTGAGCCACATCGGCTATGGTAAGTTGGTTTACTCATTTGCTTTGCTTGTTCTTTGTTTGTTTGTTTGTTTTTAAGGAGGCACCAGGACAGAACCTGGGACCTCCCAGGTGGGAAGCAGGCACTCCCCAAAATTCCTTTTAATGGAGCATTTGCTAGTGTACTAGGAAGGAGAAAAGATTAACATAAAAATATTAATAACTGTCAGCAAATTCTGCATTTTAGGGCTGAAAACATTCCTTCCAGGGGAAACTACAAAGTTAATTTCAAGTGAAAGATTCTAGACTTGAGAATAGCTGTAGAGATTTCTCAGAGGCTGTGAAATCTCATCTGAGTCTTGAAATAAAATTAAGATAGAGCAGAGGAAAGAGTGGAATGCGTCATCTTCTATCTGCTCTTCGATCTGCTGGATAGTTTGTGAATCCCTTGAGGCCCAGTCTCTTCATTTATAAAATGGAGATTGTTGGATTAAATTTGATGCAGAAAACTTGTCATGCTCTTCGACATTATGCAAGACTGTGAAGGATGTGAGAATGAGCAAGACTTTCTCCCTGCACTTAAGGACCTAAGACTACAAGATCTTGAAGGACCTAACCAGCTGCAAATTTCTTTTTATGGGTCCATGGCAGAAACACTCTAGGCAATTTAGAATTTGTAGGTCAGCTCTTTAATCCTTAAGAAATTGGAAGTCTGGAACTTGCCAAAGGGAAGAAAGAGACAGCAATCTAAATCCAACAGTAACAGAGTGAAATGAGAAATGCCCACCAACAGAAAGGAGCAGGCCCTCCTCAGACTGTTCTAGTTGCTAGGAGCTCAGATGCTCAAGGCCTGGGGCCTCAGGAGCCCATCACTGATATGTTCTTGGAAGTATCAGAAGGCCCGTGCAATTACATGGGATCAGAGAGGAGTGAACAAGACTGGGGAGTTCCCACTTATGTTCAAATAAAAGTGAGTCACAGCTGGCCTGGGAGACCTGGGGTCAATCCTCCTTTACAGACCTCTTAACACTCATCATTAAATTGAGTGTTTCTCTCTGAGCGGCAAATCAAAATAGTGAATTGTGACTTGTCATTCCTAAGTAAATCCCACCAATCTGTATACACCTTTCCCTGAAGAATAAATTTCACATTATTGCACCAAATGGAATATATGAGGCTTGTGAAATTCCTATGAGAGTTCTTTACCCCCAAATTGTGGCCAGCCAGGGCCAGGAAAGACAGAGCAGGACCTACCCACTGAACTGCCTCAAATGAAGTGATGGAAATTTTCACCCACCTCTGGCCATCCCCTGAAAAAAGTGACTGAGTCCAGTTCTGCTGGGACATGTGAAAATAATTTAGTTCACTAGCAGAGGGCTGAAACCTGTGGAAATCTCTACAAGTTGGATTTATGTTGGTTTTGAGGGGGAAAATGAGGCAGCAGAATAATTCTCTACTATTCTCTAGGTCTCTTGGTGTCATGGAATTTCCTTTTCTTTGTTAATTTCTAAAGGAAAAAAAAAAAAGGCATAACACAAAGAAGTTGGCCCTGATTTTGGCAAGTGTCTAAAACAATAAGATAAAATTTGAGTTTCTTTAGGTTGGAATTTCCAGAGGCCTGAGTCAGAGCCCTGACACCCCACTTTGCCACCTCAGTGTCTGCTCATAGAAGATTGAGGCTTATATTTTCAAATAGAAAATGGTGGAGGAAAGGCATGGGAGCCTGTGGAGAAAAAGAATTTCCTCTTCCCCAAATTAGCGGTGGAACAAAGGCCCATGAGAGAAGGTGTGTTGGTATATATGGGTGACTTTAAGTCTCCTGAAAGGGACTAAAAAAATAGATTGGGCGAATTATCATGACTTCTGAAAACAATCAGTCATGTGATAATGGATTTCAATTGTAGATTTTAATAAATCTCCCCAAGAGCATCCGAAGGACCACAGCCCTGCTGAGAGAAAATCCTGTGTTAATCTAGGCTAATGGAAATTGGGAGATGCTCAGAATTACTGAAAAAAAAAAAATGTCCCCCCTATACCAGGCACTCCAGGGAAGGGGGTGGAGCTGGAGAGCCATGAACTCGCCATCAACCCCAAAAGCTGATAACTAGGCTTTGAAGCAGAGAGAGTGAGCCCACCATTTAGAAAGCAGGAGGCCCAGTAGTGAAACTGGCAGTTCCCTGGAAGTTCACAGTGCTTAGAGCCCAGGCCATGTCAAATGGAAATTACCTTTCCTGACTTCAAAATAGAAGAAACCAGTGGTGAACTGACCCAGCAACAAAGTCCAATTCCAGCTCAACTACGGAGCATATTGAACCCTACCCTAGAAGAAGGGATATAAATATGCCCCTTTCTAGGGATAAACATTATTTTAACTTTTAAATTACCTAAATTTTAATTAAATATCTAAAAAATTTCTGACAATGAAAAATCATAAGACAAAAACACAGTTAAGGTTAAGAAATCTGCCACCCCCATCCCTTTGTGTTCTGGAAATGGCTAGCTGCAGAGAACCATCCTTTGCCATAGGACTTAGATAAGACTCACAGATGCCCCTGTTTATCTAGGACAAGGCCAGATACAGACCCTCCCAACTCCAGTCTTTGTCTCATAAATTATTAGGTGAACTGTTTTTTTCCCCCATTGATGAATCCGAACAAAATGCCTGTTTACCAAACTTTGGTTACATTTCCCTCCCTGGTCCCTGAACTTTGTCCCACCCTCAGCTTGAGTCAGCATATAACCCTTAGGAAGTTTCCCTACTGGAGAATAGGCTGACTTCAGGGTAAAATATTCCCTGAGCCACTGTCAGATCACGCCACCCTCGTCATCACACTTTCCCACACCCCAGTTCCTTCTGACTTTGTTTACTCCTCCCTTTTCTGCCTGACCTTGAGCGTCCTTTCTATTGCAATAGCCCCCCTCCCTCACTGCAACATACCCTTCCCCTTTGCTTTAATCCTTTTGAATCAAGTCCCTCCAGGTTTGTTTTTTATTTGACAGTTCAATTCTAAAAGAAAAATAAAGGGAGGCTCTTGTGCATGGGTCAGTGTTTTCCTAATGACTTTGAATGAGTTAAGTCAGCACAATCTTTCTCCCCACTGAGTTCCTGAAATGGCACTTTGGTCCTGTTCCAAAAGCTGCCTTAGAGTAGGGGTGGCGGCAGAATCAAGAGGGTCGAGCTGGAAGCCTAGACCCCTGGTTTCTATTCCCACCCCCACCCATTCTAACAGTAACTGTACGGCTGTGTGTAAGTCCTGTGGTTTCCTGGGCCTCAGCAGGAATACCCCGTTAAAAGGCACCTTGAGGTTTTCAGTTCTGCTCTAATAGCTATAACCCTGTGATTAATTGGACTATTGCAAACACTAACACCCTGAATTCTGTAGTGTTTTGAATCTGAATATTTCACAGAGGCGCTCATCAAATTCTGCAGCTGTTTGAATGTTCCATGTGTGTTGGTGTGTGTGTGACTCTCGGGAGGCTGAGAGTATCTGATGGTCTGGACAATGTAGTGGATGTTCTTTTTACCTGCCAGAGGCTTCAGCTGAACTGATTTGCTCTCTCCTGGCACCTCCCCTTACGGCGTTTGCTTTCATGGGTGTGGAAGTGCACACTACTGATGTGGCTCTGGTGGATTGTTCTCTGACTTTTCCAGTGTGCAGAGAGTAACTCTTTCCTTGGTGTCAGTAGGTGTCAGACCAAATGCCTCAGATGAAATGACCACGCCAGCTAGCTTCAAAATTTAGGTTTTCAAATATAATTAACTTTTTTTTTTAGCAAAGAGGGACTTTTGTCATGCAAAATATGTTGAGACCCAAGAGGATCCCAGAACAGAAGAAAACGGAGCTGCTTTGTAGGGGCAAGATTGTAGGGGGCTGGGAACGTATCCCAGTCTTCCCTCTGATGTCCTTCACAGCTCCTGAGGTGCCACCAAGCATAGTACAAAAACCACAGATAGAGACCAGTCCCTTGTCTTACTCATGGGGGAGCTGAGACCCAGACGAAATTTCTTGTCTGTGACCATGCAGCCAGCTAGGATGGAGCTGGCATTTTTGTCCCTGTGCCTTTCTAGCATGGCTCACCACCTCCGTCCCAGTAGCCGCAGCCCTTGCTCAGCTCACCTTCTCCTTGTGGCCCCCAACCCCTCTCTGGTAAGCCATTGCGTTTTCTAGGCGCACTTTTCCTGTGTGGGCCTCCTACCCCATGGGAATTTGGACTGTATAATTATGTAAGACGGGGGAGGGGATGGAGGGAGGAAAGAATAGCAATCATTTTTACAAGTGCCGAAAGCACTAAAAACTTAGTTATCTCTGGCTCTTAAGCATCTTTTTTCTTAAATCCAAATTGCAGAAATGGGATAGTGATGTTTACTGTTTGCTGGTTGACAGTATAGTCTTTTAGGGTCAGACCTCAGTCAGTTTTAAAACGGGATTTTTTTTTTTTTTTTCAGGAAAAGGAATCTTATTTCAAAATTATCAGAATCTATGAAAAATATCAGAGCATAGATATGTAAGGATTTGAATAAAAATTTAAACTCCAAATTACATCATTAGTAATACACCCCTGCAGGCTACCAATACTCGGTAGCAAGACATACATCACTGCCAGAAGATTATGAAGAAAAGGCGAAAATTGTGCAGCCTGGTGGATTAAAGAAATCTATCAGGCTGATTTAGTGCTGTGCCCAAGAGACCCGAAGCCCTAAATATTTCAGCTTATTGTATTTGGCTTGAATGTGCCACTTTTATAGGATGGTTACAAGAATCTGTTCTCCTACTTCCAAAACCCAAGGATGGCAAAGACCCTCCTATTCACCAGATTCTCCAGGAGCTCCCCGACTATTCCCACTTCCCATGTAGTTAGGTTGGGGCTCGGTGACTAGTTTTGCCAATGGGCACTACGAGGAAATGGCAGGTGTCTCTTCAGTCTGAGGTATGGAAGAGCAGGAAAGTGGCACACTCTGTTACATCATTACAGTCTGGGTCCCTGAACAGGTGTGTGGAGCAAAGCCTAATCCAAGTCATATTGGACATGAAGTCATCTTGAAACTTTAGGGTTAATTTATTGCTGGAGCGTGACCTGCCTATCCCATGTAATATATAGTGCGTCACTTTCTTTTTCTCCACATTCCCTCTCAAGCAAACAAGTTTTTACTTATTAGTTGACTTCAGGGCTGGCAGCAAGATGTATTTTGTCTGTAATTAGTATCCAGATTTGGCTAATTCTTTGCAGTAATGTTGAGAATGGTGAATCCTAAGGTCATATTTGGCCCATGAGATATCTAGAATTAGAATCTCCTGGGTTCAGTGAAAACGAAAAGAGTTATTTTTGGCTTATGTATCATCCAAATATTCCTTTTCAAAGAACTCTGATTCTTTTTAGGGTCTCACATGATAAGGATAGAAACCAGAGGGTTAGAGCTGGAAGGTATCTTCAAGTTATTTAGCTCTGTGCCTGAAAAATAAGGGAAACTGAGTCCTAGAAAGCTAAAGTAGCCTACCTAGGAACACACAGCAAGGATACTTACTTCAACAATCACCTCATCCTTTGCCCTCATCTCCCTCACCTCCAACCCAGAAACCACAGTCATCGGTCTCATACAGAAGAGTCTGCCATCAGTTTCATTCTACTGGATTGTATTATTTACTGCTATATGCTCAGCATCTAGAAAAATATGACACATAAGTAGCACTCAAATATTTGTCAAATAACTCCCCTTTGGTAATTAGGCTGTCCCACATTTCAAAAGCCCTCCTTAAAACTGTAATCAGCTAGCATTTTAACAGTTAGCTCACATCCTATCAGGAAACATCCAGCCAAGGACGTAAATGATTCCCTGGATGCGGACCCTCTTGGCCGCAGCTCTTACCAGGCACTGCTGCAGTGACCAGGTATGCGCAACCGGACAATAGCGCGTCTGGAGCCCCTCATGCAGGGTGCCTCGCTCTTTCTGTTCCTGAGTTACTGTGATGTGACAGAGGAGGACCCCACAGGAACTCACCTGGTACTGGAAGTGTGGGGGAATTAAGTCTCAAAGGGCCACCTTGACCACTGGGGGCTGTTGGCCAAATGCTTCCTCTTTTACCCTATGTTACGGGACACAGGTCAAGAGGCTCCACAGAATGTCCTGGCAGGGAGCTCCAGACACCTGGAGCAGTGGCCAACTAGGTGACACGGTGTTGCTCCCTGAAAGCACTTTCCAGACAAATTGTTTACATCCCTCCACAGGCTCTGTTTCAAGGGACCCTAGACTGACAGGTGCCAGGTTTGTCACATGAAGATGAAAGAAAGGAAAGGGAACAACACAAGGAAAGAGAAGTCCAGGCCAAACTTGGGGGAAATGGAAGGAACATTCAACTGGAATGTGAAAGCTCAAACTTTAAGCAAGTCGCTTGTTCTGTGGTCCTCCGCTACCCAATTACCCTCTCTCTGCCTCCCTTTCCTCTTTTGTAAAGGGGAGAGTTTGAACGAGATCAGGGGTTGGCTATGACTGCCAGGTCGAGCTTATTGCCTCTTTTGGTGAGTTACTTTTATTGAACACAGTCACACTCATTTGTTTACATACTGCCCAGGGCTGCTTTCATGCTACAACTGCAGAGATGAGTGGTTGCAACAGAGATCATTTGGCCTGCAAAGCCCAAAATCCTGGCTCTGTGGCCCCTAACAGAAGAAATGTGCCGACCTCTGGGCTGGGTGATTTCTGAGGGTTCTTCAATGTCTGAGATTCCGTAAGTGGGCCCTCACATGGACTTTGCCATGGCTGGCTACTCTCTGAATTAACTCTTCATCTATTCTACCACCTCTAGAATTGCATTTTCTTTGTTGCCTGGGATATTCTAGGTGACCAGTTGTTTTAAATCTTTTTAACTGATAGAGGGATTGAGAGGTGACTGCTAAGGGGTATGGAGTTTTTCTTTTTGGAGTGAAGAAACAACTGTTCTAAAACTTTTTTTGGTGATGAATGTATAACATTGTGATTATACTAAGAGCCATTGATGGGAAACGGATGTGGCTCAAGAGGTTCGGCGTCCATCTACCATATGGAGAGACCGGCGTTCGATCCCCGGTACCTCCCGGTAAAAAAAAAAAAAAAAAAAGCCATTGATCATACATTTTGGATAGATTGTATGGTATGTGAATATATCTCAATAACACTGCTTTAAAATAAATAAACATGCAAAAATAGCCAGAAATAGCATCTACGTTCAGCAGGGGAAGCAGAGAGAGACTGAGAAGTGCGGAATTTTTTGTTTGTTTTTTATTTTTGAAATAATGAAAATGGTCTAATAATGATTGAAGTAATGAATCCACAACTTTGTGACTATGCCAAATACCATTGATTGTATACTTTGGATGGATTGTATACTTTACTAATATGTATCAATAAAACTGATTTGTTTTTAAAAATTTATAACTTTTCTTTGAATTTCATTATCAAAAAAAAAAAACCCGATAATTTAAAAAAGCACACCCTCAGATGTGTTTATTAACAGCATTTACTGCTCTGGAGATCACTCAACGTTGTAAGGCCAGGTGTTCTCTGTTCTGTGGTGGTGATGGTTTTATTGTGTCTCTGAAATAACTTTTGTTCTTTCACCTTTTACATGTGGCTTAACTTCTTACAAATGTCCTGTTGATTAGAAATACTATACTCTAACCCTGTCTTTTAAAAAGTTCAGGTCTGCATATGTACACTTGATTAAAACTGGGCAAGTACTTACTCCCGTAACACTTGTGTCTACGCTCAATTCAATGGCAGGTGAGGCTCCAGCACACCAGCTCATGAAATGAACAAAAGGTGGTTCAATTGAACAAGGTCGTGTCATGCCGTGATAGCATACGGATGATTTTCATCATTATGTGTTCTTCTCTTTAGATCCTCTTTTAAAAGTTGGATTTTCTGTTTATTTGCAACAAAAGCATTTTCTAAATTTTTTTTTCATTTTTTTAAAGATACTTAGATTACACAAATGTTACACAAAAAAATATAGGGATTCCTATATGCCCCGCTCCCCACACCTCCCGCACCGTCCCACATAAACATCCTTCATTAGTGTGGCACATTCACTGCAATTGATAAATGCATCCTGGGGCATTGCCACTGAGCATGGACCATAGTCCACATTGTAGTTTACACTCTCTCCCACACAATTCGGCAGGCTATGGGAAGATATATAATGGCCTACATCTGTCATCGCAATGCTATTCAGGATGATTCCCAAGTCCTGGACAAGCCCCTGCATTACACCTGTCTTTCCCTCCCCCTGCCCCCAGAGCCTCCAGTGGCCACTGCCGCCACATCAATGCTGTAATTTATTCCATTGCTAGAATCACAACGTGTCTATAGTAGAATACCAGTAAGTCCACTCTAGTCCACAGTTCATTCCCCAATCCTGAGGATTCTGGGATGGTGATGTCCACTCCACCTCTAATTGAGAGGGGGCTTCAATCCCATACAGCTGATGGATGGGACTCTCTTGCTTGCAGTGGTAGGTGCTCTTGTTTCCTTGGTGTGGTGGTTGTCAATCCTCATCTCCTTGTTAGTTGTCCTGGGTGAGTCCAATGAACTGGAGAGGCTCTGGAGAGGCTCTGCAGAGGCTCAGGGCCCAGCTGGCACAAGGACAGCCCAGAGATTTAAGTCTCTTGGACGTACACCTACCAACTCCAGCACTAAGTATAGGTTCAAATAGAAGGGACAGATGAGCCATGTGTAGGGAAGACATAACTGAATCCAACTCTGTCACTCTCAGGAGCACAAACTCCAAAGTAGGGCCCCCTGGCAAGGCACCAAACTCTGGAGCTATCTGCACTGACCATAGGACCTGGGTGTCTCCAGAGGCCTCAGGAGCCTCACTATTTGGGGTAGTATCCACTTTGGCAGTCTATGGGATCCAGCTGAGATGTGCATAAGCATTACCTCTGGGATGACCTCCCAACTCACTTTGAAGTCTCTTAGCCATATAAACTCATTTGTCTTTACCTTTTCCCCCTTTTATTTGAGGTCTTTGTCCAGTTGCATTGCTAGTTGGTGCCTGGTAGTAATCCCTTGGTGCCAGGGAGGCTCATCCCTGGGAGTCATGAACCACACTGGGGGGAAGATAATGCATTTATATGCTGAGTTTGGCTTAGACGCCACATTTGAGTAACAAGGAGGCTCCCAGTAGGTAACTCTTAGGCACCCCACAACACTAGGCTAAGTTTCAATTTCAAGAGCAAAGGCTCACAAGCATAGCCATCAATATCAACGGCCCATCAATGGACCATCCTCCTTCACCAGTCATTGCCCCTGCACTTGGGGGACAGTTGCTGCTCCATTAGAGAACGTGATAGAGCTCTCCAAGATGGGAATTCAATATTCTCTTGGTTATTGTGTGAATCTCCACCCACCATGATAATGCCCTGTGAACATTTTTTTTTTTTTTTGGAGTTTTGTTTGGTTTATTGGTTTTTGGTTTTTATTATTTTTTTCATTTTAAACAAGAAGTTTATTTAAACAACAAGATCCTTGACTTGAAGGGAAAACTATCTAGGATTCATTTCTTTTAGAGTAATTTATCCCTACTTTAAAACAGATTGCCCTACATGTAACAGCTATGTACGAAAAAGTTATAAAATTGTCCTTGGTTTTACAATGATAAATAAAAAACATTAAAATTCTCCAATCAAACAAGGTATGCAAGGATTTTTTACATTGTTGGTTTTTGTTAAACAGTGAGATCAAAATAACTTACTGGAATATAAAGGTAAGAGCTGAATAAGCATACCACTAATGGAAAAAGAGGGTATTTCACAGAACCAGTATTGTTCCCCATCCCATCTCCATTTGATGTCAATCAAAACATACCATTGGCCATTAGTTTAAAAAAAAAAAAAAAAGCAATATGCTGGTGCACATACACTAGTTACTTTATGTACAATAAAGGAATAGGGAAGGGTAAAATAAAAGAACAGAGAAAACTATATTGTAGTAGTCAGGATGCAGTGTTGCGGTTTTTCTAATTGAGGATGTTTCTGGATCTGTAGGAACTGAGTTCTGGAGTAAAGTAGCAGGCTTCCTTTTCAACAGACTCCACCTGTCTGCTGCTGGAAAACATCAATTGTATCTTCATCCTCCATTTCCAACTGTACAGATTTGTCTGTTTCATTGATTGCTCCCCATCAAATCCGAATCTGATCTGCCTCATTGACAAACCCATAATTCTTGCTAATTCCACTCTGAGAAATCTATCGAAGACAAATGAAATGTCCGTGCAATGATTCCTGGGGCAAGTTCATGGCAGCAAAAACGCTACCGCAACTCGCACCGCGGGGCATCCCCTGCTGCACTCCTCCCTGTGAACATTTGAACACATTTATATACCTTAGATGTATGTCCTGGTGAACTTCCTCCCATGTTTCTCTCATCACTGACACCCCACTCCAATGATCCTCCCCTGCCCCAGTTGTAACCTTTCTGTAATCTAAAGCTTCTTCAAAGATGAAGCCAATAAAATAGCCAATTACAATTAATAGGAAAATGAAATAATAATGATAGGTTTAAATATAAGAAATACATAAAAATTTAAAGAAAACTAAAAATATAAAATTTTTAAATGGGGATATTAAAAAATAAAAAACATTAAAAAAAAATTTTTTGACATTTTGTCTTTCATCATTGTAATATCTCTTGTCCTGTATATACAGTGACATTTTTTTCCATTTATTCCCCAGTGTCTTACTTTTTTCTTCATTTTGTTTTCAAAGAAGTTTTAGGTCACAGTAAAGTCACATACAGAGTACAGGGGACTCCCATATACCCAACATCCTCCCCCCTCCCCCCTTCCCTTATTAATACCTTTTTCTATGTGAATGGTGCATTTGTTACAACTGATATACAAATAGTGAAACACAGCTACTAAACATGGTCAATGGTTTACATTATGGTTTACATTTTAGACCATACCCTTTTATAAATTTTGATGATATTAACATGGCCTGTGTCCATCATTGCAAGATCATGTAGAACATTTCCATTGCCCACTAAATGCCCCGTTTCATCTATTCTCTTCCTCCCCCCCTCCCCTCATGGCTCACGGAGACCACCTGGCTTTACTCCTTGGATAACAAGATTCATAGATACTTGCAACAACACTGAGGTCTTGACACACTGGTTTGTCCTCCCCTATTAGGAACCTCCCATGCTCTTGAGAGACTCCCACCCTCTGTTTGTGAACATATCGGTCCTCCCCAGGATGGGAGTCCAGATCCTTCCCACTCATTATGTGGGTCTCCACCCACTGATACAACACATTGTGACAAAATGATCACTCGCACACTCCCTAGAAGCCTGCCCCAGGTGTGCCCTGTTCCAAATTCCCCGCAATCCAACAACCTAAACCAGTAACCCTTCCTTGGAACTGAGGGGAGGGTTGGGGGAAGTACCAGGTGAACGCTTTTATGACAAAAGCATCTTAATACTTGAATATAGTGTAAAACACACATACACAAATGGGATCATACCGTACACCCTGTGCTGCAAACTGATTTAAGTTTAATGTATATAGGATGCATACAAAAGCTAGGCATAGAGCTCAAATAATAGTTATAGGACTATATGGATTTTTAAAAAATGTGTTCTGTGTCCATTTGGATAAAGTGTAGTCTTGTAGAAATGGGTCCATTTTGTCTAAATTTTCAGCAGCATTGTCATAATGTCCATCACATCCTCTAATCTTTTCACTATTTATGGCATCTATGATGATACTTCCATTTCACTCTGATACTATGTATGCCTTTAAAAAAAATAAATAAAAAAAACATTTCGTCTTCAAAAAATAAGATAACAGAAAAAAGGAAGCTTAACAAATTATGGAAGCATAGCTTTTAAAAATCCTGTTCTGGCACACATTTATCTTCTTAAATCCTTCTTTTATTCTGGATCAGGCTCACTAAGGGTTTACCAATTTTTTGTGTCTTTTCAAAGTATCAACTTTTGCCTTGCTGGTCTTCTCTATTCCATGTTTTTGTTTTTTTTTTTCTTCCATTAATCTCTGCTCTAATCTATTATTTCTTTCCTTTAGATTTATTTAGTATCTTTTTGGAACTGTTCTTTTGGAACAGTTTTAGATTTATAGAAACTACAAAGCTCATACAAAGAATGTTCATATAGCACACACCTCATTCTATTATTGGCATCTTACATTATTTAGGTATATTTATTAGAAATAATGAACCAATATTGACAGATTATTAACTAAAGTACATACAGTACTTAAATTTACTTAATTTTTATGTAATGTCTTTTTTTTTGTTCCAAAAGTCCATCCTGGGAATCACATTATCTTTAATTGTCATGCCATTTCAGGCCCCTCTTGACTGACAGTTTCCCAAGCTTTCCATGTTTTAGATGACCTTGACAGTTTTGAGGAGTGCTGGCCAACTTTTCTGTGGAATGTTCCTCAACTGGAATTTGTCTAACGTTTTTCTCATGATTAGCCTGGGGTTGTGTGTTTTGGGAGGAAGACCACAGAGGTAAAGTGCTATTTTCTCTACATCATATCAAAGGTACAAATTATCAACATGGCTTATCTCTGTTCATATTGACCCTGATCACCTGGCTGAGACAGTTTTTATTAGGTTCCTCCACCATAAAGTTACTTCTTCCCCCTTTCCACGCTGTACATTTTGGAAGCAAGTCATTATGCACCATCCACACTTAAGGAGTGAAGAATTACGCTCCTTTTGAAGGTGGAGTATTTACAAAAATTATTTGGAATTCTTTTACACAGGAAATTTTTCTATTCTCCCCATTTATTCAATTTATATAATATGGACTCATTGGTACATATTGTATGCTTTGGGTTATAATATAATACTACTTTATTTTGAGCGCTTCCTTCCTTCCTTTTTGGCATGACAAGATGCTCCAGGCTCATCTTGTTTATTTCCTGCCTCAACTCTAGAACAGCCACTTCTCCAATAGTCCCTGCTTCCTTTTATGGAGAGTGATATTAGAAACCACGACCTGGGTACTAGGTGTATTTGTTGATACTGGAGTGTCGCTGCTTCTAGGCCTTCTCAGTTGACAGCAAGAAAATACATTTGCATATACTGACCTGTGTATATAAACACATCTATAAATATTTCCATAGGTTGAGGTCCATTTAGCCAGTTTCAGTAATTTCAGTAATTTGGCTACTCTATAATGTACTGGAAGAGTAAGGGGGAAAAATCAGTATAATGATTCAGAAATCATAATCATTTGTTAATTCTTAACCCTCAGTTATAATTCCTCCCTTTTGTTGCTCATTTTCCTTTTTTGTTGAAGATGAGCTGTCTGCATGCTCTTTTAGAGAAGCATCAGATCAGAACAGCGTAACTGATAAGGAAAGTTGGTTGTTTTCATAACATGAAACATTCCTCTAAGAATAACTAACCAATAATAACTAACAACTAACAATACCATACTCATGCAGATCAGTAGCAGGACATAACATGGATGGTGAAAACATTATGTCTTTGAGAATTTCATAGTCTCTAAATATATAAATAACATTTTACTTATACAGATTTAGCCAACTGAAGATTAGAAAATTTCCTTCAATTTTATAATGCTTTTAAAACCACACTTACTAAACATTTCTCAAGCAACTCATAATATATTAAATGAAACTATTTTAGCACTACACTTTTTACAAGGTGAAAGGACAAATTCTTTGCAAAATTTGAAATAAGATATCCTTTACGGTTTGATTTAAAATGACAAAAGTTGTCAGGTTTGAACATTATGTTTCAACAGGAGCAGTATTTAGTTCTCTATTTCTAAAATTGTAAAGGCTTTTTTTCTTAAACCACTGAGGATATGATAAGGTTAACATAAAGTACAAAAGTTATTCTGATAAAACACAGACTCTTTGTACTGATTATTTTTTAAAAACTTTTATAACCTTTTACTAAAAAGACTAATAACTAAGAAAACTTTGTTACTTTAACAGAGAAAATTAAATTTTAGTTTTTTATCATAAACTATCGTTTTTATGGTTTACTGATAAAAAAGAGTTTATCAAATCTTAGCATTGATCACAACAGATAAAATCTGTTTCCACAAACTTTCTATGATTTCCTTCCTTGCATTTCTGTTTTACATTCTGTGAAAGCCAGTTATTTCACCTTAAGACACAATTCACGAGGGAAGCGGATGTGACTTAAGCAGTTGAGTGTCTGCCTCCCACATGGGAGGTACCGGGTTCTGTTCCTAGTGCCTCCTGAAAAAAACAAAAGCAAATGAGCAAAACAAATGAAAAAACCAACTCAGGGAAGCAGATGTGGCTCAGTGGTTGAGTGCAGCTTCCCACATTCGAGGTCTCAGATTCAATCTCCAGTGCCGGGTACCTCAAAAAAAAAAAGGCACAATTACATCTTTCAATAAGCTTATTAAATTATAGGCAGCATTCAGATGAGTGTGTCTGCCTCTGAAGTGGGAATAAAGACTGTTATTTGTATTAAACTGGGCTTTGCTTTGCTGTCATCATTTTCTGTACCATGGTCTTGGTCGAAAGCTGGCTGAGACCTTGGAATGTCAATTCCTCCCTACCTGGCATTTCCAGCCACCTCGGAGTGAGTGAAGGCTCTGTTGAAGGGGGCCCTGGCCGCAGGCTAGCTGTGTGTGCAGGGCACAGGCCTTAGCTACCCCCTGAGGGTGTGATGAGAGCAGGAGGTCTATGGTTACTTATCCTCAATTGAGGAAAGTGAGCAGCCTCTAAGAACCATTGTCCGAAAGATAAGTTAATGAGAGAGAGAGAGAGAGAGAGAAGAGAAGGTTGTGAGCCATCACCCAGTGGACAGAATAAAGAGATGGAGTCTCATTATCTTTTAAGGAACTTTCCACCCAATGACTGTTTAACTTTGTTACTACTATCTTATTACCTTCTGTAAAACTTTTCAATTTTGTTTTTTTTTTTTAAAGCTATAGTCAGCGTTGATTACAACAAACAAAACTTACTTCCACAAACCCTCTACAAGCTTCCATATCCATTCAGGTCTTTTCCTACAAACTCCCACGTCTCCTTCTGTGAAAACCAGCTCTTTCATCTTGGGATAAAACCACACTCCCTTAAATAAGAATAAAACATAATTCACTTCCACCAACCTTCTACAACTTTCCATATTTACTCAGGTCTCATTAGATATTTCTACCTCTCATTCTGTGAAAAACCAGCCCTTTCACTTTAGGACAAAACTACATTCTTTTGGGGAGAATGGGCTGTTTGGAAAAGGCACGAGGAGAGAAGGCACCGCTAAAGATAGAAGAGAGGAGAACAATGGAATCCTATTCTCTTGTGAAATATATAATCAGAAAAACAAGAGTGTGACCCACTGGATCAATTAGATAAAACTCAGATGTGGATGACGAACTTTCCTCATACAACCATTTGCAGTATTCTAAATAAAAAAATTAATTAAAAAAAAAAAACTACATTCTTTTCTTTAACAAGCACGGGGTGCACACTTTATCTCTGCATGCTTCAAGTTATCAAAAAAATCTTTAAGTGTTTTCATATATTCTATAAAACACATTGAAGTATGTCAAACTAATGACTTAATTTCATTAAACACCAACTTACATTTTTCATCATCTTAAAGATCTCATAGACATAATGCTAGCTTATTTTATCAATACCCATATAAACCTAGAGAGATTATACCCAAGTAGAATAAAATTGCAACAGTGACAGTTTACGCAAGAAATATGTGTCTTTCTCTTCCTCCATAGGAGGTTACAACCTCTTTTTTTCCATAATACTTTAGAATTTTAAATAACCTTAAAAGCATACTGATTATTAGGCTCTGGAGAATATACTACAATACTTTAATTTGTTTCAAGCATAATCTAGATTAACTTTCATAGCTTTCAAGGACATTTTCCTTTACCTCCTGAAATTTGGCCACTGGGTATTTTAATTACTCTTCCCAAAGCTGTTAATTGTTTTTTAATTGGGGAATTACAGGACAAACTATGCAAAACAAGATTTATTCTGTAACAGTCCCTCTGTCCCTATCATTCTTAATCTCCAGACCTAATAGAAAGAATTCTAAGCCAAACCCCTCACTTCCCCATCTTTCTGCACCATCTTTCCCCCATGGCTCCTCCAACCAGTTTATATCTCCTCCAAGATTAGAGAGAGCCTTGAATTCAGTCAAGGTTGAAAGAAGGCCCTGGAGGAGGGATAGGTGAGATAGAATGTGGAGAAATCCAGGAAAAATTTTTTTAGTATTGTTGTTTTTTTCCTAAAAGTTTGTCTAATCAGATTTCTACATGACTGTATTAGTCAGCCAAAGGGGTAATAATGCAGTATACCAGAAATGGGTTGGTTTTTATAAAGGGTGTTTATTTGGGGTAGAAGTCCACAGTTACCAGGCCATAAAGCTAAGTTTCTTCCCTCACCAAAGTCCATTGCCACGTGTTGGAGCAAGACAGCTGTCAACATTTGCCAGGGTTCAGGCTTCTTGGGTTCCTCTCTTCCAGGGGCTGCGTTTCTCTCTGGGTTCAGCTCCTCTGTTTCCTCCACAAGGCCAGCTGTGAACTCTCAGGCAAATGGCTCATCTCTATCCTGGGGCCTTCTCTCCAACATCAAAACTACAACTTCAGAACTGCTGCAACTCTGTTCTTTGTGATGCCTTTTATATTTTATTCCCCACCCACCAAGGGGTGGGGCTCAACGCCCTACTGACGTGGCCCAGTCAATGCCCCAATCATAAATTAATCATGCCCAGACAAACAGACCAGTCCAGAAGCACAATCCAATATGTACTTTTGGAATTCACAACTACATCAAATTGCCCAATGCCTACAATGACCTTCAGTAACAGTCCTGTAAAATTAATTGGCCACGGCCAGAGTATTTTAGCTTTATTTTAGCTTTTAGCTTATAAGCTTAAAGAGCACTAAAAGCTCAGCTTTTCTAATTTGGGGGACAGGAGTATTCATTTACATTTTCATATAAATAATTTGCACTTATTTAATTTTTTAACAATTTGAATAGAGCTTTCTCAAGAATTTTCATTTGTTAATTTGGTATTACCCTCCAGAGTTATGAAAATATACACGGAACAAACTGACACAAATAGAAAGTTAGGTATATAAAAACAAACAGAATTATAAAACTCACTAATGTGAATCCTAATTCTCACTTTTTTGGTATGGTTTGTTTCCACGCTTTCCATCGGGCCATCTGGTTTCTGTAGCTGTTAAGCTTTCCTCTGGGGTAGGGGTGATTCGCTTACTTTAAATAGTAATGTTGCTTTCCATGCGCCTGTTCTGGAGACACTTTCATATAAAAAATTGGTTACGATGTTTTCAGCAAGGGAGGTGTAGCAGTTTGATATAGTTTACGAATTCCAAAAAATAGATATTGGATTATGTTTGTAAACTGGTTAGTCCTTCTGGTCATATTAGATTATATTGGATTCAGAGGTTTCACTTTAACTTGATTAAATAATGATTAAGGCTTTGATCGGGCCACGTCAGTAGGACGTTGCATCCCCGCCCCCTTGTTGGGTGGGGACTCATAGAGAAACCGCACCACAGAGAAGGGAGGTTGGAGTTTTGAGCTGGAGCAGGGGAAGTAAGCACACACAGGAGCTTAGTTGTGAGAAGGCCCCGGGAAGAGAGAAGAGCCATTCGCCTGACAATTCACAGCTGGGTTTGTGGAGAAAGCAGAGCAGCTGAGCTCTGAGAGAACTGGAAGGGAGACGAGACTTATCCCAGCCTGCAGCTTATATTGGAAGAAGCTGGGACCATGGAGCCTTAAGAGGAAGAGGCAGGCTGAATCCTTGCAGAGACCAACAGCCGTCTTGCTCCAACAAGTGGCAACAGACTTTGGTGAGGGAAGTAACTTACACTTTATGGCTGGTAAATATACCCCAAATAAATACCCTTTTATAAAAGCCAACAGATTTCTGTTTTGCATCAGCACCCCTTTCGCTGACTAATACAGGAGGTGCATACAGGAGGCTATGCATTCAATATATGGTTTTAATTCAGTAGTAAGGTATCCCCCCCACCCCTTTCCTTCCAGGTCTCTGGTTGCCTCCCAGTTGACCTTGGGGATTTTCTCTGGGGGCAACTAGGACAGTCCATCTTCCTTGCAATATGCACATTTGTTGATTTCTAATTCCTTAAAAATGTCTCCCATTCCTCGAGGGGGTGGTGGGCCTAGGGGTCTTACCTTTTTGCTGTAGTCTTGTTATAGTTGTCCTAGGTTCATCAGAGCTTGGAGTAATGCCATTTACCTTTTGATGTACGGGTTGTCTTTACCCCATTTTACTCTAATTTAGCCCATTTGGCTTCCATTTAAGATTCCTACTGGTGTTACTAAATATGCTCCAGCATACACTGGGTTGCCAGGATTTTCTGTTTCTCATCTGCTTCCTGCTCTGCTTTTTCAATTACCATTCTCTATTCATCTCCCGTTGTCAAGGTATTTAGCAAGGCCTTAATACCAGCCCAATTTGGTATTAAAGCAATTAAGCTTTCTATTTTCTTTGGGTTTTCTCTATAGAGTGGGATATTTTCCCAGTTGTATAAATCTGATATAGGGAATGGGGTACGTGTACATATGAATTCTTTGGGGCATCCCTGTTTTTATTCCTGGAGGCGTAGGAATTTTCCGGCTCAGCTGCTGATTTTAAAGAGCAGCTCTTGCCGAATTGAGTACCTTGATGGGTATGAGAGAGGGAGATTATTCCATCTCAAGCTCTTCTACCTCTGGTGAAGGGGAATACACAGGAGGAGCTAATAAAAGGCTCGGCTGCATCCTCTGGACTTGAACCAGGAAGGACAGTTTTCTTTTTCCTGCTGGTCTTTACAGGTAAAGTCAAGTATTTCCTCACTAGTATTGGCTTTTGAAAGAGAGAAATAAAGGATTGAATATGCCTTATCTCATCCCATTTCTGCTTTCCTCCACAGAACAAATCTAATTATAATACAGTTGTTAGCAACACTCTGGGTTTCTAGGTGCTCGACTATGTGAATTTAAGTACGTGCCATAGGGTGAGTGCGTAGAGTTTCTTGAGAAATAGGAAAAAGGAAAGTACACAGCCCAGACCTGGCTGCAGGCAGGCTACAGGGTGAGTCCTGCACGTGGGGCCCCACTAGGTCTTTTTAGGGCCTCCCCCCTCCCCACTAAGGCGGGATCTCAGCCGTCTGCTGTCCTGATTGGTTGCCTTTCTACCGGCACCTGTCCTCTCAGGGAACCAATGGGGAGGCCTTTCTGTTTGGAGTTATCCTGGGCTTCTTTTGGGCCCGGGAGTTCCAAATGGGACCTTGTGACCAGGGTCTTGGTGGGCTTTTGGGCTGTGATGGTGACAACTTTAGTTCTCAAGCAGTGGCCTTCCCGGGGAGGGCAGGGGGTTCCGGGGCGGTTTCCAGGTCTCCTGCCCAGGATCTGACCAGCCGCCGCCCTGTTTTACGCTAAGCTGCCTCGTGTTCTTTTCTAGAGAACCCTACTGGGGCCATCTCCCTCCTGATTCTAAACCATACTGAGGCCAGGCTTTGCTACAGAAATAAACTCTTTCCTGCTTTTTCATAGGCTCATGGAGAAAATGTCCAGTTTTTCAAAATACAGCCTAAAGGGCTACATTCAGAAATGCAGTTAGAATTAGAATTTCCCATTTTAAAGAATTTTTAGTAATCAGTAACCAATTAGGAACATTTGAGCAATACAAATGCAGTAACACACTAATTGACAATTGAAACAGACTCTTAACACTTACTAAATCTAAGTAACACACCAATTAACAAACACTTAACACTTACTATATTTTACTAAATACCAATTAATTGCTGGAATACTTTTTTTCAACAGTCAGACTCAGATCTGGGCCTACAACTCTGAGCAGACTAGTCCTCAGAAAACAGTAAAAGTGTGGAGGTCAGAGCAAGGGGATGGTTCTGGAAGCAGGACCCAGGGTCTTAAAACCCAGGTCCGGAGGCCTTGAGCATCTGAATGAATTTCTGTACCCACATCTACCTTGGTGACCCACTCACCCAGTCAGGTGTCCAGACCCGGAACAGGAATTTTTTTTCTTTGAGACTTTAAAACACCAAAGGGCCTGGGGTGCCAGTAAGGTAGGAAAAACCTGATTGCCGAGCCCTTAGCCCGACAGGGTCTAGCCACAAAAGGCTCGATTAAGCGCTTACCTCTCCTGCTGGGGCCCCAGAACCTTGGACAGTTGGACTCATTTCTCCGGGACCTTTCATCCTTGGTCCCCCCAGAGTTGCCAAATTGATACCAGCAAGAGTGGGGTTCTTTGCTCAACGTGTGTCATAAGGACCAATTCCTGAGGCATCAGTGCTTCGAAGAGAGAAAAAGCTTATGGCCAGTGCATAGCAAGGAGAACAGATGGCCTAACGGCCTAAAATCTGTCTGTCCAATTTTTTCAAACAGGGGAGAATGGAGTGGTTACCATCACAACAGCAGGTATACACAAGGGGGAGACTAGTTTAGAATGACCATAAACAAGGGTGAGAAAAAATCTCCTGTTATTCCTCTTTTGATCTTTTTAGTCAGTTAAATTGAAGAAAACCCAACTATTTCAAAGGATGCATTTAAACTTCTGCTACCTTTTGCAACTACTTACTCTCTAGGAACCCAGGAATTTTCAAAACTGTAAATCAAGACAAGGTATGGAAAACAACTGGGTAATGAGATTCCTGCAAGACTGCATAAATCCTAATTTCAGGTTTTTATTCATCATTGCTGTCATTATTCTCATTAATTTGAATATATAAAATATATACCAACAGATCCACTTTTGTTTTTGAGTTCCATGAAATGAACTTTGAAAATAGGATTTCTATGCTCAGAAGTTTGAAAATCACTGACCTAATGAATCTAACCAGCTAACTTGAGCTACAGAGCTAAAAAAATTAAAAAAAATAAAAGCCAGAGGTTTTCAGCTGGTTTTCTGTGAGCCTTACTTATTTTGCCTTTACACTTTTTCAGTCTTCTGCATTTCTCATCAACACTTTTAAATTGGGAATTGGGAGATTTATATTTAACAAAATCCATATATCTGACTTTTCTTGGGAAATTGGAAGATGCACCTTAGCCTTTCCCACATAGTTCTGACGGGTTGGAGCCTAATGGATATTGCCCCTCTTAGAAGGATGTGCATTCACCTGTTCACCACGTTGCCATCCAGGCCACGTGTTCATTGCCCTTGCTTACCTGGCCCATGGAGGCATTTAAGTTTGCGACCCCCTCCACCACGTCCTAAGTCCCATGGGTTAAACACTTGTTTAACCCAGGGGCTCTACACTTGATTGGTGGACCTAAATCTTATTGAGCTGGAACAAACCTCAGAGGTTATCAATTGTCACTCTCTTGCCCTTTTACAAAGGGACAAAAGTAAAAAGTGCTCTCAGCTGCTCTCTTCCAAAATAGCTCCCACAGGATACGTGAAATTCAACCTGTTTGTCCAAGATTTTTTAAAAATTCCATTGTATTGAATTGATTTGAGGAGGGAGACAAGCCTGACAAGGTTCTTTTGGGCCCGTGACACAGGAAATAAATACCTTCCCTCTTAACTTTCTCCAGGAATTGGCATTGTGGGATTTGCTACCTCCTGCAGGGCCTGAGTAGTATTTTGTTGTTGTTTATTAGAATGCTATGATCCTGAGAAAATAAAGTGTTTTCAAGTAAAGAGGGCCGCCGTGCACAAATGAGTGTTCAGAAAATGATGCCTCTCAACAGTTCAGCTGTTTCATGACAATCGGGCTATTTAACATACATGATGGGTAAACACGAGCTCCCCTTCCACAAAGGGTTTTGCTAAATTTATAGCTTCCAAACAGCTTTTGCTACCATATGGGTCACAAGAGGCAAGCTGATAAATCTTTCATCTGCAATGGATCATGTTTTCCCATATGCGTGTTTATTTTCAGAATCCATGTGCATTTCAGCTGGGGTACAACTATCTACCACAAAAACTGTGCTGGCACTTGAGAAGGACTCAGCAATAACCTGTGCCCACCTGTTCTTGATATATTCTGACTCCTGGCTTTTGCAAAGGAGAACCCAAGGAGATTTTGATTCTGAGTATCATCCTGTATAACAAATTATTATGAAAGCTGATGCATAAAAAAGCTTGACCTTGAACCAGCCAATGATTTACTTCAAATTCAGTCAATACTGTTATAGGTTTTAGTCAAAAGACATTATAAACCTTATTTTTTTCCTTCAGAAATTTGTTTTTTTTTCAGAACTGCAGTGGGATTGAACCGTTTCTAAGAAAGGTCTAAAGCAGCCTTTTTAGGTATTGGATGTTAGTTTGGGCCTGTTACACAGTAAATATGAAACCACATATTTTTTTGCCCAGCACATTTGTCACTGACTATAATTTGCAGTGATTTCAAATAGTTGGTCACATAGAATGAAAATGAGAGCACAACTACATGAAGACAGCAGCGTTCAGAGCCTCCATGTACTGATACTTCCAGACCTTCTGACACATCCTATTAGGTGGCTCTCCTTTTTATTAGAGTGAAATAAAAATATCTTATGATGGAAATTGTATTTTACAGTTTACCAAATGCTTTCACATTCTCTGCTTCATGTTTTTAAAACTGAGCAGTTACCCTGAGAAATAGTTAAGGCTACTTTGTTTCCTAGAAGAAACCCAGGCTCTGGTAAGTTAAAGACTTGTCCAGAGGATGCAATTTGCAAGTGCTGAGCTGGGCTCAGGCTTTCAGTCCCCCTCACTCCCCCACCCCAATGTCCTTTCTTCTGTACAATGTGGTGCCTGGGATTTCTTACCCATTAATTTTAACAAGCCCCACTCCTGGGCACTCTAAAAACACTGACCTGCACCATGCATTGTTCTTGCCAGTCACTGCTTTCCTGTTTCAAGGCAATCAGTAGTGTGCTGGGATTTACTCCATGGATACTCAGCATCATGACAATGAATGCTTGAGATATCATCCTCAAGTTTCTCTGGTCACCGTACACTTGTGTGCTCTGTCTTGGTCCATGAGAGGACAGTTGAGTGTTGAGTTCAAAGACAGAAAGAAGCTGCTCTCTTTATCAGTAGCTCAGAGCACTTCCAAGTTGTCATCTCAGTACCTTTTCTCTGTAGCTTCTTCAAAAGGACAAATTAAATTCCTACAAGAACAGCTTTAAATAAACCCTACTTGTGTTGGCTTCCTTGCATTTGCATAGAAATTAAAGGAAGACAGTATTTTTGTTACAAAAATAACTTCTTAATAACAGCTTGATATGAACTAATTGCTTGCATGGCTTTGCAAGCAGTAGCGGGAATTATTGCATTAATCTTGCCCTTTGCTGTCTGGCATGGGCATACGTGGATCAGGGCTCAGCCCCAGGAAGGGCCTCTGCAGTGTTGAAAGGGACCCTTAGATTCTCTGGTTCTTTTGCCTAGTGCAGCGAATAGAAGTCAACACCAGGGTTGACCAAGCAAGGGAAGGAGCTTTATTAAGCCGGCAGAGACCAGGCAGTGAGTCTGGAACTTGCTTTCCTGGACAGTGGGAGCAGAAGCATTCAACTGGTTTGTGTTAGTTAGGGGTTTTGTGGTTTGGGAGGAAAGACTGATGGATTTTTGCAGGTGGGTTCCTAACCGTGCATGCTCTATGTTCTAACATGCTCTAACATACTTGGTCATACATTGCATGTACAGAAAATGGTGCCTAAATTCCTCCCAGAGGAGGGGAATTTACTATTGTAATGAGCTAAGGTTTAGCTAGGGTCACTTAACTATGGTACTGAATTTGCGCTAAAAGCTGGAAAGTCCCAGTTTGTTGTTGACTAGGTTCTGGGCTCAGCTACTGACCCCAGCGATAAGCCATACTCTATCTTGGTTGGCTCTTTCCTAAGTGGGTCATGAATGGGGGAGGACAGGGTACAGGAGGGCTGTGGGCAGGGGACAGGATGCTGGTGAGTAGGGTCTGGCACCACTTCCTATGCAAGACCCATCCTTGCAAAGGAATTAGGGCTTTTTTACAGGGAGGGCAGGGGCCCCCTCCCATTTTCATCTTTTCAGATAAGTAAACGTGATGCCCTATTGGCAAATATATGATATGAGAATGGGATATGCCCTTCCCAACAATTTGGAAAGACTTGCACTCAGTAATAATAAGAATAACAGCTACAGTTTGGGCATTGCTATGTGTCCAGGACTGTGGTAGCTGAGGGCTTCCCGTGCAAGAGGAAACAGACTGACTCCAAACTACATGAATTTGAATGCTTCCTCCTCCCCTGACAGATGTGTGATTTTGGTTACATTATTCAGCCTCCCTATGCCTCCGTGTCTGCATCTGCAAAATGGAAATAATAGTCCCTACTTTCTTTTAGGTTGTCATGGGGTAAAATGAGTTAGTACCTGTCAAGTGTTAAGAGCAATGACAGTCTAGTCAGAAGTGACTAAAAAGTGGTTTTTATTATTGTTGTAACAATGGCAAGGGTGATGTTGAGCCCTCAACCGCCCTGAGAGTTAAATATTTCTTTTATCCCAACCTCCAGAAACTGAAGTCTTAGACAAAGTTTCAGTGACTCGCTCAGAACTCGGCCAAGGTCACACAGCCAGTAAAGAACTGGTTTATTTGCCCAGGATGATCACATTAACTGGTTAAAACAGCCAATCCACTGTCCAAACTAGTCAAATGACCAGCTTGTTAAGGGCACTGGGGTAGGAGGGCGGACGATGAGAATGAGCCAGGTGGCAAGTTTGGAATCAGAAGATCTTGTCCTGACTCTGCCTTTCACTAAGTCAAGTCAGTTAACTTCTCTGTGTTTCAATACCTTTTTCTGTAAAATGCTCCCCGATCTAAACCATTATACATTTGAAAGCATTTTGTGAATTAAAATGCCATATGAGGTAGAATTCATTACATTTTGAAGACTCATATAACTATTACTTTTTTCACTCAGCTATTGCTTAATTGGACTAAATCACTTGGTTATTCCTTGCCATATAGATGGAATTCAATAGTTTCCTTAACTCATAAGCACACAAATCACCTGGAAAAGAAGTTCGGGAAATGTCCTATTATGGGTTGAATTGTGTCCCTGAAAAAGATATGTTTGAGTCCTAACCCCAGATCCTGTGAATGTGACCTTCTTTGGAGAGGTGTTATTGAAGATGTAGCCAAACTGGCTTAGGGTGGCCCCTGGTCCTATAGAAGAAGAGAAGGATTTGGACACACAGACAAGCCGACATGAGAGAAGAGCGTCGTGTGATGACAGCAGCAGAGATTGAAGTGCTGCAGTACCAAGCCAAGTGTATTGGTCAAAAGAGGTGCTGATGCCAAGTACCAGAACTCTGTTGGCTTTTATAAAGGGTATTATTTGGGGTAGAAGCTTACAGTCACCAGGCCCTGAAGAGTCCAACTCAAAGTACCATAAGAGGTACTTTTCACCAAATGTCTGTTGCCACGTGTTGAAGCAAGATGGCGGATGACATCTGCAAGGGTTCCACCTTCCTCTTTCCTCTTAAGGCTCCATGGTCCCAGCTCCTTCCAATCTCAGTGAAGACTGGAGGGCTCATTTCTTTCCAGGTTCAGCTGCTCTGTTCTCTTCACAAGAGAACAGCTCTTCAGCTGTAAAGTATCAGGCGAATGGCTCCTCCCTCTTCCTGGGGCCACAGGATCCTCTCCTGTGTCTATGGAGCTCTGTTCTGTCTCCTTGATTGAATGTGGGTTTATATAGCCCACCAAGGGGGTGGGGACTCAACCCTGCATGCCCTAATACTGTGGTCAAATCAAAGCTCTAATCTTAATTTAATCAAAGGCATCTCAGCTGAATCTAATACAACCAAGGGGTATCATGCCCAGAGGAACAGACCAGTTTACAAACATAATCTTTCTTTTTGGAATTCATAAATAATCTTAGACTGCCACACCAAGGATTACCAAGGACAGCCAGCAAACTGCCAGAAGCTGGGAAGGGGCAAGATGGAATTCTCCCCTGCAGGTTTCAGAGGGATCACAGCCCTGCCCGACACTTGGGTTGTGGAGCCACCAGAACTCAGACACAATACATCCTGCTGGTTTAAGCCAGCAAGTTCGTGGGACTTTGTTACAGCAACCCTAGGAAACTAGACATGTCCCAATCCACACAAATGGGGACTGTGTCTGTGTCACTCCAGGGAATGTACAGTTGATCCCCCATTGATTGATTCCCTCATTCATTCATCTTTCAAATAAGTTTTTACCTCCTCCTGTGTACCAGGCATTGTGCTGGGTAAAAGGATAAATAATACACAATCCTTGCCCTCAAGAGGTTGACCAACCTCATTAGCAGATACTTATCCATTGTGTTAAATGTAGTGCTAGACCAGTGAACCTGTGTTAGGGAGACATTTGGCTGGGGTGAGAATTCATAAAAGGCTTCTTGGAAGAAGTGACAGCTAAGCTGAGTCTTAAAGAAAAAAAAAAGTTACTAGTAACTACCTAGGTATTCTTTGTGACCCTCCAGGGAAGTGACAAAACAGGTGTTGGACTGACCTCACTGTGAAACACCAGAGCTGAAATGATGGAAGAAAACTGAAGGGCCAGCTGAGAACGCCCTTCAGTAATCAGCTGACTGCATGCTGCTTCTCTGTTGGCAGTGTCGGAGTGCAGATGTTTGCCAACCTGACTTATTTAATGTGTGATAGTTCTACAATGGACCATGTCTGCATTAAAGGGGGAACAGAGACACTTTTCTTTCCTCAGGTGTCCATAAACTAGCACTCACATTTATGTGGTGCAGCTCAGAGCTGAGGCTAAAGATAAGAGTGGATTCAGATGAAAGTCTTCCAGGCACTAAAACAAAATGAAAGGAATACGATACAATCAGATCAGAATACATGAGAGTGAGTCAAATGCACACTCCACTAACCAAGAAATCGCCTTACCCCTTTAAAGGAGTTTGAGTAGCCACACCATCAGAGTCTTGTTCCATAAACACCAAATGCAGTAAAAATAATTGTTTGCACCAGTTTGAGAGTATATTGACTTCCCTAAAACAAAGGCCCTGGGTTATTTAGGTAGGAGGAGGGGAGGAGACCAACAGGATCAGAGAAGGAATCACTGGGGATGCCAGTGTCCCGCCTATGTACTCCACAGCTGTCCAGCAGTCTTCTGGTTCCAGTTTTCTTGCTCAGAACTGCTTGGAAAAGTGGCTTGAACTTTGGTCATTGGCAGGCTGCAAGCTGATTGTGTGTTTGACTGGAAAAATGTGTTTCTTAGGACCAAAGATGGTGGGGGGAGGTGGGGATGCAGGGGTGCGACTCGCTGCAGACTCAGATATTGATATTGATCCTGTAAGTACCTCCTGTTCCTTGACACCCAACTGCATATATGACTTTAACCCCTGAGTATTTACACCCATGATTAGTGTTTGTATTGTAGTGAGTGGGGTGTGGACAAGTACTGTAACCACTCTAAAGGAATCGAAAGTGATCATTGTAGTAACACCACCGGTTGTGTGCTCCGCGAGTGTTTACCATCTAGTGGCACCATCGAGCGGAGGGTAGAGGCATGTTCAGATTATCAGAGTGTTCCTGGGTCCTCTCAAAGAGGCACTCACAATAAAGCAAGTCATTCTCCGAACTGGGATCATTTCAGCATAGATAGTCTAAATCAGGGGTTCTTAACCTTTTTTGTTCCACAGATCCCTTTGGCAGTCAGGTGAAAACCACAGATCCCTTACTAAGTCCACACTATACTGTGTATTATTTAATAAATATCACACCTGCACCAACACGTCCCCACAAGAATGTTTTTTTGAATTTCAATTCAAGCTCAGGGACCTCTTGTTAAGAGCCCCTGGTCTAAATGGTTTCATTCCTAGGAGATTAGTTCCCCATTTCCGGTGGTGTGTGTTTGCGATTACTTTGAATCCATCAGTCTTAACCTCAAAGGCAGGTGCTGGATTCCTCCCCTTCAGTTTAGTCCTGACCCTCACTGCTGAAGCCAATTTAAACTGGGTCTCTAGGGAAGGGCGGGGATTTACCAGAGAACAGAGCAGAGCAGGGCAATGGGGCAGGTGTGAAGGAGTCTGCTGAGCATTCCGCAGGGCTGGAGGGGAAGCTGGCAGAGGGCCTGAAGACGTGGCTTGGGGTGGGCTGTGAAACACTTCACTGTCACTGCCAAGGTGTTTGACTTTCGTCTTGGGGACCACTGAAGGGTTTGAAGCAACCAAGAGCTGGGGTGAGAGTTGAGTTGTAGAAAGCATGGGACTTATGCAAGGAGAAGCCAGAGGCAGGATGTGTGGGTGAACCGTGGTCCAGCCTGAACCATAGGCACAGCCATGCGATGGGGAGGGGTGAAGGGAGGGCTGGAGTGAGAGCTCAGATGGTCGCCAGATAAGGTGGCCATTTGGATGTGGATAGAAGCTCCTGGAGGAGTGTCTGCCTGATTAGCTCTATCTCAGTGGAGTTGGAATCTTCTGCCAAGTCAGCAGAAGAAGCAAAAGGCTTGCTAAGCTGTACTGAAGTACCTGCTTGGGCTGCAGACATATCATGCTGTGGGCATCTCTTCATCAGCCTGTTCCATCCCCCCGGTCACACAAACTGTCAAAGAAGAAGGAAAGGGTAAGGCATGAGACCAGAGAGGAGGGAACTTACCTCCATCACCATCTGCCTTGTCCTTTGACAACAAACCATCTATTGTGTCTAGCTCTCTGAGGCATGTAGCTTTGAGGTTGAGAGCTGGTCTCAGCTCAGCCACCTACAAGGCTGACCTTAATCTCTCTGAGCTTCACTGATAAAATAGCGATAAGAGCATCATCCCATATATAGTGTTGAGGTAATTCAGCAGGATAATGTGTAGAAAGTGCTTAGCAGAGAGCCTTGCCCATCCTGAGTGCTGAACTGGTGCTCAGGAATGGGCCTCTCTGGGAGCACTCCACCCACAGCTAAAAACAAGAGAGAACATACTGCATCGTGCCAGAATTTAACATTTACTCTGCCCCTGATCCTCCAGGACTAGGTCAAAGCCACTGGGTGATGGGTCTACCACTTTTTCCCTTGTTCTTCTTTTGACTTCTACAATGACAAGGAGAACTTTCTCATTTTGAATATTTAGACATACCACATTTAGTCTTATCCACTCCCTTTAATTCAGTAGCCAAATATTTTTGTACTGAGGCAATCGACAAAACCAAAAGTAATAAACAAAACCCAATCTTGGCTCATTTTGTAGTTAATTAACAGGCTTCTTCAGGCTTTTCTTAGGGGGTAATAAAAAAAACTTCTCACTTCTTCACGTGCCTGTTTGGATGTGGAGGAGGAATTACTGTAATTAATGCTGGATTTAAAAATATCAGCGTGAAGAGATAGCTAGCATCTTCCAAACTAGGGCTGGACTGAGAGCCTGGGAAATAAGATGTTTAGATAAATGTGATTTATTAAGTATACAGAAAAAAAATGTAGAAGAGGCAGTAAATAGAGAAATGAAGCTATACACCAGCATGAAAATTACAAGCCACAGCTGCTGAAGGCCCTGTTGGCGAGAGCCAGTTTGTCACTCTGTATTAAATCTGCATATTCCTAGGGGAAAAGGGCAGGGATTTTGCCCTCTAAGGTTCATCTGGACGTGATTCATGACTTCTGGGTGTGATTTCATTCTCCACTTTTTTCAAGGTGATTTCCTTGGGGACCATGCTTTGGAAAAGGCTTGTCCTTCTAAAACCACTAGATCCCCCATTTCCTGATTCCCATGTATCCTGGTGAAGTAGGAGTGGAGAATCTCCTAAACTTTCTAGGGCTCCACGGACTGCTCCCCAAATAGAGGGATAACTCTTTATTTTTGCGTCTCTATTGGCCATTTTAAGAACAATCAAAAGAAGGTTTGGGAGGAAAAAAACCCATTGAAAAGATATAAGCTAAAGAACTTAATACGAGATAAATGGAAGGATTTCGGTGAAGGACTAGAAATAACTTCTAGAAAAGCTGCAATTCATCAAGTTTGAAGTAAGTGCTTTTTCTGCTGGTTCATAGGTCATTGGTTCATGAAACAAGAAACAAAGGGAGAGATGAAAACTGGAGCCTGACAACCCAGCATTCTGCCTGCAACCTCGCCTACCGGAGGAGGGGGCAGGGCGACAGGCTCTTAAATACAGGAAAAGAAAGCTACGCATTGATGGGAAGGCTGAGGGTCCGTGCTGCTCAACCTTTCCCACATTATCGCTTCCCTAAGGAGCCTTTTAAGACGTTCTTTTCCTACCCACCCCTCCCCATGAATTTCTGCACCACAGATATGCCATATATCTGTTTAGGTACTTCGGCCCTTTGAAGGCCATTTACAGTATCTATGATTTTTTTTGTCCCCCACCCTCCGGAGCCAATTTTCACCCCTTGGACAATATCGCCCCTAGGCACTTACTAGGCACGCATATTTCATGTAATCCATCATTCCTATTTGTCTTATGAGCCCAAGAAGGGTCGAGTAACTTGTCTCAGGGCAAAAAGGAAGGAGTTAAACCCAGAGACGCCTGACCTCACATCCTGTTCTCTTGACACTACACTCAAGCTCAAGGTGATTCCAACCTCCTCTAATCACTCGGCTCTCCTGCCCTTTTTCTGAGAGGTCGGACCATTTCAACTCAGATGCAGAAACAAGGTGCCTGCAGTCAGGGTTCATGGGACCAACACTGGCGACGAGGGGCTTCCTTTCGAGTGCCTTCCTTTGGGGCTAAGAGCAGTGGTTGTGAAGGTATATTAAAAATTAGGGCCTGGGCACTGAGCACGGACTCGCAGTTAGACACTGTGTTCTGCACTGCAGGAGGCAAGGACTGCGCGTGAGGCTGAAGAGTGCTTCCTCGAGGAGGAGACCCATAGGATAGGAAAAGCCCCAAGGGGCCCCGACGCCAAGGGGAATGCAGAGCGTGTACAGGTGGGGCTGAGAAAGAAGGCATAGAGCCAGCTAGAGCCCAGTGTGATGGGGGGCTGGGGACATAGGAAATAGCACAGAGACTTTGTCCTCACCCCGCCAGGACGGGCCACACATTTGGGTGGAAAGGATGTAATTAATAGATGCTAAATATATGGAAATGGACTCTCACCCACATAATACCAATTTAATTAGTCTGGGTTGAGGTCCAGGCATTAGTATTTTTATTTTTTAATTTTCAGGAAGATTTTGACTGCCGCCATGGTGGGGCATCTCCAAATTGGACCAAACTTTTCTCCTTCCAAGAGACATATGAGACAGTCCACTCTGTCATTATGGCTTACGTCAGTGAACACCATGGTGAAGATGGTGAAGAATATAGGAGATGCATGGAGGAGTATCTTTTGACTACAGAGTTTTAAAAATGGCCAAAGTAATGTAAACAAATACGATTTATTTATTTGTTTTTCCACATAATGAGAGGCCTGGAGATAGGTGATGGCTAGCTTTGTTTCCAGTAGCTTAATAATGCCAGCACCAAAATAACTATAATTGTCTTGGCTTTGATGTCATAGTTATTGAATGGCTACTGTGGCTCCAGCCATCATGTCTATGTTTCATCAGGAAAAAAAAAAAAGTAAGTGCAGACTTCTATTTACATATAAATGTCCAGAACTTGACCATATACTACCAATAGCAGCAAGAGAAGACTGAGACTTGCACTTGACTGACCCTGATATCTGGCACGGAGGGTGGGGCATCTTTAGTTTTTAAAGGCTCTCTCTTGGTGAGTTTGTTGAGCTCTTCCCCAGCTGCTTCCTCTTAACCGAAGACAGTTTTGCTCCTCCCTCCCACCCCAGGGAACATGTGATAATGTCTGGAGGGTTGATACTTGCATCTAGTGGGTAGAAGTCAGGGATGCTGCTAAACAGATAGTCCCTTCATAACAAACTTATTTGGCCCAACATGATAATAGAGCTGAGATTGAAAAATTCTATTCAAGACCATGCCAGAAAACTCCTACTCAGTCTCCCTCCCTAGAGTTTTCCACTACAAAACACTGAGCATTACAACACTCTTTCTGAAGTCCTGCTCTTAAACAAATGACCTCTATATTTTACTAAGGTGAGGAGCCCAATGTGGATCTCTTAATCCTAACGTCGTAAAGCGAAGAAATCTTTTTAAATACCATTCCTGATAGTGATCAACCATAGTCTGCCTGAACACTTTCAATTCTGGGAATCTCACTCCATTTCTCCTCTCCCCTCCCACTTCTCTTTACCCCCTCTTCTTCCCCCGTTTTTCTCTCTTCTTCCTCCTCTGCCACTGCCTCTGCCACTTCTGCTGCCGCCTCCTTTTTTAATTGAGGTATAACTTATATAAAGTGAATTACACAATTCTTAAATGCACTCCCATCAGCAATGTATGAGTGTTTCAGTTGCTCTAAATCCTTGCTAACACTTGATATTGTCTTTTTACATTTAGCCATTCTGGTGGGTGTATAGTATGTTTTGTTGAGGTACTAATTTTTTCCCCTAATCGAGAATAATTTTTATGTGCTTATTGTCTACGTGGATATCCTCTTTTGCGAATCACCAGTTGAAGCCTTTTGCCTGTTTTTTAATTGTTTGGAAAATTTAAACAAACTTGTCTGTCTTTTTTTATTATGGATTTTAAAAATATATTCTATGAAATTACCCAGTAGAAGTTACAATCTGCTGATAGTTCTTGCTCTCTTTTATTCATTTGGGAAATCAGAGCATGTTTGCAAATACAAACTGTCATGCCCGAAGATGAATGTGACCTCTCTGCCAAATGCTAAATTCTCTTGTTGGATTATAAATGAGAAATTTCTCTTTTGGAGGAAAGTGAGGACTTAGGGTTTAAATTAGGATTTGACATAAGACACTCACAGCACCTCATAATAGTCTCCTCTTTGTGATCCTCTTGTCTAGATTTTGACATGGGAAAAATGCTTAAGGGAAAAAATTTACAATTCCATAGTTAGCCCTTCTGGACCAAGAAATTATTGAGGTCATCCATTTTAATATAGCTGACTTTAGATGGCCTTTTATAACAATAAGAGCTGTCTGTCACCTTCCCTGTACAAAGTACTTGGCTAGGCACATTACATACTTTATTCCACTTAATCTTTTGGCTTTTTAAAAGATTGTGGTAGGGGTCGGATGTGGCTCAACTGGTTGGGCGTCCGTCTCCCATATGGAGGGACCTGGGTTCGATCCCCGGGACCTCCCGGTAAAAAAAAATAAATAAATAAAACAATTTATGAAAAAAAAAAAAAAAAAAAGATTGTGGTAATCTATACAGCATAAAATTTTACATTTTGACCATTTTTAAGAGTACAGTTCAATGGTTTAATTACATTCACAGTGTCGTGCAACCATCATCACCATCTATTTCCAAAAATATCCACGACTCCAAACCAACTCTGTACCCATCAAACAAGAATTCCCCATCTCCCCTCCTGCCAGCTCCTGGTAACCTCTGATCTACTTTCTGTCTCTGTGAATTTACCTGTTTTAGATAGTATATATAAATGGAATCACAAAATATTTGTCCTTGTATGTCTGGCTTATTCCACTTAGCTTCATGTTTTCAAGGTTCATGTGTGTTGTCGCATGTATCAGAACTTCATTCCTTTGTGCGGCTGAATAATATTCCATTGTGTGGATATATCACATTTTGCTTATCCATTCAGCTGTTGATTGACACTTGGGATTGTTTCCAACTTTGGACTATTGAGAATAATTCTGCAATGAACACTGGCATTCAAATATACGAGTCCCTGTTTTCAATTATTTTGGGTATATATTTAGGAGTGGAATTATGGGATCATATGGTAACTCTATGTTTAACTTTTTTAGAAACTGCCAAACTGTTTTCTACAGTAGCTGCACCATTTTACATTCCCACCAGCAAAATATGAGGGTTCCAAATTCTCCATGTCCTTACCAACACTTTTTTTTTGGTTACAGTCATCAAAAGTAGGTGTCAAATGGTATCTCACTGTGGTTTTGATTTGAATTTCCCTAATAACTAATGATTTTGAACATTTCTCCACGTGTTTATTGATTTTTACAATAACCCTGCAAGGTGAAGATGAGGAAAGAGAATTTTAGGGAAGCATGAAAAAAGGTACCCAAGGTCCCAAGCTAATAAAGGTAGGGCCAGGATTTGAGCCCACATCTAACTTTAAAGCTCATGCCCTACGTAGAAAAGACTACACTTTTATGCATAGAGTAGTTGATAAATTTTCTGTGGCTAAGAGTAAGCTTATTAAAATCTCCTCATTCTGCCTGTGTCTTGTCCTCTAAACTGCTCTTCCCAGCAGAGTGTGGAGTTTGTGTACTGCCACTGATATTTAGTTTCTCATGGATTTCCACATCAATTTCCAGAGCAACTCCTCAGTGTGACTGGTGAGCAAAGGCTTCTTTCGAGACTTCCTGCATGGGGCAGGGCTGCAGCTGCTCAGGCAGCAGTCAGGCGGTGGGAGGCACCCATGCCCCCCAGGTCTCAGCTCCTGAGTGAATTTGCCCGTCTGTCTCTCCCTTCTGGGCAGTGCATAAAGGCGTTTCTCTCCAATAAACACTTGCGCATCATTCTGTTCCCACTGCCCTTATGAGCTAGAATCTTCCTGCCAATTTGTTATAATCATCATAAAACAAGTTGTGTGCCTCCCAAACTCTTTGCCCAGGGGAAAACGAAATTCAAACCAAGTTTACAGATATCGCAATTTCAGGCTCCCATTAAACTATGATTCCCTCTGTCTTCAATACAGGAAGGGATCGTTTCAGATCAGTAAGGCAAAGTGAAGAAACCGAAGGTCCCAACAATGATTCTAATGACTGGTGGGGAAATTTTTAAATGCTTCCTATTTTTCCCTTAAGATTTAAACGCACTTTTACCAATGGGAGACAATGCATGCCGATTCCAGGCTGTGCTCATTAAATGCTACCCAGCAGTGACTCGTGCTTTGTCACAGTTTGTGGATGCTTTAAACTGATGGGATGTGGAAATAATTGGAATCAAATTGGTATCATAACTTTCTCATGTGGATAGATATAGGTGGCTTGGAGCACATGGTGGGTTTTGTTTTCAATGTTTTAGCTGTAACAACTGTTTCTTGCTGCCTAGGGATCCTTCTTGAGTTCTTCTGGGCTCTGATAAAAATCCTGGGCTTGGACTCAGAAGCTTTGGCATCCAACCTGTATGTGGTCATCACCTCTACTTACCTCTCCAATGTCACCTGCCACGCTGATCCCCGCGCTCACTCTGGTGCAGCCCACCGGCCCCCTCCCTCCACCAAGCACAGCAGCTGTAGTCCCACCTTAGGCCCTTAGCAACAGCTCTCCCTCCGTGGCGCAAAACCCTCTTCCCTCAGATATCCATATTTTTTGCTCCAGAATCATTTCTCAATAGCCCCACCCTCATCACCCTAAATAAAATTACAACCTGCCTCCATCTCTCCAGCTCTTCTTGTCGCCTCCTGAATCGCTGTATAATTTCCTTTCTTGGTGTCCGTCTCTCCCTCTAGAGTGGGATCTCTGGGATCTTTGGTTCGTTTACTGATGTATCCCAAATGCCTAGAAAAGTGCCTGGCACGTGGGAGGCATCGTAAAGATTTGTTGTTTTGGTGATTACTGTTTTAGTTTCATCTTGACCCCTTATCAGTGCCAAGTCTGTAAGCAAAGCCATCACTCTCTTGGAGTCTAAGTTTTTAAATCTGAAAATGGAGAAGATAGCAAGACCAAAAATATTGGATTGTTGAGCAGATTAAATCAGATAATACTTATAAAACTGATAAATAATATTGATGATGGGGGTCGGATGTGGCTCAACTGGTTGGGCGTCTGTCTCCCATATGGAGGGACCCGGGTTCGATCCCCGGGACCTCCCGGTAAAAAAAAAAAAAAAATATTGATGAGAAGAGAATTTAGAGCAGAAAGTTTTGGAATTTATCGGTTAAAATGAAATATCTGGGAGCAGTTGTAGCTCTGTGGTTGAGTGACTACTTCACATGTACAAGGTCCTGGGTTCAATCCCCAGTAGCTCCTCAAAAAATAAATAAAAGTGAAATATCTATACAGCACAGGTATATAGACACCTAGATCATCTAGTGTAAATGTATTGGGGATCATTTGTACTTTCTGTTTCATTGGTAGGAATGTGCTAAGGAGGATGTAACTTTTGCATGACAGCGGGAGTAACAGACTAGGTAAGGAAACAGGCTGGGGAGTAATTACAGGGTCGTGGGAGCCACCAGGTACAACAGACAGTCCCATTAAAACTGGACATGCTCGGCTACTACTCCTGGGGTTCCCCTCAGGTGTTAATGGTGTAATGAGGTTTGTAGACATCAGACCTTAAGCATCAGGTGATCTTGGGAGGGCCATGTTTAGGAAGAAGTGGATGGAAATTGGGAAGGATTTGAGTAAAGGACATTGGGATCTTATGGGAAAAGCTTTATGATCAATAAAAAGTCATCCTGAGTCTATGTACAGGGAGAGTTTCTTGGGCAAGGTACTGTCTCCTGCCGTTGGGTTCTGCTGGTGTAGATAACCGGAACCTTCACAAACCACCTTGTCCCCCCCCAGCCAGCTGGCTGTCATCACTGCATGGGAAGAGCTCTATATGGGAAATGGAAGCCCTCAGCCTCTTGGCGGTTTTGTCAGCAAGGTTAGATTATAAGCATTTGTTAAACCTGTTGTCTCTATTTCTCTCTCTGCCGTTTTCTGTGGCTACATTGTTAATTAAGGTCAAGAATGTCCAGAGGGAGCAGATAAGGGAGTCGAGGAAAAGGTGTGGATTCTTAAGGGTTGTACAGATATCAACTATTGTTTCTTTTCTCCAGCTGGTCATCTTTATTAGCTGTTCTGTTCCTTTTACTGGGATGCCTTAGATTAATCAAGTCATGGAATAGCAAAACAATGGCCTCTAAAGATTGTCTGATCATTCATTTGTTCAACACACATTTTCTACATATCTACTCTGTACCAGACTTAGGGCCAAGCTCTGGTTATATAAGAAATAAGGGTGTCGTCACCCTCAAGGAGTTCACAGTCCAATGGGAGAGAATAAGAAGTAAAAAATGTAATATAGTGGGACATCTACAATGACAGAGGCACACATAGGGTTCCATGGGAGCATAGAAAAAGGGTATTTAATTCAGATGGGGGTGGGCATTCTGGGTGGTAGACAGGAGGGCTTTCCTGTTCTGAAGTTTGAATTACCCAGACAAATTATAAAAACATGCTTCCATTAATTGTAACAGATGTTCCACACCAATGCAAGGTGGTGGTGGTGGGGTGGTGAATGGCAATCCTTTATTCTATGCATCATCTGTAAACCCACAACTTCTCTAATAAAGAAAATATACATCTATATATAAATAGAGTTTCCAAGGCAGAAAAGTGAGAAGACTACAGTTTAGGCAGAGGGATGGAGAAAGATGGAAGCATGAAAGATCAGTTTGTTTAAGGAACTGACATCACTAGACTGCCTGGAATGAAAACAATATGTTAGCAAAGTGTCATAAGAATGAATCTGGATAGGTTGGCAAAATATATCTAATAAAGACCTTATGTTTCAAGCAAATGACTTGAGCTTGATTGTGAAAATAGAGCTAAGCCACGGAAGGATTTTGAAATGAAAAGGATGAAATGAGTTTGGGTTGGTTTGTAAAAAGATTACTCAGTCTGCAACATGGAATCAGAAGTGAAAGAAACTTGGGTAGGAAACTTTAATTTAGGCAAGTAGTTGGGAAAAGTGTGGACTACGGCAGTAACCATAGCAATGGGTTTGGTGAAGAGCAGAAAAATTCATGATGTATTCACAAAATAGAATGACTAGTCTTTTCAACACGCAGGGTTTCTATGAGGAAGGGTTTTTCCCAAAGCACCCGCTGGACTCTATGCCTTTTGCATTCTATCTCTACTTTAGGGAGGTATATTGACTTGATTAAATGGTGAATTTGGGGAGGAGTACTGGGGGTGGTCAGTTCAGCTGAGCTCAGCCCTTCTTCTCCCTTGAGAGTTAGCCTGTGCCTTGAGAGCACAAGTTCTCCTCAGCTCCTTCATCTCCTAAATCTTACAGGGACAGGCAGTCCATGTGGTATGCTCTGCCCTGCTGTCTGAAGAGCGGGTGAATCCAGCGATTTGTGGGAATCAGTAGTAGTAAGCCCACTTGTTCAAAAGTTTCAAGACTTTCCCAGGAAGAAAAGTAACATTGTGGTCTGATCTACTCTGTTTTACTTCTCAACTTGTTCAGACCCCTGGTTAAGAATGGTGTTAAATATTTAATGGCTGTTCTTGATAGTGCAACACTGATAGAGCCTGAAGAAGTGAGAAAATGGCCCTAAACATGACTTTCGGTTTCTGTTTGGGTTTTTTCCACACTTGGGTTCCCATGAGAAAAGATGGGGAGACATTATCTTGGATTGGGAATACAGGAGAGGCAGGGGTATGGAAGAGATGATGAATAGTGAGGTCAAGGGGTTTGTGGGCCATCAAGTAGCTATACTCCTCACACTTACCCCTTCCTTGTGTTAGATGCCCTCTCTGTGCACACTACCGTACCCCATGCTGGTGTGTCTCATCATATGCATCAGAAAATGTACCTGCAATTACATTGCTTGTCTGTATTTTATCTGTACGCTCCTCAAGGGAGCTTAAAATCTCCCCACCTCTAGGGGCTATGCCAAGTACCAGTAGTCAATCATGGTTGTTGAATGACTTAATTAAAGAATTTAATTAACCATACCAATGTGTTAGTTTTGATGTTTCTTCACCCTGGAATATTTGACAATGTAAGGGCCGTACAGATGGGGAAAAGGCTTAAACTGAGGGATTGTATCTTCTTTGCATCAACAGCTCCTCCCCTCTTCTCCCTTCTCTACCAGTCAAACCGTGTTCCTGCCCAGTGTCTCTATACACCAAAGATTTAAAAGCAGAGCCTCGTGTTTAGTGTGGATATTGCCATCGTCCCCAACTCATGTTGATGGAGAATGCAGCTGAGGCTCATTCTTGCCCTTGTTCAACAGCCTCTGGAACCGGTCAGTGGGTTGCAAACCATGCTGACAGTGATTCCCCCAAAGAGACACCCATCATTTAGGTGCAGCTGACAGGGGCTGACACGGGAAAAGAAGGTGCTGTGCCGATGGCAGGACACCAACAGCTAGTGGTGGGGCATGGAAAACCTCAGCAGCAGAACCTGAGGGACAGAGTGAAGACACGCAAACACCTGGAGTTGATAGACATGCCTTGAGAGACCCTGACAGGCTTAAGGCAAAAGCAGTGGAAGCTATTTCAAGAAAAGGACAGTATTGCTTTTTGTATTTGAAATATGCAGGAAAGGGCATAAAAACATGCACAGCTTAATAGTCGTAAATGAAATGCCTTTGCAACTACTACCCAGGCCAGGAAACAGAATATGACCTGGCCCCTCCCCCAACCCATGTACGCTTTCTGATCAGGACCAATATGCTCACTTCGTGCTAATCATTCCCTTGACCTCCTTCATAGTTTTAGCCCCTTTCTATGTGTCTCTAAACAATGTGGTTGAGTTTTGCTTGTTTTTGAGCTTCAGATGAATCCTACCTTGTGTATGCTTTCAGGATGTGTGTCTTCCACCCAATATTATGTTTGAGAAATTCATTCATGAAGATGCGTAGAGCTGTAGATCATTTTTCTGACTGCTGTGGCATTCCATTATGTAACTATGACATAATCATCAAGTTATCCATTCTTGTCCCTGTGCTGGTATCCTTGTGCATGTTTCTCTAGGGTATTTGTCTGGTAATAGAGTTCCTGGGTCATTAGGTACGTATATCTTCAAATTTACCAGACAGGGCAACCTTTTTTTCCCCGTAGTGGGTTTACCTAGTCATGATCCCCCGGTTAATGGCTTTAGAACATCTGAAGGGCCCCTACAGTTCTTCCTGCAGGACCCAGAGATACCCCGCACTGGCTGGAAACAGAGCAGAGGGCTTCAGCTAGTCCTTGGAGCTTGCCTCCCTCCTAGAAATGTGGCCTTTGGGCTCTCGCTTTCAGAATGTAACCCCACCCCCTCCCTGAAGATGGAAGAGCATCATACATTCTGTTAGTCAAAGCATCAGTCATCTTATCTGGAAAGTCACATGGACAAATTAATAGCTTTTATGTAGATAGTTTTCCCTCTAAAGCTGTAAATACTGAATTATATTCATAACAAGAAAATACATAGAAAACTGAATGTCTAAAGAATACAGTACTTGTAGACATATTGTGATTCAAGCAATGGAAGAAATCATAACAGTGAGGTGGAGCCGATGGCCACTGGACGCTTTCAGGGCAGGGAGGGGAAGGGCAGTTGAAATACAGGGGCTTTTTCGGGACTTGGGGGTTGTCCTGAGTGCCGTTGTGGTGACGGATGTAGGCCATTTTACATCAGCACACGCCATGCAGAACTGTGTGGGAGAGAGTGTGGTCTACGATGTGAACTGTGGTCTATGCTTGGTGGCAAGGCCCCAGGATATGTATATCCATTGCGGGTGATGTGCCACATTGATGAAGGATGTTTGTGTGGGATGTTGTGGGAGGTGTGGGAGGTGGGGAACATGGGAATCCCTGTAATTTCTGTGTAATATTTAGGTAATCTAAGTACCTTTAAAATATATATATATATATAACATTTATGTAAGCAAATGCACATATATGCATATATATTTATATATCACTTTACAAATATTGGTATGTATTGTGAAAAGTTTGATTTTTACCCACAAGAAAAAAAAAAAATAGTACAGTACTGTACCCTAAGAAATTTAGGGTTGTATCTTTTCAGGGAATTTTTCTAAGAGAAGGTATAGCTTTGTTTTGCCTTTTTTTTTTTTTTTTTTTTTTTTTTTTGATGGAGCATGATCAGAATCAAAGATCTTAAATGCCAGAAAAGTTTCAGTGAGTCCTTTTAATATCTTTTTTTCAGGTAAGCACACCAATGAGTACCTACTTACTAACTGTCTCTCCTTCACCACTGTGTGCACAATACCTAGCCTAGGCCTTGCACACGAGTGAAAAGGAGGAGTTTCAAGGCTCTCCTAGCCTTTCGCAGGTCTGTTAGGATGAATAATCTCCCGTGTGATTCCTGACCATTACTATTTGGAATCTGATGATACCATTGGCCCCCTGGGGGACAAAGTGCCTTTCCAAGTAGAAGTCCAGACTACAAGAGGCATCACGATGAAGGGGTCGTCAACTCTAATGAGAAGCTGATAACAATGAAGGAAACATCCACTGAAAGGCAATAAATCCTTCCCCTTAATAACTCTGACAGAAAGGGACCACGTGATGTCTCAGTGCTATGCACTCCCAAATTGAATCAGAGGAGATGCCGCTTGATTGATACTGCAGGCAATCAGATAATTGACCAGGCATAGACTGATAATTAGATAATTTTGGCTAATTAGAGGAGGACCAATGAATTGAATTCAAATGACAAGTTGTGTATAAAAGCCACTGTAGAGAAATGGGCAGGTAGGGGAGAAGTGAAGGAAAAAGTGGTGGAGGGAGGAAGTTACATGGTTCTAGTTAATGGATCATCCGCTTATTCAACCAGCCAGGCTCAGAAACACCACAGGCATGGAAGCTGCCTGGATGGTTTGTGATCCAAAATCTAATGGTCCAGGAGAGAGTTTTGGAGAAGAAATTAATGGAAACCATTTGCCAAGAATGTCTTTATTTTGCATTCAGCTACCTAAGTATAGAATGGCCAGGTTTTCTTTGGAAGCCATTGGCAATAAGACCTGAAATTGAATGTGGATTTCAGAAATTAGGTATTAAGAGGGCTCATTTGATCCAAAGAAACACAATCTGAAGGATTAGATATTCTTCATGTACTTGGAAATATACCTGTGGTCTTAAAGATTAGTAAGGCAACATCCCCATTCCAACACACTCTTACCCACCACCACCACCACCTCAAAATGCATCCTCTCCTGCTGAGCCCTCCTTCTCTTATGCACAAAAGGACCACAAGGAGAAGGTATCCATAAGGGGGTTGGAGAATGGGCAGTAAAAACCACCTGGAACATTTCTGCTTCTCTCCCTTCCCCACTGACCCTTTCTCTCCCACTCTCTTCCTCTTTCTCTCTCTGCCTACTCCCCCTCTCTGCCTTTTTCCCTTTCAACCTTAAATCCACATAATAGAATTCAATATGCTTGTTAGTTTATGGCACATGACCATCAACAAGTAATACAAAACCCCTATAAAATCCCTTTAAACACACCCTCCATCCCCTTCCCCACATAGGTGCCCACTTTATTGGATTTACTTTGTCTTTCCAATCCATTTTCTTTATATAAATATATGTATATCATCAAAAAGGTTTGGCTCAGTTGTCGAGCGTCTTCTTCCCATATGCAAGGTTCTGGGTTCAATCCCCACTATTTCCTTTTTTTAAAAAAGTATGGTATAATTTTGTATGTCTTACAATTTACATAAATGGTACAGTGCTATGCGCCTCATTCCTTCTTACTACTTTCAACACCATATATGTAGGGGTGTGTGTGTGTGTGCGTATATTTATATTTTTAGGAGGTATCAGGGATTGAACCCAGGATCTCGACACGGGAAGCAGGTGCTCAACCACTAGAGCTACATCTGCTTCCCAACACCGTATTTTTGAGATCCAGTTTCATAGCTGTGCAAATCTAGTCCATTATTTCTGACTGCTACATTAAGGTTCAATCACATTGCCTTTTACTCCCTGAGTATAAGAATATCGCATATATTCTGGATAGGACCCTCTTAGAAATTTTTGACATTGCTAACATCTTCCCCTTGTCTATCACTAGCTCTTAGCTTTGCCTATGGTGTCCTTTGAAAAGCATAGATCTCTGATTTTGATGTACAACCCATCATTATTTTCATGGTTTACCCTTATGTCTTTCTTTTTTTTTTTTTTTTTTTTTACCGGGAGGTCCCGGGGATCGAACCCAGGTCCCTCCATATGGGAGACGGACGCCCAACCAGTTGAGCCACATCCGACCCCTACCCTTATGTCTTCAATCCATTTGGACTTCATTTCTTATATAATGAATGGTAGGGATCCAACTTTATTTTTCCACATAGTGAACAAGTTTTCCCCAAATCATCTGCTAAATAATCCACCAATGCAAGGTGTCATTTCTATCTACCTATCAAGTCTGCATGAATCCATGGATTGCTCTCTAGGCTATTCTATTGTCTGTTGCTATGTTGGGAGTGCTCAGGCTTTATTATTCTATGAATATATATTATTCATATATTGTAATATGCCTTGATAGTTGGTATGGTAATTCACTCTCCTTTTTCTGTTTCAAAACTTGTACATATATGTGAAGTTTTATTCCTCAATTTAAATTTTGGAATCAATTTGTCAAGTTCTATCCAAAAGCCTGCTAGAGGTTTACTTGGAATTTCAATAAATTTAGATTCACTCAGGAAGAATTGACTTCTTAATATGGTAGGTTATTCTGTTCATGATTGTGGTATATATTTTCACTTACTGAGATCTCCTTGAATGTCCCTTAACAGAGTTCTAATATTTTCTGAAGGACCTTGTGTATAACTTATTAATTCCTAGGTACTTTTAATGTTGGCACTATTGTAGGTGATTTAAAAGAATATTATTACTTTGTTATGTGGGTTTTTAATCTGAAAACCTTGCTAACCTCTCTTGTTAGCAGTCAGATATACTCTAATTCAGATGGGGTTGCAAGTGGATGGTCATGCCATCTGGACAAAAGTGGCTTTCAAAGCTTTCCAATTTTCTCATTCCTGCTTTCTTCCTATACCCTTATTTATGCCTTATTTTGGAAAAGTGATCTAACTGGTTAATGAGTTAAGAAGAAGAAACTGGGCATACGTAGCTCAGACCCTGCTATATACTCTTGGGGAGCCCGCTTCCCGCAGGAAGCATGACTTTGGCTCTGCTCTTCCATGTTATCAATTTCACAAGGAGGCCTGCAATTGTCTCTCTGTGCCAGGGGTTGGGTAAATCTGTGTATTTGCAAATCCATTTGGCTGGATGATACAGGCCCAGTCTTAAATATCAGCTTTATCAGTTATACTATTTTTATTTCCATCTACCTTACTCACATGTGTCTCTCTGTCAATTTGTTCTGACTTAGTATGGTAGAAACATGGTGTTATTTGTTATCCCCTTAACACCTGTACACTTTCCAATCTTTATAACTCTTTTTAATTTTTCTTGTCTTATTGCAGTCATCGAGAGCTCTGATTCCATGGTGAAGAGTAACTGTTAGCCAGTATGCTTGTCTGGCTTGAAATCTTAACATAAATGGACTTAAAATTTCTATACTGAGTATGCTCTATGTTATAGGAATTTGGCATAGGAATTACCTTAAGAAGTTCCTACTTTTCTGAGGGTCCTTATCACAAATAAGTTGAATGTTATCAAGTGCTTTTTGTGTGTCTATAGATAAAAATCTGTAGTTTCTATTTTTAATCTATGAGAGAAAAGATTTATATTGGCATATCTTCTAATGTCAAATCATCTATGAATTCCTGGAATAAAAATGCCTGAAGATCCTGTAAGTTTTTAAAATATACTTTTAGGGAAGCGGCTGTGGCTCAATCAGTGGGGCTCCCGTTTACCATGTGGGAGGCCCCGGGTTCGGTTCCGGGGCCTCCTGGTGAATGCAGGCCTGCCCGCACGGCGTGGTTGGCTGACCCAGCGAGCGCAAGCAGCAAGGGGGGGATAGATGAATAAATAAATAAAATCTTAAATAAATAAATAAATAAATAAATAAATAAATAAATAAATAAAATAAAATAAAATATACTTTTGGATTTGGCTGCCAAATATTTTATCTAGAATATTTCTATCTAGTTCCTAAGGGAAATGGCTTATGATTTTCTGTTTTTACACTGTCATTGTCTTATACTGGAAGCAACATTATATTAATCTTAAAACAATGAATAAGGCAGCTTTCCCTCTTTTTCTGTGACATCGGATGATTTGTAGTAGAATGGGGTTTATCTCTTCCTAAACATTTGGAAGAATTTACCTGAAATAATGGAGAATGGAGTTTGGAGCTTTGGGAATGAGGAGAAGTTTTGACTGCTATTTTAATATCTTCCATCATTGTTGCTCTATTCAGGTTTTCTTCAACTTTTTGGAATTTCATCTAATTCCAGAAATTTATCCATCTAGATTTTCAAATTTATCACTGATTTTGGTCATAGTACTGTTTTAAAATAAGCTTTCTCTTCTAGGACAGAAACATTGTGACAGTAGTATAGAGATTTTCCATATACCCCACACCCAATGTTCCTTAGTTTTTAACCTAATGTCCTTTTCCTATTCCGGGATCCCACATGACATTTAATCATCATGTCTCCTTAAGTTCCTCTTGGCTGTGACAGTTTCTCAGACTTTCCTTGTTTTTGATGTCCTTGACAGTTAGGTGGAGTATTGGTCAGATACTTTTAGAATGTCCCTCATTTGGGATTTGTCTAATGGTAGACTGGGCTTATGTGTTTTGGAAAGGAGGACCACAGAGGCAAAGTGCCATTTTTATCACATCACATCAAGGGTACATACTATCAACATTATTTATCCCTGTTGATGTTGACCTTGATCACCTAGCTGAAGTCAAGTTTGTCAGGTTTCTCCACTGTAAAAGCATTCTCCCTCCCCCTCAACCATGCTGTACTTTTTAGAAGTGGAGGGTTAAGAAAATATAATCAGTATTATGCTTTACCTTCTTAGGTCAGATTATTAGCATGAATTATTTTGAATTCTTCTGCATGGGAGATCTGCTTATTACTCTATTCTAACCCATTTATTTATTTGTTTATCCATTCATTCAATCAATCAATCAATCATTTATATTAGTACCGATCTGTGGATATTTATTTTATACTTTGGAGATAGTATTCTTTTATAATTTTATCTATTACAATTACACTGATAGATGTTTTCCCTTTTTATTCTATTGCATGTTTGTTTTGCATCTTGTCTACATTTTCCTTGGAAAATTTAGCCAGAAGTTTGTCTGTCTTGTTAGTATTCAAAGAACCGACTTTGTTGATTACCTAAATTATTTTCTTATTCTTTATCTCATTAATTTCTGCCTTTATCTTTATTGTTTATGTCCTTCTTGTTTCTTCTAGTTGACTTTGTTGCTTTTTATCTAGCTTTTATAATTGAATGCTAAATATATTTGTTGTAATTATTTTTTGTTCTCTGATATAGGCAACCAGAAATTTCAATTTCCCTCTAAATATTGCTTCAGCTGCATCACACAAATTTTAGTATATGGTGCCTTCATTGTCACTCTGCTCTAAGTTAAGGCAATTTGCCTCATGGGCTCCTTCTACCCCAGTGCATATTTAATAGATACCCCCATATCTCCATATGGTACATTTTTAGTTATATTTTGCTATTCCTTTTTAATTTCATTGCATTATGATTAGAAAACATTGATTTTGATTTGGGGGGATTTAAGACTTCTTTTGTGATTCTCACTACAAGATATTTTTTAATGTTCCAAGAGGGCTCACAAATAATGTAGAGTTTTATATATAATCCAGATTATCAGTCATATTATTCTAATATTTTTTCTCTTTGCTTTATATTTTCTGCTTGATCAATCAGTTATTGAGAAGGTTGTCTTAGAAACTCCACCTATAGTCGCTGATTTATCTACTTCCTCCTCTTGTTTTTTTCAGATATATATTTTCAAGGTGCATTTATTTTCATAATCAGTATAACTTCTGGCTCCTTTTGCAATATATGACTTTCGTCTTTGCTCATATGATGTTTGTCTGTTTAAATTCAGTTCTGTCTCACGTGAAAACTGTTTTACAAGGATTTGTTGTAGTTACTATTTGACCAGTATATCTTTTTCTATTTCATTTCCAATTTTTCTATATACTTTTTTTTAATTATGTATGTCTCCCATAGGCAACATATTTTTGGATCATACTTTTTAACAACAACATGATTGTATTTGCCTTTTGTCTGGGAGCTCAATTCATTTGCATATTTATTATTTTATATTAAAACATATCTTTGCTATTCTGTTCTTTTTTGCACTTAAGCAGTTTCTTCTTTTTCATTTCCTGCCTTTTGTTGACTAGATCAAGTGTTCTCTACTGAAAATTAACTTTTTTATTCGTCTAACGGTTTCTCCTTTTGAGGGTCCCGCCTAAATTCATTTTTGTTATCCATTTTAGAACTATTATTACCGGTGTTTTCCCCCTTCACACACTTCTACCCATCTCATGCCACCCACCCCTGCCATGTAGGTCTCACGGAAAGCACTTGTTTTGGCTTGTCATGGTTATGCTTTGGTTTTTTTTAAGGAGGAGATAATAGGTAAATAAAAATAAAGTTTGCTAACTAATTTAGCTGCCCATATGTCCAATATCCTTCCCCCTGCTTGTTGTTTTTGCGCTCCCTGCCTGCTCTCTGTGTCCATTCGCTGTGTGTTCTTTCCGTGTCTGCTTGTCTTTTCTTCTCATCTTTCTCTTTTTAGGAGTCACCGGGAACTGATCCCGTGACATCTGGTGTGGGAGAGAGGCACTCGATTGCTTGAGCCACCTCAGCTCCTGGGTCTGCTGTGTCTCCCACTGTCTCTCCCCTGCATCTCCCTTTGTTGCATCATCTTGCTGTGCCAGCTCAGTTCTCCGCAGAGCAGGCCATCAGCTCTCTGCGGGGCGCGGGCCAGCTTGCCTTCACCAGGAGACTCCAGGAATCGAACACGAGGCTTCCCATATGGTAGGTGGGAGTCCAATCGCTTGAGCCACATCTGCTTCCACAAATCACTCTTTTTGCTAGAATAAATTTCCCTCAAAGAGGTTCTTGAAGTGTTAGCTATTTTGGGGCCCTGTGTACCTGAAAATATCTTTATCTCACAATGATACCTAAATGATAATTTAACTGGATACAAAATTCGCGGTTCAAAGGTATATACTTGGAGTGTTTTGAATTGTTATTCCCCGTTCTTCTTGTGTAAAGTGTTATTGTTCTCTTTCTTTCTGGAACGTGACTTAAATGGACATTGATTCTTCTACCTCTGCCTTCCATATCTCTTAACTTTTTTTTCATTCTTTTCATCTCTTTACCCCTTTCTGGTACCTTTTGGGAGAATTCCCCAACCTGAAATTCCAGCTCACTAATCTTTTCTTTCGCAGTAGCCATTCAGCTATTCAACTCATCCAATGAGTTTTTTCATTTCAGCATTTATATTTTTCATGTCTAGGACCTCCCATTGTTTCTTAGTCATAAATGGTTTTTTGTCGTTGTTGTTGTTGTTTTGTTTTTCATGTTTCAAATATCTCTTCTTCCTTTTCTGAAGACAGTGGTTAGGCTTATTTTAAATTTCTCCAGTAGCATTTCCTCAGTATATTGCCTTTCAGGGGTGGGGGGCGGGGTATGCTCTGCAGAGGTCTCCTTATTTTTTTCTATCTATGCATGTTCCTCTGGGATTTTTCACTTGCTCTAGAGCAGGGGTTCTTAACCTTTTTTGTTCCACAGACCCCTTTGCCAGTCAGGTGAAAACCACGGACCCCTTACCAAGTCCACACTATACTGTGCATTATTTAATAAATATACCACACCCACACCAACACGTCCCCACAAGAAATGTTTTTTTTAGTTTAAATTCAGGCTGATGGACCCCTGGTTTAGAACCCATGCTATAGAGAGAGACATGTAGCTGAGGGAGAGGCTAACACTTAGACTGTGGATGTTGACGTGGGGAGCGTGCTTCAAGCTGACAGCCTCTGGTTGTAATCAGGAATCAACCACTCCTCACCCCCAGACTCTTCTCCTCAGAGAGCCTTGGGAAAGATCTTTTCCAAGGACTTCCCCTCCCTGCTTTGGGATTGGGAGTTGATGAGGAGGAAATCTTCAGGGGCTGGCCAGTCTTACATGTTATTGTTATCGCCCCAGAGGGGTTCCAGCTCTGCCCTAATGTCACCTAACTGCCTCTGGCCAGTGCTGGGCTGGGGAGCTGCTTTGTGACTGAAGCGACAAGAGGTCAACAGTCTACAGGTAAAGGTGAGGGAAAGCACAGGTATGCTCAGCCCACCCTCCCAAGCACATCTCCCATCTATGGCCCTGGGCTTCTCCTCAGAGAGGCTGTTGTGTTCCTCCTACAAAGGGAATCAATCACCTTCTGTCTTCCCTTGAGTTTTTCATGTTTTTTTGGTGTTAAGTGTTGGGACCCACCCACATGTCTTTTCCTTCTTTTTCTAAAATCCCCAAAGTTGGGTGTGAGGATAGGAAACTAGGATTTATGTTAAATTGCCATATTGCCCAGAATTGAAATTATTTCTAAAGATGAGTGTCCATTATTATAGGAACCATGAAGTATATATCTCTATTAAATAGCACAATGCCTAGCACAAAGTAGGTTCTCACTAAACATTTCAATAAGCAGTTAAATTCTCTCAAAGATATTTTAGATGATGTGTAAAGCCACTTTTTCTATTTTAACTTTCATCTTTGCTTTGCTTAAGAAAAACAGTATTGCTTCAGGTAGTCTAATAACGGAGAGTGGTTGCATTTTAATAACCTAATTACAACCCCCTCCAAAAAATAAAAACAGTAAATAGTGCATGCAAAGACAAGGCTGGAGAGATTTACAATTAAATTTACATTTATCTTTCTGACACCTGAACTTCTCTGCCTCCGGGATCCATTTCCAGGTTGCATATAATTATGTTAACGCTGTAAGACTTACAACATTTATTAGTGCTATTTTATTCACTTATGCAGTACTTTCTTCAGAAAGGTTCAGTATGTTTTGTAATAGCCTACCAAATGGACATCAAATCTTTAAGTCTCACAAAACGGTAGGGAACACTGAAGAAGAAATGACTGAGAACCTGCTTTTTAAGTCCTGCCATTCTGACTTCTTCACTGTGCCACTCTGCCAAATCACCAATGGTCATCT